>CM021731.1:74538502-74623731 GCA_011075105.1 Heteronetta atricapilla | reverse complement strand
CTGTTTAATGCCCTCTGTCTCTAAGGCAGCTATGCCAAAAGCCCACCGGAACCCTTTTGGGTCCTTGAAATATCCTCTTCTAAGATAGTCTATGCCAAGGATGCACAGAGTATCCGGGCCAGTCACAATAGGGTGTTTTTGCCACTCATTCCCAGTTAGACTCACTTCAGCCTCCAATACAGTCAACTGCTGGGATCCCCCCATCACTCCATGAATACTGATGGGCTCTGGCCCTTCATAGTTTGATGGCATTAGTGTACATTGTGCACCGGTGTCTACTAAAGCTTTATACTTCTGTGCGTCTGACGTGCCAGGCCATCGAATCCACACAGTCCAATAAACTTGATTGTCCCTTTCCCCCCTGGCTGGAGGCAGGGTCCCTCTAATCCTGGTCAGAATCTTCATTCCTGTGTTTAAGGGACTGCCTGCTGGAAGTTGGAGCAGCAAACTTTTCAGGGAACCCCTTTTTCCCTCTTGTTTTCTTTTGCAAATCATGTACCCGTGCCTCTAGGGTCACGGTGGATTTTCCATCCCATTTTCTCATGTCCTTTCCATGGTCACGTAGGTAAAACCACAGGATAGCATGAGGTGTGTATCCACCATATCGTCTTCCTTGCATGGATGAGCGCTTACCCCTAATAGCAGAGACATTGGTTTGTACAGGAGGGGAGGAAAATAAACTCTCTTTAAGTTGCTGGACCTCTTCAGAAGGTTTCTCCAAAGTATTCTCTTTTAGTTGGTGGACGCTTTCAGAAAGTTTCTCCACAGCCGAGACACAGGCCTGTAGGGAAGAGGAGAGACTTTCTTTGTACTGCTGGAGTTGTTTAACCACATCACCCACTGAGGGTTCCTCATCCTCTTTCCAGGCCATTATTTCCAATGAGCTGGCATATGATGATGGTGCACTCCATACAAACTTCCGCCACATGGGTCGTGTACACTTGACTTCACCTGGATCTACGGGTATTTGTCCATTGTCTGGGTCGGCATAAATCACCTCCCATACGGCTAATTCCCTCAGGTACTGGATTCTCTTCTCCATAATGGTCCACATGCCTGGCAGACATACAAATTCTTCCTTGTAGGGATACCTTTCCCTTACAGCATGCAGGAGATGCCTCCAAAGGCTGTAAGATCGTACTCCTTCTCCAATTGCTTTGTCAATGCCTGCATCTTTAGCAAGGGATCCCAGCCGACTGGCTTCCCTGCCCTCTAAATCCACGTAATTGGCTCCAGTATCCCAGCACCAGAGCAGCCAGGTGACAAGCTGCTCACCTATGCAGCGACCAAAATCTTTTCGCATATCTCGTAGCTCACGCTGGTATAGGCTTCGGGAAACTAGTGTTGTTTTTTCAACATTCCCAGCTTCATCCTCCTGCATCCCTGATGGCCCAGCCTCGTCTTCTCCATACCTAGACTGTCTGCGTTCTAAACGACCTGAGTCTCTATACCATTTTTTCACCTTGTCTACAGGGGCAACTTGTACTGCTACGGCTCATTTCTCTGGCCCAGCCAAAGGAGCTGGAGCGGCTGCAGGGGCTGGAGCTGGAGCGGCTGCAGGAGCAGGACCTGGAGTAGCTGCAGGAGCTGGAGCTGGAGTGGCTGCAGGAGCTGGAGTGGCTGCAGGGGCTGGAGCTGGAGCGGCTGCAGGAGCAGGAGCTGGAGTGGCTGCAGGAGCAGGAGCTGGAGTAGCTGCAGGGGCTGGAGTGGTTGCAGGGGCTGGAGTGGCTGCAGGAGCTGGAGTGGCTGCAGGGGCTGGAGCAGGAGATCCAGCAGAGATCTGCCTCAGGACAGATCTCTGGATGAGATTCCTAAGTAGTTGTTTAACTTTAAACAAGACCTGAAGCGCATTCAAGAGACATAACAACAACAACATGCTGGTCTGCATATCCCAAGGATATTCAACATCAGCATGTTATCAGCACTCTTCTCATCCTAATCCAAAACGTAGCACCCTACCAGCTACTAGGAGGAAAAATAACTCTGTCCTAACTGAAACTAGGACACAAGTGGTGGGTGCCAACAAGCAGGTGACAGAATCTGAAAATGTCCTGTTGTATGGCTTGACTGTCCTCATGGTGAAAAAGGTTTTCCTTATATCCAGTCCGAGCCTTTTATATCTGTTGTCTCATCCTCCTACCATGCACCATTGTGAAGAGCCTGGCTTCATCTCCTCAATAGCTTCCTCGCTACAAGCCTGGCAAATCCCAGCATTTCACGAGGCTCGATCACTCATTCCCAGACATAAGCACTGGTCTGGCTGAGGCACCTTGACAGAGATGTGCACAGAGAGCCAGGATGCCCCTCACAAACAACAAGTGCTCCAGCAGGAGGGCAGCAAAAGCAAAGGGCCTTTTGTCAGCCACCTGAGGGCACTGCCCAGGACATCAGGACATGCCATCTCCTCTGAAACAAACCCCGGTTCCTTGAATTGTTCTGTAAAAAAAAAAAAAATAAAATAAAAAAATAAAAATAAAAAAACTCAGGAAGCAAAGAGCTGTGCTTTTTGTGCGTAGCCTCCACCTTGACTTGCTCTAAAAGCAGTTTCAGTTTCTCAGGCCTGCAACCTGTTTGCTCAAGACAGTTTAAGAGTTTTCACAGCTTCATCACTCTCAGCCAGTTAAGCCTCTTGAATATTTAAACAAATGGTGAGGTCATTGTTATTAAGAATTGACCTAAGGGGAATGCATGGAGAGAGTTTTTTTTGTTTTGTTTTTTTTTTTTTTGTTTGTTTTTTGTTTTTTTTTTTCTTCCCTGGAAATCAGCATGCTCTGCAGCCATCTCGAGTGGGGCGGGTAAAATCTAAAGGCCATGACTTATGTTTTGCTACAACAAAGTCTTCAGGACCAAGGGAGGGTTAAGTCACATTTTGCATTGAGCTGCTGAAGTTACAGAGTAGGTTCATTTCCCCCATTAAGCAGAGGTCTTTTAAAAGCATTTTTCTCACATGCCTGCCTCAGCTGTATGCTGTGTGCTTCTTCCTGGTGGGCCTCCAGAGGAAGAAACCCATTGCTTTCAAGCAAATCTTGCAAAAGTCCGCATATATGCCTTTAGATACAGCTGTATTTCTGCTGCCTTGTTTCTGATAATGCATAACAACAGCAAAGCAAGTGAACTCCAGAAATAAGGGAAAACATGGGATATCTCATTATATTTTGATAAATAGGCACCTTCTTTTCATTTCATCAATGTGTGGGGTTCTAAAAGCAGTAGAGGAGTGTTACTTTTAAACACTCTGTGAAATGATTCACGTTTCCTGGTGAAATTCTAAGGAAGGTCATTAGAAAGGACAACTTTACTGTAAATAAAGGGGAAAGAAAACAAAAGTGAACTAAGTACCAAAACATATTTGAGGGCATTTTGTAACAGCAAGAAATAATAAAGGAGGAAATGACAAGGTGATGTAGTGTTTGCTTCAAGCTTTTCTGCAGGGTGCCCAAGGACCTCCTAAAATCTAGGCCACTTGTCTTCTAACCCAGGTCTTAAGCAAGAAAACCAGGAACAGGTTGCTGCCTACAGAAGCTGTAGCCAGATCATTTCCCACTCTACAAAGGACTGTGAATGGCCAGGGTATGTAGAAAAAAAAAAAAACTCCTCCTAAAATACCCTCCATCTTGCATAGTAAGAGGTCAGTCTCCAGTGACTGCTTTGTAACTGAATTTATGTCGATTGCTCTCGGTGTTCTTTAAAGCTATGAGAAACTGAGGATATAATTACTGTAAATCAGCTGATGCAGTCTTATTTGGAACTTGATTTGACCCTTGCTGCCTTCCGCCTTTAAACATCTCAGCCACGCACAAGCATGCAAGGAGCACAGCACAGCTATGTCCCTTTGGCTTCTGTCACCTATGTTGCTCTTTCTTGAACTTGGAATGAAAATAATTTAGTACAGGTAATATTGGTTGCAGAAATGATAACAAAACAGTGATGGTCCCACTAAAACTGGTCACAGAGGAAACACTAACTTTGTACTCTTTTAAATGTAATTGTAAAGATCCCATTTCAACTACAATATCACACTGGGATTGCTTCTCCCTTCCCCCAGGCAATTAGACTCATACCAGGACTAATTAAAAAGATGGTAGACTTAATAGCGATTGTGCCTTTATCTTAATAACGTGTGTCAAGACTGAAAGTGATGTGCTCTGAAGTAGGGAGCACCTGTGCTGCAGCCAGGAAGGGAGAAAGGGGCAAGACAGGCACAGCAAGACACTCACCAGTGCCTGCAGCAGGGACCAGCTCTGCTCACACGCATGCAGCAGGATACAAAGGGACTTCTCTGGCACCAGCTGCTCTCAGTCAGCTGCCAGCAGCAGTCTCATGTGAAAGCATGTCAGAGCTCAACATAGGAAAGCACATCATAGCTCAGTTTCAGACCCTCCCTGTAGCTTTCTGTCCCATGCTATCCTCTTATCCTTCTTTGGGGTTAGGATTACTGGAAAGGTACCAAAGCAACAGCTGTCCACTTCAAGTCTCATCTCTAGTTTGGAGCATTAGCTTTCATCTGGGCTTCAAAATCTTGGAACCATGCTGAGCCCCCATCTGGTTGATGGCCCAAATGAAGTCACAGCAGCCCCAGCCCCAAAATGACACCATAGCTAACCCAAAAAGTCCTGTGTCCAGCATTGCACTTAGCCTGTTATGTAAACCGTTAGGTGTAAACACATTTTTGTAAATTTATGGTTCTCATTTTTGTAGGAAAAAAAAGAGTGGTTGTTAAAAGAAGAATAAATAGTTTAGTCTAGAAAGCCACAGGCTCATTCTGCTTATGTTTACCATACAGGAGCCTGCATGTGGTGATGATAATCCTACAGGGTTGCCAGTTCGGGGGCTCCCTTTGGGAGCAGAATTGCCCACATACACAGTCAGTGAGTGCAGTGGGATTTCTATGTTGTGAAAAAACAGCAAGTACAAAGTAATGACAGAGAAAAAGAAACTCAGACGTACAGCCAAGGGGATCATCCTATTAGTGGCTAATCATTTTTGCATATCTGAACCATGGCAAATTACTGTGTAAAGATGTTGATATTTCACTATCCAGCCCAAAAATGTGAGTTACAAGACATGTGTGACAAGCTGTACTTTTGAGCATCTTGTATCTTTGCTCAGCCTGGTCTTTCACAGACTAATCATGACACTTGACAGAAATATTTTGATGGAAGAACTCTTCTAAATCAAACAAATGAATAGCGTTGAGAAAAGTTGTACACTCACAGTCCAGACACAGACAACATGACAATTTCTCTGAATTCAAGGACAGGTACCTACAGGAGTAAGAGATTAAGTCATAAAATACATGTTTCTAGACACAATGGAGAAGGTGAGTATAAATGAGCTGCATTAATACAGGTTGCTAATTATTTATTACTTTACTCTCTAATAATAAGAGCCAAATAAACCACAAGAAAATACTTTCTAATCACTGACTATACCACCATTGCTATTTTAAATATGTTACAAGGTGTTGCAGATGTTGAATTTCGGTAAGAACACATTTACTTCCAAGCAGTGACTCAGGTGGAGAGTATTGTTCTCAATATCTCTCACACTTTTCCAATCTGGTAAAAGAACTGCATTTGCCTACTTATTTTCTTGAAGAGGACCAGAAAAGTAAGGCTATTGTTGTAGAATTTAAGACAATAGAAAAGATCATTTGTAATAAAGTGCCTATGACAAGTAAGAAAAACTTAACACTGAGCCAAGTAGAGATTAAAAAATATTTTTAGTTTCTTAAAGATTTTTTAATATACTACCAGTCTATCCCCAAACTTGATCAGCCATAATAATTTTTACAGCCTGGAAATTTGGTCTTAAGCTCCTCTAAAACATGTTCTATAGCACTGGTTGGCAGTTATTTACATGCTTTAAAATGCTACACAGAGCAAGCCAAGGGTTCCTACATATGTTGAAACTACATGAGAGGCTTTTCAGACCTAATGTATGGGAAGAACAATTGCTAGAACAGCAAAAGAGGAGCAACTGGTAGGCCCTAATGAACATGTCTATCCCTCTCTGCAGCAGCAAGGGCTACTGAAGGACAAGGCAAGAGTCAGAACTGAGATTCTGGTGTATATTTGAAATACATAGGCTCTAATGCAGATATTAGAAGTGGTACAAAATCATGGAGATGCCACACAGAATTTCTGCTCCATGGGCTGGAAACCAATTCTGTGGGAAGTTAAAAGCATCCGGTTTCCTTCAGGTTTGGGAATGTGTTCTTCCCAGAAGACAAGGGCCATTAGATCCCATTATAAGATTTCATTACTCTTCAGAGACCTTCTTCATGTTCTCCTATCTGGCAAGACAGAAGTGGAAATGCAGCTGAGACAACAAACCTTGTGACCTGATCTGTAGCCTTGTCTCTTGTCTCTTCTTGTTCCCTACATGTACTACATAGATGTTCTTAGGAGTTCTTGAAGCTTCAAGGAGCTGATTCCTGCAAATAAATTATTCCACTGCTGCCAGGGAATATAATTCACAGCTTCTGGGGAAAAAGCCCCTTTGTAGCTCATACTGTTCTGGATATTACTGGCCTCGGATCCTCTTGTTCTGGTACTCATCAAATTTCCAAGAAAAAAATAAAAATAAAAAAGTTGCGTTAGTCATTTCCCCTCTTTTTTCTTTTACATTTTTTTTTTTTTCAGAACACTTCCTCTAGAACACCCTTAACATCTTCAATTCTTGTTCTTTGTTCTCTCACCCTTTTGGTGCTTTGAGAGTCAGTGTCAGAGGATGAGATACACATTTCTACAAAGGCCTCTTCCAGATTTAAAGTCATAGCAAGGGATCTTAGACCTCCGAGTAAGGAAGGGGCTGCCACAAGTGGACCAGCACTCACTTCCCTCCTGACATTTCTCCACCAGACCAAACAGAGCAGAAGAAAGGTCCTGCAGAGGACCAAAATGTTGCTAAAGCCAAGAAAAAGGGCTGCACAGATGGTCTGAAACCATGGGCTCCGCCTATACCCCGCAAATAACTTTTCTTTTCAGCTCCCACTTCTTGAAGGCACGCATTAGGAACTGTGGGCCTTGATGCCCCCAGATCCAACTGTTGCAGTTCTCCACAAAGTCCTGCATGCATAAGTCTATGAACTTATGTCTGGGCATAATGGACAGAAAGGCCTGGTTCAATACATATTTGGACTTGGTACCAAGCATATTGGTGAGGTTCTTTAAGTTCTTAAGCACAATGAAATCTGTCCAGGTAGATGTCACCAAATTTCCATATGAATGCAAGCTGTAGACTTGATCCAGATCTTAGAGTCCTCTGTGATTCTCCAGTACAACAGGATGGAGACAAAGGACATGAACTTAAAGGTGAGGATGAAGAGAGCCCTCAGCTTGTGGCTCTAAACAGCTGGGGCTAAAAAATCTGGGGCAGTTTTAGCAGGCATTTGGGCATCCTTGTTCCCATCAGAACCTGCTCTCCCAGGAGACACATCATGATCTGAAGGGGAAGAAAGCAGAAAAGCACATTGAGAGACAAGTCTGCAGACCACAGAACTGTGGCAGAGCTGGACTCTCCTTCCTCCACTTCAGGGCAGCATGCTTTTTTGTCATCTCTGAAATAGTTTCCTGGCTTCTCCGTTTTGTCATAGGGCTTTCAGGTCAATATGCAAATGAAGGGAAGGCAGCTGGGAGGATTGTGGTACTTCTCTTGCCTCTCTCTGCTCCATATCCAAATCTAAATCTTTGTGCTCTGGAACAGACAGCTTCTGGAAACAGCAAGTTTTAATATGCAACTACAGAGAGAAGGGAACAGGACAGAGAACCCATCTGGCACTGCTTCTCATTCACTCTCTGGGAACTGTGACTGAATCACATATTAATCTCTCCATGCAGCCAGAAAATCAGTTGTCAGCCACACTGGGAGTTTTCTGAACACAACAGCACAAAGTGATTGTTTTCCAACTGGCACTGGGCCTTTGGGGATAGAAGACAAACAGCACAAACCATCCGCTATGGATTTGCAGAGCATTTTCTTCTCCTTATGAGAAATGCCAGCATGTGCTATTGGTGTTATATACAGAAAAAAAAAGGGGGGGGGGGGGGGGGAAGCAGTTTTTACATACCTGTTTCTCTAACCCTCCAAAACATAGCCTGTTGAATCCTGTAAATAAATTTTAGCTTGGCAAACTGTACAAGAGAAAGCAATGAGATGCTTGAGGGGATGGAGCATCTGCTGTAGAGAAGGCAGGAAAGCGTAGCTCTACTGTTGAACTATGGAGCCTGAACACAGAGAGAAAACAAGCTGATCAATGAGGATGTAGCATTATATCATCATCTGTTCAGGTAATATGGTGGCTGATACAAAGATCATGCAGGTGATGGGCCTTGCAGTTATGCTGCAAATAATTTTTCTAGTTAGTAATGAATCAGAAGGCGGGAAAAAGAAAAACAACAACAACAACAAAAAAAAAACACTTATTACTAAACTTTAAGCTTTATGTCATGTGAGAAAGCAAATTGTCCTTTTGCTTTTTACTCCTTTCCTAATAATTCCCAGTGCTCACACTGTTGGGTGACTGCCATAAGAACTGAGCCAAGTTTCACAGAGCTGTCTCCTCTCACCCAAAGACCTGAGGTCCTGAGTGCTCTTTGAACCTACACTACTTTACACCAATTAATTTACACATCCATTTGGGAATCCTCATTCTTATGCCAGGTCATTGAATAACTCAAGTGGCCGTCATTTTCTAACAGAATTCCCCCTTGTCTCTGTACTCATTGGCTGCTGACCTTCCCTTACAGAAGAAACATAGATGTGTCCATAAAATGTCCACTCTTTACACATACAGCCACTAAGTTTAGGATTTATTGCAGTTTCTACTCAGTTGCCTGCAACAAATATCAGGGCTGTAGTTTCCCAGACTCATTCTCCCCTCCCCAGATCTTTCAAGCACTGCATCACCACAGACCCACTTATAAGGTGCCAACACTGGGGATGCTGTTAGGAAAGCATCTATAGCTGTTCCCATCACTGGAGCTCTTCAAGCCTCAGGTCAGGCTCCATCTAGCCACAGAATCACAGAGAGGCTGGGGTTGGAAGGCACCTTTGGAGATCATCTAGCCCAGTCACCCTGCCCAAAGCAGAGTCACCTACAGAGGTTGCTTGGGTCTGCGTCCTCTTGAGGTTTGACTATGTACAAAGACTGAGACTCCACAACTTACCTGGACAACCTGTTCTAATGTTTCATCACTGTTTTGTTTCAGTTGGACTACCTGTATTTCAGTTTATGCACATTGCCTCTCATCCTATCAAATGGATGATGTTCATGGATGATGTTCAGTGGATCATCAAAATTATCTGAGTTCTCCCAGCCTCCCCTCATATGTCAGTCTCTTACTTACTGGTACTAAGTCTGGCTGGGATAGAGCTAATTTTCTTCATAACATCTCCTGTGATATTGTGTTTTAGATTTTTGACCAAAACAATGCGGATAACACACTGTTGTTTTAGATATTGCTGAGCAGCTCTTGCACAATGTTATGGCCTTCTCTATTTCTCACTCTACCCTCCAGTAAATGGACTGTGGGTGTGCAAGGGGTTGGAAGGGGACAAAAACAGGCAGATGACCCAAACTAACCAGACATTCCAGCCTGTTTCAAGTAGGAATCAGTACCATGCACTGTGCTTTCCTCTGTACCCTCCCCTCAAGTCCCATAAACAGCATCACAGTCATGGTCCCCAGAGCCTTCCTTCCACATGTGATTATGCTCATCTTGACTCACATTCATTTCACACTCCTAATTTTATTGAGTCAGTTCAGGACACAATTTAAAAATACTTTTCAGCATAATAACTAACAGATTGTTCAGACCTGCCACCAACGCCTCTTAGAACAAAACAGAACATCCTGACAAAGAGAAGAAATAGTAAAAAAATGTATTTATTTTTCTTTTACAAGGCAAAGGGAAAGAGGCCAAAGTCTACTTTGTTTTGATTATCAAACCTTGGAACACTGACTCAACAGGGAAAACAACAACAACAACAACAAAAAAAAGAAAAAACTACTCCATGTATGCAAAAAGGCACTTACTTAGAATAAAAAATGGTACACCAAGCCAGATATTCATTGCAGTGGGTCCCAAACACGTCTGTATTCAGTTCATGGTACTGCCACAGTAGACACTCTGTTATGCATTTATGATCACAAACCACCATTTTACCATCCCTGGTAAGGGTTTCTAGTTCACTGAGTTTTCCATTGTTTAGCCCAAAGAGCTCAAAAAAGAAACAACCAGTAGAAAGAGAAACTATGCAAACTATGCCCCAGTGCCCACAGACTAGGCCAAGGCTGATGATTCTCTGTCTTCATCTAAATAAAACAGTGGGGGAAAGAAGAAGGAAAAAAAAAAATGAGTAGTGACAAAGAGAGTAGGAAGTGAAAATAGCATCCACTTATACAACTCAGTGCAGTTAGGAAAAACTACTGCTCCCCACAAGCAGAAGACATTCTTAAAGGTTCTTAAAAATGTTCATAGAATCACAGAATATTGTGAGTTGGAAGGGACCCATAAGGATCATTGAGTCCAATTCGTTCAGTGCAAGGAGAGCTGCAAACATTCAAAATCTTGAATGTCTCCAGGATATACCATAAAGCTGAGCAGAACAAAGGAGAGTACATGGTGGTTTCACACTGATGGCTTGCTGAACTCCACACCACTCTCTCATTCTCCCTCCTCAAAGGTACAGGGGGAGAAAATAGGATGTGAAAAAAAACAAAACTCATGTGTTGAGATAAGGAAAGTTTCATTAAAGGGAAAAGGAGGAGAAAAACAAGCAAAGGCCACACAGAAGCAAAGGGAGAAAAACATTATTCTCTACATCCCATCAGTGAGTGATGTCTGGCCACATATTGGGCAGCAGGGCCTCAATATGTGTAGCCACTGGTTGGGAGGACAGCTATCTTCATAACACCTTTTATTGCTGGGTGTGACACCACATGGTATGGGATCTCCCTTTGGTCAGTTTTGGTCAGCTGCCCTGGTGATGTCCCCTCCCCACCCCTTGCCCACCACCTAGCCTGCTGGCTCTGGGGTTTGGAGAGAGTCTTGGTGCTGTGGGGAACAGCTGAGTGATAGACAAAGCAGAGGTGTGATACCAATGCTGTTCTAGCTACTCGTGCAGAGCACTGCACTGCTGTATGGGTGCTGTGGGGGAAGTTAACTCCATCCTAGCTAGCTCCAGCACATGGCATTACCTACGTATGTATGTGCAGGGGGTGCCAGCCAGTGGAGGGGTGTTTCCAGAACCTTCTTAGTTCCAGAGCAGCTGCTTGTTCACTGAGCTCCCATTCTGCCCCTCTCGCAGGCAGCTAGCTTTCATTGCAGAGCAGCACTAGCCAGACAGCTCAGCAGACAAATAAACAAAAGGCACACACCCTCCTAAGCTTCCACAGCCGTGTTCCCCAGGGAACAGGGAGCTGTTGTGAAAAAATAATGGGCAATTTGTCTTTCTCATTTTTATCATCAGAGAAAAGACATATAAACCTAAGACAAACAGTGAAATGTTGTCCTTGCATGCACAGTCTTTTACTTTTTTGTCCATTGCCTGAGCTAAGCTGAGCAAACCCACCTTTCTTATATATGATGTGGGAAACAGAAGAGGCCTCAGAGAAATGCAGACGTAGCAGTCATCTGAGTCACAATCAGAGGACTTGCAGCTTGATATTGAAAAAGCTCTTGATATGAGGCTAGGTGACATGGGAGATCTGACTGACTTGTGGTCATCAGAAGGGTAACTGGAGCACCTTCTTAATAGTGTAGGAGACAGGGTGGGCAATACTCTGTTCACCTCTGTTAACCCCATTGTAGTGTTATGCTCATGTGCCTCAGCAAACCTACTTAGATTGTGGTGGTGAACAGATGTAATGAGACTGTTAGTCTCTACCTTACTCTTGCTTCTTGCAGCTCTTTCTCTATTATTTTCAGATAAAGAACTGTAAGAGAATCAAGAACTGTGAGAGAATCAATATATCCTTTTGGGTTTTCTGCTACCATTTGTGAAAATAAATAAGTAAATAAATAAAATAAAATTCCTCTGTTTGGGAACCCTCAATTTCTTTTAAGGCACAACAGCACCTTAAAAGAAATACATTAACTTTTTCCATTGCTGTTAAGTGAAACACTCACAGGAGAAGAGTAAATCTTTTGACTGCACTTCTCAAGACCTCCCCAGGAGAGACTTCCACTCCTGCAGAGTGAATTACAGGAGTGCTCCAGGCTGCTTGAAGAGGTCCACCATAAATGGCTCCGTTCCTTGACTTTCATTTAGACAGTATATGTTTCCTACCAAACTCTCTAGTCTTGGGAATATTTAGAAATATCACCTCTTTCCTGTAGGATCAGTCCAAGTGCTGAAAGATACTAGATGCAGTTATGGACATTCAATCACACTTATAACCCAGTGTATAAGAGAATTCAGTTCTCCCTGTGTCACATGAAATTTAAGGTGTGATTTGGAAGAGCTCTCCTACTCATCACAGGGTGATAATTTGCCATTAATATAAAATAAAACATTGCTGTGCAAGAGCTCTTTATAAATGCTTAATTGGCCCCAGATCCTCTTGTTCTGATTCACACCAAATTTCCAAGCAAGTCCTGGGATCTGATAGTGAACAGAGGCTCCACTGTTCTGTTCCCTGCTCAAATCATAGATGAAAAAGTCCCTTCCACCAAAGCATTCAAAAGTGAAAGGAATGTGAAGTGAAGTTGCTTTAGCCATTTCCCCTTTGTTTCCTTTGTTTTCTTCTACTTTTTTTTTTTTTTCCAGGACACCTCTATCACACCCTTAACATCTTCAGTTCTTGTTCTTTGTTCTCCCATCCTTTTGGTGCTTTGAGAGTCAGTGTCAGAGGATGAGATACACATTTCTACAAAGGCCCCTTCCAGATTTAAAGTCATAGCAAGGGATCTTAGACCTCCGAGTAAGGAAGGGGCTGCCACAAGTGGACCAGCACTCACTTCCCTCCTGACATTTCTCCACCAGACCAAGCAGAGCAGAAGAAAGGTCCTGCAGAGGACCAAAATGTTGCTAAAGCCAAGAAAAAGGGCTGCACAGATGGTCTGAAACCATGGGCTCCGCCTATACCCCACAAATAGCTTTTCTCCTGAACTCCCACCACCTCTCTTCAAAAGAGGGTTCATCTGTGATAGAAAAGCTCAAAGAACAGGGGCTCCCAGGCAACTTCTCTTAGCTGATCCTTGGAGTCACTGCCGTTCAGAATCCCTCTTCAAGATATCATACGTGGCAGGGCAGAAGTGAGAATGCAGCTGAGCCAGCAATGACTGTGATGTGATCTCTAGCCTTGTCCCCTGGCTCTTCTTGTTCCATACATGCACCGCATAGGTGTTCTTTAGGAGTTCCTGAAGCTCCAAGGAGCTGACCACTTCAAAGTATTTCTTCCAGTCCTGCCACCGTATAGGATAAAAAGCCTCCCGGGGAAGAGTACTTACACCTTTGCAGCTCTTACTGCTCCGAAGACTCCTGATGGAGCACCACTTCTTGAAGACACGTGTTAGGAGCTGTGGGCCTTGATGTCCCCAGATCCAACTGTTGTAGTTCTCCACAAAGTCCTGCATGCAAAGCTCTATGAACTTGTGTCTGGGCTTAAAGGACAGAAAGGCCCCATTCAATACATACTTGGACTGGGTACCAAGAACATTGGTGAGGTTCTTTAAGTTCTTAAGCACAATGAAGTCTGTGTCCAGGTAGATGCCACCAAATTTCCACATGATTGCAATTCTGCAGGCATCAGACAGGATGGGGAAGAAATAAGGCTCCCAGCGCTGCTGAGCCTGTGAGTACCACTTTGCCAGAGGTGTCCCAGAGAAAAGCTCTGGCAAATCCAAGGGCCGGATTTCCACATTGGGGAAGCATCTCAGCAATGAGAAGCCCCAGTGGTTGGATAACGAGGCATTTCTTTTGGCCAAGCCTTTCATGAGCACCACAACCCTTGTCCTAGGGTGTGCCCGTGCAGCTGACTCCACAGAGCATGTGAAGAGGTCATTTGGGTTGCTTCGCTCAGAGGTCTCCACAAAAAACACATCCCCAGGTGGAGGAGGAGGCCCATCAGCAATGGTGCGGGGGGGAGATGGCACAGAGTGAGCACAGTGGATTTCAGTAGGCAAGTTGTAGACTTGGTCCCTGACCTTAGCATCCTCTGTGATTCTCCAGTACAACAGGATGGAGACAAAGGACATGAACTTAAAGGTGAGGATGAAGAGGGCCCTCAGTTTGTGGCTCAGCACTAACCGGGTCAGTTTTAGCAGGCAGTTGGGCATCCTGAGCATTCTTGTTCCCATTAGGGCTTGTTCTACCACAAGACACGTGATCTGATGGTGAGGAAAGCAGAAAAATACATTAACAGGCAGGTCAGCAGACCACAAGACATAG
Organism: Heteronetta atricapilla; assembly: GCA_011075105.1. Lineage (NCBI taxonomy): Eukaryota > Metazoa > Chordata > Aves > Anseriformes > Anatidae > Heteronetta > Heteronetta atricapilla. The sequence continues at coordinate 74,609,334 of CM021731.1, read as the reverse complement.
TACAACACTATGGCAGAATGACACACTGAACACTGAATTTAAATTACATATTGAATTTAAGCATGCCAGCATGCTTAAATTACACTTTTGGAACATTTCTTAAAAATAGTCCTGGCTTCTCCACACCATAGCAATGTCCACAGGCCCCCATTAGAAACCATAGCCCTTTTTCAGATTGTTAGGGGGTGCAATAAAACTCACCTGCACACCCACAAAGGAGCGCAGAGGGATGATGGCAGGAGGGGGAGCCCAAGTAATATTATGCTGGGCCCACCACTCCCAGGCCCACCACAGGGGCCATCAGTGGCCCATCTGCATAAGCTCTAAGGAGTGCAGGAACACAGAACCACAGAATGGCTGGGTCTGGAAGTGACATCTTGAGGTCGTCTGTTCCAAACCCCAGCTTAAGCATGGCCACTTAGAGCAAGTTGCCCAGGGCTGTGTCCAGTTGGACATTGAGGATCTCCAAGGAGAGGACTCCACAGCCTCTTGGGGCAACCTATGCCAGTGCTTCATCACCCATACAGCACAGAGGGTTCCTGATGTTCAGAGGGAATTTCCTGTCTGCCAGTTGGTCCCCACTGCTGCTTGTTCCGGTACCTGGGTGCAATCAAAAAGCACCATGGCAGGCAGAAACCTGGAAGAAGGACACTTGCGCACCTTATCTGGGCCCCTTCTGGGACTATTCCAGCAGAGCCTCAGCCTCAGCTCCAGGTGTGAAACCAGTCACCAGAAGTCATTAGGAGCAGCTCTCTGGATCACCTTTGGGACTAAGGACATCATTGATGATACAGTGTGATACACTGTCCTCTAGCACAGATCATGCTCCTTCTAAAACAAAATAAGGAAAAGGCTAACTCTTCCATTTATCACAAACCAGGACTGACCCTCATTTCCCTGGATATATCCTGTGCTTGCTGCTTGTAAGGAAATACAATGATTATTCCATCTTATCTTCATCGGTCCATTACTTTAATATCAGATGTGTACAACAATAATCTAGGAATACTAGGAATAATCTAGGGATACTAGGAATTTGGATTCTCTTTTGTCCTCCAGTTTGCTGCCATACTAATTATCTGTGGCACCTGACACTGAGTGGGACAGCAGCTTTTGCAGTGTTCTTGTTTGTTTTCCCAAAGAGGAGAACCATCCACTGTCCTTCCCCAAACCTGAAAACTCATCTAAAATCTCAGTGCTGTCATCTGTTTCTGTCAAGAGGTCTCAGCTCCCAGAATCACAGGATATTTGTTCCCTTCTCTTTATTCCTCAATAATCATGCAATGATCTATACTTGATATTTACCATGAATATATCCTCCTCCTGTCAGGCAGGGGAGCTGGGACATACAGTGCAATTTCTGCTTTTACAAGACTCGTTTACTGTCCTGGCCAGACACCAAGTTTAGTTCTCTGAAGTCCAAAGCATGGATTTAACCATAAAGAGATATGCTGCAGCAGATGCAAGAGCAGAGCTGAATTTATCTCCCAGAAAGTCCAACAGTTTTTAGCAGGTGCGTTGAAATAAGGTGCGTTGGACACCTGCAATGCACAGTCTAGTTAGAGAGAACCGTGAACAATGTACCAACACTTTCCTCAAAGCCTCTAAACTCCTAACAGTGCTATGCTTTTAGTATAGAAAACCAGTAAGTTTTCACAAAGAACATACTCTTTAAAAGAAGAAGAAGAAAAAAAAGTGAAGTTGTCTGCAAGATGCAAAACATTTGTGTCTTCTCTGTTTTAACTCCTGTTTCTTCTTTTGTAGTAAGATTTTGCATGATTTGAAGGAAATACAATCAATACAATCCATCAGTAAAAGCAGAAGTTTTATGACACAAACTGAAAAAATGCAGAATGTAATAGAGAACTCCATTATGGCTGCTACAGACAGCTACAAGTCAGCTTAATAATAGTACAGGATTTTCCATTTTAAATTAATCATACTAAAGCTGAAAAAAAAATCCCCACTGAGGTTCATCTCTGACTTTTTTGTCTATTTGAACCAAAAAAGTCCAGTAATTTTGCAACACATATCAAGTCACTCAGTGCTGACAGCACCAGGACCTGACAGACTTGGGAGTAGCCATGTCTCAGTGTGCTGCCTTTCTCCTCCATCCCCTCTGCTTTCCTTGGGACTTCAAGAGAATAACACACTTCTTCTTTGCACATAGTTGCAAGAAATGGCGCAACCCTGCCATCTGCCCCCATCCAGTTCTTTCCCATTTCTCTCTGCAGCTCCAGTCTGGTTTGGCAGGAAGAGCATTGTCAGCATGGGAGATTTATTTGTTCTGTGGCTTTTGCCTCCACTACTCATGAATACCTGCAACTAGCTTGTGCTGGTCCTTCTCTAGAAAGCTGTAATTGGGAAAATGCCAAAGTGCCAACCCAGCACTGCAAGGATATGTCCGTTTCATGTACAGAGAGGGGAAATGCCTCCCAGGTTAGGTACACCTGGGGTTTGTGTTGTTAGACAGTGTCATTGCTAAACCATTTTTCATCCCAACATAATGAATATACTGTCACAGACAAAACAGTCTTGACTTGGGGAAATTCATTTATTACCCATTAACAGAAACTTTTAATTACTGATTCAGTCATCAATTAAAAAAAAAAAAAAAGTCAAGCAATTAAACAAACACTTCAGGAAAACACCTTTCTTCCCCTGTCCCCTGTCCCCAGGCTTCTCTTCAGACCAACACCTCTTCCATACTCCCCTTCCAGTATCAATTTCCCTCTTTTCCCTGGAGGTTATACCCAATCTGTCCCAGTTTCTTCAGGCAATACACAGCAGTTTCTTTTCACTGCTCCCTGCATCTCACTCTTTTGATTCACTGATCCTTGCTTCTTACTGCTCCTCTGCTGCACCATGGGTCTTCCACAGCCTGCAGTCCCTTGGGGTGTACCTGTCCTGGCACAGGCTCTCGTTGGGCCACAGTCCCTCAGGGATGTCCCTGTCCTGCTATGGCTCACTCACCAGTCACAGTTCCTCAGGGATGTCCCTGTGCCATCATGGACTGCCCACAGGCCGCAGTCCCTAAAGGGTACCTTCTCCAGCACTGAACACATCCTTCCAAGACAGTATCTCAAGACATGTATCCAGCAACATCCCCTTCCACAGCCTCCTCCACATCCTCCATTCACTAGAGACAGCTCTTCACTCTCTTGTGTTTCCACTCACATCCCCTCCACCTCCTCACACCTTTGCTCCTGTCTCATTTTGCTTGTCCTTGTGCAGGCCTTTTTGGGCCTCCTGCCCCATGTCACCTTTTCAACTCCTGTTTTGTAACTCCTCACATGTCTTCCCATGTTTGCCCTCCCATGTGCTCTTTTGTGACTCCTCTCGTGTCTCCTCTCCATGACCCCTGTCCCTAGCAAGAGGCTACCACCCTTCCTTAAAAGCATTTGAGCAGAGATGCCATTAGCTGCTCTGACAGATTGCAGTTTTGGTGTGCAATAAGCTGTTTTCATGCTCATGGCTTTCTCTTCCTACACAGACCACACCTACAGTCCCAGTGCCCCAAAGCCTGACACTTATGCCCAATACAGTGTTCCTTGTAACAATTAAATAAAGAGAAGTTCCTAGCATTTTATTTTCTTTTTTCCCTACCAGGGTAAAAATGCATTCAGATTTTGGATTATGAACTGCTGAGCAATTCTGCACAAATGTTTCTTCTACAATGGAAATCCTTTAAACAAAGAAAATGAGAGGCCATAAGTGACACATTGTTTCTTATCTACTTTCAACACAAAGGGCTTGCCAGCTACATCATTCTAAGGACAAATTTCTACCAAAGGGGTGTATTTGTTCAGGTATCTAGGGCAGAAAAAACAGCTTGCCAAATGAAGCTTTTCTGATGGTTTATCTTCCCAATAGTTGAAGCATAAATCTTGGGAAAAGTGAGGGAGGCTAAAGAGAACACTATTGCTCCCCCAGCACCTCTCTCCAGTGAGCACTGGGGAAATAGCACTGTCCCAGTTTGTCTTCTTTGAAAGACACTCAGCAGCTGAAGAGGAGAGAAGGCAGTAAATCTCAGGCAGTAAATAGTAGCAGCAGATGACAACAGCTGTTCTAGCAACAACAGTGAAACACCATGAAAACCTTGGGTTCCTTCTCCAGGGCAGTGCAAACACCTCCAGGGTTAGAGCAAAAGCTTTGTTTCTTTCTATCATGTCTGCTGAAGTCTGGCACATCTGAACCTATGAGATGGTTGATGGTGAAACGACACTCAAGTCCCATCAAGTAATTAATTTTGACTGATGGAACAAAGCAAGTGACTACAAGCACAGAAGTGACTTCCACACCAATGCAAACATGCAGCTGTGTTTGCTTAGAATACATTCATGTTTTGACTTGAGGCGCTTTATAACAAAAAGCAAAGAAATCATTGATAAACTCTGAGCAAGGGAGTTTCCTAATTTGTCAGAAAGAGAAGCTTTAAGGCTTGCTGTGACAGTGCACAGATGGCTTTCCAGCAAGCAATTCCCACAGCAGCCAGAGTCAAGAGCCAGGTCCTCTTTCACAGAAACCAGGCTGCACTTTCCCATGGGCCTGAGGACAGATCTGTTGAGTTCATTTACTGCACTGCACATGCCAAGGAATAAACTCATTGATTATTGTGAAACACCTTCAGTATCGGATTTTCTGTGCAGGACAGTGTGCTGCAGCCTGGTGTCAATCACAGCACCCATCCTACAAAGTAGCCTCCCTGTGCTGTGGGATACTTCCTTATGCTTCAGACCTAATGGCTAGCTAAGCACAGCTGAAGCAGCACGTTGTTTGCCGTGCAAGGCACGGAGAATGCCACCCAGCCATGAGGCAGACAGGGCTGCACTTACCTGAGGGTGGTACAAGAGAAGTCTAGAGCATTTGTCTAGCAGCACAAAGTGCTGCTTTAAAATGTTTTGGTATGCTGCCTAATATTGAGTACAGGATATTTTCCCAGATGAATGTTACAAGAGATCCAGGATCTTTCTGCTGCTGCTTAATGGAGGATGTCTTATCCAAAATTCACTCCTCTCTGCTTATAGATTTTCCTCAGAAAATCATGACAAGTTTTTTGGGGGCTGCATGTGTATCTTTTCCTCTAAAAGACACTGGAAACATGTCACAAGAAGATGCATAAAACCTCAAAACCTCAATCAGAGGAAAGCCATCAAGGTAAACTCTTAAGTAACTTTTGGAGCACCAAAATTAAGTATATTAAGCTTGAAACTAGAGTTATAAGAGTTTAGAATCAGGGTGTAATTTGCATCAAATGCATTTGGTGATAAGGCATTTGGTAAGTATAACCAAAAGCAGCTGCCGAAAGTTTACACAAATCAGCTTTCAGTTGCTGTGTTTCAGACCAGTTAGAGAAATGCATTTCCTTTCTTTCAAAGACAATAGAAAATCAAAGCTAGCAAAGCTTTTATCAGAAACAAGTTGGGAAAAAAACAGACCTACAGACTACTCATGTTGTCAAAGCAAAGTGTGCCTCGTCTTGTAAAAACTATATACAACACTGCTCTGTCCCTTCAGCTTTTATCCCTTTGCTCTTTCAAGTTTAGCTCATTTATCAAGCTCAGTTCATAGGAAGTGATATATTGTGAACTGTTACAACGTGCTGTGGAGAGTTATGGTCGAGACCGGTCTTCAGAAATACTTGGAATAAGTCAGACTGCAGCAGAAAGGTGAACATGGGATTTGTGTTTGGAGCTGTGCTGTTAGGTTCTGCCCCCATGCCACGCAAGCAGATAGTAGTCACCTTGCATGAAGCCATTTACATGATCACAGCTTAGGAGTGAAACGTGGCTTTTCAAAAGCATAGTTAACAGGTACTGTAGTTAGCAGGTTTAAAATGTCTTGACTTTTTACACAAACTGAACCTAAATTAAAGCTTTTTGCTTATCAAGGCTTACCCTAATACAAGTACTGTCCATGTAAAATGCCAAGACAATACATTTGATTCTGTTCACTTCTGCACACCTTATGAGAGAATGCTTATATATGCATGTATCTGAGAACTTAGCTCATAACTGCCCGGCCAGTGCCTATCTGGATCATCTCCCTGAATGCACTGCCTTCAAAACTCAATGGTACTGATGCTGAACACAGCTTTCTCACTGAGGATTTAAATACCCGATCAAGAGCAGAGATTTCTAATGTTGAAATCTGCCTGGTGAAATGAATCCAAGGCTGAAGGAGAAGCAGCCATTTCTGACTTTCACTTTTCCTTTCTGAGACCTGTCCTCTGCAGCAGTGAGCAGATCTTCCACAACAGGGCTGCCAAGTGGGGGGTGTGGGAAGGTAGGACCATTGGGTGGATGTGTGCTCCTCACCCCCAAATGCCCCAACTGCTCAGGCACACCTGAGGCCTGGGCTACCCAAAAAGAGCAAGAAAAAATATTTTTTCCTTAAATTTATCTTTCTTTGTAAAAAAATGTTGTTAGTCTTTAGACTACTTATGGAGATATAAAGCTCTGCACATCTTTACAAGGATATCAAATGATCTTGAGCACTTCTTAGTGATGTTTCATAAACAGGACTAAAACACTACAGCCTGGTATCTTACTGAGGTTTCTATGCATATTTCATGAATAAAATAATAAATTGATAAGATTTACTCGCATGTGATAGATGCAACCACCAAACACGCTGCAGAGCCCCCAGTGCCAGCTGTTGCAAAGCTGGCCAGTGCACCCAACTGCAGACCCCAGCACAACAGAGATGTGGGAGATATAACCAGCCTCCTAACACAAAAAGACCTGTGCCAATTCGAAGAGCACCCATCTTTCTTTTAACCTGCACTCCTCCCTCACAGGGGGGCAAAACCCCTTCACTTCCTCACAGCAGGTGCACCCTTCCCTGCATCACCCTGCTCCACACCTTCCTCCCCACTTCAGCTGCAGCCCTTGAGCCTAGAGCAAAACAATGGAAAGCAAGAAACATCATCTATCAGCTGTCTCAGGAAGAAGACCAAAACTAACTTCTCCCATTGGTTGCCTATGTAGTGGTGCCCTACACCCTCTTATGTCTCGAGGATATAAAAGGGGATGATGGTTTGTTGCCTAAGACAGAGCTTCATGTGCTCTCTTGTTTGTCTTGTTCCTCTTCCCTCCTTAAACAGGCTGAAGCTTCACGGGAACACCGGGTTGACTGGTGACATGATAATGTTGACTCCTGACCTCTGCAGCACACCACACCCCATGATACATATTTGCTCTGAAGCAAGATTCTGTCCACTACTTTGTTCTCCTTTTGGATCATAATAGTTGCTAACAAAATACCTGCCTCCAAGTGAAAACACCACACAAAATAAGATTTATGGATCTGAACAACCAAAAAGGTAAGGGAATTAAAGCGTTTGTTTGGGCAGGAGTGCCTGTGGGGAAAAAAGGCAAGCCCAGATGAGCACAGAGAAAGGGATCTCAAAGCCTGAAGATACACCACAAGACTTTCATGAGCTTGGGAAGGGCAACCCCTCAGGAGCTAAGTGATAGTACAGCTATGCTGATTTACTGGGGGGTGCCAGAAAAGATGATAAGGGTGAACCCAATCTCTCCTGCCAGCACATACTGAAACCTGATCCAAACCACAACGGTGCTGATGGCAAGACTTACTCAATGCTAAACACTACTATTGTGGTCTCACCTCTGTGTGGAATAGGCATATCAGTATGGTTTTATATGGTAGTTGCAGCAGTTGGGCAGCAACTTGTCTCTGTAGTATTAATCTTTTTTTTTTTCTTTTTTTTTTAAAAAAAAAAGTATGATGGATGTAGGATTACTCATAAGTACTTCTTGACACACACAGTACAGGTCAATGGCACAACAAAACCAAACTGATAGCTAATTTTTGCTAAGCCAACCCCCTTCCTCCTCAGATTCTTCCTTGATGCTCCTCTGCCTCTGCTGTAAGCAGCCCTGAAAGCTAAAGCACCAAAAAGCTAATTCCACTGAAGGATTTCATCTTCTTACTGGTTCAGCTCCCACAGCTGGTTTTGCTCCGCTGCAGGGTGAGACAGGCACAGGTGGTAGCACAATGAGAGATGCAGGAAGAGGTGGCCTGGAGGCTGCATCGTTGTAGTGGTGGGACCCAACTCATCTCAGTGGTAACACCAAATTGCACAGTCCATGGCTTCACAGTCCCCAGCTGTGAGATCCCTTGGCCCTGCAAGATCCCTGAGCATGAAAAGCTTCATCAGTGCCACTGATCAATGCCTTGAGAAGCTTTGAGGAGCGGTGGGAATCCTGTGAGAAGGCAAACCTGTCTCACATCAGTGAGCTGCACACCTAAAACCAGGCAGATTGCCGTTTACCCAGCATCAGACCCTTGAGGATGACTAACGCTTTTGTGCTGCCAAAGGAGGGGCATAAGACTGAAAGAAGGGCCATCGCGTGTGTCATTGCTTCTTCCCACAGAGCCAGTTCCTTGAGACACAGCTGGGATTTCTACAAGAACCATACATAGGGGAATTTGAGCCCCATAAGATTTGCTCCTCAAGCTTCCACAGTAACAAAAATAGCAGCAGCAGCGCAAAGGCAGAGAAGCTCAGCAGAAGCTGGTGTGGGATGCATCAGGGCCCAGAAGCAGCGAGCCTGTGGTGAGCAGCTTCTCATGCATTAGGAAACACGTGCTGATTTAAGTCATTTTTAGCCAAGGCTTTGGGAGTCAGCACATTTCAGCAAGTGCACCGGGTTTAGATTGCTACAGTTACAGGAATTACGTCGTTCTTTACAACTCTTTCACTGGGGCTTTCTTCCCCCTGCTGCCACAGCAAACATTTCCACAGCTGCACTGTTAAGTGTCCACCCTTCTCCCTCAGACCTCAAACCTTATCCCTGCTCAAACTCCGACCTTTTTCAAGGTATGTCTGTGAGAAACATGATGGCCAGCCACTCTACCTCCTGACTCTGGCTCCTGACACTGTCCTTTCTGTTCCTCTCCATGCCAGCCCATCGCTGCTGGCAGCAGGATTGGCGCATCCCCGTGCTCCAGCTGACCCTTTTCTCCCCATCCTCCTGTTACACTGCTGTCTTTCACCTGGACCCAAGTCTTCAGCGCTTACCTCTTCTGTCTCACGTTGCACAGAGCCTTTTCAGGCTGTGGTACAGGCAGGCACCCTACGTGCAGCCCCTGGCACCCTCCCCAGCTCTCTTCAGAAGCCAATGCCTGCGCAGGAGGCCGCGAAGGGAGCCAAGGGGAGCTCCCCTGCAGAAAGCCCCGCCAGAAGGACGTGCCACAGCGGAAAGGGAGCCGTTCATTAGGGAGCCGTTCATTCCCGCCGGACGCTCCGCGGCTCTCCCATGAGGTCCGAAGCCAGCTCTTCCCTGCTCCGAGCCCCACGGAGACGAATTTCCAAAAGCAGCTCGGCTCCAGCCCAAGGGAAGCTGCTCATGGAAAAGTCTGCCGCGGAAAAAATAATAATAATAATAAATAAAAATAATTTAAAAAATCCCTCAATTCTCCTTCTCCAGACGAGCCCCTCGGGCAGCCCACTCAGGCCCGGTCTCCCCTTTACCCCGCTCACCTCTCTGCCACTGGGCAGCGCGGCCAGGACGGGGCCGACACCGAGGATGGGACCGGGGACGGGGCCCCCGCCGTCGCCCCGCCCCGGAGCCGCCTCCGGGCGGAGTGGGGCCGAACCGCCAGGTCCCACCGGAAAGCGGCGGGCAAAGCCACTGAATTGGCTTTTTTGTTTGTTTGTTTGTTTTTCAGCCCCACCTCCAGATTTTTTAAAAAATTTAGTATTTTATTTTACTATTTTATCATATTTTTATTTTATTATTTTTATTTTATTTTATTTATTTCCTCTCACCCGTAATCCTATCCCCGCGTTCGCCTTGATTTTCGGGTAAGGCAGCCACAACGCATCGCTGTGCCTATCGGGCGGGGGCTGCAGCCCAGGCGGATGGGAGTTTCCCGTGCCACCCGCTGCCACGGGAGATGATTGCAAAGCAACGCAAACCAACAAAAAATGATGAAATGGCAACAATCAGTTTTTTTATTATTATTTTTATTATTTTTTTTTTAATAAAATAAAAGCCTGTGTCTGAGCCGTTTGCAAGTTGCAAGGGAGTTTCATAGTTTGACTGCAAGGCTATGGAACAGCCTGGGTGGGAAGATCACCAGAGATTTTAGGAAATGGGTTAGACAATAAGCATGAATGGTTTAGGTAGAGGTGATCCTACCTGGAGCAGGGTTTGGACACAAATACTTTAGAGATGCCTTCTAGCCTTGTTTTTCATGGCTCCCATGATACAGCACATTAGTTATGCATTACAAAAGCTTACCCATGGGAAACATTTCAACAAAAGAAATTTTGACACTGTCCCTAAATAAAACAAAACAAAATTTACCCACAGTCGAGTAATCTGAAACTGCAGCTTTTTTTTTTTTTTTTTTTTTTTTTTTTTTTTTTTTTTTCCAGAAGTAACATTAAACCATTTCTTTCATAGCAACAGGCCTGAAATTAAATTGATGTTAAAATGGATTTCAAGATATTTTTCACCATCCTCACTGGGCAGAATTTAGGCTTATGGAGACAGAGTTGCAATGGTCTTGCAAAAGTCTCTTGTGATCATCTCCCTGTGCCAACAACACACAAAGGACAGAGCTGCCCATGTGCTCAGAGGGAGCCATGATCCAGCCCAGGCCTGGATGCAACTTAGAGCCTGGGCACGTCTCAGAGAGACAACAGAGGCTGCAGAAGGCAAATTACCACCCCCACATCCACTGCAAACCGTGTGGGACCATGCAAATAACCCTCCCAAAGCACATCACAGGACAGGAGCAGAATTGCTTCCTGTGAGCTCATATCACAACCACAACTCACCTGTGTGAACACAATAGTTTTTGAGGGCTTTCAGCCTGGTTTTGACTTGACTTCAGTTTCCTGCCTCCTCTGCCAGCCAGTTTGGTGGCTTGGGTTCGAAGGGACAGGCACGGCAACACAGCTGGCTTCATGTTCAAAACCAGCGTGCTGGCCCAGTGACAGCCCTGCTGGCAGAGAGGTCCAACCTCACAAAGGGCTTGTGCCAAGTCTGTCTCCGTGGAAGGAGTCATGACACTGGCCTCTCAGCATGCACTGTAAGTCATCAACTTGCCAAAGGCGGGGAGAAATGCATGGAGTGCAGCAGTGGGGTCATTAAGCCCTCGCAGTGTTGGTCATGGATGTCACTGCTGTTATAGGTGCCTCACCTCAAGGGACGGACTGTAGCCGAGGGACCAGCCACCAGCACCTCTCCAGACAGCAGGCCCAAGCCGTGCCACCTGCTTCTACCTTACTGCTTGGCCACAATGTGACAGGAACTGGAGCGCATCCCCACTGCCAGGCTTTCATGATCAGATTTTTGCGGAAAGAAATTAAGAAAAGAGTTGAATGGCTCTGCTAGCAGGTACTCACCCCTTGAAACGAAGTTGCAGAAAGAAGCATAGTTGGCAGATAGGAAGAAAACCTTTTAGAAGCATTAGCTCAGTGCCCTTAGGGCGATATCACATTTATTGATTGGTGCTCACCAGATAAATTTTGCCAGTTGAGTCAACCACGATTACAAGCAATGTGTCCAGCAAGCAGCTAAGAAATGAAAACGTGATAAGAGGGGAACTGGAACAACATGTTACCTCCAGAAAGAAGGCAGGATGTCTGCTGCATAATTCAAACCCAAAGGGAGCTCTGGTACTGCAGGCATAAGAGCCTCCAGATGGACTAACAGCCAGAAGCCTTCTGGCTTCCACAAAGATGGCCCAAATGCATATCTGCTTCAGCTTTTACCCTGGTATGCTCACTCAGGACAGGAATAAGTATGAACAACACCAATGCATCTATGTTTGGCTGTGGGGAGCTGCAGGAAGAGCTGAAATAGATGGCGTGTGTGGAAGTCACAGATGTTTTCCGGCTGTGAGAGTCTGAGATTGCAAAAGGTTTCTCTGGCCTGAGACCAAAGAGAGTTGAATTAATAATCTGCACCAAATTGCATTGAATCATACTAAAATGTTTTCTGCCAATTGCATAAAAAAAATCTTCAACTTGTGTAACCTTTAAATAACAAAAATGAAGAAATGTTTCAAAAGGAATAATTGTTTTCAGTTGCAAGGAAAATTTTTGGTTAGGAGGAGTCAAATTTGGATTCTTTTATTATTATTATTATTATTTTGGCCAGCCTTTACTTCCCTGCATGATGCTTTTTTTTTAAATTTGGATATTCACTAAAATTTACTCTTTCCTGCTAGAAGCCCAATTTAAAAAAAAAAAAAAAAAAGTCATAAAAGCCAAAATTGACAGAAAATCCCAAATTGACTCCACCAATGTGACCATGAAATGGTGGAGTTCTCTATTCTTGGCAAGGCCAGGAAGGGGACCAGTAAAACCGCTGTATTGGACTTCTGGAGGGCTGACTTCGAGCTGCTCAGGACACTGGTTAGTAGAGTCCCTTGGGAGGTGGTTCTGAAGGGCAGAGGAGCCCAGGAAGGCTGGGTGCTCCTCAAGAAAGAAATCTTAATGGCGCAGGAGCAGTCTGTCCCAATGGGCCCAAAGACGAGCCGACGTGGACGAAGACCAGCCTGGCTGAACAGAGAGTTGCAGCTTGAGCTTAGGAGAAAAAAGAGGGTTTATAATCTTTGGAAAAAAGGGTGGGCCACTGAGGAGGACTATAAGGATGTTGCGAGGCTGTGCAGGGACAAAATTAGAAAGGCCAAAGCTCATCTGGAGCTCAATCTGGCTACTGCCGTTAAAGACAACAAAAAATCTTTTTACCAATACATCAATGCAAAATGGAGGACTAAGGAAAATCTCCATCCTCTACTGGATGCGGGCGGAAACCTTGTTACAAAAGATGAGGAAAAGGCGGAGGTGCTTAATGCCTTCTTTGCCTCAGTCTTTAGTGGCAATACCGGTTGTTCTCTGGATACCCAGTACCCTGAGTTGGCGGAAGAGGATGGGGAGCAGAATGTGGCCCTCACTATCCACGAAGAAATGTTTGGCGACCTGCTACGGTACTTGGATGTGTGCAAGTCGATGGGGCTGGATGAGATCCACCCAAGGGTACTGAGAGAACTGGTGGACGAGCTGGCCAAGCCGCTTTCCATCATTTATCAGCAGTCCTGGCTATCAGGGGAGGTCCCACTCGACTGGCGGCTAGCAAACATGATGCCCATCTACAAGAAGGGCCAGAGGGTAGACCCAGAGAACTATAGGCCTGTTAGTTTTGACCTCAGTGCCAGGGAAGCTCATGGAGCAGATCATCTTGAGAGTCATCACGCAGCACTTGCAGGGCAATCAGGCAATCAGACCCAGTCAGCATGGGTTTATGAAAGGCAGGTCCTGCTTGACAAACCTGATCTCCTTCTGTGACAAAGTGACACGCTAGGTGGATGAGGGAAAGGCTGTGGATGTGGTCTACCTTGGCTTCAGCAAGGCTTTTGACACTGTTTCCCACAGCATTCTCCTCAAGAAACTGGCTGCTCTTGGCTTGGAATGGTGCATGCTTCGTTGGGTTAGAAACTGGCTGGATAGCCGGGCCCAAAGAGTCATGGTGAATGGAGTCAAATCCAGTTGAAGGCCAGTCACTAGTGGCGTTCCCCAGGGCTCGGTGCTGGGGCCAGTCCTCTTTAACATCTTCATCGATGATCTGGACGAGGGTATTGAGTGCACCCTCAGTAAGTTTGCAGATGACACCAAGTTAGGTGCATGTGTCGATCTGCTCGAGGGTAGGAAGGCTCTGCAGGAGGATCTGGATAGGCTGCACTGATGGGCTGAGGTCAACTGCATGAAGTTCAACAAGGCCAAGTGCTGGGTCCTCCACCTGGGGCACAACAACCCCAAGCAGAGCTACAGATTGGGAGAGGAATGGTTGGAAAGCTGCCAGGCAGAGAAGGAACTGGGAGTGTTGGTTGATAGTCGGCTGAATATGAGCCAGCAGTGTGCCCAGGTGGCCAAGAAGGCCAACAGCATCCTGGCTTGTATAAGAAGAGGTGTGACGAGCAGGGCTAGGGAAGTGATCGTCCCCCTGTACTCGGCTCTGGTGAGGCCGCACCTCGAGTACTGTGTTCAGTTTTGGGCCCCTCGCTACAGGAAGGACATCAAGGTGCTTGAGCGAGTCCAGAGAAGGGCGACAAAGCTGGTGAGGGGTCTGGAGAACAAGTCCTATGAGGAGCGGCTGAGGGAGCTGGGATTGTTCAGCCTGGAGAAAAGGAGGCTCAGGGGTGACCTTATTGCACTCTACAGGTACCTTAAAGGAGGCTGTAGTGAGGTGGCGGTTGGTCTATTCTCCCACGTGCCTGGTGACAGGACGAGGGGGAATGGACTAAAATTGCACCAGGGGAGGTCTAGGTTGGATAGCAGGAAAAACTTCTTTACTGAAAGGGTTGTTAGTCACTGGAATAGGCTGCCCAGGGAAGTGGTGGAGTCACCATCCCTGGAGGTCTTTAAAAGACGTTTAGATGTAGAGCTTAGCAATATGGTTTAGTGTAGGACTGCTAGTGTTAGGTCAGAGGTTGGACTCGATGATCTTGAGGTCTCTTCCCACCTAGAAATTCTGTGATTCTGTAATGTTGGAGCTGATAACGAGTGTCCGAAGCTGTATGGTGGTCGCAGAGCCACCATGGTCAGTATTTGCCACCCACCACTTGTAGACACCTTCTCCCAGGGGCAGGACATGGGGCTTTCCCGAATTTGAGAAAAGCAGCAGAAGCATTTTCCACTCCCAGCACTGTATGCAATAAAGCACTCCTGTTGAACTGTACAGCTTAAACTTCTTTGGGAGGTAGATAGGGTTAACACAGAATACAATGAGGACAAATGATGCTCCCCCCCCCCAGGCAGAAAGGCCAGTGATGAAGCCGTTTGTTAGATACATTATTTAAGGATCTTTGTTGAGTTTAATATTACACATAGAATGCAAATTATTCTTTACTCAGGCTATTGAGAAGTAAAATACATTTAGGACTATGTACCTAGGTGGATGCAGAAGGTCCATTTTCAAAAATCGGCCTGGCTCTTCACTGATCTGCTGCCTCTGTCAGTTTGGAGCAGATGCACTATTTTGGTATGAAAAGAGCTTTTGCCATGCCAACCTCCTAGGAGCCATACGGGCTTTCTGGTGTTTGCCACTTCCAGATGAGCTGCCCACTTTTCCCGCTTGCAGCATCCCTGCTCAGCCCCTCCTGCTCCAGCTGGGATGATGCCCAGGCCTCTTGAGCACAAGTTCAGGACCTTGGTCTTAAAGACCAGCAGGTGCTTAGGCATTGCCCTAGCCATGTGCTGGCAGTGCCATGCAAGCTAAAACCCCCACGTCACCAAAAACAACCAGGACTGACCTGCCCCCAGTGAAACAGACCCAGACATGGGAAGAGGCATTTCAACACTGCAAAAAGACCTGCCGAGATGCCAGGGAAAACATCATTATGAAAGACGTTTTCTCCCCCTGAGGCAAACAGTGCCAACACAGAGCACTTATCAAGTTTAAGGTAAGTATTTAACTAGCAAAACAGAGCCCTTTTGTTCCTACACAAAACTGCTTGCCTTGGTCGAGGTTTTCCTAGTCTCCTGCAGACAACCTGCTTGGGATTTGGCAACATTTTCTGCATCTCATCCTCTCCTTGAAGTTTGGTGGTCTTCCAATAACTCCAGTGTCTTTTCCATGCATTGTGTTGGGCTTCAGTTTGGGTTGGAGTGTTTTTTTGTTTGTTTTTGAAAAGCACTGTGCAGGTCTGACTTTGGCCCTTGGCACTGCACTGGAAAGACGGGGTAAAAACTCCATTGCTTGCTGGGCACAGGAGGACGAGGAAGGAATCTCTTGTCTGCCTGTCCCTCCAACTGCAGCCCATGGCTCACCCACGATGCATCCCTTCGCTTTGCACCGCAGCAGGCAGGTGGCTCCACTCAGCAGCTTCGTGGCACTGCAGAGGGGCCGTCATGCCAGGCTGGCCAGAACACTCCTGTCAAGGGCTTTGGGGAAACACAAGGCATTTCAGACTGTGATGGTATCTTTTAAATGACTTCCTTCCTTAGTCCTGAATCTTGCAGCAAGTGTGAGAAGCTGAGACAAGGAACAAGATAAAGGATGTTGATTCTTAGATCTTAGCTAGGACAATTGTATGCTAATGACCCAAAAGACAAGGGAGTAAAAGACTGTATGCATAGGTAATGTAAGCAGCAAGAACTGGCTTGACTGCTGAAGCCTGTCAAAGGCAGGAAAGGTCAGAATATTAGCAGTGAGGAAGACTTCCGACCTTCAACAAAAGACCACCACCAGAGTACGCTGGATGACCACTCAAGGACTCCAGTTTGGATACAAATAGTGACAGAACCTACGTTATTGATTCTTTGGAGACCTGATACTTATGGGAAATCAAAAGAATATGTATATATATATGTATATATGTATATATATAAATATGTAAATATTTATATACATATTATTTATTAAATATAATTAAATATTATTAAATATAATTAAATATAATTTAATTAAATATAATTAAATATAATTAAATATAATTAAATATAATTAAATATTTATAAACATATATAAATATGTAAATATATATATGTAAATATGTATATATATATGTATATATATGTATATATTATGGGAAATCAAAAGAATATGTATATATATCCTACAAATAAAAGCACACTGGCAGTAGCTGTTGGGCCACAAATTAGGTGGAGCTATCCCCCTTGCACCCAGCATGTGTGCGCAGTACCGAATTAAAATACCAGCTTTATAACTATTCTGAGGTTATAGAGTCTGATTTCCGCAAATCAAAGCAAATTAAAAAAAATATCATACCCAGGAACACAAGCAAAGTTTTCAGTTTCTCTTACCTCCCCCCACCTCCAAGTCCTCCCCACATCTTTAAGAAGTTTTCTGAAGAAAAATGAGGACTTCACATCCTTACTGTTGTGGTGTTTTTGATTTTTTTTTTCCTTTACTTATGCAGCATGGCATTGGTTCTGCGGTATGTGGGATTCAAGGGGTGTTGGGTTTCAGCCGGGGGATTGCAACATGCACAGGAAACAGGAGGGGGACCCACCTCTTTCTGCCATGTCCTGGGAACAGGGATCAGCACAAAGTGACTTTGAAGTCACTTGTAAAACCCTGGGTCTGCAGACTGTGTTTTCTTTCCTTTCCCTATAATGCCAGGGAAGCATCTTACCAGCGAGCCTGAGGCTGTCTGGAAAATGTCATTCAGCGCATTATTTCCTCTGCCAAAGGGGCATTTATAGAGAGTATAAATCATGTTGTCATGATTGAGACACGTCAGAGAGGGCCCACGGGAGCAGAGCATCTCTCCAGCTCTGCAGAATCAGCCCCATGTGGGGACCCTGCTGACAGCGAGGTGCCAGCTGCCCGGCCCAGCCAGGGGCTGGGCGTCCCCACCACATCCAGACCACACCTTGCTTCATTGCCCAGATTTGCTATGTTTCACATATATTTACACCAGCTGGGATGACCAACCCTATACCACTCAGAAGACTGTGTATTTTGGACACTATCTTAATTTCTAAGGAGTTTCTCACAAAAAAACTAGATCCCTTCCCCTCATCTGAGCATTTTGAAGTATTAAACATTTGAATATAATACATTTAACAAAACACTACCTTCGTCTTCTGGAAAGCACAATTCTTTGAGTTCAGACCAGCTCTTGTTACAAGCTGCCTAAATTTATTCATGGAAAAACAAACATGTGCTTTAGATAGACAGATGTTTGCAGATCTAAATTGCCAAAATGGTATCAGGCCCGCTGTGAAACTTATCAATACCACTCGCTGGGCAGTGCTGCCTAGAGCAGCTCTACAATGTGGCATTATGGCCACGGAAACAACCTGGAGAACACACCACTAACCCATGACAACCAGGCCAGGTCTCCCCAAACACTCATGGCTCTTGGCAGCTGTGGTTACCTGAGAACTACCAGGTAGCTATTTAACCTATATTTCCTTTCTGTTGAGGCTTTATCTTATTTCTATAAGCATAGGACATTGTGCTGCAAGATAGCCATAGGGTAAGAAAACTTCAGTGCAAACCCTTATGGTAGGCAAAGAGGAATAGGAAGAGCACACAACTTTTTTGGAAGACGGAGAGATACTGATGACCATATGAGCTGGGTGCCACTAGCACTCACTGTTCCCCAAGACCCCATTTTTCAGAATAGGGCCACCTGTGCTTGAGGAGGCCACAGTGATGGAGAGATGGAAGCAGTAGGGCTAATGGGTAACAACAAGATGTGGCCACTGCAGTCCTAGCTGGGCAACCCAACAAAATGGGAGGAAAGCAGGTGGAAAGGGAGGATCCCCTGGAGAAAGAGGTGCACTGGATGATCACAACAAGGAACAACCACCCAGAGCTTGCTATAGTGGGGTGTGGCTGGCATTACACAATGCCACCATATGTGTTGTGGTTTAACCCAGCTGGCAGCTAAACACCACACAGCCATTCGCTCACCCTCCCTCCTCCCTCTCTGGGATGGGGGGAGAGAAACGGAAAAGTGAAGCCTGTGGGTTGAGATAAAACACTTTATTAAGATAGATAATAATAATAATAATAATAATATGTACAAACAAGTGATGCACAATGCAATTGCTTACCACCCGCTGACTGATGCCCAGCCCAACCCCGAGCAGCTGGCCCCCACCCTGGCTAGCCACCCCTATCTATTGTTCAGCATGCCGTCAGATGGTATGGAATACCCCTTTGGCCAGTTTGGGTTAGCTGTCTTGGGTCTGTCCCCTCCCAGCTCTTGCTGCACCCCCAGCCTGCCTGCTGGCAGGACAGGGCGAGGAGCTGAAAAGTCCTTGGCTTAGTGTAAGCATTGCTCTGCAGCAATTAAAACATCAGCATGTTATCAGCACTCTTCTCATCCTAATCCAAAACATAGCACCCTACCAGCTACTAGGAGGAAAAATAACTCTGTCCTAACTGAAACCAGGACAACATGTAACTTCTGACATACCACCATCACTGCCACAGTGGCACTGAGGACACCCATCCAAGGCACAAGCCCTGCTGCAGCCCCCAGCTGTTGCATCCAGCAGCCCAGCCACCCCTGTTGTCCCAGGCCTGGTTGTCCGAGCTCAGCAGGGACAGGGAGGGACTACATGGGACTCAGGCTGGCAGAGCCAAGGAGGACAGAAGCAAGCAGTTGAAGACATCAGTCTCTTCTCCATGCTCAGCCACAGCTACAGTTGTAAGCAGGAGCAGAGCCTGTCAAGCCTAGCCCTCACCCCAGGTGAGTGCTAATGGTGTGCAGCAAAGCCTTGCATTTTGGTATGGAGAGAGCAAAGCAAACAGCCAGCAAGCATGGTACTGGGCAGGTTAATGATTAAACTTCAGCAAGAGTGGAAACTTCAGCACTACAGAGCAGAGGCAAAACAATCCCACAACCTAGCCAACTTCCCATTTCATGAAAAGCTTGGCCACTTCTATGGGCAACGGGTGGGGAAGGTTATCCCAAGCCAGGTCACCCACACCGCAGCAATAAGCTATTGCGAATCACATCTAGTAACAATGTCAGATGCACCACAGAGGGGACCAGGATGGAAAATGGGAGTAAGAGATTAATAGAGGAGAGAAAGTGCAGTCATTTAAATGAGTGGCAAAGAAACAAAGGAACAGCCCAACTTTGAAAAAGTATCACACTGGAAAGTCCAGCAGACAAGGATGAAATGCACACAGCTTCCACAATCACCTGAAAGTCTTATTTCTCAGACACACAAACCAAGAATACCTGGTTTTACCCCAAAACGTTGACATAACATTTGAGTGCTTGATGAATAAAAGGAGACGATGCTTCACACATTGGACAGGAACAGAGGCAAACATCATATGTAGGAGGGACTATGACAGATTAAGGAAAGTTTTGAGTTAACACAGGTAAAAGCAGGCTGTTGGGCTTGTGTTTTAAGAAACAACAGATGAGGTTGCATCTATTCAGCAGACAATAAATTCCCTCATCTTCATTCAAGGGAAGTCACATGTTCATCTGATTAATCCCCCTGAGTTTTGGTTGTCTCTGTGACTATACTACACAGATGCTTTCTGTGCAAAGTTCCAATGGTTTATCAAGAGAAGGAAATAGAAAGCTGCAGCTGCATCAACAGGCTTTGCAGAAGTGTTTTAAAACCTCAACAAAATAAGTAAAAGAGCAAGCCATCTTATACAAGGCACTACGGTGTACATTTTCCTTGCAGACTTGCAATCAACCATGTGCATGAACCTTCCCAAACACTCTCCAGAAAATCAAGCTCACAGAAAACCCACCTGGGCAGACCCTGTCTGTCACCAACCCCTGAAGCTCCAGCACAACTTTCCTGTCTCACACAGCTCTGGCTGTGCCACCACCTTTTGCCTGGAGCTGCTCAAAATCACGTCCCACCTGTGACAAGGTGGGACCCACCTTGCTGCAAGTAGGTGGGCACAACTCCCTGTGCCTCAGCTGGAGGTGACAAGCAGGTTTGGCCAAAAAGTCATTGTGCTTAACTCTCTGGCTTCTTCCTGGGGAGAAAAAAGAGTGAGTGAGTGAGTGAGAGAAAGTGAGTGTCTCAGCCTAGGTATGGTGGCCATGTCCCTGCAATTAGCAGGGGCTAGAGCCATTCATCCTTTGACCTGAAGACTCTCAGGATACAAAGATGAAAAACCACACTCCATCAGGCCATGCTTCTGACGGGGGAAAAAAAAAGGGTGGGGGTGGGAGAATGGGAAAGTAAAAAACGCAACCTGCAGCGATAGCAGATGGTCACCCCTCTGCTGCCCTCTCCCCACAGGATGGCAGTGTTCAGCGCGTGCAGACTCTCGGGCAGGAAGAAATAACTTTTAAAATTATTTTTAGTGAAACTCGAATTTTGCATAACGCAAACACTTTCATGCAAACAGGAATCTTCCTAAAGATGCTTTACCAGACATTTTCATTATGTAGTTTCGTTGTACTGGTCTAGTCTGAGTTTTTGGAGAACGCATTTTGTGGTCAAAAACAGTGCCTTAGAGGAGCCCTTTCAGACCCAGTCACCATCAAGGTCCTTGCACTGATGGCTCCCACCTGCCTCAGCCTGGATCTTGCCCCATGCCAGCCACATGGGTGGCAGCAGCACATTTTCTAACTTTGGGAATGGCAAGGCAAAAAGTAGGTCACTGTGACTAACGTGCTGGAGGCTTACACCTGACCATGTGGAAGCAGCCTGTGTATTTGTTGAAACATGTAGGCGGCAAGTTTCATGAAGAAGTATTACACTTGTCTATTGGATCTGGGAAAATGAAGAGGCATAGAGCAAAGAATCAAAACTGGTAATACTAAGGAGTATTAATGCCATTAAACAGCAGGAGAAATCAGACCACTGCAAATACACACAGAGCCTTAAAGATTTGGCTTCATAATGTTGAAAATAATTCAAATAAATAAATCAGAAAAGTGAAAGTGATAGAAGTGCTAGGCACATGAGAGCAGCAGGTAGGCAGTGGGGTCATGGCCCCACTTTTGACCAACTCATGAGAAATGTGTGCAGGGCGCAGGGCTGCATCTGCAGAGGGCTCAGGGCTGTTTGCTCTGCTATGGGCAGCTTTGCTGTGGTTAACTCCTGGCTCCAGGGAGAGGAACCGGCAGGGAGGAAAGCTAGAAGCAGTCTGGGAGACAGGCTATAACACACCCTGTGCATGCAGCAAGCAAGAGGCTGGGAGGAAAAATAATCCAAAAATAAAATTAAACAACAACAACAACAACACAGAGTATGCTTTTTCCATCACAAAGTGTAGATTTGATGCCAATAAAACATGTTGTGGATTTCAAGCTCTTCACGCCAAAAACAAAGTGGAAATTAAAAGAATCTGAGAAAATAAAACTTCTTCCAGGTGTTTTTTATCATTTTTTTTTGTTTGTTTGTTTTAATTTACATGCATTTAAGATATCCTTCAGTTGAAAAGTCTTAGACAAGAACAGGAAGAAAAGAGAGAAAAGAAGGAGAGAAAAAAGAGAAGACAAGCATTGTTTTTCAGGCTGAGCAAAGTATTTATTTAGATCTGAAACATTTTTCTTTACTTTTTATTCTTCCACCTGGTATTTTTTAACTGCTTTGAATCAGAGCAGAACTTTTCTTCATTTTTTCAAAGTTGACTAAAAGAGGGTATCATTTGCATGGCTCTGTATGCACTTTTCTACAACCCCCCCCAATGAAGGACCTATGTCTCCACGTGAGCCTGCATTCACTCATTATCCTCAACATTGCAATTCTGATGTTTCCCAAAATAATGTTCTGTTTTCCTTGAAATTTTATAGGGCTTCAGAAACCTCCTTCCTTGCCTTAGTATTTCTGGTATTAAATATCTGCAAGAAAGGCTGCAGCTGGAGGTAGATGACCCGTACATATCCTCTCACTGCCCTGGGACCTAATGCTGGGCATCTCCTGCGCCACCAGTGAAGGGAGCTGGAGCTCTTCTTGTACTTAGGGCATCCCATTGGCACTCTGAAGTAAGCAGGGCTCTTTTTCTCTCCCATCAATGAGGACAGGCCAGTGTGCCCAGGGGCTGAACCAGAGCAACCACAGTTTTTCCAGCTTTCCAAGGCTGGCTTCATACCAACTTTCTCCTTCAGGAAGTTAGAATAACAGCGTTAATCAAGAGCGGCACAGGAGAAGGAAAGAGGACCAAGGAAAAGCCAGGAGAATGCACAAGGACCCATCCTGCTGCTGGACTCTAGAAAAGAAGGATTAAATTATGTTTCCAGGGATGCCTGAATACATAAAAAGCCAGCATGAAAGGGGAATGGCTGAGATGAAGCAAAAAATAGTGTAAAGTATGACTATTGATTTCCATCAGCTCTCCACTCTCAGCTACCTTTGGCAGAACAACCAATGGCTGTTCAGCTATATAGTTTGGCTATACAGTTTGCACATGCATCACTTAATATTTCTGCCCACTCTGTATTTTTCTCAAGCCTCTTCCATGCCCTGGGCATGCATGCCTGCTTCTGTAGAGCATCCCTCAGCATACACATCCTGTGTGTATTTGAGCTCTGCAGGCTGGGTTTGCAATCACTTCCAGAAAGCACTGCTGTTGCCCACCAAAGCTGGGAGAACATGATGCTCAGGCTGAGTCAGTCACTCATCCTCAGCCTCAGTCACTCATCCAAAAAAGCTCTCATGCTTAATGCTGTGGCTCCATTCCTGCATAGCATGGCAGCAGCAAAGCCAAGTTTGGAAAGCACATGCCATAAAAGCAACTACCAGCAGGGTACAAGAAACATGGGCAAGAAGTATTGGGAGATTTTGTGAGATAGGGTGCAGTGAGCTGCAGGTTTGGAAGCTGTGGGATACCCTGGCTGTGCACAGGCCCATGCTCAGTCTCACCATGGCTAAAAATGGGTAAGAACCAGGTACCCCATACGATTTTATGCCTGCTTCCTTGTGGAAACATTTGCTGTTCAATGCCACACAAGCTAATGGCTGTGCAGGAAGACACTCAGCTCTCTACAATGAGAGCTTCCTGAGGTTTTATGGTGAGGTCTCTCTGAAGACGCAGCTAATTGAGCACAACAAAGAGCTGAAAACGACACTCTTGTGCTTAACTATTGGGTTCAGCCCAGAAAAGCACTTTAAAAAAAAAAAAAAAAAAAAAAAAGTAAAGCCTTTCTTTCCCCACAAGGAGGCTGCAAAAGCCCTGCTGGAGACACACAGTGGGGACCTCCTGCCAGGCAAAGCCGTGGCACTGGACACCAAACACAAAGCATGGTTGGTGGTGCAGAGGCTCACGCCACCAGGACACAGGGAGGGAGCTTCACTTCCAGGAGAACACATTCCCGCTTATGTGCCAGCACAGGCACCAGCGTCCAAGCTCCTTTCCTGGCTAGAGGAGGCCCCAGCAGCACAGACATGAACAGCCCAAATGTCTGCTCTTCATGCCAGCAGATGAGGCACCAGCCTCCACGAATCAGCTTAAGGATGGGAATCAGAGAGTCTCTGTGTGATATTGACATTGGTACACTGTTGTGGTAGTCATCAGTACCTGCTCTTCTTCAAACTTCAGCAACCCCACAACAGAAGGGCCCTCCAAGAGACCAGGCAAGGCAGACAACTGTTTGATCTCTGTCTCCAAGGCATTATGCCAAAAGCCCACTAGTACCTTCGGGTCCTTGAAGTATCCTCTCCTTAGGTAGTCTATGCCAAGGATGCATGGGGCCTCCAGGCCAGTCACGATGTGGTGCTTTTGCTACCCATTCCCAGTTAGGCTCACTTCAGCCTCCAACACCGTTGAACAAGATGGATTCTGCCCCTCTGTGGCCTGATGGTGTCAGGGTACCATCCAGTATGCACCAGTGTCCACTAGAGCCTTGTACTCCTGTGGGTCTGATGTGACAGGTCAATATGGTCCGGTAAATCCGGTCATCCCTTCCCTCTGCCTGGCTGGAGGCAGGGCCCCTCAAGTCCTGCTCACAGCATTCGTTACTCAGTTATTGTAAATGCAAATCAGAGGTCCCTTTATCAAGATCAGAAGTAATAGTGGTGACTGATAGGCACAGGCCAGATCTCAACACAATGCAGAGAGCTGTGAATCCCTGTCATTGCTGGGGTTAAACAAAAACAAAAACCCGTTCTGGAGACATAGCAATATGATCATGCTGCTTTGAAGGATATTAAAAATTCTCAACTAGCCTGGAGTAGAGGAAGATGAAGGAGTAAGGGAAGGTGAAAGAGCAGAGCAAAGTGTCCTCCCTTCTCTCCCTCCTTAGATTGGCCCTCTACAGAGAAAAGGTGAAGAGCATAACTGTTAATAGTTTCCAAGAGATAGTTCTCAAAGTACAAAGATGACGGCAATGCTGAATACAAATGCCAGATTAGGCTCATGACTGGAAATTTTATCATATCATGAGCCAGTGTTACATTGTACAGCAAAGTGATAAAATTAAAAGCAACCTTAAACCGGGCCCCAGAGATAATAAATAGCACAACTGGGAGCATATAGCATATATAGCAAGTAAGGGGTTATAATACGTGACTTTGAGAGCCAATATATCAACATCACAGTCAGCAGCTATTAAACAAATATAATAAGCAAATGTGTTCTCTCTGACACTCTGGTCGGATCTATTTTTATCCCAAGCCCTACATTGGACCAGAAAGGACTGTTGTGGTTTAACCCAGCAGGCAGCTAAGCGCCACTCTCCTCCAGTAGGACTAGAGAGAGAATCAGAAAAATGAAATAATAATAATAATAAAAAAGCAAAACCCATGGGTTGAAATAAAGCCAGTGGAACAGGGCAGAAAAGGAAAGGAGAATAAAAATAAAAATACACAAAGGAAGCCATGCACAATTGATGCTGAACAGACCAGAATGACAGAATTGAGTATTTCTCATTTTGCAAAGAGAAGCAAGAGAAACAGATGGTAACAAGATTCCCCTTCACTGTTTACTCATGGAAGGACAGTACATGTCTGCATCAAACAGTACAGGTCTTTGCACTGAGTTATTGCTGGCTCTGGTGCTCTAACAACTACCTTTACACATTTTTCTAACCCTTGCAGTTTAATATACAGACATAAACTCTCTGAAATGTCAAGTATTAAATAATCCGCTTTCCCCTCCCCTTATATGCAGAGAGATATATTCTTTCAGGAGAAGAGGGAAGTTTAATGATTCAGACTTGCTGCTGCTGTCATTCAGTTCCAGCTTTGAAAAGCAAGATGTACAATGGTGTTAAGAGATTAAGGGAAGAGCAACTGAAACAAAATGCAGCTGATTACCAATGTAAACTTCCACTTCCAGGCCTAATATATACTTTTATCATCTGTTCTAAAATCTATGACACTTGTAGCAGCATCACCTGCTACCCCCAGTCACAGGCTGACAAGAGGTCAGAGTCTGGGGCTGCAGTCCCACAGAAATAAGTCTGGGGGTTATGATCAACAGCAACTTGTGCCCTGGCAGCCAGGAGGGCCAGCTGTGTCCTGAGGTGCATCAGGCATGGCATTGCTAGTCAGTCAAGGGAAGTGACTGTCCTGCTCTGTTCTGCGCTGGTGAGGCCTTAACTCGAGTACTGCGTGCAGTTTGGGACAACACACTGTAAGAAGAACACACACTGTTTAGAGAGTGTCCAAAGGAGGGCTACAAAGATGGAGAAGGGTCTAGAGGGGAAGACATGTGAGAAGCGGCTGAGGACACTTGGTTTGTTCAACCCAGAGAAACTGAGGGGGAAGCCTCATGGAGGCCTGCAGCTTCCTCACGACAGGGGAGGGTCAGGCTGGGTGTTACAAAAAGGTTCTGCACCCAGAGGTGCTCAGGCGCTGGGACAGGCTCTCCAGGGCAGTGGTCACAGCACTGAGCCTGCTGGAGTTAAAGAAGCATTTGGACAACACTCTCAGACATAGGGTCTGGTTTTGGGTGGTCCTGTGTAGAGTCAGAAGACTGACTCCATGACCCTTGCTGGTCTCTTCCAACTCAGGGTATATTATGATTCTATGAAAAGCCACAAGTTACCAGAAGTGAGAGTTAGATATAAGAAGCACAAAAAAAGAAATACAGCTACACTATATGAACTGTATTTTCACATAGTATTTCAATACAGTAGCTTGCTTTTCTATCCCACTCTTAGTGTTTTGATTTCTAAACCGCAATAGCAATTTAATAAGAAAGCTAGTTTCACTAATTGAAATTAAAGGCTAATTTTACCAGATCATTGTATAGACAGAAAACAGATGGCAGTATTTAGAAAGCTGGAGTCTGACATCTGCACATATAAATTTAATTTTAAAAAATGGTTTATATCAATTGATTTTATTAGATATCAGCAGTTTACAAATTTGAATTAAGAAATAAAGTTACAGAAAAGAATTAGCTTGAGCTCATTCTTGGTTGTGAGGATTTTTATTTAAGGTCTTATTATTTTTATAGAAGATGTCATCAACAAAAATTCTAGACTGTCTAAAACACAGCCCCACTAGATCTTCTCATTCAATACTTCATAATTTATCAAAAAACTAAGATTGTTCTAAACATTTTAACAAGTTTTTTTTACTAACCACTCTATATTAGGCCCTTTATATATTTTCTTTTTTTTTTTTTCAATTTGTACACAATACAGATTATTTTTTAAAGCACTTAAGGATTCTATATTGCATTTTTTTCATAACTTTCAAAAGTAGGAATAAATAGATTGTTCCCATGACAAGATAAAATCTATTATTCAATATACCAGGTATCTTCTCTCCTTTATACTTCACATTAAGCATAACATTTTCTAGTAGGAATATTGTTTTAAAACACTAAGTCCCCGTCATTTTAATGCACATCAATTTACGACTGCAAAAGCTTCTTCCTCCTGAAAAGCACAGGTTTAATTTAATTCTATGTTTTGCTACAGACCCCTAAATACCATCTCAGTATATGCTTAATCTAAATTTTCTCTGCATTTCATAAGACAGTCAGAAGACAAGTTATGTCTAGCAACTAAGGATGCAACTGCACAGAGGTTTCTATTACGAAGTCTTATTTTCAAAGCACACGTTCATCCTTCTTTCTCTTCCCTGACTCACAGCCAAAAACAGTAATAAAAGACAGATCCCAACATCTAACATTAAGGTCACTAAGAGAAATACAAGACTGTAACAGGGAGGAAAAAAAAGCATATTCAATGTAACAAGTTTCTACAACATTTCTGCTCTGTAAAGATGAAATAGCAGTAAAGAGAGGCTGAAACAGAAAGCTCCACAACAAATATGCTAAAACAATTGAAAATGTCAACAGTCTTAAGGCAACCTTCATTCAAATCAGCAGAGTGATTACTTGTGTATCAAAACCAAAATTCTTCTTTAGTGTACTTAATTGATATACAAGATGTTATGAGCCATATCGATCCTAGAAAAGCAAAAACAAACAAAAACAGGCATGAGTACTTTTTCCATTGAAATAAATTAGTTTACATTTGTACAATAAATAGTAGCTTAATTATTAAAGTCTTTACAAAAATTAACCATTGTTTCAAAGAACTGAAGCTTACAGCTCAACTGTGGGATAATTAGCCTCACTTTCAAACATACAAGAGATCCCACTTCCCTCATATGGGAAATGCAAACTGGAGGCAAGCTTTACACTACTTAGAACAGGATGTATTAATTGTGTGCACAAATATGGATCTAAGGTATTACTGTCAAATCATTTCAAGAACCAATACAAGAGCTAGGAACTATAACAATAATATGAGAGCAAGTAACTTCCCATGATAGAATTTGTTTGGATTCTAAGAAAAAAACTTTGTAAAGAAAAAACAAAAAGACATGCTAAGAAAGGTGAGCTATCAGCTGCAGATTTACTTTTAAAAAGATAAAGATCTACTGTCTATCATAGCAGGTCATTTGCCGAGGCGATCGGCTCCGGGGCAGACGCGTTCTGCAGCGGAGCGGGGGATCGGGCCAGGCAGGGCTAACTTTCCGCCATCGAGCCGACTTCAGGGATCCGCCAGGACCCGGCAGCCCTCGTGAGGGAGGCTGACGAGGCGAAGGCGGAGCCAGCAGCGCCCCCTCCCCGGCCGTTCAAAAGCAGCCCCTAGGGAGCGCGACCGACCAGGAGCGCGGCGACCAGGGCGTGGCGCGTCAGAAGGGCGTGGCGCGGCAGTTAGCGCGGCAGTTCGAGCAGGCAGGGCGGAGAGCAACCCCCTGCCCACACGAACACCTCTTAACGACAGTCTTTAGCTAGGTGATAATGGTCTCCACCAGGCACGGAGCGCTCTGCAGGAGGTCGGTATACACCCAGACCGACTGCCTGTTAAAGAATGCAGCGGTTCAGGTCACCGGATGCAGGGAGTGTCAGAGCCTGCTGCTGCCATCGGCGGGAGGCAGAGACGCTGCGTGCGTGAGGCGTGAGCAGGTGGATGACCTGGTCCGCATGGTGGCGGAGCTCAAGGAGGAGGTGGAGAGGTTGAGGGATATCAGGGAGTGTGAGAGGGAGATAGACTGGTGGAACAACTCCCTGCAGGGCCTCAAGGAGAGGTACCGGGGTGAGACACCCCAAATGGGGGTGGACCCCCGGCCCTGTCGCTGTCGGGCAGAGGGAGGGGATCTGGGAGTTGAGGAGGAATGGAAACAGGTCCCTGCTCGACATCGCAGGCGATGCCCTCTCCTTCCGGCCCCACCTTCCCAGGTGCCCTTACAGAACAGGTTTGAGGCCCTGGAGATTGAGAGACCGGCGGGTGAGGAAGAGATAGAAAGTGTTCCCAGGAGGATGCCTAGGGCGAGGAGGTCGACTCCACGCATTGGGACTGCCTCCACCAAGAAAGACAGGAGAGTGATCGTTGTGGGAGACTCTATCCTTAGGGGAACAGAGGGCCCTATTTGTCGGCCTGACCCTACCCGTAGGGAAGTCTGCTGCCTCCCTGGGGCCAGGGTCAGGGACGTTGCCAAGAAAGTCAAACGCCTGGTACAGCCCACTGACTACTACCCGCTACTGGTCTTTCAGGCTGGTGGCGATGAAGTAGCAAAGAGAAGTCCGAAGGCGATCAAAAGAGACTTTAGGGATTTGGGGCGACTACTTAGAGGATCAGGCGCGCAGGTTGTGTTTGCCTCTGCCCTTCCGATAGGGGGGATCGAAGCAGAAAGGTGTGCTGTTCACCTAAACTCGTGGCTTCGAGACTGGTGTGACCGGCAGAACTTTGGGTTCTTTGATCATGGGAAGGTCTATGCTACACCGGGCCTGATGGCACCGGATGGGACCCGCCTCTCTCGGAGAGGGGTAAGGATCTTTGGTCAGGAGTTGGCAGGGCTGATAGATAGGGCTTTAAACTAGAGTCGAAGGGGGAAGGGGCTAAAACCAGGCATGCCGGTGAAGACCTAAGGGATGGTACGCTAGAATCAGAGGGGCTGTGTGCCAGTGAGGTCCTTCGGTTAGATCCACAAGGTGCTGAGTGTAAGGAGACACACCTGAAATGCTTCTACATGAACGCACGCAGTATGAGGAATAAAATGGATGAGCTAGAAGTACTGGCCCAGTCCCGCAACTACAACATCATCGGCATAAGCGAAACCTGGTGGGATGAGTCCTGTGACTGGGGTGTTGCGATAGATGGTTACAGGCTCTTCAGGAGGGACAGGCAGGGTAGGCGAGGTGGTGGGGTGGCGATGTATGTGAAGCAGGGGCTGGACTGTGTGGAACTTCAGGTCGGCGATGGCAAAGTTGAGAGCCTCTGGGTAAGGATCAAGGGACGAATGAATAAAGGGGATGTAGTTGTGGGAGTCTATTACAGACCGCCTGGCCAGGACGATAGCGCCGATAAATTATTCTTTACAGAACTAAGAGAGGCCTCGAGATTAACTCCCCTTGTCCTTATGGGGGACTTCAACTTGCCAGACGTAAACTGGGAGTGCCACACGGCTGACACGAGCAAGTCCAGGAGGTTCATGAAGCACCTAGATGATAACTTCTTGGTGCAGGTGCTAACGGAGCCAACTAGGAAAGGTGCCCTCCTAGACCTGTTGCTAGAAAACAGAGAAGGTCTGGTGGGAGATGTGGTGATTGGTGGCCGCCTCGGTCATAGTGACCATGAAGTGGTTGAGTTCAAAATTTACGGCGACAGAAGGAAAAGTGCCACCAAAACCTCATCCCTAGATATGGGGAAGGCGGACTTCAGGCTGCTCAGGGAACTAGTCAGCAAGGTCCCTTGGGAAGCTGCTCTTGAAGGCCTCGATGTCCACCAGTGCTGGTCATTCTTTAAGCGATGCCTCCTAGAAGCACAAGAACAGGCAGTTCCTAAATATCGCAAGTCAGGCAGGCGGGGCAGGAGGCCGGCGTGGCTGACCAGGAACATTCTTACGGAGATTAGGTGGAAACAGAGAGTGTTTCGCTACTGGAAGGAGGGCCAGGTGACATGGAAAGAATACAGGGATGCTGTTCGTGTTTGTAGGAAGAAAATTCGTGTGGCTAAAGCACACCTAGAGTTGAAGCTGGCTGTGTCTGTGAGAGATAATAAAAAGGGTTTTTTTAGATATGTGAATGGAAAAAGGAGAACTAAAGAATACATAGGGCCGCTCCTTGATAGGGAAGGTCTCCTCACAGACAATGACATAGGCAAAGCAGAGACGCTTAACGCCTTCTTTGCCTCTGTCTTCAATGCCGATGATGGGCTTCGGGACCCAGGGTGCCCTGAGCTGGAGGACCGGGACGGTGGGGATGACAAACTCCCAACTGACCCTGAACGTGTGCAGGATTTGCTACTCCACCTGGATCCCTACAAGTCCATGGGTCCGGATGGGATTCATCCCCGGGTGCTGAAAGAGCTGGCGGACGTCATCGCGGAACCTCTCTCAATTATTTTTCAACTATCCTGGGAGTCTGGAGAGGTCCCGGTAGACTGGAAGCTGGCAAATGTTGTGCTGATTTTCAAGAAGGGTCAGAAAGAAGACCCTAGCAATTACAGGCCTGTCAGTCTCACGTCAGTGCCTGGTAAAATCATGGAGAAGATGGTTCTCGAACTTATTGAGGCGCACCTGGGGGACAAAGCAGTCATTGGTCCCAGCCAGCATGGGTTTGTGAAGGGTAGGTCCTGCCTAACTAACCTGATTTCCTTTTATGATAAGATCACCTGTATGGTGGACCAAGGGAAACCAGCTGATGTGATTTTTTTGGACTTCAGCAAGGCTTTTGACACGGTTTCCCATAGGATCCTACTGGACAAAATGTCCACCATACAGCTAAATAAAAACATCATCCGATGGGTGAGCAATTGGCTAACGGGCAGGGCCCAAAGGGTTATGGTGAATGGGGCTGCGTCAGGCTGGCGGGCGGTCACCAGTGGGGTCCCTCAAGGCCCATTTTAGGGCCGGTACTTTTCAATATTTTTATAAACGATCTGGATGTAGGAATAGAAGGTATTTTGAGCAAGTTTGCTGATGACACCAAACTTGGAGGAGTTGTGGACTCGAATGAGGGTGGAAAGGCCTTGCAGAGGGATCTGGACAGGTTGGAGAGCTGGGCGATCACCAACCGCATGAAGTTCAATAAGAGCAAGTGCCGGGTCCTGCACCTGGGACGGGGAAACCCTGGCTGCACGTACAGACTGGGCGATGAGACGCTGGAGAGCAGCCTAGAAGAGAGGGATCTGGGGGTCGTGGTAGACAGCAAGTTGAATATGAGCCAGCAGTGTGCCCTGGCAGCCAGGAGGGCCAACCGTGTCCTGGGGTGCATCAAGCACGGCATCGCTAGTAGGTTGAGGGAGGTGATTGTCCCGCTCTACTCTGCGCTGGTGCGACCTCACCTCGAGTACTGTGTGCAGTTCTGGGCACCACAGTATAAAAAGGACATGAAACTGTTGGAGAGTGTCCAGAGGAGGGCTACGAAGATGGTGAAAGGCCTGGAGGGGAAGACGTACGAGGAACGGCTGAGGGCACTGGGCCTGTTCAGCCTGGAGAAGAGGAGGCTGAGGGGAGACCTCATCGCAGTCTACAACTTCCTCGTAAGGGGGTGTCGAGAGGCAGGAGACCTTTTCTCCATTAACACCAGCGACAGGACCCGCGGGAACGGGGTTAAGCTGAGGCAGGGGAAGTTTAGGCTTGACATCAGGAGGGGGTTCTTCACAGAGAGAGTGGTTGCACACTGGAACAGGCTCCCCAGGGAAGTGGTCACTGCACCGAGCCTGACTGAGTTTAAGAAGAGATTGGACTGTGCACTTAGTCACATGGTCTGAACTTTTGGGTAGACCTGTGCGGTGTCAAGAGTTGGACTTGATGATCCTTAAGGGTCCCTTCCAACTCAGGATATTCTATGATTCTAGGTCTATGAAACTCAAAACCATATTCATTCTTTTCCAGCCAGTGAATCATTAGGAAGATCTATGACACTAAATCCCTATGAAAATAATTTAACTGATGTGTAATCATATTTTTTACTAACCTGTATAGATGTCATGACTCCATTAGCAAGTACAGAAAGCTTTCCAGCCACTGATTTCACTCCTTGTTTAAACTGGGCTATATCAGGAGCTGAAGGCAAGACATTTGTAATATTGTAGCTTCCTAAAGGAAGAATACACATGAAGAAAACTTTCTGTAAAAAGCAGTCTCTTTTTTCTTCCCCCATGAAGATAATCACTATAAAAACAGTAGGCCTAAATCTCACATTTCTTAAATCCATTTTGCTTTTATTTTTTTATTTGCTCACATTTCTACCCACCCTGTCATTTTCTACACTTAGTATTCTCAGCTGAGCAAATTATGTTCGGATAATAGATTATTTACCCTGCATTTTCAACCTGCTGCAATGACATTTGTCTTGTATCTTCAAAAGCTGTTCTTATGTTGCAATTTAAAGATGAATGCATTTCACTGGTAGCTAAAGTAATGAACCCCATTTATGTGCATATTGTCATTTGCTTGCCGTACATACACACATATTTTGCATTACTATTTCAAAGGCTTGGAAAATTCCACAGAATTATAGTCAAGGTCATTTACATAGCAAGATTAAAACTCCAAAGCAAAGCTGGCAATCCACCCTTCCTTAAAACAACGTAAGTTTTTGGCCAGTGAGTTATTACCTCTACTGCGATTATAAGAAGTACAGGCCCAAAAATAACAGATGGCAAAGGTATTTAAAAACTAACTTCATTATAAGTATTAACATGCTAACAATTACATTAAACCACTCATTAGTGAAAAGAATTACTGGCATGCCTGAATACTGCAAACTATTTGGAAATAAGCTAAATGCTTGATATTGTAAAGGACACAAATGGCAATGAAAGAGTACTGCAGAACTATCATCTTGGAAATAAATGAAATTCCTGATAGGAAGCATACCAAAGCAGAATATTTTCAAAACAGAGACTGCAATCTGTAGCCCTAATTTAGGCATGCAGTCAACTAGTAGTCATGATCAGTCAGAACACTTCTTGTTGTAAAGTCAGAGTAGTCAGAATCAGTCAGAACACTTCTTGTAAATGACACAGTTATCAAATGCACACAAGCTCATCCAACTACAGACATTGCACTCTTCTGAACTGTAACTCCTTTTGACTGCATTACTATATACTGACTGCCTTTTTTCTTTTTTCCTTCCAAGGGAGACCTGCAGCTCCACTTTTCATTGCAATTTAAGGTATATTGCCGAGGAGATCGGCTCCGGGGCAGACGCGTTCTGCAGCGGAGCGGGAGATCGGGAAAGGCAGGGCTATTTTCCCGGCATCGAGGCCACTCGAGGCAGCCGCCACGACCCGGCAGCCCTCGTGAGGGACGCTGACGAGTCGCAGGCGGAGCCAACAGCGCCCCCTCCCCGGCCGTTCAAAGGCAGCCCCTAGGGAGCGCGAGCGACCAGGACGGGCCAACAGGGCGGGGCGCGGCAATTTGCGCAGGGCTGGCGAGCAGGAAGGACAGAGCGATCCCCCTGCCCGCTAAGAACAACTCATCTGACGGTTGTCTACCAGTAGCTAGACCGCGACGGTCCAAGCTAGGCAGAGAGCTCCCTCCAGAAAGTCTGTAGCCACCCAGACAGACTGCTCGCTCAAAAATGCGACAGTGGAGGTCTCTGAATGCAGGGAGTGTCAGAGCCTGCTGCTGCCATCTGAGGGAGGCAGAAATACTGTGTGCATGAGGTGCGAGCAGGTGGATGACCTGGTCCGACTGGTGGCAGAACTCAAGGAGGAGGTGGAGAGGTTGAGGGCCATCAGGAAGTGTGAGTGGGAGATAGACTGGTGGAACAACTCCCTGCAAGGCCTGAAGGAGAGGGCATGGGAGTGAGACTCCGAAAATGGGGGTGGACCCCCTGCCTGGTTGCTATCAAGCAGAGGGAGGGGACCCAGGAGTGGAGGAGGAGTGGAGACAGGTTCCTGCTTGATGTTGCAGGAAATGCGCCCCCCCCCCCCCCCCACCTGCCCCACCTTCCCAGGTGCCCTTACACAACAGGTTTGAGGCCCTGGAGCTTGAGAGAGCAGAGGATTAGGGTGTGGTAGAAAGTATACCCAGGAAGCCTAGGGTGAGGAAGTCTGCTCCACGCCTCAAGACTGCTTCCACCAAAAAAGAAAGAAGGGTGATCGTTGTGGGCGACTCCCTTCTCAGGAGAACAGAGGGCCCTATTTGTTGGCCTGACCCTACCCACAGGGAAGTCTGCTGACTCCCTGGGGCCAGGGTCAGGGATGTTGCCAGAAAGCTTCCCAACCTGGTTCGCCCCTCCGATTACTACCCACTACTGATAGTCCAGGCTGGCAGTGATAACACTGACAAAAGAAGCCTGAAGGCTATAAAACATGACTGCAGGGGGCTGGGACGGTTAGTGTGGACGGAGCGGGAATACAGGTGGTGTTTTCGTCCATCCCTACAGTGGCAGGGAGGAGTTCAGAAAGGACACGGAAAGCCCACCTGATAAACACGTGGCTCAGAGGCTGGTGCCAACACAGGAATTTTGGGTTCTTTGACCATGGGGCGCTTTACTCGGCACCTGGCCTGATGGCTGCAGACGGGTCCCAACTGACTCCAAGGGGAAAACAGATCCTAGCCCAGGAGCTGGCAGGGCTCATTGAGAGGGCTTTAAACTAGGTAAGAAGGGGGATGGGGATGAAACAAAGCTCGCTGGAGGTGTGCCACGGGGAACAATGGCAAGGCTGGGAGAGAAGGCAAAGGCTCAACTGAAGTGCATCTACACTAATGCACACAGCATGGGCAACAAGCAGGAGGAGCTGGAAGCCTTTGAGCAGCAGGCAGGCTATGACTTGGTTGCCATCACGGAAACGTGGTGGGACCACTCTCATGACTGGAATACTGCAATGACTGGCTATAGGCTCTTCAGAAGGGACAGGCAGCACAGAAGGAGTGATGGAGTGGCTCTCTATATTAGAGTGTTTTGATGTCGTTGAACTTGAGGCTGGGAATGATGAGGTTGAGTCGCTATGGGTTAGGAGCAGTGGGAAAGCCAACAAGGCAAGCAGTCTGATAGGAGGTCTGTTATAGACCACCAAACCAGGACAAGGAGACGGATGAGGAGCTCTACAGGCAGCTGACAGAAGTTGCAAAATCATCAGCGCTTGTTCTCATGGGGGACTTCAACTTCCCTGACATATCCTGGAAGCACAACACGGCCCAGAGAAAGCAGCCTAGGAGGTTTCTGGAGAGCATGGAAGATAGCTTCCTGACACAGCTGGTTAGTGAGCCAACCAGGGGAGGTGCCCCGCTAGACCTTCTTTTCACAAACAGAGAAGGCCTGATGGGAGATGTGGTGGTCAGAGGCTGTCTCGGGCAGAGTGACCACGAAATGGTGGGGTTCTCAATACTTGGCAAAGTCAGGAAGGGGACCAGTAAAACCACTGTATTGGACTTCCGGAGGGCTGACTTTGAGCTGCTCAGGTCACTGGTTGGCAGAGTCCCTTGGGAGGCGGTTCTGAAGGTCAGAGGAGTCCAAGAAGGCTGGGTGCTCTTCAAGAAAGAAATCTTAATGGCTCAGGAGTGGTCTGTCCCCACGTGCCCAAAGACAAGCCAGCGCGGAAGACTGGCCTGGCTGAACAGAGAGTTGCAGCTTGAGCTTAGGAGAAAAAAAAAAGGGTTTATAGTCTTTGGAAAAGAGGGCGGGCCACTCAGGGGGACTATATGGATGTTGCAAGGCTGTGCAGGGATAAAATTAGAAAGGCTAAAGCTCCTCTGGAGCTCAATCTGGCTACTGCCGTTAAAGACAACAAAAAATGTTTTTACAAATATATCAATGCAAAACGGAGGACTAAGGAAAATCTCCATTCTTTACTGGATGTGGGGGGAAACTTAGTTACCAGAGATGAGGAAAAAGCTGAGGTGCTTAATGCCTTCTTTGCCTCACTCTATAGCAGCAAAACCAGTTGTTCTGTGGACACCCAGTACACTGAGCTGGTGGAAGGGGATGAGGAGCAGATTGTGACCCCCACAATCCACGAGGAAATGGTTGGTGACCTGCTACAGCATTTGGATGTGAACAAGTTGATGGGGCCGGATGGGATCGACCCAAGGGTACTGAGAGAACTGGCAGAGGAGTTGGCCAAGCCGCTTTCCAACGGCAGTCCTGGCTATCAGGGGAGGTCCCACTCGACTGGCGGCTAGCAAACGTGACACCCATCTACAAGAATGGCCAGAAGGTAGACCCAGGGAGCTCTAGGCCTGTTAGTTTTGACCTCAGTGCCAGGGAAGCTCATGGTGCAGATTATCTTGAGCGTCATCACATGGCACTTGCAGGGCAAGCAGGCTTTCAGGCCCAGTCATCATGGGTTTATGAAGGGCAAGTCCTGCTTGACAAACCTGATCTCCTTCTGTGACACGGTGACACGCTTAGTGGATGAGGGAAAGGCTGTGGATGTGGTCTACCTTGACTTCAGTGAGGCTTTTGACACTGTTTCCCACAGCATTCTCCTCAAGAAACTGGCTGCTCATGGCTTGGACTGGCATATTTTTGGTTGGGTTAAGAGCTGGCTGGCTGGACGGGCCTAGAGAGTTGTGGTGAATGGAGTCAAATCCAGTTGGAGGCCAGTCACTAGTGGAGTCCCCCAGGGCTCGGTACTGGGGCCAGTTCTCTTCAGTATCTTTATCGATGATCTGGATGAGGGGATCGAGTGCACCCTCAGTAAGTTTGCAGATGACACCAAGTTAGGTGCATGTGTTGATCTGCTCGAGGGTAGGAAGGCTCTGCAGGAGGATCTGGATAGGCTGGACCGATGGGCCAAGGCCAACTATATGATATTCAACAAGGCCAAGTGCCGGGTCCTGCACCTGGGGCACAACAACCCCAAGCAGAGCTACAGGCTGGGAGGTGAGTGGTTGGAAAACTGCCTGTCAGAGAATGACCTGGGGGTATTGGATGATAGTCGGCTGAATATGAGCCAGCAGTGTGCTCAGGCAGCCAAGAAGGCCAACAGGACCCTGGCTTGTATAAGAAACACCATGGCCAGCAGGTCCAGGGAAGTGTTTATCCCCCTGTACTAGGCTCTGGTGAGGCCGCACCTTGAGTACTGTGTTCAGTTTTCGGCCCCTCACTACAAGAAGGACATGGAGGTGCTTGGGCGAGTCCAGAGAAGGGCTACGAAGCTGGTGAAGGGTCTGCAGAAGAAGTCTTATGAGGTGCAGCTGAGGGAGCTGGAACTATTTAGCCTGGAGAAGAGGAGGCTCAGGGGCAACCTTATCGCACTCTGCGGGTACCTTAAAGGAGGCTGTAGTGAGGTGGCGGTTGGTCTATTCTCATATGTGCCTAGTGACAGGACGAGGGGGAATGGACTAAAATTGCACCAGGGGAGGTCTAGGTTGGATAGCAGGAAAAACTTCTTTACTGAAAGGGTTGTTAGTCACTGGAATAGGCTGCCCAGGGAAGTGGTTGAGTCACCATCCCTGGAGGTCTTTAAAAGACTAGACTCTAGATGTAGAGCTTAGGGATATGGTTTAGTGGAGGACTTGTTAGGTCAGAGGTTGGACTCGGTGATCTTAGAGGTCTCTTCCAACCTAGACTATTCCGTGATTCTGTGATATTTAAGGTTTTTAAGGTTAAGAGCAGGCTGAAACAGACATTACTGTGGGTAGAGTGATTTGAGTAAACTGAATGGTTGGTTCATAGTGAAAGACACACTGTTGTCAGTGAGCTTCCCACCCCGTTCTCTAAATCAGCTAGTAGGATGGGCACACTTGTCCATAGATTCTTTTCAAAATTATTATTCAAAGCCTCATTATTAAGGAGATATCCCTATTTCTGAATTGGAATTTTGACTTTTCGATCCATTCCATTTAACAAATGCTTCAGCATTTTTGTAATTAAAGCACAAATAATAGAAATAATAATAATAAACCAGGTATAAGTAAGCTGAATAAAGCTCTATTCTTTTATCAACCAAATGAATTTTCTCCTGTTTCTGGTTTTGTATAGTTATCTGAAAAAATTCTTGTAAATTATATAGGAAAAAAAAAATTTCTTGCAATTTCCTTCAAAATCAGCATCTAGAAGTTAGCTATCTGACATGCCATCTTTCATAAGCAATACAGCTAAAAAAAAAATCCAAAGTAAAGGCTTTTTCTTGCAGTTTTGTCATTTTGGTAAATAGATCCTACAGCGTTTTGTATAAGTGCAGATACCCTGAAACTGTTCCAATGTAATATCTCATGAAAACAACTTTAGTTTCAAAGGACGTTTTATACTGGCAAGGACTCCAGAATTACAGCAACATATTTTCTGCCAACCGCTGGTCTCCTGATTATGTTCGTTTTATGAAACTGATGATTTTTGTCTTGGCACTAATTCGACACCAGACAAGCTATCAGTGCAGTAAAATTTCTCAAAGAATGGTCGTCATAAAAAAAATACAGGGGTTATAACAGGAAAAACATGCAGGAAAGGTAAATCCTATAGCCTGAATAGAATGTGAATTTAAAACACAAAAACTGGTAATTCCTGGTGTATTATTTCCTGGTTATCATTTCAGACAAGTAACAGCCCAGGAAATTTACTCAGAGTTTGGTCTTTGTAATATTACTTCAAATATACTGTTGGACTATGTAACATGGTTGCCAGTCACAGTAACTTACCTTGAAATGTAGGAAAATATTTTTAATTCCTTTATATAGATCTGTATTCCACAAGCCCTAAGAGACTTTCCAGGTGGTCAGTAATGAAAAATTGTGTGCATAAATTAAGCTTTATATAAGTACCCTTATTCAGAATATGGTCAGAATTTTATCATGTGCACATAGAAAAGCACATTCATATATATATACACACGTATGCACAGCATATATATACATATATGCTACAGAAGCCTCAAATTCCACATTCTGAGTAAAGGATATTTACAGCCTATTTTGAAATGACACAATATAGTTGAAATTCTAGTTAAGTTTAACCTGCTAAAAATATATATCTAAAACACTAACATAATTTGCCCCACGTTTAAATTGTATTTACCTTTTCCCAGTCCATTAACTACCGTGTAAAAACCCCACAGACTACACAATTTGGAAGGAAAATATAATTAATTCCATATAAAATAATGTATATTTAAAAAATAAAAAGGAAGTACTACTGCCTAATATTTAGACATATACTATTGAAAACATTATAGTTTACAAATTCAGAAAGAAACAACATTTCTTTTTTCCCCTACACTATTTTTTAAGCGCAGATATGACACCATGCTGCAAATATTCTTTCAACTAGATTTAAAAAATTGCTGCAATTTCTGCTTTGTTTCCTCCTCTCCTTGACTTTTTTTTTTGGAATGGTGTTTTTTTTTAAAAAAAAAGTAAATTGACTAAAACCCAGCTTACATAACTGGTAGCAGGAGTTATTTCTCTACTAGCCAATGTTTTCTTAATCAAAACTTGCTTTTAGGGGATTGAAACTGAACAGTCACATTTTTTTTCCTCCACTTTTTCCACAGATGCTACATGTTTGCTTTTCCAGCCTACTTATGTAATTATGCACAGAGATTTTAAGTTCTTCTATAATTCTTTTTCTACATTGCTCCACCAGTTACAGAACAAA
This sequence comes from Heteronetta atricapilla, assembly GCA_011075105.1. NCBI lineage: Eukaryota > Metazoa > Chordata > Aves > Anseriformes > Anatidae > Heteronetta > Heteronetta atricapilla. The sequence continues at coordinate 74,568,919 of CM021731.1, read as the reverse complement.
ACCCAACTGATCAGCTCAATAAAACATTCTAGTACTTCTTACCTTTTTTATTTAATGTTATTGCACTATCCAGAAAAGGTGTTAGGAAGCAAACACGAGATTTTTTTTATTTTTTTTTAACAGCCTAAGGCACTACCTTTCAGTCAGTCTAATTAGTACCACTTCCTAACTTAATGATCTGTACTCTTCCCTATAAGGTACTCCAACAAATCTCTTGAACTGACAAACAAGTCACAAATTTTCCTTAATAATTTGGCAAAACTAGTGTTTGAAGCAGATATCCCGATGAATGGGTATGCCATGCAACAGATTATATGGGAAGTTCAAGCCCACTAACATTTCAGTAAAGATCCTCTTAGATTCAATACAATTACTGCAGCTATTTTCACACAATTGTACATACACGTATGTTCCTTATGGTAACTTATTAAGACTACCTGACAGTGAATCTAGGTGTTATCTTACAGAAATGTTATGTTACTGAAGCAGATAGCTTTTTGATACTGTGACTAGAAGCAGAGTACTGGAGTGTATCCCACAGCATGCTAGAGTCTTTCTGTTAAATATGTACCTGCTGGTTGTTTTTTCTGATCTTCAAACAAGTCAGATGAACTTATAGAGGAACTTCCAGAAAGTCTTTCTAGGCGGGCCCTAGCTTCATACTAGAAAAGAATTGAGAATAAAAAAGTATTGTAACAATATGTTTTGATCTTTTGAGTTTATGTCAGATAATTAACAATGAGATTATAGATTCAGTTTTAAAATACACAAATCCATCTGAAGTTGACCATTCTGAAAGCTGTTACCATTAGTTTTCACATAACCTATGCAGCATGAGCTTTTCCTTTTGGCTCATTTTTGAATGCATCAAAGGGTGTGGCATTTACCATTGCAACACAGAGGCCCATTCACTATTAGGTCCCCTAAAACCAGTTGTCGATGGCTATGCAAAGGGTAATGCACAATTCAACCATTAAAAACAACAACAAAAAATGTGAAATAGTGGCTAGGTAGTGTTAGGCAAAACCACACCAGTTTAGCATCATGTTAACTTTTCTTATCACATGATGCTTTTATGTAAACTTTTTGTGAGTTCTTAGTTCTTGGGAATGATGATTTATTTTTTTTCCTACAACACTGCTTATATTGTGAATTTTTCATTGAAAATATATATTTTTTAAGTGATCCCTTGCCTTCAAAATTCTAAATAATTTTTTTTATTATTTATTTCTAGGCTGATCCAATTACTTGCCATTTGCTGAACAATTTGTGCTTAATTTGTCTTACAGTAGTAATAATGTTTCCACTTAAATACATAGGGGACAGCTACTTCTATCAATAGTTTTTTTGCATCAGTTTAGTTATTTAAAATGAAAGAAGTAAACCTTTATCCAACATCAGCCTGTTTCTTTCAAAAAACAAAGACTACTCAGTTCAGCCTGGAGAAGAGGAGGCTGAGGGGAGACCTCATCGCAGTCTACAACTTCCTCGTAAGGGGGTGTTGAGAGGCAGAAGACCTTTTCTCCATTAACACCAGCGACAGGACCCACGGGAACGGGGTTAAGCTGAGGCAGGGGAAGTTTAGGCTTGACATCAGGAGGGGGTTCTTCACAGAGAGAGTGGTTGCACACTGGACCAGGCTCCCCAGGGAAGTGGTCACTGCACCGAGCCTGACTGAGTTTAAGAAGAGATTGGACTGTGCACTTAGTCACATGGTCTGAACTTTTGGGTAGACCTGTGCGGTGTCAAGAGTTGGACTTGATGATCCTTAAGGGTCCCTTCCAACTCAGGATATTCTATGATTCTATGATAACTTACCACCTCTGTCAAAGGAGAATGATGTTGGAGGTAAGGTTCTACTAGCAGCTGTAGCTCCTTGAAAGGACATAATGAACTATCAGTTATTGCAGACTGGTATACTTCCATCAAACAAATAAGCAGATGGACAAAATTCTACAAACTCACTATTTTTACAGATTTTAAGCATTTATTGGCTACTACTTTATACAATACCATGATCTGGAGCCAAATAATATTTTTCCACTCACAAATATTTATCATTGCTTTCTACTTACATCAGCATGATCTTGCCTTCCAAAATACATGTCTGATGAAATTGCTTTTACATTGCCAAATTTTTTTTGTGCCTCATCTGTGCTTAAAGATGGCTCATATTCAGGCTTACGACGAGATGCAGGCCTAAGAAAAAAAATAACCCACATTAGCAGTGTAACATTTATATCACAACAATGCAAAAAATGAAGAAAGAAGTACTATCATCTTCGTTTTGTGAAGTCTTTGTGATTTTTTTTTGAAGTTGAAATTAAATCAGTTTGAACATAGGACAAAGAAATTCAGATAATTAATCTGATATGGAACGCATAAAATTTCAGTGACAGTTTTAGAAGATGAACATAGAGTATTTGTAATTCGTTAATCCTGTATCTTTATTTTTAGAGTTCATTTAAAAAGCGTGACAAAATTATATCAACAAGAATAGAATATTCCTACAAAACCTCAAAAAAAAAAACCAACCAAAGCTCAATTCATATTTAAACCTAACAGGACAAAATGTTCAGCATCCTCTGAAGTATCATTTCCTTCTACCTCAACAAACATGCATATTCAACTATTTATTTTTTTTTTTAACAAACATGCTCAAATAAGGAAGTAATAGCACTATGGACATCAACACCAATTTTGTGCTGTATCTATTACTGGTCAAATCTTTTGAAAACAATAGACGATGCTTGTAGTAAAAATTTGTACTGAAGTGTACAGTTAAGTGGAGAATTCCCTTTTATGTAAGAACAGAAGCATATAAGCCAGGGAAGTATGCAAAACCCCACATTCTTACATCCTTCCAGCTCATTACAAAGATAAAAACACAGTTGTCACTAGAAGAAATATATTCATCTTCTATCACCACAAGTAGACCTGCTGTTGGCATGCATACTCAGTATCCTAATCGTGAGATCTGAGTACCCTACAGTTTCATTCATTGGGTAACTGGGTTCTAATTAGTTCATCAGACAACAAACAAAGCAAGTAAAGCAAGCAAATTCTCAAAGCAGTACAAATACATGAGGCTCTCTCCATATCTTTTATCTACTATTTCTTTTGCTGAAAAAAACTTTGGAAATTGCCTCCAGTAGATACACTGCACACCAATAAGCAAAACAGACAGTGCTTAAATGTAAGAAACTAAACAGGAAAGTCAGCTTACAAAAAAAAAAAAAAAAAATCAGCTAGGAAGTAAGTTTCTTGCCTGCTGATCAAAGCTATGACCAAATTCTCACTCTAGTCTGAAAAAAAAATCCCACTACTCTGACCAGGACTCAAATTCTATTAACATTCTTGGACTTTTTGTACAAAGATCAGTTAGCTTTTCTTGGCATACCTGTCTGAAAATCCTGTACTTTTTGAAGTTAACATTACATTAATTTCTCTACTATTATTTTCTTTCTTCCAAAAAGAATCTGAATTGTCATCCCATTTAGAGAAAGTGTTGCTTCTCAAATCTGAGGAATCATAGTACCTAAAATAAAAGAAGAAAAAAAATATTGAAATAGCAGGAACTCTTATCTATATTTAACCAACTGGAAAGTTCAACCTTTCTTTAGGCTGTATATGGTCATGAATATGTAGCGGAGTGCCCAAAAGGTCTTGTGCCATCAAAAGACAGCACAGCAAAGTTCTCATTATCTTGAAATATTACATCTTCTTTAATGTCAGGCAAAGCACTGGGAAAAACATCATCAAGATAGCTGCTTGATTTAAGAGCAACCCTGAAAAAACTTCATGATAGACCCTATGAGCAAGGCTTTCACATTATGATAAATCTAAGAGCCAGTCTGCCCATATAGGCTTAGTGCTCTTGACATTTCACACTAAGGTATCAGCTATGAAAAAAGCCACTACAATTTTCATTTGCCATCTCCTGCCACAGTACACATGAAGACAGAGATCTGGAATGAACTTCTGCAGAGAGTCTCTCCCCTTCTTTCCCAACAGACAAAGAGGAGTACATTTAGTGCTTTGAGCAAAGGAGACTCACTGCAATGCAATCTTCATTTCACGATCTCAGCACCCCACAGAGTGAATGTTACCTGCAATAGGTTCTTGAAGGGATTTTTTTTTTTTTTTTTTTTTTTCCGCTAGGAGAGGCTTTTTATGCTCTCCACCTTTTGGATACAGGTGGAATATCTGAAGGAAGAGTCACGGATATAAGTTGATACTAAGTCACTACACCAATTAAATCTTCTCCTGCTCCTGTGAGCTTAGGTTGTTTTCATTGCAACACAATGTGTAAAATAAACAAAAGGAAGGCAGAAACTCCCAGACTAAAGTGGTACAGCATCAAAAAGTAGTTCTGTCTTCCAAAGTGCTTCACTCAGCTGACAATCTCACTTATAAAGGCTTAGAAATTTGGCAAGGTGCTATATGCTTTCTTACAACTAGGGTCGTTTTCTTTTGCCTGAATGCTCAGCTTGTTCTATGTTCCTTTGGTAGCATAGTGTAGAATCATAGTATAAAAATCTGTGAGGAAGCCATTATGTAGCAAGGCTTTTATTCTTGCCTACCAACAATAACAGCAATCTTCAGGAGTTCCATATGGATGCATGATTACAAACAAGGGGTGAGGTGGGGTAGGATGTGAAGCAATCTAATCTCACAATGACCATCAAAACCACAGGATGGAGAAAGGGCTACAACACCTGATTTGAATAAAATGGCTTATATTCTCCATCTTTCCTTTTCAGATTTTCCTAAATTTGAAAAATACTTCTTCAGTATTCAAGGGGAAAAAAAAGCATGTAATAAAAAATAAAATGTTACATAGTTATGTTAATAAACTTTTTTTAAAACGTAGCACACAAAAAAAGGGAGCAGCCTCAAGTTACATCAAGGGAGGTTTAGATTGGACAATAGGAAGGATTTCTTCAAAGGAGGGGTGATCAAGCATTGGAATGGGCTACCCAGGGAAGTGGCAGAGTTGCCATCCCTGCTGACACAACAGTAAGAGACCATCGTTCAGTGATGGGACTTGTCAGGTGAATCTGATGGTTGCTCTTGATGATCTTGAAAGTCTTTTCCTACCTAAATGAGTCTGATTCTATATATTTAAACATTTAGATGTTTACAGATATGTATCAGCACTCTAGCATCCAGCATGATTATTTTCTTTTTGGTATATACAAAGTTGATACTAAAGTTACTTTGCCTCCATTTCAAAGTTACAGCTTGGAAGAACAGACAATAACCACCTTATAAACCTTACCAACTCCAAAAATATGACTTTATACTTTCTTTAAAGATAATGGAAGTGTGCATCAAGTCCAATTAGATACTAATGCTGCTACAACTAGAAGAGCAAGAGTCAGGAACAACTAGGTCAATTTATCTTCTAATTATTGATCTGAAACACATTAAAAAACCTCTTCCATAATTCATAATTTGTCTGCTAGTAGACTTATAAATAATTTGAGGGCAGTAACAGTTCTTTTCAAGGTACAAATAGGGGAACACTGAGATGATACATGTTTTATTTTAAAGGTCTGCTGCTAGTTTACTTGGTATATTTGCAATTCTGTCACTAGTGATTACACAACAAGGTAATGACATAAAAGCCTCCGTGTTTCTATTTGCCTGTCTACAAGTAATTAGGCACAATTTTCCATGTTTCCTTGGCAGCAATGCAATAAAATGCTTGGCAGCAATCTAATAAAATGCAGTTTCCAAAAGCACCACCTTTTTCTATCAGTCCAGAAACAGCTGTTTGATACCAATTAATGCCTTTAGGCACTCTTCTGTCTCCTTCCAAACATCAGTATTTCATAGTTTGCATTGCATTTGTGCTCTGACAAAAAAAAAAAAAAAAGCCTAAGTTTTTGCTTAAATCTTATATTTAAAGACAAAGTCTACAAAATAAGACTGCAGACATCTACACAATTCATCTAACATATGCTTTTGTATTTGGCATGTGTCTAGGTTATAGAAAGATGCAGACAGCAGTAAATGTAGCATCAGACTGATATTTGTTTAAACTCAACATTGAAGACACAAAGTGCCACAAAAGAAACAAAAAAGAACAGAAGTCATTCTGTCAAAAAAATCACTAGATTCCCTGATACAGCCATTGAATGCTTATATACCACTACTTTTTGCAAGCATAGTACAGTACTGGACAGTGAATAAGACAAAACACATGAATAGCAAATAATTCAGACTTTTCTCAGAAAAAGTGTCTCATTTTCCTCATATTGAATGGAAGAGATGCCATCCAGAGGGATCTTGACACTCTTGAGAGGTACGCCCATACAAACCTCATGAAGTTCGATGAGGACAAGTGCAAGAACCTGCACCTTGGTCAGGGCAATCCCAAACATGAATATAGACTGGATGATGAGTGGATAGAGAGCAGCCCCATAAAGAAGGTCTTGGGGGTATTGGTAGATTAAAAACTGAATGAGCCAGCAATGTGAGTTTGCAGCTCTGAAAGCTAACCCTATCCTGGGCTGCATCAAAAGAAGTGTAGTTAGCACATCGAGGGAGGTGATTCTCTCACTTTCCTTTGCTCTCTCAGACCCCATCTAGAAGTACTGTAAACAGCTCTGGGGTCCCCAACATAAGAAAGACATGGACCTGTTAGAGAGGGTCCAGAGGAAGGCCACAACTATGATCAGAGGGACTACTGCACCTCTCCTACGAAGAAAGGCTGGCTGAGAAAGTTGGGGTTATTTAGCCTAGAGACGTTATAGCAGCCTTCCAGTATTTAAAGGGGGCCAACAGGAAAGATGTGGAGGGACTCTTTATGAGGCAGTGTTCTGACAGGATAAGAGGTAATGGCTTTAAACTAAAGGAGAGTATATTTAGATTAGATATTGGGAAGAAATTCTTCACTCAGAAGGTAGTGAAGCACTGGAGCAGGTTGCCCAGAGAAGCTGTGGATGCCCCATCCCTGGAGGTGTTCAAGGCCAGGCTGGAAGGAGCTTTGAGCAACCTGGTGTGTGGTGGGTGGTGCCCCTGCCCATAGCAGGGGGGTTGGAACCAGATGGTCTTTAAGGTCCCTTCCAACCCAAGCCATTTTATGATTCTGTGATTCTAAATACATTCATGTAATTGAGATAATCATAGAATAATGTCAACTATTTCACAACTTTCCTGATTCAGATGTAACCTGAAAATATATAATATGTATGTAGACCTGTGGAATTGCCTTCTGTTTTTATTCTGTTTCAAATATATTGCATAGATTTGAATACATAACTTGCATATACTTCTGCCCCACCCAAAACAAAAAGCTGATACATTACCTTGAACTAGACGAAGAGAAATAAGAGTCTTCTACCTCATCAGTGTACTTTTTCTTCTGTTTTGCAATTGTTGGTGTTTCCTGTTCTATTGTCTGCATATCTAAGGTGACTGAGTGAGAAATACCACTGGAGACAGGAAGAAAATAAGTATGTAAAGAGATGACAAAGTCCACACACTAAAAAAATAAACAAAATGAAAAGCCTAACCTAGCTTCTGAAGCCTGCTGACAATGCCAAAGCTCTTACAGTGTTTTAAAAGCTTTTTTTTTTTTTTTTAAAAAAAAAAAAAACATCTAAGAAAGAACAGAATTTAAAACAAAAGAAAAAGCCCTGGAAAGTTCAGCTATAGCTCTCTGAAGTCGTGACAAGACTTCTGAATACACAGACTATTTCCAACAACAGCTAAACAATTATGTGATTTTTCAGAGTTTTGGCTTGTAGTAGATAAGCTCCACTTTGGTCTGTACTGTTCATTAAAAACATTCCAGCTACCTTTTTCATAGTCAGCTAACAGAAGCAAAAAATCTACGTGTATCTGCAATCTAAGTTAGCACCTGTCTGGCAGGTTAAAACTTAAATCCATCAGAAGCAGTCCTGTCCTCTTCCCTAACAAATACTAGAATCTTTGATGATTAAGTTTCCATAACACTTCACACTTAGGTATATTTTTTCAGTTCCCAACCAAAATCAAGAATATCTGCATAAAACCAAAGAGCATCTTAAATAGTTTAGAACTTCACATACCTTCTGTTGCTGCCAAATCCCATGCCAAGCCTCTCTAATTCATTTTTCTTCCTACCAGACAGATTTAACTTTTCTTCTTTTGTTTTAATATCAAGATCTCTGTAGGCCAGTCGTAAAGATGATACACTAGAACAAAACATATTGGTAGAAAATTAGTATCTAATTACATTTTGTTTGTTTGTTTTTTGTTTTCTATGTTTACTGAAAATATTCATTATTAATAGGATCACATTGTTTGCTTTTGTTTTGTTTTCATTTTTCAAAATAAAACATTGTACTATTACAGTTCAAGACATAGTTTTGCATCACCATTAAGTCAACCTTAAAGTTTTATGTTTTTTTCCTCACTGTCATAGTTGTATGTGCTACCCAATGGTTATCAAAATTATCCAGTTCTGATATACTACAATAGTGTTATCCATAATACAATACTAGTGACGTGTTCCCCAAAAGCACTCCTTGGCCCTGCTACATCTTCACCCCATTCCTAATGGTTTTATCATGTGTTACATATTCTTGAGTGACATTTACTACGTGTAGAGTATGCTTTCTTTTAATCGATGCTACTCCTCTCTGTCCCAGAAAAAGCGTCTCAGAAGAGGTGAAGTGAATCTTTGTACCTACAAAATCAAATATTTGATTTGATAATCTATTACAAAACATTTGAAGCATTCACAACTTACTATTTTCTGCACAGCTAGCAACACATCCTGTCACCTGAAACATCCTCCTAATTCAAATGTAGTAAATGCTTAGAGATGCCATAGGCCTTCCTACACCTCAATCTTAACTATTATTTTCCAGCAATATCAATGTAGGAGACAGGGAGATTTTTAATCCTGATTACAGAACTGTAGAAACACTACTTAAAATTTAATTTGGTAGATTAAAGGGATACAAATAGTAATTTTAATGAGGAATACAGCAATATTTAATTCACAGACTGTGACTAGCATAAAGCGCAAATTAACATAGTTAAAATCAAGGTAAACAAGATTTAGATGCTGCTTGTAGACCTCATGCTCTTCAGTAGATGAGAAGTACCGAAGACTGAAAACAAGACATTTCCCTTGTAACTTTTCATCCGTTTTGTACAGAAGCAGGAATGAAAATAAAAAGTTTTGGACCAAGGAGTATTTTCTTCTATTCTGTGTCCTAACCATTTGATTACTGAGACAGGCTTCTCCTGGCTTGCTCTTCTTCTGGCCCCATACTTAACTTTAAACAAGAGTACAAGATACCCCTACCAAAGTTCACACCCTGCTGGTTAGTACACTCTCCTGCAAGGCAGGGGTGTGCTGCTGAACCAGTTAGGACAAGAAGGACACAGCATTGACCATCTTCCTTAACAGATAGGGATGTTGGTACCATCCTCCTGTAAGGAGTGGGACATTGCTCCTCCACTGAAGAGGCATTTCAAAAAGGAGAGTGATGTCAATCATGTGATGATTGGATATCCTCTAATTGGTGCACTTAGAGGGACCTAGAACTTGGGTCCAGAACCAAAAATTCATTGTCTTACGTTCAGATGCTTACAATAAAAGTCATCCAATGAATGATTTTTGAAATAATTTTTTAAAAATCAGAAAAATATATCTTCAAACCACAGAATATGTCCAGAGAAGTTTTTAATCAATTATTACAGTTTAAGACCAACTATTAAAGAGAAAGTTGAAAATGTTTTCTAAAGTTTGGCTTAAAGCTGCTACTGAAGGAAATCTACCCAGCAATTTAAGTAAAATGATTAGCAGCCTGTTTTATTAAATCTATGTTATGAATATCAAAAATCTCTTACCTCTTCAGATTTAAAAAACCATCAGTATCTCTATTTGTTTTAAAGTAACCTCAGTAATCTATTATTTTGTCAGTGCACAGCAAAAAAAAAAAAAAAATCAAGAAACTGTGTACCAATTATAAAATTACACTTCAAGTCTCAGGACTCTTTCTCCTTCTAAAAAGCAAGCACAAAAACATGTAATTTCCATTTCATCCATGTAACAAAGTCGCAATGAATTAATTTATTAGAGCTCATTACTCTAGCTTTTAAAATTAAAACCTCCACAAAAACTATTTGGAGACAAAAGCAATTTTTAAAGCATTCATCCTTTTTTAATTTTGATATATGCTGCCATCTCCAGTTAAAAAAACAGTAAGTTAATCTCCAGAGAAGTATAGTAATCTTGCCTTCAGTGGGATCAGATCCATGAACTGAAGTGTTTGTGCATTCCTCATGTTTGCAGACATTTTTGCAGGGTCCTTGCCACTGCAGAAAGGTTGCAGTTGACCTATACTAAAAATTGCCTTGAACCTATACAGATTATGTATGGACAAATGTTTCTGAAAAAACAGTATTACCAATGTGAATTTCTTCTAAACTGAGTATCTTTGAAGATAGTATCGTTAATGAAAAATCATAACTCATGAATTATACTTCTTTTTTTTTTTTAATATAGCAGCATGTTCAGGTTTGGCAATCAGTAAGAAATGCAATTTCTAGGGTAAAAGTACTTCAAAAAATTACTAATCTCTTTGCAATTAATATTTCTGATGCACACAAAACATCTGTTTCTGCAGAGGACACAATATGAGCAAAAGTAGCATGGAGGAGATTACAGGCCTAAAAGCTTGGTACCATGAGTTCCATGTGATCCTGTAATACTATAATTACATTTAAATTCAGAAATTTCTTTAATAGGTTATAAAAAATATGTTTGTTAGCACTTAAGAGAGGATGTTAAAATTTACAACAGTAAAAGCGTACATAACCAACTCTTTAATGATCTAATTTTGATGACAACCATGATAATGTTAGAAACCAAAAACATCTAGCAGAGAAATGTAATGGTGAGAACAAAGAACCATACCCTGAGTATTTATTGAGAATGGACTAACAGATTTGAGTACACCAACAAAACCATTCAAAGGGTGAAAGAAAGCGGCTCCAGTATAAAAGAGTTGAAAATTAAGCAGGTGTTTCTAGTCATACTTAAACTACCACCTGCTTTCAGCAGTGAAACTTTTATCCGATGTATATGAATAAAACCGAGTACCTGCATGTTTCCTAAGCTCTTAGAGAGACAGACTGGTTAAGTTGTTTTGGTGTAGTGAACTGAATACAAAATGAACTAGGTAACTAGCACTGGGTAAAGAAAAGTTCAAGACAAAAAACCTTCTGTGGTATTAATCTTAGCATATTTTATCGTTTATTTTGCATTATTCATATGTGTCAGTGGAACATCTCCTTATTTTCTACTTTAAATAAAAATAGCATTAATGTTATTTTTAAAGACAGGATTGGGTTATTTCTACAGTATAAGAGCAACTGTAGAAACATACCTAATGTGTGTGTGGGGGGGGAGAATAGAGCAATTACTTTTTGTCCCACCTCATCCATATTTAGGGATTTTTATTAAGCAAGATCATTAAGCAAGAATTGAAGTTTTATTTGCATGAACTAGTCTATGGTAACATTTAAAATGTTGACAATTACTCCATTAACATGAAATTAGGCATCATGGTTTACTGTTGTACATACAATTCATACTTACAGTGGCTCTTCCTTCTCAGTTTTCTTACTGCTATGAAGATCCTGTTGTTCCTTCATTTTATCTACAGCTTGTGCTTGTTTTTCAATCTCATTAAAACTTTGACTGCTGACTTTTTGTGCCCCCAAACCGCCTTTTTTGGCGCCAAGCTTGATTTATTTAAAAAAAAAAAAAATAGAAGTCCCAACATTATAACTGAGACAATCACCTCAAATGATTTAAGAGTCAACTTTGAAAGCCATAGCAAACACTACATACTGTTAGGGAGTTTACAGCAAAACTTTAATAATGATTATGTTGTATAGTAATATTATCAGATTTGTTGCAATTGAACCATTTGTTTCTCATTCACTTAAATCAAAATTTTTACTTAGAAGTGGCAACAAATTTTATATATTAGTTCTTATTTATTATATTAGTTCTCACTGGCCAGTGCTAGTGTCTTATCTTAATAAGAAGGATTGATTTATTCTTATTTTTAATAAATGTGTACATAAGAATTTAATGATTTAAGGTAGTACAGCAATATACAAGTTTTGTACATATGTGTATGCAAAACTCAAACACACTGATTAGCTTTTGCCTGTGACAAAGCACAGTAAACATTTTTAGATAAATATGTTGTCTAGGAGGTTACAGTTTTGCTCTGGTTCTTTTAAAACAGTTCTAGCTCATTACTTCAACACAGGAAAACAAATTATTTCATTCTGATTATTGATTACTTAAAAAAACACTGAATACTACAAATATGAATTGATACACTGATGGAGATTCAGATGTGGCAAAGCCCTCAAACTGCTATTCTCAGTCTCCCATGCATTTAATTTGTCATGTGCAACTCTGCAGCAATATGAATTTTCACAATATTTTTATCTTATTAACCTGTTAGCACTTTAATGGCTTCATGTAAGAGCTCTGGCCTATGTACACAGTTGTACAGTTTTAGTCTCTGACACTACAGTTCAAAAATTCTGCATGCACCTGTGAACCCAGTTATGTTCTTACTGTAAGGGAACATATCTGCATAAGCCATTTAGAATAAATATGAAATTCCTCTTGCATATTAGGGCCCTCTAGTGGGAGCAAGGAATAATACTGTTCAATCTAAACAAACCTGCTATTCGGGTCCAGACAGCACCAAAAAAAAATGAAGCTCAGATATACATATGAAAGTCTAGACAGTTCAGTGAGCTGCATACATGTAAACACACTTAGAATTTATCTGAGGTCAGAAAACAGCCAATTAATCTTAAGTACTCCACTACAGAGTAATAGCAATTTATTAGACAAATTCATCTTAATAATACATTTTGAAATGGATCATTGGCTGTTTGATATAGAACAGATTTTCTATTGCATTTTATTTTCGTTTGTTACTGATACATGTACTGTTTAGTATTAGCATACACACTACATTTCCATATTGCAACCAACGTACTTCCAGAGATCTATAATACAAAGAAAAATATGCATTAACTATATAGACTTACCCCCTTCTTAACTTGATTCGGCTTCTTTTTTATGAAGGTGGTATTCTCTGCAATGATTAAACATACATTACTTGACATACAATTTCATTAATTTCAGAATTGCAAAAGTTAATTTCCATAATTTCAGCCTCAAAACAGTTTTTCTATTTTTTTTTCTAATGCCTTAAGTATTACATTTTCTACATGAAGAGATTTAAAAACTAAACTGAGTTACATAGAACAGAGTGGTGAATATCACTACAAAAAGGTAGGAAAAAGACTCTGAGGGTAAGGTACCTCTTGCCAATTCTTAATAGGAATAAAATTATGGCTCAGTTTCCAGTTGTGGATACCAACTAGTACACAGACTTGCCATTATGAATCAGACTAGATGTCCACTTGATCCCATACCGCTTCCAGGATAAATTGTTTTCTGGATAGAAAGGTATTGGCTATGTTTAAAACAAACAACGATACAGATAAAACATACCTGTATCATCATAAACATACGAAGTGTAAAAGTTCCAGCCTTAATGCTTTGTATTAAATATTGAAACACAGTAAATGAATCTACATTCTGCTCATCATTAAATCTGACAGAACTCATGAACTTGGTATTTTTAATGAGACCTTAGTAGACCTAATGACAGGAAAAATATAGTGTGTCTTATTGACAGCTACGCTGAGCCAAGGTGCAAAACTCCCAGAATCAAAAGTTTTCAATTATCGACTCCTACAAAATGCTTGTACATAAATGAAAACTGATTTGAGCTGAAATTTAGTTGGAAACAGGCTGAACAAGCATATACAGAACAGAGATTCCTCATGTAAGGTAGAACTTTTGATGTCCAAAACAAACAAAGAAAGCACTAGCTTTATGAGAACATGTGTTATACGTACAATTGAGAAAACTAGGAAAGCACATGTGGGTAACTTTTTTCAATATACTTGCCTCCATCTCAAAAAAACCAAAAGAGTGAATAAAAAAACAGTTACGAAGCAATATGACACACTCCTCACTGTTAAGTACGTTAAGATTCTGGACACTGAAGATTTTGTATTACAAATATAAGATTTGTAAACTAAATTTTTATGTTTAGTTTTCTTGAAGGGAAGCAAAATCTGCTTAAATAGAAATAGGGACCTAATGTGCTTGCTTAGCATAAATAGCAGGCCATTCATCACAGAATGGTTTAGGTTGGAAGGGACCTGAAAGATCACCTAGTTCTAACCTGTCTGCCATGGGCAGGGACACCTCCCACCAGACCAGGTTGACAAAGGCTCCATCCAGCCTGGCCTCGAACACCTCCAGGGATGGGGCATCCACAGCTTTTATCAGCAACTTGTTCCAGTGCCTCACCACCCTCATGGTAAAGAATTTCTTCCAGTATCTAATGTAAATCTCCACCCTTTTAATTTAAAATCATTCCATGTTGCTCTACCATTATCTGACCAAGTAAAAATTTGCTCTCCATCTTATTTTATAAGCCCTCTTTAAGTATTGAAAAGCTGCAATGAGGCCACCCCAGAATAATCACAGCACAACACTTTATTCCACCCTGTGTGTAGATGCACAACTTGAAACAGCATAATGGAAGGTGTAAAGCATTACTGGTCACCTATATTAGGTCTGATATCTATAGCATTTAAATTCATCAAGTCAGCTAGGACAAGATAGATAAAGCCAGAATGCAATTGACTAAAACTGATAGATCCTGTTTAAGAAAAGGTGTAATACAAATTAAGATGTTTAAAAGTAACTCAGGCACACTGCTATTAAACTAAGAATTTCACATCTCCTCCAGTCATACATTCTTAGTAAGAATTTATATAAAAGTACACTATACTAGCTGCTATCTTCTTCTGCTTATGCTCATTACCTAAAGCAGCTTTTGGTGACGTACTAAGGCAATCAACACTTGGTCCATGTTCTGGTCCACCTGAAAGCATGATGAGTAACAAGGTTAAGAATACCAGAAGGCTCATTTGAATGTTTAAACTACCAAAACACAATTCACTGTCCTCAGGATACTGTTTGATATAGATACCATAATGTGCTATTTCTGTCACAGCTTTTCCAGTTACTAACAGAGCAGCATGCACCCAAAGATTCATTTGAAATCTTCTGAATCAGATTTTAATTTGGATTCCTATTAAACATTATTAAAGGAATATGTAGTCCCACACAGTCTAGCATAACTCTTCTAGAAACTCCTTCCTCCCCCAAATACTTAAGTTATTAGCATGATAAAGTTATTTAATTATTAAAGTAAGGTAAAGAGAGTCTAAACAGACTACCAGAAAATGCAGCTTACTGTTAACAAAGAATCAGTCATACCTTCATAGCATTCTGGAATGTTTTCTGAAGTTTTCTGCTGTAGACAAACTGGCTCTGGTTCTGATAGTACCCATTCAGTATTCTTTGCATTGAAAAAAAAAAAAAAAAAACACAAAGATCAAAAGTGCACACAAAATAGAATACATCAAATAAATATGAACAGTGTGCTCAAAGACCACTAATTAGCTAAAATTGGATTCCTACGACTACAGCTTCTGTGTTTAAAACCTGTTACAGGAAATGTCTACCTTTATTAAAAAGCATTGCTGAGCATCTGTATTCCTCTCTCAAAAAACACATCCTCTCAAACACATCCTCCTCAGCAGGTAAGTCTGTGACCTGCTCACAATAATACCCACTTAGTATTAGCTTTTCCACCTATGCTGTGCCACTGCCAGTCCATGCTTCTCTTAAAACCTCAGTCTCATAAATTCCCGATATTTCTCTCTCATAACCATACCCAAAGTACACTTGCCCTGAAGCACATGGACTGCTTGTCTCTGTTCCTCTACTTTTGCAGCTATCCAAAAATTCTGATTTGAAAATTTACATTATCTTATTGATAAGTTTTCTCAAGGGGTTTTGTAACAAGTTCCTACTTCTTGTACTTCAGCCTAAAAATATTTACAACTCTTCTCTGCTTAACTCTTTCTCTCTAGCTTACTCCAGTTTATGCTTTTCCTACTCACTTTCAAGTATTCTTCCATACTGCCTTTTGCAAACAGAAATAATCTGTTTATTTTTAATCGGAACATATGATCTTCTGGCGAAAATAATAGACTACAACTCACAAAAAGTAATTTATTTTTGTCTTTGCAACAAGCCTTTCTGAGTAATATAGCATTCCTCCCAAACTGTAAAACATAAATATTGTTTCCCTGATTTAAAGATGTCAACATTTATTTTTATAAGATATTCAAATATTGACCATAGTAGAAGTTCCTAAAATAAAACAAACAGATAAAAGGCTGAAATTTCCTTAAAAATATGTTTTTTTAAACATTACAAAAACAACAAAAAAGTAATATTTTAAAATGTCACAATTTAATAACTAAAGGGGGGGGAGTTTTTTCTGTTAAATTACAGCTTTTCCCATTCTTAAGCACCCTAGATATATTAGAAAGTCAATTAAAAACCTGTTATTTTTACTGTGTTCCTTACCAGGGTGCAGATATAAGCTTGCATAGGTTTTTATTATTGATGATGATATACATGTATCACTACAACATTATGACTGGGGAATGAATGCAATGAATGTTTACAAAGTGCTGAAGAATATTCACAAGGCCTAATACGATATGCCAAGTTCTTTGCATTCTTCTCTATCCCAAAACATACCTCATGATGATACTTAGTTATAGGTATTCACTGATTGCAACCATACTAGAAAGTAATCATGTCAGAACACGTCATATTGTTGAAATATTTAGGAATACTAGGCATAGCAGTATCTTAATTATTCCAATTAAGATCACAACTACTGAAGTTGTTTTTAATGGTATTTTTTAATCTTAGACACAAGAGAGTCTCTGAAACACTGTTCTCTGAAATAAAAACAGCATCTGTCACTATAAGGCACTGAGAAAGCAGAGCAGAGGTGAGATCAAATAAATGAAAACCATTAGTAGCAATAGCTTTCCAAAAGTTATTTTAACTTTTTCAAAGAGGATGGAGGAATTCTGGAAGAAAAAAAAAAAAGCACCTCCTTAGCAAATATTATTTTTTACCATTAAACTTTACTCATCAAAAAACAGTTATCACATACTAAGTTTAGATCAGGGCACGCCCAAGCCAGAAATCATGAGTGGAAGTGGAATTGTACACCTAAGAAAAACACAGGTTCATTTCACATTTAGCTACTATTTGGGCCATTCTAAATTATCATCTTAGAAGGTGGTTCACATCCAGGCAGAATTTTGAGACCCACAGAAGGAAAAGCAGATAAACATTAACTCACCGACCTATCCTTTCGGTTAGATTTTCTTACAGAGTTTAGAATTAATCAGAGCACACAGCTCTCTTAAGAAGTTAGAAAGCAAACAAGAATTAAATACAGGCAATCTATACCTTAGGAGAAACATGGGATGCAAAAAAATCTTCCTCTTTGTGCTGTGGTGACAAAGGTGGCATTCCACATCCATCTGTCCACAGCTAGAAGTATTTTGAGAGAGGTAGAAAGAAAAGAAGGAAGAGAGGGAGATTAATTTTACAGGACAATTGCATGAATGCATCCTAAAAAATGCACTTTTTTTTCCAAGTTAAAAATATATTGATTTTATTTTCCTAAGTATTTTTTCCTTACAAATTTATTTGAGCTTTAATACATGACATTCCTTTTTAGATTCAATGTCTGGTGATGTCTTCCTTCACATTACCCATTTTCTTCCTAACAAAATACTCAGTATAAGGCTGCTACAGTAATATTGTCAACATTTAATATCACTAGAGCTTCACTAGAACTTGTTTTACATCTAAAGCTGTCTAGTAAGTCAAAGAAATATTCTCTCAAGTTAGTGATGAGAACTATAATATCTGCCATACAAAATTACAATTAATTAAATTTCATAGTATTTGATGAACAGATTAGAACAAAAGCAAGACATTTTAATTAATTTATTTAAAAATCTCACTTATTTGATCAAGTTCAAATGAATTAGTCATTGACTTAAATATGCTGAATTAAACTATCAAAACATTCATTCTGCATATACAGAAGAGAGCCATTGTCAAACTTATTTAACACCTCAGCAGAACTAAACAACATGTAATTTGCTAACAACTCTTCCTGTCAGCAACCTAACTTCAAAGCTTTGACAGCATGCCTGCACTGCATCAGGGTTTTTAACAGAACAGCATGTCCAGGACATATATATTTATAATTAGCTAATTTTTCGAATATACTTTTTGTAGAAAAAAAGGAAAAAAAAACGTTGTTCAAATCAAAACCCACTTAAATCTCAACTATTTTGTAGTTAACTCTATTGGCACTTTTACATTTTTACATGCTGTACTTCTCAGTAATAATTCAATTATAGAAAAGCAAAAATTAATACAATATATAATTCATGGAGAAGTGCTGGTGTTTTTTGTTATGCAGTAACACAAACAAAATTTTTCAGCACACTTGAGAAACAAAGTAGTTTCCTTTTTGAAGAATACCTGAAGTTTCTGCCTAGGATTCCTGTAAGTTATTGAAAATGCTGCAAACGGTGTTTTGAGTAATTCAAAAGTGATCCCGAAATATGAGGTTCAGCTCTATCCTCAATATTTTTTTTCAAACAACAACTAAAAAGTTGCAATTAGTTTACTCCACAGCTTGTAACCTCACTGCAACATGTACCAGTACCTCCAACAGGCAGATAATCTTTTACCATTATTAATTAGAAACTTAAAATGGCTCTGGATGGTAAAGAATAGAAAGTTTTTGAGAAATCTAAATTACGTAAGACACACAGTACTCACATCAGTACCATGCTTTCTTGTTGCTTGTGTTGCAAGGGATTTAATCTTCTCTTTGTAAAGCTGAGCAGCACGACTGTTATACTTTGCATTGGTATCACTTGTTGTGCATCCATGTTGATGGAAGAAAGCAGACTATGAAGAACACAAGATGCAATAAGAAAAAAATTAAAAACTAATGACACTTAACATAAAAATATATTGCAATACAGCAAAATACTCTCCTCCTGTATCTAAATATTTTAAATTATGTAATCTGTGTAAATTTCCAAAATAAGAAGAAAACTATTATGGCAACATATGTACACGTAAAACAACAACAATAAATTAAAAAAATAGATTAGTGGTATGTTTTAAAAACACATAGAGATACAAGCTTCCAATCATATACAAAAAATCCTAGTTCTGAATCTAACAAGGAAAGGAAGAGTTAACTAACTGCCAACACCTGTGCTTCAAAGGACATTTCTGATATTCTAAAAGGTATCACTTGCTTTCATCTCGAGCTTGCTAGAAGGAACAATGTATGCTCAATAGCATCAAAATGGCTATATAAAAATGGTCTTCCTTAAAGTGTGTATCCACATGTGTATATATGTACCTATATATATATACACACATATATCCACACTAACACTCCTTATGTGTCTATTCACATACAAATAAAATCTTTGTTTTAAAGATTAAGAAATAGAAAACCTGGGCATTTTTTTTAGTACCTAGAATTAACTAGCAAATGATGTCACACGTTCTTGCATAGAAGAACTTAATAGATTATTACAGTAAAACACAGTAAACAAGTTTCTGATAGGGTCAGCAAATGCAGACAACTGAAGCTTATAACCTCAAATGTAAATCTAATATACAAGTACCAGACTTCATATAAAAGTTAAGCCACAAAACATTTCTGTGATTACAACAAAAACAGTTAGAAACATCACAAGTGTCAAAAGGACTGTGTATATTTGCATTTATACGGAGTTGACATTCAGAGTTTTTGTTTGTAAACCCTAATTCCAATCATCGTAGGTGTTTATTCTGAAAACAAAAGGAAAGCACATCACCAAATTTTCTAGCAATCTCATACACAGCTATAAAGCTCATAACTGATTCAAGAATCAGTATCACCAGGAAATTACAGAACAGAAATACTAAATATTAATCTGAGAATATTTCTAAGCAGTAGTTGGTAAAAATAGAATTCAGAATTTTATTAGAACAAAACAGAAATTGTTTTTTAATGCAATTAGAGGGAAGATGTTGCTTTTACTTTTTAAATGTTGAGGCAGTTTACTAAAATGGTCTTTAAAGTTTCAGCCATTTATCCTGCTAGGTAATCCAAAAGATGTCATTATGAATTTCAGGTGTATCAGATGTGGGTAAATTAGACCTATTGGTACAATGCATGATAGGAAACAGTGACATCCAAGCAGAAAGACAACAATCCTTAAAATTAAATAAGTGTTTACTGTTAATGTTCTGTGAATATGCTTTCTGAAATTATCTGAAGTGCTTTTCAAAACTTGCAATTCCTTCCTTCCAATTGCCTTAAAGTCTCTGGCTAAAAAAGGAAAGTATTTTTCATGCAGAATCTCCCTCTTCTGATTAGTTAAAACTATGATCTTTATCTACTAAGAGGCGTAAGAGAAACTTGATGAGTAAATTCATATAGCTGCAGTATACAGAAAGACACAACTTAGAAAGGATAGACAGAAAAAATAGGGTTAAAAACACCACTATTTCTGAAGTTACACAACTGTTCACATCTGCAAACCAGAGACAGTGACATGCTGAATGCCTAATTCAAAGAAGATGGTTTGACTGGAAAATGCAGAAGAAGATAAATAATAATGATCCTCACTCAATTCATCATTCTTTGTATGGAAATATTTAAAGTATTCTAATACTGAAATATTTAAAATACTAAATATTAAATTCAGAGATAGTAAGATTTAGGAGAATATTACAATGACAAGACTCAAGGAAAGCAGATTAAGCTCATAGTTGTAAACGGAATGGAAATTTGGTTGAGAGGGAACACAAAGAAGCTCAAGACTTAAAGTTTCTTAAACAATGTTTAAGGACTAAACACAAGTGAAGAAAGATAAGGGGTAAGTTTCCAGGGAACTGGAAGAACAGTAGAAGTTTCTTATGAAAGTTACATGTTTCAATACTGAGTAGTTCAGCTTAGGGAAGCAATCTCAACTACCAGTGGTTGATCTTTGAAAAAAAAAAAAAATAAATGGGAAAAGAGCCAAGATTCCAGAGGAGTTGACTGAAGAAAATACCATCTTTTTAAAAGGAAACTGAGGACAATACAGCAGTCAACATAAAACCTTAGTTTAAAAAAATATTATGAAACAAATCTATTTGTAAGTATATAAAAGAATTAAATCAAAAGTAACAGATGATATCAGTTGGCCAAAACAAAAACACTATTTCCTCTCTCTGACAGTATAGCTTGTCTTGACTTCTACTGTACCTAAGGCTTAAGTCATATCTTGACTTCAGCAGTGACATGAGCTTTGGCAAGACATTTTCATAAACCACATACAGAAATACTGTCTCAAGAAAACACTTGTTAACAAGGTTTACAAGCAGATGGAAAGCCATCTTTCATCAGTTATCAATGTTTTGCTGTTAAATTAGATGCATTTTCAAGGAATCTGGTCTAGTCTTTTCAGAGATTTTTATTAATATCTTCTAAAAAAAAAAAAAAAACTTTTGCAGGTTATACCAACATGGAAAAGTTGCAAGAAGTATGGAAGGTGAAATCAGCACTCAAAAGAATTCCTAAAAACAAGAAAAAGGAGAGAAACTGCCTGGAAAAATAAGAATATTCCAAAAGATGTGAGCCAGTAAGGAAAGACAATAGCTTCCAAGCCTAACAAGCTTCTTGTGCAAGGCAAACACTTAAGAGTACATACAGCATTTGCATTTCCTCCAACTTGCATGCATCTCAGTTGAAACCAAGACCAATTGGAATCCAGTTCTGTAGATCTGAAGAGAAGGAAACATTTTTAATGTTATCTTCACAGACATTTAAAATCTACCTTGTTTGTGTAAAGAGTTTCTTTCCCAAATTTTCGGAGGGTGGTCGAGGGAGCACTGAGTATAAGGAAAATTCTAACAGTCATAATACTGTGATCATCAGGAATGCATTCCTGAAATACCCCTCATAACATTCGTTTATACAGTGACAAAGCAACAGAGGAAAAATATTGATTTTAGTTGATGGAAAACAGCTGCTTTTATCTGCAGTCCATTCTTAGATGCATTGCTCTCACACACTTCAAATAGTTACATATTTGAAATGGAAGGTTCTATTTAATAGGTCTAAAGCACCTATAGGACATAAATTGGGTTACTCATCTGAAATATGAGAAGCTCATTAAAACTGCACCAGCTGACTGAGCCTATCCAAGTGCTGCCACCAAAGGGGAGTAGTCCTTTACACAAGGCCTTTCATAAAATGGTATTTGCCTCAGTCTTGACTGGAAAAATGGTAAAACACTTCAACCTGCTTACTCACTTCTTAGTTTTCATCATAGACTCATAGAATGGGTTGGGTTGGAAGGGACTTTAAACATCACCCAGTTCCAACCCCCCTGCCATGGGCAGGGATGCCTCCCACCAGACCAGGTTGCCCAAAGCCCCATCCAGCCTGGCCTTGAACACCTCCAGGGATGGGGCCATCCACAGCTTCTCTGGGCAGCCTGTGCCAGTGCCTCACCACCCTCTGAGTGAAGAATTTCTTCCTAATATCTAAGCTAAATCTACCCTCTTTCAGTTTAAAGCCATTACTCCTTGTCCTGTCACTACACTCCCTAACAACTTGTTCTCCATCTTTCATGTAGGCCCCCTTTAGGCACTGGAAGGCTGCTATAAGGTCTCTCCAGAGCCTTCTCTTCTCCAGGCTGAACATCCCCAAATCCCTTGATCCATCTTCACAGGAGAGGTGCTCCAGCCCTTGAATCATCCTCATTGCCCTTCTCTGGGCTCACTCCAACAGGTTCACATCCTTCTCGTGCTGGGGCACCAGAGCTGAATGCAGTGCTCCAGGTGGGGTCTCATGAGAGCAGAGCAGAGCATGACAATCACGTCCCTCACCCTGCTGGCCATGCTGCTTTTGATGCAGCCCAGGATACAGGTGGCTTCCTGGGCTGGAAGTGCACAATGCTGGCTCACATTAAGCTTCTCATCAAACAACACCCCCAGGTCCTTCTCCTCAGGGCTGCTCTCAATCCATTCTCTGCCCAGCCTATATCTGTGCTGGGGATTGCCCTGACACAGGTGCAGGACCTCATGCTTGGCCTTATTGAACCATGAGGTTTGCACAGGCCTACCACTCAGGCCTGCCCAGGTCCCTCTGGATGGCATCCCTTCCCTCCAAGCCTGTTGACCACACCACACCGCTTGGTGTCATCAGCAGACTTGACAAGGTTCCCTCAATCCTGTTGTCCATGTCACCGACAAAAATGTTAAACAGCACTGGTCCCAGTACTTACCCCCCTGTGGAACGCCACTCATCACTGACATCTGCTTGGACAGTGAGCTGTTGACTACAACTCTCTGAGCGCAACCATCTAATTCCTTACCCACCATGTGGGCCCGTTCATCAAATCCATGTCTTTTCAATTTACAGACAAGGATATCATGGGGGACAGTGTCAAATGCTTCGCACAAACCCAGGCAGATATGTCAGTTATTCTTCCCCTATCTAATACTGTAACTCTATCAGAGAAGGCCACCACATTTGTCAGGCACGATCGACCCTTAGTGAAGCTGTGTTGGCTGTCACCAGTCACCTCCTTCCTTGTTTTCCATGTGCCTTTGCATAGTTTCCGGGAGGATCTGCTCCATGGTCTTGCTGGGCACAGAGGTAAGACTGACTGGCCTGTAGTTCCCTGGGTCTTCCTTTTTTCCTCTTTTTAAAGATGTGGGTTATATTTCCCCTCTTCCAGTTCACTGGACTGCCATGACTTCTTAAATACGATGGATTGTGGCTTACCAACTACATCTGCCAATTCCCTCAGGACCCATGGACATATCTCAGCAGGTCCCATGGACTTGTGCACCTTCAGCTTCCTTAGCTGGTCTTGAACCTGATCTTCTCCTACAATGTGTGGTTCTTCATTATCCCAGTCCCTGCATTTGCCTTCTGGGGCCTGGGCTATGTGGTTGGAGCTTTTGCCAGAGAAGACTGAGGCAAAAAAGTCATTGAGTAGCTCCTGCCTTTTTCTATATCCTGGGTGACCAGGTCTCCTGTTTCCTTCTTGAGAGGGCCCACAGTTCTGTTAGTCTTCCTTTTATCACTGACCTACCTATAGAAGCTATCACCTTCAATGTACAACATACAAACAAATCTGCCAACAAGTATGTGCTACTAGCGAACACTAGAAGCAGGTAATGGGAATGGGTGCAAGGTCCAAATTCTACCAAACCCTACCTATTTACCTCATTCCCAAGTAGCTATCAGATAAATCAAAGCTCTTACAAACATTAAAAACTTTTCAATCAGAAATTAAGAAAAGAATGAGTTTTCCTTTCTGAACAGCCACGTGAACAAAACAAAAAATATCAGAAGTTTAAAAAAATACCATTTTTAATGTAAAAAATATACTAACTACTTACCGAATGAAACTCAAGTGAACACCAAGGGATCGATGGGTCCCTGAACAATCAATACAAAGAAAAACTCCATATGTTATGCTTGCCCAGCTAGGGTTTTTTGATCCGCAGTCAAAACATACCTTTAAGAAAATAAAAACCATTACTGTGACTTAGGCATAACCACTTGTTAAAGTTGTATTATAGGTCATTCTAACATCCTTGTAGTGATCAAAACTTAATTAATTCATCCTTATAGCATCAATGTCATCCTTCCAGCTCGGATTACATGACCACTTCACACAACCCTAATTTTATAAAGAGTAGTTGCACAATCTGCCCAAACTCATATGCCTTCACCCAAACTACACAGGACAACACGAACTCCTGGTTTCAGTCCATAATCAGTTTATACATGGATCACAGGCTGAGAAACAGTGGGGCAGAGAACCCATATCAATCTAGTTCAAGTACACATTTAACACAGTGCTTCCAACACTACTGATATACAAAAGCTTTTAAGAAATGTTTTCACTTCCTTGACAGGCTGGGAAGAAAAACAAACAAACACACACACACTAAGTCTCCTTGCTATAAACTACACTAATGTAACTAGAGATTTTTGTCTACATACCTAATCAAACAAGCCCTGAGTTTACATTCAAGTCAGCTAACCTATCACCAAATTAATTTCAAGTAGATGCCCAAGAGCAGTTTGAGGCTAAACTCCTAGCTTTACTGTGCATCTGTGTATCTTACACAGCGCACATTTATCAGGCTTCAGATTCAACACTGCCTCATCCTCAATATGAACATTTTTAAGTCTGGGCTTCAGTTAGGTCAATAACCTGCAACACAAATGGAAAGAATGGAGTTTCTGCATGTCTAAGTCCACCGTTCCTCTCTCTATGGAGGCTTAACAGAGCACTACTGGAAGGAAAGGAGTCTGGAAAACATGTATGTATCCCACTACTGTATGTGCAAACAGGGTCATTCACTGACATACAGCAGAAAGAAGAAATAGGAGAAAATCTACACAGAATGAGGGACAGAAGGAGGGACTAGAGAGAGTCCCTGAAGTAAGCACAGGTAGGAGAATGATATGCAAGGAGTTAAGGAAAAAGAATGAGTAACTCTTCGTGTATGCCATATCACAAGAAAACATACAGCCTTAAGCACTCAGAATTCATCCGCTATTCCTCAATTCCCTCCATTTTTGGAACTAATTCCAATAAATAAATAAATAACCTCATCTTCACTTTAAATTGGCTGTTTTCAAACATTTTCTTACTAGGCTAAAAGTAGGATGAAGACATCAAAATAGGACAAGATTCTGTTGGAGATCAAAGCCAAGACAACAGCCTTGGTCCTGCTTCTAACACAGGAGAGAAGAGCAGACTTAGAGCTGCAAGTTTCATTGAAGTTCCTCAGAGCAGAAATGGGAAATGAGAATCTTAAGCATTACCAGGTGCTTAAAAAAAAAATCCTATGGTTAAAAAGGTTCTGTTATCAACATTCGTTTTCTGGAACAAATATAAGTGCTTCTTAATTTTCAGCCTCTTAAAAGTTAATTGGATGACCTTGGAAGCTAGCTGCCACAAAGCAACTCACTGGCTTCACTTATCCAGGGCTCTATCAACTATCAGAACACCTGTGAAAATTATTCATATAGACAAAAATTGTAGCTTTAAGGATTGTGGTGCAAGTCAGAATGACAACTAATTTTCTTCTGAAAGTAACATAAGAACTGTCATTTCCATCATATTGTGAGACAGATATAGAAACATTTTATCAAGTTAACTTACTGAAACAAATGAGTACAAGTTAACTTACACTCATGTTGCTTGGCTTCCTCAATTTTAGAGCGCTTTCCACCACATAAATTGTAACAAGAAATGAAAACAAAATTAAAAGGGATTTCAGAGCCTACCTATGAGATCATTTCCATTTTAAATATGGAGACTGTGTTTAGTGGAATGAGTTAGGTACAACTAAGATATTAAAGTCGTTATAAAAGCTAATTTGAAGGATACACTTAAATAATCTATTGCTTTTTAACTACTTGTATTATTTTTGCTCATTTAGTGTTCAAGCACTTCAGGACAGTCTAGATTCAGGAACAGTCACTTTGGAGAAAAAAAGAGTAAAATTTGCAATCGAGATGTTTTTACCAGAATAAACACAAAAACTTGGGTTCACAGCAAGACGTCATTAAAACAAACAGGATTCATCTTGTATGAGAGGTTGAAGTTAACAGATCCTTTATGCCTGTTAGTAAATAAGTTCATAGTACACATTGTTGTTGGATATGGCAACATAGTAATATACGGCCTCTGGAAATCCTAGCTTTGACACTTCCAAAGAGCTGGCAGGGATCAGCAATCACCTGTCACTGAGGTCAGGGTTACAAAGGCACTTTTAACCTGGCATGCAGTGTTGCTGCTGCCCTGGGTAGCTAAACATTTCCACACTCACTATCCGTGTTGTGCAAGACCAGCACACAGCCATCTGAATGCTGGACCCACTATTACTCAGGTGGTGGTTTCACGACTGGTCAAAGGTCATCTTCATCCGAGCAGCCACTCTCTTCCTTTCCAACTACTGTATCCTGATATGCTTTCTTTTCTTGCATCAGCAGTAATAATCAGGCTTGTTGATCCTACTGGAAACCAATGCTACAAAAGCGCTTTGACTCAGAGCAAAGGTAGGTCCAACTCACATCACAGCTACATCATCAGCAATACCAGCGTAAGGGAAGAAACAGGAGCACTTGCCAATAGAAGGAAATTAGACTGGAAGCACTGTAAACTTAAAATGACTTGAGTGTGATGTACTATAGTATATTCTGCTGGGGGGGAGGAGGAGGGAACATAACCACAACACCTCCCAACAGACACACAACCCCCACAATTTGCACTGTAATAACAACACTGCAGAACTAATAAACCACCACCACAGCACACCTACTTGGTTTTCAGCCATTTCAGATCCTTGATTTGGGTCTCAAAGCAGAGACACAAATGCTATCGTCAACTAGAGAAGAGAAAGAACCATAGGGCAGGAAACAAAAACTACCTGTTTCAGAGGAACAGATTTGTGCAAATTAAAAGAGTCTATATACTACAGTCTCAGGGTGCAAGTTACCAGAACTGGTAAGCTTTACAAACGTTTAAACAGTATTGGGTAGCTTAAGGACTATGAATGTCTCTTCTGTGTACAAAATACATCCAATTTAATAATTGTAATGTGTTCCTTAAACCCTGTCAGGCAGTCCTGTATTACATAATACACAAAGACATGAGAACTCCATAAAGATGTTTCTCATGCTAACCAAAGGAAACCAGAGGATGAATTACAGGTACACTATTTTCAAGACAATTATTCAAACGCCCATTTAAACACGCTATAATACACACATTGAAGTGCACGTTTATTTAAATGAAAATCGTTTTCCCTAGGCTAACATGCACTGGGAGCTACCACCGAACACCTAGCACAGCACAGAGGCGCACGTATGTTATATATAATATATAGATGTGTGTGTGTCGGGGCTCGGTGGGACGAGGAGCAGGCCTCCGCAGCCACAGCAAGCCCCAGCCACCCCGCCAGGACCCCGGGGCTCTCCGCCCGCCCCGCCCCTGTCCCGCCCTCGGGCAGTGCGACGTGTCACCGCCACGACGGAGCCCGGCCGCCGCCTCCTCCCCGCTCCCCGACGCCTCGTCCTTCCGCCGCCCTCACCTTGTTGGTGGGGATGGAGCGGAGCCGCTTGAAGATGGCGGTGATGTCCTGCTTGCTGGGCTCGCACATGACGGTGGTCGGGCCGCCACGGAGGAACGCCGTCACTACCGCCCGCTCCGCTGCCAGCCGCCCCGCTCCGCCCCGCCCCGCAGGGCGGGACCGGGGGAGCCGCCTGCTTGCGGACGCAGGCGTGGCGAGGGGAGGCGGCGGTTGCCGTGGGTACAAGCAGAGGGGCCAGGCTCCTAGAGATGGCGGGGGGGGGGGGGGGGGGGGGGGGCGCGGGGTAGCGCCTGAGGGGCCTCCGCGCCTCGGGCCGAAAAATAAAAGTGGATGGACAAGGGCTGTGCTGGTGCCTAGTTTAGGAAAAAGTGAGGTGGAGCAGGTGATAACGTGCCTACTTGGATAACATGCTTTATCCAACGAGAAGGTTTCAAGCACTCTGTAAAAAATTTCTTGTGAAACCATCGTTCCCTCTCAGCATTAGCACTGAAGTACATGACCAGGGACAAGGGGGCTTCTGGCAGAGCTTGGCCCCTCAGCACTCCTACTCGTCAGAGAGCACCAGAATCTCAAGGTGTTACACCCTCATCTCCCCAACTCTTCTGAGGTGTAATTGGCCATGTAGGGAACAACTAGAGTTAGGACACATTTTTTATAATTCTTACATTTTCTTTCAGCTTGGAGGGTGCTCTGGAGAGTGGCTGCTCTAACATTCTGCTAACAACAGTACCATAGATTAGCTAGGGCCCAAAGTAGCCACATTCAAGGCCTTCCATGGCAATCAAACTTCAGCACCTCATTTCACTCTCTTCCACAGCAGCTAACCACCCCCCATTCTTACCTGTCAATGAGGAAATAGTCCAGGGTGATGAAACCCATTACCATTAGGGTTGTGGCCATGCTGCACAAAACATCCACAAAATGCATGTTGCTGCAAGCCACCAGCAGTTTTGGGGTAGGCATAGGTTTGGGGAATCACTGCTGGAAGACTTGCTGCCTGCTGTCCCCTGCACCGGGCCCTCAGCACTGCAAATGAGAGGCACATGACCCAATAGTGCCTTTGCTGATCAGTACAAGTCAGTCACTTGTTATCCTGACAGGCAGCTGAACACAAACATTTCACTCATTTTTGAGGTATTGACAATTCCCTGCAGCAGGCCAGCAGCCTCCACTCCAGATCAACTTTGTTCAGTCTGACGCTAGGTCACAGATAGCGGGATTGATTATATTATATGATAGCAGTCCAAAAATCCATCTGTATGCATATAGCCAAATAACACTGGGTCTAGACTTAAAATAACTGAGCCTGTATAGGCATAATTCCATACCAGCAAACATAATCAGACACCTTGGCATCCACCTGGGATCAGGAATGCCTAACAAGAAATGTCTTTGCTCTGCAAGTGAAGTTCACATTTCAGGAAGACATTGCCTGTGAGTCATAAAAGCCCTCCAGCACACTCCTCTCCAGAGATGCTTACCAAATCCCATCTGACTGCATGAGGACTGCCATCCTGGCCTACGGCCACTGGCCTCACAAGGAGAGTTGCCAAGAAATTTCCATAAAGGAGGAAGAGTCCATTACTTCAGCTTTATCTGTACTATACTTTAGCTTTATAAGTACTATTAAAAAAAAAAAAAAAAAAAAAAAGGCAGGAGAGGTATGATCTTGCCATTATCAAGAACAATTAACATCAGAAAAACAAGGCAATCCTGAAGGTTGATCTGTCTGCCACAATCCCAGAAAAGGATGATCTTATTGTCCTGGACTCTCCTTAGCTGCACTACTGCCCCCCTCCCCCAAGCAATGGGGCACAAAGGCAGCTAGCTCTTGCCCCTACAGCAGCCCTGGTAAATCAACATGCAATTGGGAAGTGCAAATAACACTGTGGGGTTCTGGTTTTTTCATTGGCCTCCTGTTTCAGGAAGCGGTATGTCTTCGCCCTTGAGTCAGGATGCAAAAACTAACCCTGTTAGTTATTCAGAGCCACTTTGAACAGAGAACACACAAATCTCCATCCATTAAGTAAAAATGTACCTATCTTTGACAGTGTTCAGAAATGTTCTACGCTGTTTGTGTCTCACACTGTGCCTCTGTGAGAAACACTCCATAGCCAATAACTTAGGCTCAGGTGAGGATCTCAGTGAAGCAGTAATTCATTCGCAATTGCAATGGCGGGCGCCCCACAAGCAGGAGA
>CM021731.1:74487192-74538492 GCA_011075105.1 Heteronetta atricapilla | reverse complement strand
CTAAACAATGTAACTCTGCAAAAACAACATTTCTATTCCCACAATTCTATCCTAAAGCCACACTTTGCAGTTCAGCTACATGGATGTGCAGGCTAGACAGACTCTAGACAGACTCCTGTAGCAAACTGCAAGCTCAGCTGATTGCTAGGAGATGAGTTTTAGACCAAATGCATGAAAAACATTTAACACACACTTAAGAACCTGGGGGAAGTAAGCACATCCTGGAAGCAGTCCTCAGAGCAGCCTCAAGGTTGAGGGAGAAAGGTGATATACCATGAATGGAGGTAATAGTAAAAGGAAGGGCTAAGCCAGAGAAAAGGCAGTGCTCGTAATTCAATGGCTGCTCTTGCATGTTGAGCGAATTAAAAAAAAAACTAACACTACTTTTCAAGGTTGCCTGTAGATTGGGCACTGAGTGTCCTCTACTTTGGTGAGCAGCTGTTAGGTGCAAAGCAGGTCCTTAACCAGAACCAGCAGTAGACCAGCACTATGAGCAAGTTTGACTGCCCCCATGAGACACTGCTCACATCCTTTGAAAAATTTGGTCACACTGCACAAAATTTGTCACTGCTCCCATATTTTGTCACTGTTCACATACATTGTGCATAATGGTAACATGCTGCTTCACACCAACTACAGCTTTAGGAATTTTAGGCTAACATCTCTCCTGCAAATATCCTCAAACATACGACAGTCCCAGACGCATCTTTTCAGTACATGCAATCCATCCATAAAATCTCCTCTCTGGAGTAGAGAGAGCAAGCATTCAAACACCTACTTCCACAATATGGAAAATGAAGCTTAGGAATGTTGAACTACATTAAAAACCAGTTGAAATCAGTTTAGCATATCAGTAATATACTTTTATTTATTATTAATGCATTGTTTGTACTGATAACATCAAGACACAATCAGTTCATCACACAGGCAAGGTTTCTTGAGAGAAGTCCTTCTCAACTGCATTGCCCAGTACAAAACCAAAAAGTTACAATACTGGAACTTACAGACAACTCTGCTGCACAGTCAATATTCACTGTTGCTTAGGTAAACGTGTTTGTATTAGCAATGCAAGAGACTTGCAAAGTTGGATGTAGAAGCAGCATCCCACTGCAAAACCCACCTACGTTTTCCACATGATAGCATTTAATCTATGGCAGTGCAATCAATTTTGTGTGCTCTTAGGATTTCTAGGAATATCTATATCACGATACACAATTACTTTACAATTAATATGGTTGCTGGTTGCTCACCTTGTGGGGTTAAAGACTTCACAAGTCATGCAGAAAGATGACCTAGATAAGGTAACAGATAACTTGGATTTTCAAAAAATTCTTGCTAGTAAAAAAGATTGAATAAACTGCCATGAAATAAGGAAATGATCATTTAATAAAATAGTTACTGACAACCAAAATAAACAGTGGGGGTTTACCAGCGTGTCCTCCAAACGGATTCCGGCTTGGACATGTAGATTTGAACATTCGTCTGTGAAAAAGGTGAACAGAAAGGTGGTAGTTGATTGATATTGAACTACTTACACTTACAGAAGTGAAAAACAGCAAAAAGACCTTGTACATTGCTAATTAGATAATAAAGCCGCAAGTAAGTTTCAAAGTCAAATGCAAAATAAAAATACAGTCTGCACTTCTCTAATGGGGTCATAATTAACTGTTATTACTAAAAGCATTACCGATCTTCTTTGTGGAACAAATTACAAGACCTCTTCTCTGTTCTGCATCATTTACATCTGTATGAATAGTTTGGTGTTCAGTTGTTGCCAATGCAGTAAATTGAGTGTCCAAAATGAGGAGGAAAGAATTGGGTTTCTTACCTCATAGACCAAAGATACAGATTGTTGACAGCTGAAAGAAGCATCACTACATATTGTCCTGTTTCTACATGCTTCCCAAGGCTCCCACTACATGCCACTGGCACCGACCTCATCTGAACTTCTACAGTCAGCCTTCTCTACAGATAAGAGGTTACACCTTCTGTAATGTAGACAGGTGCTCAATAAAACTTCAGGTGTACATAGGTGCTATTTCATGAATGGAAGGTTCAAGAACCCTCTTAAAGTACTTTTGAAACTTTTTGTTAGAGGTTAATGTCATATCACACAGGAATCTGAATTTCTAACAGGAGAAAGGAGGTAAAACAGGCTGAAAAAATCACACATACATATCATCAACAAATAAACTGCTAGATGTCAAACACAATGAAGGTATTATCTTTCCTAGGCTCTGAAATTGCTCATCTCATTTTAGTTCAAACAAAATGAAGTAAAACTATTCCTGTTAATCTGGGATATTTTGTATTCTCACATTTCAGGAGCAGGATCTGCAGCTTTCTCTAAACTGACCACTAGGTATGCTTTCATCCACAATTAGCAAGCTCTCTGATGTTCTGAGGTGAACTAATAACTTTCTGCCAAACCAGAAAGGTTGGAAAAAGATGGAAAAGGGTTTAAAAAAAATGATTATGTAAGCTTAGAGTTAATTTTAAAAAATAACAGACAACTCTAGGAGAACACGAGGTATTGCTGCTGGGCATCCACCCTTCAGCATACCATTCTCTCCCTTTTCTCCTTTGTTTTACAATAATCTATAGCTATTTTAAGATGACCCAGTTTATCAGATTAGGTCAAAGCTATCTCACCTATCTACAGTGGTTTCCCATTGTAAGACTAAGCATTTCTACCTATCTCCAATTGTGAAGACTGCTTTAATTCTTAGCTTATCAAATGCTATGAACAAAGACATAATTGGAAGAAACATTAGAACAAAAATTATCAGCTCTGCCATCACCAAAAAGTTTTAGTACAACAGACCAACTCTACAGACATCTCAACAAGAGATAATAGCAATGGATTGGTCTGTACAACTGACAAGGTAAGGGCAACAATATGATTACACAGAGCATAGCTCTGCTTTTAGAATCTTGCATATGTATACAGATTTTTATCTTGTATTTTTATATTGTAGCTTAAAAGTAAATTAAGAGGCAGCTTGAGGACAGAAGAGCTCATAATTTTGGTGTCAAGCTTTATAAAGCTTCAGAAATAACAAATTAAGAGGAATTTTAATATTGCTTTGGACTATGCATAAGGAACTGCTCATCTCTACACCTTCACTAATAATATACCCTCCTATTTTTTATTTTTTAAATAGGACTCTCGTGCTATGCCTTCTTAACTACACAAATTAGGGGAATGAAGCACATGTTTGTGAGGAGAGGTTGAAGAAACAGGACTTGTTCAGCCTGGAGAAGAGATGACTCTGGGGCTCCTAACAGTAGCTTTCCTCTACCTACTTGGTAGCAGACACAACACCAGTGTGATACCACTGCTGTTTTAGCTACAAGTGCAGAGCATAGCACTGTATGGGCTGCTGCAGGGAAAGTTACCATCCCAGCTAGACCCAGTACAGGGGCTACAAAGAGACAGGCACCATTCAAGCACAGAAGAACAAGAAACAATGGTCGCATTGCAATAGGACAGGTTCTAACTGCAGAGAAAGTTGTGTGTGTGTAGACAATACAATAAGGATAATTAAGCACTGTAACAGTTTGAACAGTGAACTTAAGGAATCAGTCCTTTTCAGTTTTCCAGACCAGCTCAAAGGCCAGAATGCAACCTGGTCTGAATGCAGAGTTGACTGTGCTTTAGACATTGGACTAGGGACCTCCTGTGGTACCTTCCTCTTCAATTCTATGGTTACTTCACTAAATCTGACAACCAGCAGTAGTATTTTATTTAGATTAAAACATACATGTGGGAGACTAAATAAAACTGCTGGCTAGCCATTACAAGAACCACTATGTTATTCACTACCAGTCAGCAAAAATCCCACAGAGAATGCAAAGATTCACTTTTTTTTTTTTAAAAAAAAAAAAAAAAAGCTCAGCTGCTCACCCAAGCTACATCAGACTTGACTATACCACGGCAAGTACCCTCACAGTAGACTTCACATAACCACAAGAGACATTAATCTCTTCTTCCATAAGCATTTTGCTGCAGTCTTCTTGCAAAGAGCCCCTGTGCGCTGCACCTCCTCTTGTTAACAGCACAACGCTACTGACTGCGTACTCCTCTTTATGACTTTTAGACAATGCACATTTTGTCATCTTGAACTGCAATGAAATGCATTATTTACTTCGTAAGAGTATTTTCACATACTATGAAAGATTAAGAAGAATGCATTCTGTGTATTTAAGAGATTAACAGATTTTATTGTTTTCTAAAATATAATATAATACGGAGACCCAAAGCAATAATTCCTAACAAATTCAGTAACCATCTTGTTGATGAACAGTTATGTTGGTAAGTTTTCTTTGACAGACACATACATACATCCACTTCCTAAGCTTACACATTTTGATTAATTGAAAAAGTTGATTATATATACCTACAAGCTCAAAAAGCAAAGTTCAAAACTACCAGTGTTTTACAGTTACCTCAAAATAGATTTGTTAGTTTAATTACAGTGTAGCTTCCTAAAGTAGCATATCTACTCACCTGATAATTTATTTTTTTAAACACAAATCTGCTGTAATTTACAACCCAGTTTTAAATATCACAAATGCTATACTATTTGACAAGATTACAGATGACCAAGTTGTAACTGCAATCAAATGTAGGTGTTTTTTTTTTTTTACAGTGTTCTGCTACAATAATCCATGTAAGGACTAATGTTAGTTTATATTTTGACCCACAAATTTATCCACAAATACAGAATTTGAGTATGTTATTGTATTTACTGTGCTTCCAAAAATCTAAATCACAGAATACCTTATCTATAGTACAGTAATGAATGTGGCAGGAAAGCAGATTTAAATATACCTATAATTTAAATTCTTAAAACAGTCTAAATCTTAACCACATCAAAAGGCTTGTTAACAAATAGCCATGCTCTTTATAATTTGGAATATCAAATTATATATACATATACACAACAGATAGCCTCTCAATAAAAGCATTATAGTCTATTTTACAATCTTTGTTCAAAAAATTAGTCTTCACCACAGATTTAATATTTCAAATTACACAAAAATCATTAGCAGTTAAAAGGAGTTTGTGGTTTTTTTTTTTCCCTGAAAACATGTGCTGGAAATAGCAAGCATTCTGGGGCTTATGATTTATTTTTTTTGTTTATAGAGTGCTATTTAAAATCTAGATGGAAAACTCACTCAAGTGTCAAACCACGTAAACAACATTCATAACTGAATGCCAGCCCATGATACCTGCTACAAATAGCCTTCTGTAACAGATAATTATTAAATACAATATTTGTTTTACAGCTTCAAGCCGTGCTGACAACAAAGATTACTACAATATGGAAAGAGTTTTCATTCAGTCAACTGTGACTAAATCTATGTCATAATTTAAGTATTATTTGATCAAGCATACAAAAAGGTGTTTAACTACATAGCATTTACATAAAAAAATACTGCATCTTTCAGATATTGCTAAGAACAAATAGAAAATTAACTATAATAACCTTAAAAATTCAAGTTGCAAATTACTGAAGGTCACTTAAAATAACCGATTAAACAAAAGTCAGCATAAACCACATACCTCGGGTAGGATGAGGCACAAGCATAGAAAATGCAAAAAAGTTTAAGAGTCACAATAACAGACCATGTAGGAAGAGAAAGCTCAAGTAGTATTTTTCTTATCACTATTTTTCCACCTAATCCCTTTCCACTGCATTGTGCACAAGTTCTGAAAACATCATCAAAATAGTTCTAACTTTTGTCTTTAAATTGCTGTGATTTCAGTATCAAGCTGTCTCTCCTTTCCATTAAAATATATACACTCTATACATCATTCAGCTTCCTCTCACTTTAAATATATATCATACAGGCCTTCAGAGCTTTTGTAATACTTCTATATTAACTTTGTCCTTTGTCACTGGATTGGTTCTACATAGTTTGCTGGGTATAAACCAACTTGTCCATTATCCAGACGTCCTTTGCACCAACCCTGTTCATCTTCATTCTCCATTTTAGTTAATTCATCCCCTGAAAAAAAAAAGGAACTATTAGCAAATCTGTAACCTTCTAAGTAACACCAATAGAAAGATAAGATGACAATTATCTAAAGTGTCCACTTGTCTTCTCCTGCTCACCTAAGGTACCAGCAGAAAACCTCTCTTCTCTGCTCTTCATGCTTTTGATACTAATACCACTCGTAGATTTACATGTAGGATGAAAGGCCCCCAGTTTAAAGAAAACAGGGGGAAGGGAGCTACTTTGAAACTAAAACATTACACTAATACAATTTCAAGAATAGCATTTTAAACACAATAAAAGAATGCAACTTTTTTCAACTTATATATGGTGCTATTTCACTACAAGATTGAAGGCTCCCTTATATCTAAAGGTGTGAACAGTCAAAGATAGTAGTGGATAGTAAAATTACCTCTAAGCAAAAAGAATAATCTTACACTGACGACTCAACAAAACATCTGCACAAGGGAAATGTTTCATTAGGCTTACTGTCAATATATACTAGTGTAAGAGCTGGTGGAACGTAAGGAGTAAGATGTTATAAAATTAAGAAGTGGCAGTAAAATTACCCTAAACTATAATTGAAGCTTTTCAGGGCTACTAGGCTGTGACACTGGAAGATTTAAAAGAAACTAACACCTTACTCTTTGCAACATCTCTCCTTGTCTTTTTAAGAGATAAATATTGGGACAGAACTTTTGCTACTCTAGCTTTATATTGTTGGAAGATTATGTAGAGTTCTAGCTCAAAAAAAGGTAAATCAATTTGATTCCTAACTTAAACAGCAAGAGCTGATTATTCATCCAGACATTTATGAACTATAAATGTAACCTCTTTTTGACCACCATGCATGCCTAATCTTCTACATTCTCACTTAGGATCTTGGAGTCTACAGGCATTATAGTATCTAAGTATTTCCTATCTATAAACAAATTAAGGTCCACCATGAAAAAAAAAGGCCACACCACTTCAGAATTATTTTCCCACATAAAACTTACTTGCTTCTAATTATTTCTCTGCATACAACAGAATTGTGTTTCATCTTAGTAAGCAAAAGAAAACATGCTGATGTTAACCAGTCCCTAATGGCTATAAATACATAAAGTACTACAGAAGTCTTAGTATTATTTTGAACAAAAACTAGCCTATGGAATATATATATATATATATATATATATATACACACACATATGTATTACTTTGCTGTTGTTAGAAATGGACGAACTTCATGTATCTTCTATAGTTGCCCTGTTAGTTATAAAAGGTTAAAGCTTCATCTCCTCTATTTTGCAGATCTACCAGATAACAAAAGAATGCTATGAACAAATATTTAGCATTGTAGACTGTACTATAGTTGGCTTATAGAGATGTTTTACATCTCCATAAGCTATTTCTAGCCCTGCAGAATGAGAGAGTGTACAATTCCAAACTTCCTTGCCACTTCTATTAAGTGCTTTTAAAGTGAAAACAACACCTAATCAAATCCATGCCACATTGACAGTAAGCATCCATGCAATTGCACTTGTATTGGGATGACAAGTTGCACTTGTACAGCTAGGACTTGGAAACTTAGTGAAGTTGGAGGTCTGTTGAAATATTGCCACTTTTGACAATTACCTGCACGACAGTTATAACAAAGTCTTTACAACTACAATAAAAATAGTATGTACACTGTCATGTTTTGATAACATTGACTGGTTTATATTTGCTGTAACTATTTATTCTCAATCATAGCAAAGAGCTAAACATAGAGTAGACAGTTATGTCCCATGCAATTATGCAATTGTAAAGGCTCTCAAATTATGGATACTTATTTCTGCTCTTTGGAAGCCTACCACAGCTGTTTGCCAACAAAAAAAAATGTGTGAAGTAATCCACTAATAAGAAGGTTACTTTCAAATCTTAAAAAAAAAAAAAAACATTTGAAGGATGCCACAGAGTGCATATATGCTATAGCATGTGCCTAGAAGTGATCATAAAGGCTTTGTAGGCAAATTTCCTGAATACTCAACAAAATCCAATTGGAAAATATCCACATACATTTAAATAGATCTGCAAAATGAATTAATCCTCTG
The DNA here is from genome assembly GCA_011075105.1 of Heteronetta atricapilla. Classification (NCBI taxonomy): domain Eukaryota; kingdom Metazoa; phylum Chordata; class Aves; order Anseriformes; family Anatidae; genus Heteronetta; species Heteronetta atricapilla. Next base: position 74,530,414 of record CM021731.1, on the reverse strand, counting down.
CTGACAGCTGCTGAGGAGTCTAGGCATAATCCACAGAGGAACATAGGAATAGATTACATTTTAAAATGACTCCTTCCTGACAGAGTGTTTTTTTTTATTTAGTTGTACTGGGTCTGGCTGGGATGTTAACTTTCCCTGCAGCAGCCCATACAGTGCTGTGCTCTGCACTTGTAGATAGAACAGCAGTGGTATCGCAGCTAAATAAAAACATCATCCAATGGGTGAGCAATTGGCTAACGGGCAGGGCCCAAAGGGTTATGGTGAATGGGGCTGCGTCAGGCTGGCGGGCGGTCACCAGTGGGGTCCCTCAAGGCTCCATTTTAGGGCCGGTACTTTTCAATATTTTTATAAACGATCTGGATGTAGGAATAGAAGGTATTTTGAGCAAGTTTGCTGATGACACCAAACTTGGAGGAGTTGTGGACTCGGATGAGGGTGGAAAGGCCTTGCAGAGGGATCCGGATAGGTTGGAGAGCTGGGCGATCACCAACCGCATGAAGTTCAATAAGAGTAAGTGCCGGGTCCTGCACCTGGGACGGGGAAACCCTGGCTGCACGTACAGACTGGGCGATGAGACGCTGGAGAGCAGCCTAGAAGAGAGGGATCTGGGGGTCCTGGTAGACAGCAAGTTGAATATGAGCCAGCAGTGTGCCCTGGCAGCCAGGAGGGCCAACCGTGTCCTGGGGTGCATCAAGCACGGCATCGCTAGTAGGTCGAGGGAGGTGATTGTCCCGCTCTACTCTGCGCTGGTGCGACCTCACCTCGAGTACTGTGTGCAGTTCTGGGCACCACAGTATAAAAAGGACATGAAACTGTTGGAGAGTGTCCAGAGGAGGGCTACGAAGATGGTGAAAGGCCTGGAGGGGAAGACGTACGAGGAACGGCTGAGGGCACTGGGCCTGTTCAGCCTGGAGAAGAGGAGGCTGAGGGGAGACCTCATCGCAGTCTACAACTTCCTCGTAAGGGGGTGTCGAGAGGCAGGAGACCTTTTCTCCATTAACACCAGCGACAGGACCCGCGGGAACGGGGTTAAGCTGAGGCAGGGGAAGCTTAGGCTTGACATCAGGAGGGGGTTCTTCACTGAGAGAGTGGTTGCACACTGGAACAGACTCCCCAGGGAAGTGGTCACTGCACCGAGCCTGACTGAGTTTAAGAAGCGATTGGACTGTGCACTTAGTCACATGGTCTGAACTTCTGGGTAGACCTGTGCGGTGTCAAGAGTTGGACTTGATGATCCTTAAGGGTCCCTTCCAACTCAGGATATTCTATGATTCTATGATCGCACCAGTGTTGTGTCTGTTGCTGAGCAGTGCTGGCACAGCATCAGGACTTTCTCTAACCCTCCCAGGGGGTGGGCAAAAAAGTGAGAAAGAAACATCACCAGGGCAGCTGACCTAAACCAACCAAAGGGATGTTCCATACCATATGATGTCACACTCAGCAATAAAAGGTGGAAAAAGGAAGAAGAGGGGAGGGGTAGGCTCTCGTTGCGAAAACATCTGTCCTCCTCCTGAACACCGGCTACGTGCACTGAGGCCCTGCTTCAAGGATGTGGTCAAGCATCGCTCATTTGTGGGAAATAGAGAGTAATTTCTTTCCTCTGCACTTCCACATAGCCTTTACTTGTTTTGTTATTCCGTTTCTGCCTCCCTCTTCCCCTTTCCCTTTTTTCCCTTTAGTTGAATTGTTTAATTAATAATATTTCCTTAATATTTTTCCCTTTAATTAAACTATCATTATCTCAACCTGTGAGTTGTTCTTTCCTTTACTTCTTCCCTTCCTTATCTGAGGAGGGGGAGTGAGAGCGATTGTGGTGTTCAGCTGCCTAGCACAATAAAATCACCACATTAGTTTATTGTACATTCAGTGTCTACATAGTTGCACTAATACTTGTGTGTAAAAACTATGTAAGTTTGCCTATAGTCATTCTGTAATTCAGCTTCTGTAAGGGGACTCACAGCCTAGCATGATCCCTTTCTTCTGATTGATGTAGCTATATACTTTGGTGTTATAATGTACTTTAATGTTCTTCCTTTAAAGGTATTAAGCTATTTTTAAGTTAAGCCTACAAACACCTCTTACAGTTCACACATGCTGTACTTTATTTGTACAGACCGCCCCCACTGAGAACCACATGGTTTAAGTGGTTTAATACAAGTCACACAGCCAGTACAGAATGTCTAACTTTGTATTTAACCATTACATCTGTGTGTACAAACATTGCCTAGTTCTGTCATGGAAAGCCTCATTACTATAAGCCTTTGGAATGTCAGATTGACTTTACAGGCACAATACATATATTTCAAGATTGGCTTATTTCCATCCCCTGCTGAGAAAAAATGAGCAATTGAAGTCTACAGAATGAAGATTAATTTTAGCTTCTGTGCATTCTAGAGAAAGCTCCAGATGTTTTGTTACTACTGTTCTTCTGTCAGGGTAGTTAAAGTTCAGAAGTTAAAGGTCAAGTTAAAGTTAAAGGTAAAGGTCAAACCAACCCATTCCTCCTCTTTGGAAGCCCACATATTACTTATGAAAAAAGAAAAGCCTTAAGTAGCAAGTTTCACTATTAAAAGAGAAGGGAAGAGTGAAAGGACAGAGCACCACCAGGGCTCTGGGGTTTTATGGGATTATTTGTTTTTATAAACAACTTGCATTTGTATTCAGTTTTGAGCATCACCTTTCTCCATAAGCAAAATGAAAGTTTAACAGTTCATTGATCACATCAATTGACTACATAACTGACTACATCATTGACTTTTTTACTATACTGACTTTCAGCTGCAACATCTAAGATCCATTGCAGATGGTGCAGAGTAGCATAATTCTTATGAATGATGGAGGGGAAGTGGAACAAAAAAAATCTTAGACTTTTCACGACTTGAATCCAGTTTGTCCTCTACAAGTGTGTCAGTCATTACAGGAGAAAAAAAGTAAGCAACAAGTAAAGGAAAAGGGACATGATTGATTAGATAGCCTCTCTCCTTTTCACAAACCAAAGTTCTGTTTTTGTTAATCTACTCATGCAATCTTATTCTGACTTCCTGTTTAGCAAACTTTTAATGTGCAGTTCTAGGCAAGACAGAAGTACAACTGCCTGTTATGAGGTCAAAAGGTACAGATTTCACCTTCCACCACTAGAGGGGAGCCTTCGGGCTGGACAGACTGAAAAACTTGAATTTCCTATTTCTGTGCTCAGAAAGATGCTCAGGCACTCGCTCAGTACACAACTTCTGGAAGAACTAGCCCATATAAAACTGGAGGCAGCAGCATCCACAGCATGAAACCGCTATAACCTTTTGCCAACTTTGTATTGTGGAAACATACTATCACCTGTGTCTCATCACACAAGACTTGTCACTTGTATGCCTCTATTCTGTTCTCTCAACTGCAGCAAGGAGGTAAAATGCAAAGAAAGAAACAGACTTTAAAGCTCAAGGGAAACAACCGCCACCCCAAGAAAGATGTCTAAGTCAGTGTACTGTAATGTGATGAAAGATGACAAAACTGGACAAATACAGTAGAGCTACTGTGCTTAGGTACACCAGAGGCAGTGAAAGGAAAAAATTCTGTCCGTGACTAAATTTTCAATTAAAACAAACAAAAAACACATCAGCATTGTTGGACATTGGAGGCCAAAAAGGGACTACTTCCAGTTGATTAGATATTATTAAGATTTGGTGCTGTAATCTTTTCTTAAAAAAAAAAAAAAACAACAAAAAAAAAAAAAACTTTGGGGCCAGCATCTGTGCACAGCTAAAAGGAACAGCTACTACTATCATCAACTAAGAAAACAAGGAGATGAGATTATCAGTTCTGCAGCTCACCATTTTGTTTAACATAAAGACAATAGGAAGGGAGTATACTAAACAGATATACCAATACCTTCCAAACAGATTAGAATTCAGTACTTCCAGATACGGGACACCAAGAAGCACTATCAGGAAGAGTTGGGTTAGATAGGATCCTGTACATGGAGCTGTACGTTCAGAGAGACAAGTGACTTCAGAAAACAAATGCTGAAGAGAAAAACTTCTCATTTGTCCCTTTTCTTCTTTTGAAATGCTTTAAACGAATGCTGCACGCTTACCAGCTTTAAAGCTGAGCTCATCTTGCTCTTGGCCCTCATAGTCATAGAGTGCACGCACTCTCACTTCCATTGCGGCAGAAGTATCTTCATCAAATGGATTGGTGTCTCCATTTGCATCAGTGGAAGAGAAAGGATTGTTGGACTCTTCATCGGACCAATCTGTAGGGTAGCTTTGGTTTTTTTCATAGCTGCTAACACTGAAAACAAATTTTAAATTACTTTTTCTACCCTTGATTAGGAGATTAGAAATACCCCAAAATATCAGTTCCCCTAGTTAAGCTTAAACTTCTCTGTAAAGCCCTATTTTGAAACTTTATTTCTATCTTATCTACCTTTAGCTGGCAATGCCTTAATCAGAAAAATAAGAAGTAAAGTGACATTCTTACATTTTAAAAGTTTAAAAAAAAATGGAAGAGGAAAAAAGTGAAGGACAACTTTCCCATAAACTCCAAGAACTTCTCTAACAAGAAACTTGTAGAATCCATGGGGTTATTTATTCTAGAAAGGTAAAAGCTGTTCAGATATTAGATGAGAACAATTAGGTATTTAAATTGCTTTGTAGAATCTCCCATATCTCTATGGACCCCTACAGTAGCTTTTAACTTTTTGTATGTTGCAATCACCAATATAAAAGCTTCATTATAGAGCAACAATTTGATCATTTAAAAAGTGTTCAATGTTGAGCATGCACATGCTATTTAAGACAGTGATACAATATCCTTAGGTAGGCATACTGAAGAAACAGGCAGCTGTTTGACAAATTCCTAAACAAAAAGAAAGCAATCATAAAAGCAGACTTGTTCACCAAGAGAACACAGCAGTAAAGCTCCAGAAAGCAAAGCACTTTCATTAGAAAAAAACATCACCTTCAACATTTTATAGGACTAGTAAAGGAAGGAAGAAAAGCAACAGCAGTTGTTAGGAACTGCCAATAACACCAGTAGTTTCAAACCAAAGAAGATCAAGGCAACAGATGTGGCATCTGTTCTGAAAACAAGTTAGAGTTACAGTGTTGCACTTACACAACCTCTTAAAAGGACTTCATGCACTAACTAGCAGTGTTACAGAAACCAAAAATTGAAAACCCTGGATAGAGAAAATGCAAGTGTCAAAACAATTAAAAAAACAGCATTTCACCAACTTTTTGATCTTATTGTCCTCCTTTTCACTGACAGTACTCCCAGTATCTTCTTCATCTTCAAAGGGATTGTAACTTGATTGTACTGACTGCACTGTGTTACTCTGGACACTAAGACTGCTAATTTGGAAAAGAAAGAGCATTATGGTGACCCTATCTGTTTAAGAGTAAACACACTGTCACTGGTGTCCCACTAAATAGTTTCTTAGCAGACCCCTTCTCCAGCCAAAAAAAACAAAAACACACACCATCCATCAAGTGTAGTGAAAGATCCAAGAAAGTTCTGGAAGTCTCACATATGATACATTCCTCCAGAACTAGAATATCTGTTGTGGACCACAATTTTTTTTTTTTTTTTTTTTTTTACTGCCTGCAATAAAAGGCAGTGATATTTTTCTATCCAGTTTCATTACTTTCTGAGGAAGCTGATGTTAACAGTTACATATTAATGACATCCAGAATTGTGAAGAGACTACACATTTTTCAGACTAAGATTTCAAAGTGAAAAGTTATTTCTAGAGATGGGAAAATAGCAACAGACTAACCTCCAGATTAACTACAAAGTTCACTTATTCATGTAATTGGGTTTCTTATAATGCATAGTGGAAAGAGAAATATAAAATAGAGAATAATTCCCAAAATATTTTGTGAACTGCAGAAAACTGTTTAAAAATGCTCACAGGTGAGTAATGTTTAGTTGTACACTGGCTTTTTGATCCTGTGTAGCTGATCTTAAACAGTCCTTTCTGTTTAGTCTTTTAGGCATGAAAAAAATACCTGCTATGTTTGTTAGGCTGTGAAACTTGATCTCCTGTCTGATTAATACCAGTCAGAGTCACTCCATCAGAAGCTCTCTTCTTTTCTCTTCTACTGAGAGTGCGATTCAGATCTGCAGACCACTCCTAACAATGAATGCAAAGTGACTGAGGAAACTTAATTGAACAAGTAATTATCATATTTAATTTTTCAGGCTGAGTTATGGAACATACATTCATACATACGGCTGTACAGATAGTTAGTATAAGGAGTATAACTCTAAATGTTTCTATAATAGTTCTCATCCATCCCAGCAAGGCTAGGATACCCGTGTTATTCACAAATACCAGAGTGACCTGTACTTCCCTGCTTAGCATTCTGAACACCTTGAAAGGACTTAAAATATCAGACATCTGACAGACAACTAGAGAAGTCTAAGGAATTCACCAGTGCGGCTCTTTCAAAATGGTACCAAGAGCATTTACTGTTTCAAATAATGCAAAGACATCATGCTTTAAAAGGTAAACCACACATTTAATTTTAAAAAGCATTACAATTTACTTCACGTCACAGGTTTACTTCTCAAGAAGCACTCCAGGACTGACCTATTGAAGGAGCTTATTTTTAAAGTCATTGCATATAAGTTCTCTCATGCCTGAAATGTGAGCAAATCCTTAAGGTACTGCACTCTAGATCTAGTAAATTTATTGTCTTTAAAAGTCATCCAAAAAAAGTCAATGCTCAAATCAACAGAACTGTTGACAAAATTTGTGATGTCATTTGTTAAGCATCCTCTCCTTGATGTTCTGAAACATTCACAAGTTTCAGAAATGGACAGGCACTGTGAGATCTGAACACAACTTATACCTTTCAAGTCAAACTAGGCTGCATACCAACATAAAACAGGCACCAGAGAACTAACTGGACACAAGTAAACATCCTACACTTAGACATGTTTCATATTCAGAAGCCTTAATAAGTTTCAAAAAAAAAAAAAAAGCATCAGGTGATATTTACAATGCAAAAAATAACCTGTGAAATACTAAGAAAAAAATAAAGATTTTGCAAGATGCTATTTGGTTTATACATGTAGCATGGTCAGTCTTAAGTGATTCCTGATCAACTTTTCAAAAGGCAGCTTATGATTTTAACCTCATACAAATATGTATTGGATTTCTGAGTCACTGCAATTTAAAGATTACTGACCTAAGTATATTTGCAGTTTATAATGCAATTCATATTTGTTTGATCATGACTTTGTTTTACTTACGTCATCCTTGTAGCATGTAAATGAAAAAACCACTTGATTAGAAAAATAGTAACAACAGATTTTCATGTGTTAATTACAATGTTTGTGAAAAAGCATGGTATTTCCCCCACACAGACATAACTGTAGTTCAGCGCTTCAGGCAAATAAATTTTGCAGTACCAGTATGAGTTTTCTTCCCCAAACCTTCAAATCTGAAGTTATTCAATGTTTAAAAGTCTTATTTTCCATTATGTTAAAAAGGGAATACTTAACACTCCACAACTGAGGTTTCCACTTCATTAACTTAATGCCCAGACATTATTTCAATTAAGTCCATGATTCTGGTCAGAAATTCATTCCAATTCCAGCCTTTCAATACTCCACTAGTATGATCTGCACTGATACATTTTAATACTTGTTTCTCCTAAGTTGGTTTGCCAAACATTCCTCAAAAGCTTTATTTTTTCTGAAAATGGTATTCAGAAATAAAGTAAGTAACTGGTGCAAGGTGGACCTTTTTTTAATATAATGGTATCGGAAAAAATAATGAAAGGCTTCTAAGTTTTTAGAACTGAAGTATTTAAACTATTTCAATAGTCTTTGCTGCCTTTGATCTTTAAGTGATAACAAGGAGATTCAAAATTGAAGTGTGACACTATAAATGGATAATCACATATAAAGATGTCAGAGGTACAGCAACTAAAACACGGGTTACTCATGACTTCAGCTTCCAAAAAAACCAAATAACTATTTTTCACCCTTTTCTCTTTAAACAGGTATTTGATACAATCACCTCCAAAAGTGAGGGCTGTGAGGACTCCAATGGAAATCAAGAAAAGAAAAATTGTTAGGGCTTGTAAAAACAACAGAATTCACTGCTATAAGTCTGAATCTAAGAATTTCACCAGAAAGGAGTGTGGCAAAAAGCAAGGACATAAAAACCAGACATAACAAGTCTGGGCTTTCATTACTCTGATCTTACCTCAAACTGAGGCCAATTCATTGACATCCCTGGACCTTGATTAGCTCTAAACCACCGCAAGTCTTCAACAGCATCTGCTGCTTTGATGTTCTGTTCCAGTTCACGGTAGATATTTTTGTAACTGCAGAACAAATTTGTCTTCAGATTTAGTACACCATTTAGAAACACAGCAAATCCTCTAACCATATTAAATAAAAAAAAAAGTTCAAAGTTCACAACAGTATTGAAAAAAATTACAGCAAGACATTTTAAAAGCTCTGTAGGACAGACTGTTAACTGCCTGTAAAAAAGGAACAGTTTAACAAGTAAACTTGCAAATAAGGATTTTTTTCAGTGAACTTTCAGCAATATTTAATTATTACTACTGTTTTGTAAAGCAACTTAATTAGCTGTCAATATGATTTAAGTAGGAATGTATCAAAACATCAAATGACGATCTTGAGGCTTCTTGAATTTAATAGCTTGTCTACACAACAGTAGAAACTGTTTTTGTGCTACATTTACATTCTGTGAAACTCAGTTTTTAATTCAATTAGAATTATGGTTCATTATGAAAATAAAAGTCTCAAACCTGAAACAGAGTTAAATGCATAAGAAAGCATCTATTTTTTATACCTGCTAATGGCTTTTACTGTTTTAGGTAGTCTGATTTTAATTATACTACTTACTTAAAATATCTAACACTATAAAAAAGAACCTTGCTGCTTTTACCCATCTTTTAGTCTAATTGTTCTTTATTAAATTGAATTCTTGTAACTATAAATTTTTTATAGAATAGAAGCCACATTACAGATATAATTTTGATCCTAAACTATGGATGTGAATGGTCTCTACAGATCATGACTACATCTACAACTCCCCCTCTCCCCCCCCCTTTTTATTTATATATTTTAAACCAAAAGGACCAACATGGTACAATATGGAACCAACACAGTATAAAGAGTTCTTAACACAAGACTTACAATGCTTAAATTCATTGCACAAAATTAGCAGTCTATCCTCAAGCTAGAGGGAATTTATAGAAATCCTTCCATGTCAAGTCACACCAAATCTAGACTTAGAATTCATTAGTGCTACATTGTCAAGGAGTCAAAATATTTCTTAAAATGTATTACCAAACTTGTGAACTTCTATATTTTGACTGCTTTAACACGTATGCGGAATCTCTGACTAGAGTGGAGGTTCTTTGAATGTATTTATGCAATGAAGAGGCATGCATTTTGAGAAAGGGAATTAATCTGTTTGAATGACTCACTAGCCAGCAGTTAACCCAAATCAAAATCAACAACTAACTGGACATCTACACTCACAGAAAACAGGACAGGACTACGTTCTGGACTGTGCTCTTCAGCTTTATTAGTTTGTCTTAGTTAAAACACAGACCTCTTTCTAGGAGTTTATTCTACACTTTTTATCTCTTCATATGCAAAGAGACCAAGATCACAAAATAAACAGTTATGATTGCTTTGTCTCTAGTTTTATCCTAATAGTTCCTTTCCTTGTTTTCACATTACTAACTTACTGTAAGACACCACACCCAAAATATCTCCTCTGGAGATATTTAAGTCCCATCTGGATGCTTACCTGGGCAACCTGCTCTAGGGAACCTGCTTTGGCAGGGGGTTGGACCCAATGATCTCTTGAGGTCCCTTCCAACCCATACAATTCTGTGATTAAAAGGAAAACCACTGCCTCTCCATTTGCTCACCTGTAGTTTTCCCCACCCTGCCTTTTTAAGTTAACCACTTCTCATTTATTTCTGATCTGTAGTTTGTTTCAATCCAATTAAACTGAATTCAAAGGATGACAACCCTAACTATCTTCTCTCAAAGGAGAAAAAGAAACTGTGTTCAACAGTAAGAACTTTGAAGCAAACCAAAATGATAATAATGCTAAAATTAGTGATTTTGCCCTTACCTATTGCTAGATATATATATTCTTGCCCCTATATCACCCCTTTCTTTGTGCCAGCACTAACATTTGTGGGGTTGCATACCAAGTCAACTTAAAACACTGATCAGAACATCATACAGAACAAACCAAATTCTTTCTGCCCTAGGTTACCTTGACCAGCTCATTAATTCCCATTGGATGGACTACTGTATCAGTTCTGTCACCACCAGAAGATGGAGTAGAAATGAGTAGTTAGCCAAGAGTACACTATTTTCCTTTTAAATTAAGCGCCAGCTTAGACTACATTTGAAAAATTGCTGTTACAAGTGGGATGTAAATTCCATTACTGTTGCAACATTTGCTGCAAGTACTCCAGCAGCTTACCTCTCAAATGCAAGAGAGCACAAAATCATTATAACTGCTGTCTTGCTGACAGATAAGTATTTTTGTATCAGAGTGGCCTATAGTAGTTGAAGACATGCTACATGGTCTGACAAAATAAACTTCTGCTATGGTACTCAAACCAGAGCTCATGAAGTTTAGATCTCTTAGAATTCAGGGAGGAAGGTCCAGCCAGAAAATAAAGTACAAGGCATGCTTTACACATATTACAGTATAAAAAGCTGACTTTGAAATTAAGTTCAGTGGTGGTCACCCAATGAATCCTTAACACTTCTACAAGTTAAGGTAATTCCTGTATTACTTTACGCTGAGCTCTAGCATTTTAACAGTAGATGTGTTTACGTTAGGAAACACATGCTGTCTTACACTAACAAAATCTAGTTTGTTCTCCAATACGCATTCAAGACATAACACAACAAAAACTCTTTCCCAGTCTTTGATCCATTTTTTTTTTTACGCTCTGAATCCTTTCAAATTGGCACACATTTGATTATGAAAATACATCAAGGATGAGGACTTACTAGTTAATCTAGTAAAGTTAAGTAAGACTAGCAAACGCTAGGGATAGATGCAAGTCTGATCATGGACAAAACAAAGAAGGTCCACTTACATTATAAGCAAATTGAAGCAACAAAAGTAGAAACAATTCAGGTTTTAAACTTATATACTTGATGTATGGAAAGTTTTTTTGCTCATTAGTGTTAATTTTAAGGCCTTACACAATTTTACCTTGCAACATTAGACAAGTCAAGATGTTTTTGAACTTCCAGTAACACTTCTCGAAAGAAACGTAAGCGTTTTTCCTCAAACTGCTGACACTGTTCAAATACCTGCTCCATGTTTTCCATATACTGAGGTGTCACGCTATCTAATTCTTTAAGTGATTTTTCATACTTTTCTTTTGTCTAGGGAGGAAGGGAAAGAGGGGAAAAAAAGAAATTAATTAGCAATATTTTTATTACCATCCTACACAACTCAATATAGTAATGGACAAGGCCTAGACTAGAAGATCCCAAACTGCATTCTCTTTTTATAACCACAATCTGTGTTGGATCCCAATGAGACTTACCTAACAAAATTACAAAACAGTTACAATAGAGTTCTAGGCCTCCTCTCGGGCTTTTCAAAAGAAACCATGACAAATGTTAGCATAACACTAAAGATAAAAAAACAAAGGAGGTACAGAGTACAACAGAGTAAGCAATTTTTCAAGTTACAGGTCTTATTTAAAGATCTCCAAATAAATTCAGAATGTTAACATTTCCTCTTCAGCAATTTACATAGTACACTTAGAGGTATGAAGAGAATACTGTTGTATACATGCCTGTGAACATAAAATCACATACGCTGTGACCTCTATTAAACTGAACCTCAAACTTTAGACTAATTCACAGCAACAGTCCAGAAACATGAATTAAAAGATCCCACCCAACATAACATCAGCCTTCCAGATCACAGAACAACATCTCAAAGGGAAAAGTTTTTTCAAAAAAAGTCAAGAGTCACATAGGACAAAGCTCTAGGCAGAAGCCTGCTAGAGATAAACCAAACTGGGCACTGGAAAAGCATTTCCACAAATGTATTTACTTTTATTTAAATGGATATCAGCTTACTTTCTTCCAAAAAAATAATAATCATCCTGCAGTCAAGACCAACAACAATTTCAGATGTCACCAAGCTTCTTTACAAAAGAACTTATCAATGACACATGGAAGAAAACTCTTAAATATTGGTAGAGGATCATAACTGAAAGTGTGCTGCACTGTGGTTTGCAGCACATTCATGAGAAAAAAAGCTTAGTTATGCACAAGCTATAGAATAAATACACCTTTAGTACATCTTGTTTGCTTCTCTCCACTTTGTCTTGTAATTTCTTAAGTTGTTCAGGATTTAATGCTGGATCAGCTTTGCTATTCGTCTCTCTGGATATAGCCAGTTTCTCCTCTTTACAGGCCGCATGGTATGCTTTCTTTGCAGCTTCCACCTAAAAAGAAGATTTCAATCTCTGCATCTGGAACAGTTTTTAAAACAATAATCATGTTGCAATGAAGAAAGTGGGAGGTTTTGTTTCAGGATGTTTTTTCGTTTTCGGGAAGCTTGTCATTTAGGCCAAGAGCACTACACAAGAATCAATAGAAGGAAACTGTAGTACTTAGCAATCAACATTCTTTTACCATACAAGAAATGTCACTCATACAAGCTTAGAGAAATGAATAAATACTCAAGAAAAGGTTTACAAAAAGCCCCAAATAGAACTTTTTCCTCCTGCCCATGTATTCCTGTGCTCCACTTCTTCCACAAACCTGTTATTTAAGAATAATGCTGTTGGCATGACAAGGAGAAAACCCACATTTTTTCCTTGCTCATTTCTTCGAGCAATTTGCAACTTCTCAACACATGTGATCAGATATCGTTAAAATTATAACTTAAACTCCACTTTTTCTAGATTTTCACTGAAGTCACCAAGATCAAGAGAGACCAAAAGAAAATATTTATTTTCAGAAGAGGACAGAAAACAAGAGATCTTTTTGAGAAAGGAGGGTCCAGCAGAGAGAACAGGGAGCTTACTCCCTTATAAAGATTTGAGACATTAATATATTGTAACACAGGATATCTAATACATAATCTACTGCTGTACCTCTTTCAGCTTTTTTGCCCAGGGTTTCTGAGCTTTCCTAAATCCATCTTCTGCTTCTTTGGTTTCCTTAAATCCTCCCATCATTTGCTTATGAAAGGCTTCCTTCTGCCAGTTCTTGATTTTTTCAAAGTCTTCATTCATCAGTGAACCTTTTACTTCTAGATGTAGTTCACTCACTTTTTCAGCTTCTGACATAAAAGCACACCAAGCCCTTTCTACTGTTCCATACTGTGGGCCTAAACACAACAGAAAGTGTCATTCTCAGTAACCACCACCCACATGGAACTTATATTCCCAAGAAACTACCTGGAGCTATTGACTTATATTCACTTCAAAACAGTAATTCCTGGATATTGATGTAAATCTAGAAAAGGGAATAGTTCAGACAAAATATTAGAATATTACAAGTTTTTACTTCAGAATAAATAATATTAATTTAGCTCGCATCTCCCTATACCATGATTCTCAATATTACACCTATTAGATCCTCTTTGAACTGCCGTCCATTTCTCAACATACTATTTGAAGTATGGATAACCAGAAAAAGACAAACTAATGCAGAATAATTAAAATGGTATCAGATTAGCCTTCCATTAAAAGGATACTTATCTCTTCCATTACTTTCTCCCAACAACAACTTATTATGCAGACAACTTTTCAGAGTTCTCTACCATTATTTACCTAGAAACATCTACTGCTTTAAAAACAAATCTATTTGGGTATCTCAGCACTGGAAGCAAGATTCATCTGCTTCAGTAAGAAATAAGCAAACTAGAAAAGGAGCAGGGTTTTTGTCTTTTTGTTGTTGTTGTTTTGTTTTTAACCCAGAAAAGCTTAATCTTGGAAAGATTCATTTGAAGAGGCCTTTTGAAAAGGCTCCATTACAGGCTACAAATTTCTACTTTGCACTTAACAAAAGCATTCAGAAACTTTTTTCATTTAAGTTTTCAGAATTCAAAATTAGAATGTATTACCTTTTTCTACCAGCTGTTTCCATCTTTTTGCCCATTCAGTAAGTTGCTGAGCATAACCCTTCTCTATCCGTGCCCGTTCATGAATACAATTCATGAGATCATTGCAAAGTCTGTGACCATCATCAATTCGTTTTACTGTGCGCTTATAGTTTCCAACCTATAAAGAGACAAACATTTAGCAATTCCTGCTTGAAACATCTGAAAGCAAGGTAAGTCTCTGATTAACACACATACTGTTACCTACAAGATAATCTAACAGTAATTCATCAATTACAGCATACAGTACTTCAAATTAATCTTAAAGCCTAACTGCTTTGGATAAGATACTGAAGACAAGTTGAAAAATAATCTGCCCAGACGATGCTGGAAGCCACTTCAAGAGCACCTCAAGTTCTCCTGAAAAAAAAAAAAAAATACTAAAAATGAAAGCTAGCTATTCAGTGGACAGTTTAGTCAGCAATGCAACAATGGCATTACAAAAGAAGCTACATGTTATTAGTCCTGCAATGTAATTATGGGTAGTTGTTACAACAGTCATTAAGCAATTGTATCAAGCAATTGTATCAAGCATCAAGCATTATTATTGCTTGGCAGTGCTTTGGATAATCAAGATACTTAAACAGATTATTTCCCCTTTCTATGCTTACTGAAGAGTATCTAATAACTTAATTTTATATTCTGCTTAATTAATTTTAAAAGATTAATAAAACTGTAGAGACATGCAAAGGAGTATCATAAAACCTTCATCAAACATTAGTTTTTGTTTTCCAATAATGTAGTACTTAAAAAACACATCCACTGTATTTTATATACGCATATATACACTATGCTGCATATACAGAAGAGAGCAGATGTGCCCTGCATTACAGCTGTGCTTCAGTGCCAACGACCTAGGTAGCAAGTAGTTCTAAATTCTACAGTAGGCTTCTAAGTGGGCTCAATGCTGATAGCACTGACTTAGAGTTTCCAGACCTACCATTAATAAGAAACTTTTAGAGAGAAAGCACATAGGTGCTCACGTACAAGCAAAGATGTACTGATATGGAAGAAAATGTACAATATATAATGAACATATATATAAATATATGTACAATATATAATGAACAATATATAAATGAACACCCATTCATTCGTGTGTATACCAACAAGATATCCTCAATCTAAGTTATGGGAAACAAAGCCTGACACCGAGGACAAAGTAATATTTCCACTGATTTCAAGGTCATCCAGGCTGGCTTTTGTAAACATTAAACAAGACATCAAAACCTCAGGTAACAATTTGCACAGCCTGTTAAATATTATGGTCAATTTCTCATTAGCCCTAACCACTGGACTGAAAAAATAAAGATTAGCACTAAGGTAGTAAGTCAATCATTCAAATACTTAAAGCATAGTTGTTGTTTTCACATTCAAATCACATCCTATTTGCCTCTTAAATAAAGGAACCCATTCAACTTTCAGGTTCACATTTATGAATAATTTTGTCAGCAGATGTACATACAAACCATCCACTTCAGAAAAGCTTCTTGAAGTACACAGGAGAAAATTCTAATATTCTTAAAAGAAGAAAAACTACATTAAATGCTGGAAAAATAAGTGGGGCTTTATCAGTGACTATGCCAATAAGTGCAGATGTACTTTAGGTCACAAATATATTGTCAAGATTCCTTGTCAGAGCTGCAAAAAAAATCCCAAAGCAATCAACCACAGGATAAAGATTCTTTCAGACACTGGCCTCCAAGCATTCATACAGGCATTTTTTGACTATAACCATTTCAATAGATCAAAGAAACTTTGGTAGCATCTAAGGAAAGTGTTAGTTAGCAGTCATTGATTTGTCTTAATCTTGTCAAAAAGTACCCTCTCCATTTGGGGGTGGGTACGGGAGAAGGGAGCAGGAGGGGAAAGACTTAAGTTGTAATATAATTGAAGACAAGAAGCTACCAGCATCACAAAGAAGCTGGTATCAAAATCAGACAGACAATGTCCAAACACGTTTCATCTATTAAAAAGAATATATGAAAAGTAACCTCTTATTTCCAGGGGAAACAGCAACTGAGAAATAAGTAGTTTCAGACTAATACCATACACCAACAAATATTGTATACACATGTAACCAAAGCATTTAGAAAATTAACTACCTCAAATACTACTTTCTACAGTGTTTGTGATAGGAGGGACAAATCATTCATCTGCTTAAGATGACTCCAGATGTAGGTTCACACCCAAGCAGACTTAAAACAAGTTACACTAATTTGGCAGAACTACTGAACGCCTTACAGCAGCATTAATTTGTGTCTTGTTACATGCCCAGGGATTTATGTCTCTAGCAGGAATGTTTCCATTCATAAATTTTCACTCCTAAATTAGCATTTTAAATGCTGCTGCTGCTGGCTGCTCCATGGTATTTTTAACGTTTTCATTTTGAGTTGTCTGAGCAAATCCTAACTGCACAGTAATATACAACAGTTGCCAAATTTCAGACAGTATGCAGAGAAATGAATTCAGTTTGCTTCTCACAGTCCACTCACTACTCAGCCTTTTGTCGCATGAGGCCACTTTGAAAAAGCCGCATGCAGACCACAGATGTTTCACCCACATCAACCCTTCACCTGAAAAGGACCGAAGGAACTAGCACCACAGTTTCAACCAAGGCCTACGATACTAGAGAATAACAATCTTGTACTTCAAAGGCAGCCTTCTATATTAATATTTTCAAACCAAGCCCCAAATTTTCAAACTATACTTCATAAATCATGTTAAGGCATCCTATTCAAATTCCATGCCCCATTAGGATAGCTAATTTTGGAAACACAACGTTTTTCTGTAAATTGTCTCAGGACACAGAATGTAAGTTATATACGTGGCATTTCACATTTTTAAAACCTACTGATTTATTATTTTTTAAAATATACAAAGCATCAGCTAATCTCCCTAGTTTATTCTCTCCTTCTTTAGAGAAATATTTACAAGGCAAAACTTGCTTCTCAGACCCTGATTCCTAGTCACTAAATTAGTTTTCATTGACTTTAAATGAATGTCCTCAAGCAGGCATTTAAAAACTGTTATTTAATGTACTAAAATTTTGGTTCCGTAAGATCTTATGTCTTATGCCATAAGATCACCAGTTCTCAGACTTCTTAGATGAAGGTTCCATTCTTTTGCAATGGCCTGTGCTTCTCAGGGCATATCATGCATAGCAAAACAAAACACAAAAAAATGCCCTCTCCAAGTTCATCACACCGAAATTTCCTAAGCTTCTATTTTACAAGGGTCTCAGCTTACCCCACACAGACTCCTTACCTCTTGCCAGTTCTTCCCACATATTCATCTATTCAGACAAAGGCATGCACACATACTTCCCTTTCAAATGAGTTTGCATATCCTTCCTCTCCCTGCAGTTTTAAATGTAAAGACTAGGGACACTGTTGTCCACATCTGATTCAGAAGACCAAAGGCAGGGAAGAGATGCACAGTGCTCTAAAGAGTCCACAAGTGGATAGGAAGTACATGCAAGGAGCAGAAGGGTCACAGGTATGTCCATATCACATATGGATATGTTTAAAACTTCACTTTAACCTGCTTCCAGTGAAGCTCCCCACTTCATCTCCACCTAGATAAGCATAACTGCAGATAAGCATGTCCATTTCACTTTTCCAATCAATTTTCTGCATCTCTCAACTGACAACCCTGAATGACTTCTGGCTTTCAGCTACTCCTCAGTCAGTCCCCCCCCCCCCAGTGATCGCTTCTTTTTTTTTCTTTCTTGTCTGCAGCACAGGTCAGAAAGGACTGACCTAAAGACTCCAGGATACAGATCTCCCTACAGATGGGGCCCACAATACAGGGCAGCAGCAAGAACTGTCAGTGAGAGCTCCAGAACACACCTCCAGCAGGACCTGTCGAAAAGCTGGCACTTCTTGGGAAGACAGTTTGATGAAGTGCGACAACCACCTTGGGCAAGATTGGGCAGGATGTGCCAACCTGTTTCTATCTAGCATTTGAGCGTTCTCAGTACAGTTTTGTAAAGGAGGGTGGTGCTTTTACTTTGGTGGGAGGCCGAGCTCCACCACAACTGCTCTCTCACTCCCCCTCCTCAAAGAGGAATGGGGAGAAAATATGAGGAAAAGGGCTCAAGGGTTAAGATAAGGACAGAGAGATCATGCAATAATTGTGATGGGCAAAACAGACTCAGCATTAGGGAGGTAGCAAAATTTATTGCCTATTAGTAATAGGCTAGAGAGAAGTGAAAAACAACGGAAAGAAACCAAAAGCACCTTCCCCCCCCCCCCAACCACCCCCTTCCACCTCCTCCCCACAAGCAGCGCAGGGGAATGGGGGTCTATAGTGCTTCTTCTCCACCACTCCTCAGTCACTCTCATCCCCTGTGCTGTGGGGTCCCTCCCATGGGATGCAGCCCTTGCTGAACTGATCCGGCGTGGGCTTCCTACAGGCAGCAGCTCTTCACAAACTGCTCCCACATGGCTCCGTATCACAGGGTCCATCCCTCAGGAGCACACTGCTCTAACCTGGGTCCCCCACAGGCAGCAGCTCCTGCCAGGTCACCTGCTCCTGCATGGTCTACTCTCCACGGGCTACAGGTCTGGCCCAGAATCTGCTCCAGCAGGGGTCTTCCACAGGCCACAGTCTCTGTTGGTGCAGGTCCACCTGCTCCACTGTGGTCTCCTCCACGGGCTGCAGCGTGGAACCCTGCTCCACCATGGTACTCCATGGGCTGCAGGGGGACAACCTGCTTCACCATGGTCCTCACCACAGGCCACAGGGGACTTCTGCTCCGGCATCTGGAACACCTCTCCCCCTCCTTCTTCACTGACCTTGGCACCTGCAAGGCTGTTCCTCACTCCTCTCACTCTTCCAGCTGCTATGTGGTGCAGCAATTTTTTTTCCCCTCTCTTAAATCTGCTCTCACAGAGGCGCAAAACACCATCACTTACTGGCTCAGCTCTGGTCAGCAGTGGGACCCTTACCTAACATGGGGCAGCTTCTAGATCCATCTCACAGAAGCCACCCCTATGGTCTCCTGCTACAAAAACCTTGCCATGTAAACCCACTACAAGGAGGTCATGCTGGACTTTTGTCCCACTCAAGAAATTTAGGATACCAAATTAATAGCATTTAAACATGGTCAAATGAAAGGCCAAAGATGTAAATAACTTATGAGCAACCAAATAGAATCAATATCAAAATACAACAGTGCTTTAAGACTACAGAGTCACCAACAGCCATCTCCCTTCCCTCTGTGAAGATGTGCCTATTCTGAGTGCTGATTCCCTGCTTAGCCCGCTAAAACCCCCTGCCGGGGTTGAAATTTGGTATTATTTTCATATAGCAATGCTTTCAATATAAAGTATTGCATAGAATACTTTAACATTTAAAGGTAACACTAACCAAAGTGATTTAAAAATCACAAACACTTCTACGCAAAGTATGTTATAAACCTTATAGAATCATTTAAAAGATTTTCTATACCTGCAAATTGTTTTAATTTGTACAATGAAACCACTGCTTGAAAGTTGCAATTTAAGCTATGGACAGTGCAGTGCTGAAATTCTGAGAGAAGTGGAATGTGCATTCTGCCATAGAGAATAGGGAGTCAAGTAAAGGGAAAAGGATTTCAGTTTTTGTGAATGCCAAGGAACCACTAGGTTAACTGAAGAGAACTTAAGTAAAAGCTGACAAACACTAAACACAACCTGAATTTTGGAAGAGAAAAAGATGTGCCTTAATACATTATTTTATCCAAGACTCCATTCTTTTCAATTTCTGATGTAGACTGCAAACATTGCGCAAGGTTTCCCCCATACCTTTTGCCACAAGAAGTATTTGAACCAAAACAAAAAAGACAGTTATTTGTAGCAGCTGGCCAGAAAAAAAAATAGTCCTGCATTTCCTTGTTTTAGTCAGAGCTGCATTTACATAATGCTTTGCAATTTTCAGATTTCTGCATTAACACTATTCAGTACATGAACACAGGATGTCACCAGCTACAACAACGTTCTGATCTCTGAGTCTGGTGGATTGTTTCCTGTTAAACAGATGGCATACAATGAAGACGTGACCTTGTCCTCATCCCACAAATGAAACATTTGTTTCAGGAAAGTAAACTGTAAGACTACACGCTTTTTTACAGTTTCAAGAGCAGTGAAATTTTTTACTACGAGATACTTAAGAACTGTATCCTTCATTGATTTTAGCATCAACAAAACGTGCTCAGTTCCTGTTCACTATTTGTTACTAGAACCACATCAAGAGGAAATAATCCCCCCCAAAGTTTTCTTCAAAATATTGCTATAATGGCTGATTTCTTGATTAAAAGAGTGAATTTTGTGAAAACTACGATTCTCAGTTTTAACTGTGAAACCATCCCCCTGCCTCTTCCTTTCATAAATTCAGTTAGCTACCAGTTTCCCTCTTTCCACAACAAACAATACTCCAAACTTTGCTACTAATAAAATTCAGGTGATCCTATTTTTTCCCCCACCTCATTTCTTACAGACACTGCAAGTGCCTTCAGATCTTCATTCTGCTTAGGTAGAAAATATTCCTTCTCACTGTGTTATTTCCTCTCAGATACGATCACAGCACTTAAAGTCGTCTCAAATCTTTTCTCAAAGCTAAGATTTAGACAATCTGCCACAGCCAGAGAAAGAATATACAATGATCAGACATTTAGCATTGTACAGCTAGCAATGCAGTCACCTTTCCTTTGTGACCATTCAGGTACTAATGTAGCCAACCACTGGTACTGATATGACAAATGGGGGAATATTTAAGAGCTTACAGCCTCAGTATTTTACAATTTCACAGCGCTCATGACTCTCCCTCTGTGTTAAATTATATAGGCACCTTTACCACAACTAGTAGACTTTGTGGTGGTGTTTTTATTTTTAAAGCATATTCATAGACCAGGATAAAATTGCACCAAGAGTTAAACACACTTAGTAGTTTTTTCTGGTACACAGAATGAAAAATAAGGGTATTTAAATTTGTCAGCAACACAGAAAGTGGCAAACATTCAGCTATTGCTAAATTCCAGTCAATTAATTCTAGCATATTATAATAATTGCTATAACCACTACTATAGGAGTTTCAAATGCCTGAAGTGAGATTTGATGTTAGCTCTTTTTCCAGACTTGCCTAGGTTATCCACAACTTGTCAGCCTTTATAAACTGGAACTATTTGAAAGAATAAATTTCCTTATCTCTGAAGTCACCATAGCATATAATAAGTTGTTTTGTTGTTGTTGTTTTCATGTTTGTTTTGTGTTTGGTTGGTGTTGGTAGGTGTTGGTAGTTGGTTTGTTTTACTAGCAGAAATTCAGAAGCAAGAAATGCACGATAACGAGCTTTGAAGTCAAACCTACGCCTACTGATGGTCAGTATGGGAACACACTATTTCCAATGTTCCTGTCAACCACGTGTATAAGTGAGGAAGTTTTCAAACACTTTAACCACTATTAACTTCTATAATACTCATGCCATAGCATACATTCTCTCTCAAAATGAACACACAAAACAGATTAAATGCACTTTTTGAAGCCCTGTACAAGATTGTCATGTGTGCTTTGAACCTCTGTGTGGATTAAAAATGTTTTTTGCACATAAACAGAATGATCTTGGTGCATAATTAGCACATACATAGCTTGAGTGCCTATATAAGCTCTATCTTTGTGTATGTAAGTTTTGAAAATTTACCAATGTAAATTCATCACTGGATTCAAGAAAAAAAAAGTCTGAGGAAGCTCTTAAGCTCTTTAAGATCTTAAAGGCTACTGACTTCAGATATCTGTGAGCTTAAGAGCTCACATTATCAGTAACCAAATACCTGGCAATGTAAATGGAAAACATTATTTTACTCAATGCTAGAAGGAAAAAAAAAATACATATAGAAGATTTGACAGCAATCTACTGTTACAAGGTTCAAGTGTTTTTAAAACAGAAGAGCATAACAGAAGTGTCTCCTACAGTAGAAGTGTTCAGTAACAAGTAACTGAAATCCCTCAACATCAAAATATCTTTTTAACATTCCAGAGAAGTTAGTAGTGTTTTTTTTTGTTTTTTTTTTTGGGGGGGGGGGGGGGGTGAAGCAGGGGGGGAATGGGGATGGAGGTAGTAGGGCTCCTCCCTTTTGAATTCTCCTGTGCATCTAGCATGTGCACCCCCTCCAGAAATATTTCACATAGACACTGGCTGACAGCAGTAGACACAAAGCAGAAACATCAGGAACACCCAAACTTGCAAGACCAAGACCATCTCAGCAGGCTGTTCATAATGCAGTTTGACAGAGGGATCAGCTGTCTGCTACACAGTGTTTGGAGTTTTTTTCTTTTTCTTTCCTTTTTTTTTTTTTAGGACAGGAGAGGAGGAGACACCAGCAAGAATGCATATGGTGGCCAAATTTGACCCACCCCTACTATACAGGGGACCAACTTCTCCTTTTTGAATCTGTGGAAAGCCACTGGCAAGGAAAGTCTATCTCGAAACAAATATACACTTTAGACTGCTATGGAACTGATGTGCTAAGCACCTCAAAATGCACACCAGGTCCTGTCCTCCAAGGGAATCCACCATAGGCCTGAGTTTCTAGAGGTAATGCCAGACACTCTTTCAGCAGTTGTTCACAATTCCTGTTTTTGTCTAGACTAGTACATGTTTTGCAATAAATGGAGAGGTCTTCCATATTGTTGATGCTAGCAGAAAATAAGAATAAGGACTCATACCTAGGGTATATATAGGTGGCACTGTCAACGAAAAACCTGTGTATCATTAAGAATAATGATTTCTACAGGCTGTAGCCATACTTTTAGATGCCTTACCTTGCAAGATATGCATACACTTCTACTTTGATCTAAAAATGCTTATTCATTACTTTTCTAACTTTCATGGGTATTTAAGTGAACAACAGCATTGGTCTCAACTTGCTCAAGGCATTCTTCTTTTAATATGACCACAACAGTGATAAGAAAGCATAAGGCTAGGGCTTGATTAACAAAATGCACCATAAAATTAGCATTCCATTTATTACAACTAATTCTTTCATCTAGATTGTAATGCTACTTGAGTAGAACAAGACCAATAGGGTTGTCTGTTTCTTGTGTCTTACCAAAACAACTTAGCATGTTGGATCATGCCAGATTTTTTCCTCACAATATATTGATTGGATGCAAGGAAGTGGTATAAATGATTATGACAAACTGAGATGTACTTATAACAGCCATGCAAACACTGAGTCTATATAACAGGTGGAAATAAACCTAAAGGGTTTCAAATTGAACCAAATTTGTTCCAAATTCCCCACTTTCCCTTGGAAAAAGTTGCTGCCATCAGCAGTAAGCTTTAATTATCCAACGCATGCTACCCTTGTAAGCTAAGTAAAACAGATGAAGGAATTTATTCTTGAAACGTATCAACAAGATTCCTCCATGTTAAGATTTCTGTACCAAAAGCACCATGAGTTCAGCCAAATACATAAAGGTACACTGAAACTTGTCAGAAAGATGAAGAATGAAAATGAGGTTTCAATTTCTTAAGTAACACCAGGCATTACTAGAACTGGAACTTTGATGAAATCATTCTGTGGCAAATACTCTGAGAGATAATTGAAAGGTATCTTTCCTTATTATTTTGCAATTCCTTGCTCTCTAAGCAAGCTTATATGCAAGTATGTACAAAATTCTGCCTCCTAAAATACTTTTGAACACTTGGAAGAATTAGGCAGGGGGGTTATCCATAATGTTTACTTTAACAAGATATTGCCAAGACTATCAGTCTTCTGCATAGCTTAATGCCCAGTAATAAGTCATCCTATGATAACCAGAATGCAAAAAAGCTGCTATTTCCTTTGTGATAAATGTTTGTATGAAATGTTTTTTCTCAAAACAGCTTTGTAAATGCATTTATTCTCTCAAACTACACTGACTTTAAATTCACCACACATAGAACGCATGAAAGTCAAGATTTGCTAATATGTCAGTCCTTCCTGTTAATAGCTTAGTAATACTAAGTATTACTAATAGTATTACTAATCATTACTACAAAATTATTTATCACATTTATAATTAAAGCACTTTTTCACGGTTAGTTCAAAGTATCTTAAGTGTATCCATAAAAGCTCTATCTCTGCAGAATGCTGGGAATGTCATATCACACGTTTTTCAATACTCCACATAGTTACACAGACATTTAGGCACAACTACGATGTGCTTTCAGCTACACATATAGCATTTTGTGACAACCTGCTATGCAACAAAAACCTTGTTTTTTGCTAAAAAAAACACACACCATCAGTGGTGATATTTCAAGCACTAATCAACTATAAAACTTTAATCACCTCCTTCACGTTTCAAAAAAAATCCCTCAGATACTACTTAGTTTCAACACATTGACATTTCAAGCCTTTAATCACTTTGCAAAAATAATGACAAAGCCTTTACATCTGTAATAAGAACAAAACCATCTTTTAAAAACAAATATATCAGCATTTGTAGCTAAAACCAAACTTGTCAGACCTAGACTCTTAAGACAAAGAGTTAAGTCAAACAGCACAATGCAGAGGAATAGGCAAATAATGTTTTCCTGCATAATTCAATACTCAAGACTCCAGAAACCATTAAAATTATCCACATACACACTTTTTTCCTAAACTGCCAAAAGCTTACTATGAGGAAGAACGTACCTTTTCTCTTTGAAAAACTTGCTTACTTGTTCTAGTCAATATTTGTTACAGAATCAAAATCATCTAGGTTGGAAGAGACCTCCAAGATCACTGAGTCCAACCTCTGACCTAACACTAACAAGTCCTCCACTAAACCATATCCCTAAGCTCTACATCTAAACGTCTTTTAAAGACCTCCAGGGATGGTGACTCCACCACTTCCCTAGGCAGCCTATTCCAGTACCCAACAACCCTTTCAGTAAAGTTTTTCCTAATGTCCAACCTAAACTTCCCCGGTGCAATTTTAGCCCATTTCCCCCTCATTTTGTCACCAGGCACGTGGGAGAACAGACCAACCCCCAACTCACTACAGCCTCCTTTAAGGTACCTGTAGAGTGCGATAATGTTGCCCCAAGCCTCCTCTTCTCCAGGCAAACTAGTCCCAGCTCCCTCAGCTGCTCCTCGTAAGACTTGTTCTCCAGGCCCCTCACCAGCTTCATAGCCCTTCTCTGGACTCTCTTGATCACCTCCATGTCCTTCTTGTAGTGAGGGGCCCAAAACTGAACACAGTACTTGAGGTGCAGCCTCACCAGAGCTGAGTACAGGGGGATGAACATACTACTCTCAGAACATACTACTTTTTCAGCCTGATGCACTCAAATTCAGAAAAAAGTTAACTATTCAGTCTTTTTTTTCCACTTGACCATTTTAACATAACGTAATCTTTGCAGTTATATTAAAAAAGGGAAAGAGCAGAGCAATGAATTAATCATAAAGGAAAGAAACCAATTGCAATACTGAAGTTTAACTCTTTCTTATTTAAGGATACATCAAGAAATGCTCATGCATTACACATTAGCCTATTGAAACTGCTTACAAAACAGACTTCAGTTTTGACCTTTTACAAGGAATAAATAGAAAAGACCAAATTAATATTTTTAGATAGTGTTTATGATATAAAATAAGCCACTAATAGCATTAACATAAATAATGCTTTTAACCCAACTGTAGTAATTGTCAAATACATTTAAGCTATGCTTTGTAGAGGTCCTAACTTAGGCTAATTGCTATTTCTGAGCATCTATATTCCTTTAATATTAAAGGATTTAATGTCACTTTTGACCAAGACATCATGGAACTTCACAGAATTCCCATTCATGCATCTTCTATGCTTTGAGACCTGGTTATTTAACGGAACACAACAGTTTTGTACAGAATAGCAAGTCAGAAATTACATTCTCCTGGCAACTACAGGATAGCCAACTCACAACAACCAGAAAAGTCCAGTATTCTTTTTTTCCTGAGCACCTCCAAACCTTTCTTTGAAGTATTTCTACCAAGGAAGCCCGTCCAAAAAGTTTTCTCAGCATGAAGTCACAAAGACACAGACCAATTCAGGTTAGATAGAAACTCTGGAGGTCATTTAGTCCAACCCTCTGCTCAAAGCACATCTGAAAGATCAGGTAGCTCAGGACTACATCCAGTTGAGTTTTGGACACCTCTAAATGGAGATCCCACACCCTTTCAGCAGTCATACTACAGAGTGCCCCTACAACAAAAGGATCTATGAGACTTAGAATCCAGCAAGTTTGAAACCATCTTTTTAGAAAGAGAACAAATAGTCATTTTTAACATAACAGTAAACATGTCTCCAAATAAATGATGATTGTCTACTCAAAAAGAAGAAACTTCACTGGCATTACATGGTCCTTTTAGATGTTTTATTGAGAAATAATGGGAAATCTGCATCAAAATGCAATACACACCCTCCCCCCTCCCATACCGCCACAGGTTGTAGGTGGTTTAGGAACTCTTTAATTTAAAAGAAAACATGATAATGTTATATCATGGAAACCAACCTGTCTGACTTCACTATCTCCAGTAACAACTGTTCAGACATTTTTCCCCCCAGCCATTTCTGTTTGCTATAAACAAACTCAAAAGAGTTCCCAGTCACATAATAGAAATTTGCCCCACTAAATATGGGTCAGCTAGACTACATTCTGACCTTCAATTAGGTTGGTATTGGCTGTGTCAAACACTTGTTTGTTGCAATTAACCATTGATAAATGCTTTATGAAGTTTGTCCTCTTTAATTAAACCTTAATCAAGCTACCATAACATCTGAAAGTCTTCTTCAGACTTGGGCAGCACAAATTAATGTGATTTTGCAATGTGCTTTGTATTATCCTTCTGCATGAACGCTCTTACACTGAGATAAACATAAGCTAAATTCTCTCAATGTACTGGGTCTGGCTGGGATGTTAACTTTCCCTGCAGCAGCCCATACAGTGCTGTGCTCTGCACTTGTAGCTAGAACAGCAGTGGTATCGCACCAGTGTTGTGTCTGCTGCTGAGCAGTGCTGGCACAGCATCAGGACTTTCTCTAACCCTCCCAGGGGGTGGGCAAAAAAGTGAGAAAGAAACATCACCAGGGCAGCTGACCTAAACCAACCAAAGGGATATTCCATACCATATGATGTCACACTCAGCAATAAAAGGTGGAAAAAGGAAGAAGAGGGGAGGGGTAGGCTCTCGTTGCGAAAACATCTGTCCTCCTCCTGAACACCGGCTACGTGCGTTGAGGCCCTGCTTCAAGGATGTGGTCAAGCATCGCTCATTTGTGGGAAATAGAGAGTAATTTCTTTCCTCTGCACTTCAACATAGCCTTTACTTGTTTTGTTATTCTGTTTCTGCCTCCCTCTTCCCCTTTCCCTTTTTTCCCTTTAGTTGAATTGTTTAATTAATAATATTTCCTTAATATTTTTTTCCCTTTAATTGAACTATCATTATCTCAACCTGTGAGTTGTTCTTTCCTTTACTTCTTCCCTTCCTCATCTGAGGAGGGGGAGTGAGAGAGAAGTTATGGTGTTCAGCTGCCTAGCACAGTAAAACCACCACACTCAAATAAGTTTATTCCTGCATAGACACAAACGGCAGATATAGTAAACTCACACAGTAGCTTAAATTTCAAACTATGTACACTTACAATAGCCTTTAAACAGTTAGTTTAGATTTATCATTGTTCATTCAATTCCACTGGAAATTTATAAACTCTCGACCCACCCCTCTTCAGGGATAAAAAAAAGACAAAGGTTCAATTGCACATCCTACCAAAATGAATTATTAAGTCTGTGCTGATTAAAAAGCCTTGACAGAACTGGGACAAAATCTAAAACATCACTTTTACCCTGAAGGCTATTTCTGCAGATCACGGTAACTACTGACATATTATATTGCAGTTCTCTTCACAATTTATAATGTGCAAAAAAAATCTGTAATAAGCGTAAAGACATAAAATCAAAATACTGCAAACAAAATACTCAGATTACCTCCCAGAAGCTATCACTAGAAACTTCTACTCCAACAGAATCATCGTATGAGCCAGACATTTCTATGTATAGTGAGCTTCCAAGTATTCAGAGCTCAAACACCTTCAGAATCTGTAAGATAAAAATATTTATGAGCATTATTAATGAAAACCAGGTATCAATTAGAATATAAATTAAGTACCACTTTAAATTCTTGGATATCTAGTGGTGCAAAATAAAAACATGAGGTAAGCACAGAGGGTATGTAAATTAGTGCATTTTGCAAGAGAATATTTTTCTACAACACAAATATCATGATAGAGCCAAGAGTTGTGTTGTCCAGAAACTGTTCAACCCAGGTATCAAATATCACTGAACTCTTAAATTTATGATTTTCTACCATTTAATTATTTTTTTTTTAAAAAAAAGAAGTTTGAACAGCATGATCTTCACTTGTAAGCATTCTACTTCAAAGTATTTTGTAAAAGACAATCAGCTGACCTTTACTATCTGTACGATAACCTTCACTGCTCGCAATTCCTTTTTCCCTGGAAATCTACATTGTATGATGAAACTCATTGGAAATATTTAAGACCAAGAACAATTGCAGATTTAAAAAATAAACCTTTTCAGAAGAAGTGCAATTTCTATAAGAATCTTGAATTCAAATCATTTACTTGAAAGCTAAAGATACCCACAAAAGCAGACAGCTTCCTCTCTCACCAGCAATGTAAAGCAAAAGGTTACAGAAATACCTTTGGAGCTGCTGAATTCAAATAGCATGAGATAAAGCCAGCCTCCTTCCCAAAAGGCTTAGTACATACAATAACCTTACAGACCCAGTTATTTCACCCAGTCACCGGTGACTAGACCTCTTACTGGGCTAGTTAACTAACTGAGCTGCTTGTATTTTCTAGCCAACACTCCCCTATGGATTTTAAAGCAGAGAATTGATTCTAAATGATGGTACGATGCGTATTTCTTCTATTCCAAGTGTACTAAGAAGTTAGTGGATGAAATGTCTCCTTGAACGTGGCAATTACTTTCCCCATAAGTTGAAACTCCCACACCTAGTTTTATTGCTTTTTATTTATTTATGACATACCATATAATTTCATTTATTTTGTTGTTTGTTTTGCTGAAAGTAAGTCCAAATGCTGGCCTTTATCAAAGTAATTTCTTTAACAGTTACGGTGTTCTCACTTACAGAGACACACCTTTATGGAAGAAAAATATCATCTATCCTCATAGAAGGGGCTGACTGTTTATAGAGTACTGTGTATAAAAAGCTATTTTCACCATAATCTAACGTTTAAGATAAGCATCATAAACAGTACTGAGACAAAAATTGAGACACTTAAATCCACAAAAGCAGTTTGCAGGGTGGAAGCCAAGAGGTAGGGGAAGAAGGAAACAGCTTCCTCCTGCAACACACACATGCAAAATCCCTGCCTTACCTCTACTGATACTTGAACAAGTTCCGCTTAGAATTCTCCTGTCAAGCTTGCCTACAACTACAGCTAGAGCTACCCATGAATAAACGGAATCAACTCCCTTCCCCCCCTTCTGGAACAAATAGGCTACAAAGTGAAGCTCCCTCCTTTTGCCCTGTGAATTTTGCAAAAATGCCACCTCAAAAGTGCATACAAATCTGGCCTAGTTTGCAATCTTAGTGGTTAAAGACACGCTGCTAGGAGAAACAGAACTGAAAACCTCCCAGACTGAGGGGGAAGGTAATACTGAATTCACATTTCTTGGATACTCCAAAAAATGTCTGTGTCAGAAGGGTATTTGTACCCCACTCACTTCTTACAGAAACGCTCAGCTCTTTGGATGGTTGCATCACAAACAGGGCAGAGAATTGCTCCAGTTGGAGAGGTGAACACTTTCTACTGAACAGTTTTTCATTTAATTCACTTCCATAGCTGCAGTCTACAACTTCCTCGCGAGGGGGAGTGGAGAGGCAGGTGACCTATTCTCTGTAAACACCAGTGATAGGACCCCTGGGAACGGGGTGAAGCTGAGGCAGGGGAAGTTCAGACTAGATATCAGGAGGAGATTTTTTACTGAGAGGGTGGTTGTACCCTGGAACAGGCTCCCCAGTTAAGTAGTCACTGCACCAAGCCTGTATGAATTTAAGAAACGTTTGGACTGTGCACCAAGTCACATGGTCTAAACTTTTGGGTAGACCTGTGCGGTGCAAGGAGTTGGACTTGATGATCCTTATGGGTCCCTTCCAACTTGGGATATTCTATGATTCTATGATTATCTAATTCCTGGAAGACTTAAATAGCCCTAACACTGAACACAGAACTGAGGACTAACAATTGATGTCCCTATTCTAGATTTTATTTTGAAAAGCTGGCCAAAAATACAGGAAGAGTTATGCAAGGCAAGGCAACCTGCAAGTGACAGAAGCTGTTCTATTAAAAACACCCCATTTTCTCCATAATGGAGTCATCTGGCCACAAACTGAAAATGCTCACTTACAATTCCTTACAATAAACAGTCACTACAATTAAAATATACGAGCAATAAGGTTTTCTGTGCTTATGGAAGGAAGATGATATATTGACACAACATAGTTTTACAAGCTAGTGTAACAATCTTCACATTACTCTGTTGCTAGTTACCAAGGCTTTCCCCTATGTGCTTGTATGGAACCAAGAGGGAACAGGTGCATTAACACACTATTTTTTTTATTATCAGTTTCTTAGCAGCCTACATGTAATTGGAACATATTCTTTTCAGGTAAATGTCATCCCTTGCAATTCTTACAGTAAAGAAAGCAAAGATTACGTGTATGCATTTCTGTTTTCCAATAACCCTTCCCAGATAGCAACACGAGAAGGGTACAAGAGTGATACAAACTTGCAAGTAGTTAGATAAACTCAAAAGAATAGTTTGACATTAAACAGCTTTTTCCAAGAGCCTGCTTGCTTTAAAGTTTTCACAAAAAATAACACTATGCAGAGGTACCTTTGAGCATAACTCCTGATATTTTTTTTATCTGATCAAAGGCAGATGGAATTTAAAGAAAACTTGCTAGATCAATAATCATTGCTAGTTATTTTCACAGCCATTTGTCTCCTCTTGCTGTCTTCCCATTAAGGCAGCACAAACGCCCGCGTTACTCTGAAAGCAGCAGTGAATGAAGCAGACATGGCCAGTGAACACTATGCGTAATGCAAGGGAACAAGGTTCCAAAGGTTCTCAGGCACGTTATGGCTGTTTTTCTACAGCTGTCACAGGAAGATCTTGTAACCAAAGTGTTTGCTACCATTTGAAAGAGATCAGGCAGACAGTTGTAGAGTTCAGTGTCTCAGAAAAAGAAACCTTCATGCCAGAAGTATAAACACAAAGACAAGGTTCAACAAATAAAGGCACCCCCCACACACACCCCAATAAATATA
Source organism: Heteronetta atricapilla (assembly GCA_011075105.1). Classification (NCBI taxonomy): domain Eukaryota; kingdom Metazoa; phylum Chordata; class Aves; order Anseriformes; family Anatidae; genus Heteronetta; species Heteronetta atricapilla. The sequence goes on along the minus strand of CM021731.1, from coordinate 74,498,896 downwards.
TTTCCCCCTCCAGCTACAGAAAAAGGCAACAGTGAAAATATCCTGAAGTAACAATACAGTGTCAGCTTACCTTTAATAAAACAGCCTAGGCTGTACTGACACTGGAAAGTTTAATCTGGAAAGCTACACAGAAAAATTGGAAAAGCTGAAACAGAGGAACATTTTCTTGAATGAAGGAACAGGTTGTGGGGATTTTTTTATTATTTTTAATTTTTGAAATTTTATTCCTCCTAAACTAAAGTTACATAACACTCAAGCTATCCGTTTTCCATAGAAGCATGAAAATAATCAGCACTCAGGAAATTCTGATATATTTAAGGTTTTCATATGCCAAATACTAGGCTGTGAGAAAGTATGAGCAAGCGTATTTAGGAAAATATTATGAAGTCATAGCAACAACTGGCACAGAAAAACACTATTTATACAGCACTACTTAAAAATAATCTGAATAGTGATATATAACATCAAGCTCTATGAGTCATGCTACTCTCATGCAATAGAATTATTTTGGCAGTCAGTTCTTTAGCACAGTTTTTGATATAGTTTGGTTCTCCCGTCCTTCAAACATATTTGCAGGGGTTTCACAATTAAAGGTTTTTATAGTTAAATGGAAGACTCTGGAAATCAAGGTGTCAGCCTTGGAACAACTAAGACTGACAGCATAAAATCCAGGCAATTCAGATCAGTAAGATCAAAGAGAGATGGCTTCTGCACAGATCCTCCACACACATCTTACATAAAGTTGAGGGTTTTTTTGGTCAGCGAGGTCATAAGCAGCAGACTCCCTAAGCAGCTTAACTCCCTAAGATAGCAGGGTGCACACACCCAGTTCCTGTATTCCCACAACCATTTGGCTTCAAGCACTCCTACCTTTATCTTCCTTCATGTCTCCAGGCCCTCTCTGGGAGTACCTAGGCTGCCTTTTTGTTGTCCCTCAACTACTCCCTTCGCAAATAGTAGCCCAGTGCTCTGATGGTTCTGCCAACCTCCACTGAATAGAAACAAGCTCCCAGTCATGTTCTGTGCCTGCTCCTCAACATGCTTTTGGCCAACACAAGTATTTTAGCTTTGTCAGGATATTTTCTTTCCCTGTGCCAAAGAATTTAGGATTTTCCATTAATAAACAAGTTCTCAATACATTACTAATCATGAGATCCAAAGATCCTAAGCAAGCTTTTACCTGTGTCACCACAGACACAAACAACCAAACATGAAGCAGCATGGAGAAGGCCTTACAAGCTCATAGCCCTTGCTATCTTCTGTCATAAAAAGACCCAGCACACATTGGGTAAGAGAATTTATATGGTCTAAAAATAAACCATGAATTGCAATGTAAAAGAGTAGCTGGATAATAAATAGTAAATACTACAATAGCTACAGAAATGGTACAGGCAAGCAAGGCTTGGATTTCTCAACTTCGTGATTTTTGAGCAATATTTTTAAAATTAGGACACATTGATCTTGCATACAAGGAAACTGAGCAATAAAAAAATGAGCCTCCTCTTTAGGGAACATTCTTGCAGAACTATACACTAAAGTCCTTGAATTTCTTCTCTACTGCTAGTGCCCTCCAACATGAAAAGATTTGCTATAAATATCCTGAAGGATAAGACTCATGAGAATTTTACAAAGTATTAATAATAGGCAAGCAGATCTTCAGACTGCACACATCATCTGAATATGCTGCTGCTGCATTCAAGATGTTGGCTGTGACATTGTTACCTTGAAAACAATTTACAAAACTCAGAAGTAGTTGTTTCACTCACGTACTTTTCTTTTTTATCCTTTTCTTCAAGGTGTCAGGTGGTAGAGATTAACACATCACACAACTTGCAAAAACCCATACAACAAATACAGACTTAAGGTGTTACAATAACCCAGTCACTTCCAAAGCTTCTCTTAAGGTATTTTCCAACAGAAAGATGAAAAAAATACATAAAGGCATTCTTCAGTTCATCTCTGAGACCCCCAAAACAGATGAATTTTTCACAATCTCTTAGTGTGAATCATGTAGGGCTGTTTGTTGAAAGGTAAGATTTTAATGTTTAGAACCCCTCAGAAGATGTATATTTTGATTAGAAACCTTACTGCAATTCAAAATGATTTTTTAAAAAAATTAAGGTCTCAGCGCTGCTTACTGAAACCTACAGAAAGACAGCCTAGATTTTGAGTCTGATATTCCAACATGAAGGATGTCTGCAGATATAACAGTATTTTAAGTACTTGAAACCTGAAGGCAACACCCCAGCCTTGTCCTGAAAACCTGATCAACATTTTCCAAAATGTACAACCCAGGTAACAGACTAGAGACAATACTTTTCATGCCTCATTTCAAGAGCTTAGCTGTTTCCAGGATGGAATGAACTATCACAAGTTCTCAGTGCCCATACAGCAATGATTCTCCCTCCAGTTATTGTCTCAGCTGTGATAGGCTGCTTTAAAACAAGGTAATCACTCTCTGGTCCAGGTGACAAATTAGTCTACAACCAACAAAGTTTCAGAGTCAGAAGATGACGAGATTATTTAGCAGGGTCAGCTATGAGATTGGACCAGATTGCTCAGAGCTTTATATAGTTGCATCTTGAAAACTGGTGAGGACAGAGACTGCTTGAGCACTCCGCCCACTTTATCTTGGTGTTTAACTGTCTTGGTGAGATGGAAGAAAAATTAATGGTATTTAGGAAACCAAATAGTCTCTTCATCTACCTATGTTGTCCTTGTGTTTTCTTCAAGTACTCTTTACAAACGAGCTCAAAGACCAGCCTCTAGAAGGCAAAAGCACCTGTTCACAGAATAGTCTAGGTTGGAAGAGACCTCCAAGATCACTGAGTCCAACCTCTGACCTAACACTAACAAGTCCTCCACTAAACCATATCCCTAAGCTCTGCATCTAGACGTCTTTTAAAGACCTCCAGGGATGGTGACTCCACCACTTCCCTGGACAGCCTATTCCAGTGACTAACAACCCTTTCAGTAAAGAAGTTTCTCCTAATATCCAACCTAAACCTCCCCGGTGCAATTTTAGCCCATTCCCCCTCATCCTGTCACCAGGCACTTGGGAGAACAGACCAACCCCCACCTCGCTAGAGCCTCCTTTAAGGTACCTGTAGAGTGCAATAAGGTCACCCCTGAGCCTCCTCTTCTCCAGGCAAACTAGTCCCAGCTCCCTCAGCTGCTCCTCGTAAGACTTGTTCTCCAGACCCTTCACCAGCTTCATAGCCCTTCTCTGGATTCACTCAAGAACCTCCATGTCCTTCTTGTAGCAAGGGGCCCAAAGCTGAACACAGTACTCGAGGTGCAGCCCCAGAGCTGAGTACAGGGGGACAATCACTTCCCTGGACCTGCTGGCCACACTGTTTCTTATACAAGCCAGGATGCTGTTGGCCTTCTTGGCCACCTGAGCACACTGCTGGCTCATATTCAGCTGATTATCAACCAATACCCCAGGTCCTTCTCTGCCTGGCAGCTCTCCAACCACTCATCTCCCATCCTGTAGCACTGCTTGGGGTTGTTGTGCCCCAGGTGCAGGACCTGGCACTTGGCCTTTTTGAACTTCATACAGTTGACCTCAGCCCATCGGTCCAGCCTATCCAGGGGAATTCACATTCCCCTTTTAGCTGCTCATAAGAACTTTCAGCTATGGTATTTTTCCTTATTACTCATTGAAATCTGTCGGTTGTTCCATACGAATATCAAGAAAACAGAACTTCATTGTACAGAAATAAATGTCCCATGCTTGAAGTGCTAAATCATCATGCTTTCCTACTATGTGTAGCTACCACAGATATACTTTACAAGAACTCTATCTTGTATTTCATGGTTTAATACAGCAATTTAGACATTCCTTCCTCTTTTATTCTGTCCAAATAATTTGTTCTATGAGAGCTCCTGATTTCTTCAGGGTTGCAATTTGTGGATTGTTTGCATGGACAGAAAAAAAACTTTTTCTAAAAACTATAAACTTATATAACAAAACCTGTTAGAATCACAGCTACCAACATTGAGAAGTCTGTAAATTAGTAAGACAAGTTAACTACGGGGGGGGGGGGGGGGGGGGGGTTGGTTTATGCATTTAAGTGACATGAAGGAGTTTTAACACCCGGATGCATCAAACCAAGGTTGTTCACTACTACTCAGTGCTGTGAACTCTTCTGATTGCAATCAGTAGCTGCAAGTGCATGTTATTAATAGAAGTTAGGCCTCAGACTTTTGAAGCTAGAGTCTCAAGTCAACAACTTTGGGTTAGTGCTTATTCTCCAATCTATGAAGTCAGGAGAATAGCACCCTGTTTCATTTTAAAGAAAATTCCTTTGTTTCCTACAAAAAGCAACTACAGTACAGATACCAGAGAAGAGTCTGTAAAAGGAAATTGAATCACTACTTCCAGTGGAATTCAGACTGTATGTACGTAAGTCAGCAGAGCCAGGCACTACATGAGTTTTTGAAAGATGACAGCAACCTGTTTGGTGAATCCTATATCCTGAGCACTGAGGCAAGGAATCTAAGAAACACCCACCAACATGATCAGTACTGCATACACTCCCCTGTGACTGTGAGCATTATTTATTCTTTTCATTTCTAGCTTGAATAACCAAGTATTTTGCCACCTAGACATTCATTCTCCAGTTAGCAAGAAAGATTAACCAGTACAGAAGCTACTAGCTTATGGCAGTCATTCACAACTTCAAGTAAGAGTAACAAAGGATTCCTTACATGTCTGCATTGCACCTAAGAGGTGGGATCCAGCTGGGGACTACTGGTGCAACCCCATGCAGGAGAAAGACAAGCACCTCTTGAGCAGCCACAGGCAGTCCCAAAACCATGGCCAGCCATCCCCTGCTGCCACAGGGGAACTGTGAAGGAAAGTGGCAGAAAAAGGAGGAGGAGGAGAGGAATCCATCTGCAACCAAAGCAGAGGGAGGCAGAGGAAAGGCGCTTCAGCAGGTATATGGCTACTGCTGGTCCCACACTGCCCTGGCCCAAGCCAGGGGTCAGATGCTGCTTTTAAATGCTAGATAAGTAAGAAATAAAACTGAAAGAAAAAAGAAACAAACAGCAAGGAGTCAAGAATTTACTTCAAGACAACTTCCTCACTGCTGTATATATTCACCAATATCCACGTTCGTTAAATGCTACATTTTTAACATGCAACAAAAAACAACTGAAAATAGCATTAGCTCACTGCCTTAACAGGCAAGCAATGAACAAATATTTGGTTCATTTCTAGCACACATCAGAAGATCACAAAATTGCCTTGATACTTACAACATCTTGAAACAAAATCCAGCTATGCTCCTAGAGCTATCTCAATTTAGACTCTCCAGGCACATCTAACCCTGTGTAACTGATATTTTATGATGTATGCATTTTACAACATATAACTTAAGGAAGAAGAACAGCTGTTTTGGTCATTATATTTTATTAAGCACAGTTTGAATATTTCCTTAAATAAATGAAACTTAGACTTACTGTTTAAATGTGATCATCTTTGATTAACAGAGTGCAGAAGCGTGGCTCTGAAGTGCAAGACAACAGCCCAAACACTGCCACACATCTTCAGCCACACCAGTATATTTCATACATGTATAATAAGTATTACAACACTCAAGCACTCTTGAGAAGATAGGCCCAAGTTATGAGCCACTGTTTTTCTGTTCAAAAACAATACAATTGAGCCCTTCAAGCCTCTCTGGGAATACTCTCTTGTAATCACATGCCTTTACTGCAGACATGAGCAATAGCAGAGTGATGCAGTTGTTTGAGAACTAACAATCATCCCCTTAATTTACTATCAGATATGTCAGTTTTGTTTCTTTTCATAATCAACACCTATTCATCATTACCAACATGCTGCCAGCATATCCTCCCTCTGTATTTTTTACAGCTAGCCAGGATGACTTATGCAGTCATAAGTGACCAGGAAAAAAATGTAATTTTTTCCTCTCAACCTGACAAGCTACCCCATGCAGGGAGGATTATTTTCATTGTGCATTTTTTCCTTCAACTGATAAAGTTATTAACCACCTTCAGAGATTTCACAGAGGTTACCAATTTTTAGTGAAACAGACTATGAGTGCAGGAAGTCATTAACACTGCAAAACTCCAAGTTTTAACTGGCACAGCTATACTGGCCAAGGACATAAAGTTGATAAACAGTTGTGCAGGGATTTCTAGAAGATTTGGATTTACTTAAAATTTTAACATATTTCTATCATACTTTTTTGCTTAGCTGTAAATGTAACAGATGAAGTAAACAGAATAAACCATGCTAGGGAAAAAATAAATAAATCTCCAGTTCTGCAGAGACAAACTGCACCTGCATTTACAATGCTCTGGTCAAAGCTGTACACTGCTGTTCAAATGCTCCTACTGTATGCCAACCATTAGGACCTACTGTATACCAATACTGAAAGTATTTGCTTTGGAACCCAAGCACCAAGCTGCACAGAATTCATCCCTATATTTTTGTGTTAAAATACCCAAGGTTGATGAAATATTTGTTTAATATGCTGCCATTGTTTATTTTGTTTTTTAATGGACACTACTACAAAACATTAAAGTCTGAAAGAGGTGGATTAAGCAGTTCTCTAATGCAGGAGCATTGTTAAATTTAGTTACAAATTTTAAATGATGGAAAGGTTAAATATACCAAGGATCATACATGCTATTTTATAGTCTTCAGAAATGGAAACTAACATTTTTGAACCTAACAACATTAAGTTCAAATAATATTAATAAGAAAATAAATGTAAACAAGTCCTAATCCCTACTACATCATGAAGAGAAATGAGCATAACATGGGAGTATTGTATTCTAATCTCCTTAACTACTCTTCTGAATAACGAAATCTCAGGATCTCCCAAAACAAGAAACATAATTAGAAAAGAAAAAGACTGCCTACAAGATCTGAAGTCTTTCCAAAAAGATTCCCTGTCCTTTAGAATGTACTGCAAAATCTAAATCCCTCTTACATATTCAGACATCCTTTAAAGCAAGAACTGTTGAAGAGCATTTGAACTTTTACAGACTTAAACATTACTGCATAAACTGCAATGCAGTGTTAGAAAATGACATATACAACAAAATTATGACAAGTGTGTAAATGCAGTTGCCACAGATCCTGTCAAAAGCACATGAACAGGTAACACAAAATGAAGGTTATATGAAATGCATTGCTCCCAGTGCTTTCAAAAACTTCTGATATTCACCTAAGATAAAAGTCAAAAGCAAATTAGTCAAAGTTTAACTTGCCTAATACCTGGATTTTGGAACTATAATATTAAAGCAAAGCAACTCCAGTTTCTAGTGTTTATTTATTTAGTGCCAATATTTATACCAAGGGAAAAAAAAACACTAAGAGCATCATTACCACTGTTAAGAACTCAGGAGCATGTCTGCCTTTGAAGTATACCTTTTAGAAAACATACCCTGACGTTCACAAAGGATATAGGTACTATTTTTTTTTTTTTTTTAAAAAAAAAAAAAAAGTATTTTCTCAGCTATTTCATTTAATCCCACTGAAGGACGAAAACACATCATCTTATTATAGTCACTGTATCTTAATCAATAACTGTCGAGAGGAAACAACCGTTCCCCAGAATCTCTCCCTAAGTTTTCAGGGTGATTTCTATACTGACTGTTCCTAAAAACGGGAAAGGAAGTACTGTTAAATAATAGATTTTTGAATACAAGTTGTCCTGGTTTCAGTTAGGACATAGTTATTTTTCCTCCTAGTAGCTGGTAGGGTGCTATGTTTTGGATTAGGATGAGAAGAGTGCTGATAACATGCTGATGTCCTAATTGCTGCAGAGCAATGCTTACACTAAGCCAAGGACTTTTCAGCTCCTCGCTCTGTCCTGCCAGCGGGCAGGCTGGGGGGGTAGCAAGAGCTGGGAGGGGACAGACCCAGGACAGCTGACCCAAACTGGCCAAAGGGGTATTCCATACCATCTGACGTCATGCTGAACAATATATAGGGGTGGCTAGCCTGGGTGGGGGGGCGGCTGCTCAGGGTTGGGCTGGGCATTGGTCAGCGGGTGGTGAGCAATTGCATTGTGCATCACTTGTTTGTACATATTATTATTATTATTATTATTATTTTCTATCTTAATAAACTGTCTTTATCTCAACCCACAGGCTTCACTTTCCCGTTTCTCTCCCCCATCCCAGAGAGGGAGGGGGGAGGGTGAGCGAACGGCTCTGTGGTGTTTAGCTGCCGGCCGGGTTAAACCACAACACAAGTAGTGTAATTGAGCTAGATGTTTTTAAAAGAGCATCTCTGGTGATTGTTTCAGAACGATTGAGATGAACATTGTTACATTGTTTTTCACACAAACTGACTAATCCTTGCTTTAATCAGTATTTAATTTTCAAACAAATTTTGGAGGTGTGCTACTCTGACATGTACTGAGTACTATCTGCAGATTCTTTAGCTAATGAGGGAAAACAGTAAAAAAAAAAAAATACAGTAAAAAGCATCCTTGAGTAGTATCCTTCACTGACATTAAATACAGAAGCTAACCATAACACATTAAAAAAAAATCATGCTCCTATTTCTGTTGAGATGCACAGAAGAGAAGCAACATAAGAGCAATTTAACTGCAGATTTTTGGGTCACAAAGCACTTGCATTTTAGGTTTTAAACCCTGCAACACTGACTTGTGATATAAAAAATTCCATTCTAAATAGATACTCTAAATAGATACATTAATGCTTCCTTAATGACTGAAAGCAAAAACAATAAATTTGGCTTTCAGTAAATTTTGCCAGGAAACCACCTGAAAAACTCATAACAGTATAACATTTTAAATAATTTGAAAGATTAAGTACTGTATCTATTGTAAACTTTAAATCAGAAGTTATTATTATTTAACCTGAGCAATTAACACTTTAAACTGCAGGAAAAAAACTGTTTGAATAGAAGTCTGCATCTTTTTCTAATGTTCACTTTTGCAGTTTCTGTGACATTACCCACTAACTAACATGCCCTGCCAAGGTCTCCAAAAATGAAATAAACCTTAATATTTGACACCCTGTTTGTGTAACTGAAAATGAGACAGATATGCCTTTAGGTATGTTTCCAAGAAGCAAGAAGGGGGCAGAAGAGCACATCCCTTCACCTTGCAAATTACACTTGGAAAACACTGGTAGTTTGCAAGAAATCTTTCAAGTGGCCAGACACTTAGATAACTGTTTAGCTAGTAGAACTAGACGGCTAGTACATTCTTCATGATGAAAACTGATTTCAACAAAGTCTTTGTGGAAGTATTTACAACCCACATACTTAATACTTTGTTCATTCTACCACACAAAAAACAAGTAAAATTTGACAGTGGTGCAAAAAGGATAGCGCAGAGAAACTGAAAAAGAGGCTTGCAGTGATGCATTCGCCAACAGAGAAAACGTGAAACAGTGTTTACAGCTGTACTGACTAAGTAGCTGCAGAGAAAAGTGACATATATACAACTACTCTAAAATGGCATACAATTAAGAAGCAAAACAGAATACTAGGAAGTGCTGCCTCAGATGTCAAAGCTTTAGATTTTTTATCTAAAGATAAAAAGGTGCCATGGTGCTCATCTGACCACACAAGTACCACAAAACACATAACACTGCTGTACTTAAATAGAAAATCCCACAGAAGTATATAAAAGTAATACAACAATCACTGCTAGAAGGATGTGTGTTTTAGACAATGAGAACCATCGTTTCAGCCACAATCAAACAAACCCTCTCATTTTTGACAAATGTTACAATCTTTACCAAAATATCACATTCATTTGGCCAAAAATACTTTCATTTCTTCTATTGAGCAGCACAGTAAATATTTGGTAGGAAAAAAAGCAACTGTTAAATTGGCAAGCAAAATATTTACCTTAACAGCCATGTCTTAATTCACTTGCATTTTTCCAAATATGGAGCTCAGCAGCACAACTGCACAGGGAGTTGCAGTACCTGCACAGCTTTGCCTGACCTCCGCTTCCACAAAAGATTCTCTCAGAGCACATTTCATCATTTCCTGCTGGCTGCTGAAAACCTTGTCGCTCAAGCTAAGGTTATTTTTTTCACACTGCAGCACTCAAACCAATGCAGGGTTTTCACTCACACTTTCCCGATGTTTATGTACTGCAGTGAAGATGAATATTAATCTTTCCTATAATCTCCAAAATAGACCACTAGTAGGCCATATTAGAGGAAGTTATTTTTAATCATGCAATTGCATTAAGTGGAAAACGGCTTTTAAATACATCAGTGAAACGTAGGCATATTTTGCAGATGCTTTGCTTAGAAAGCAGCTCTGTTGTTTCTGTGTTCCATAGTCAAAAGCTGTATTTTTCCAGCTCCAGAAATATGGGACTGTACTTCTAATTAATGAAATACTGACACACATTGAATAGAGGCAAGTCTAAATCCTAGGATTAAGGTCAAACATGCTAATCTTCATGAATCTGAAAGTTATGTTAAGTAAGCAGCTACTATTTTTTACATCATGAGAAAACCAACTCGGAGACCTCGTTTGAGCCAAATTCAGCCCTAAGACTAACAGATGTCTCTCCAAAGACAATAAAACAGTTAGAAACTGTAAATAAGTGCATTAACAACATGTCAGCATACTGTACCTCCTCTTAGTCTTACAGAGACATGATTATGCTTGGCAGAACCTAGTAAGACTGATGGGGGCAGGGGAAGCTAGTTGCACTGGTGGACCTAGATGAACATGTGCACTCTTTAAGTAGTTGTTAACTCTGTGCTTTTTTTTTTTTTTTTAGAGATATGTAAATAAATCAAGTAAAATGAAGACAACTGGAAAAAAAATGCTTTTCTTGCCATGGAGAAAGTAATAGAGAAAGAAAAAGCAAAACCCCTAACAGGCCATTCTATAGTCTCAGAGGGACATTACTGAAGATGGAAGAGGAGAAAAAACTCCAAAACCTAGTCAAATATCTCAATTTCTCAGATATCAACGTACTCATACTTAAAACACTGTAGAGGCATTGCATGTCCACACAAAACTCTTTGGGGCCTTTTGGGATTATTTTCTATTAGACAAAATAGCTTATTAGGACAGCTACTTAACACATGTACAGTGATAGAAATATCCTGTAACATCAGTAATCTTTTGCTAGTATAGCTCATGGTGGTTCCTTGAACAAAAGGTACAGAACTGTACCATCCCCATAACCGTAAAACAGCTCTTCAATTATTAGCAATGTTTCTCTGCAGCCATCATCTTCTCAGTGCTATAGCCCTGCTGACAGAAGACAGGACAAATTACCATACAACACTCCTCAATTCTCAAGATATGCTCAAGGCTAGTTTCGTATTTTCCCCCATTCTAGCAATGTAAAAACTGCTAATGAAGATAACCCTGCAACCTGAAAGCAATATCCTCAGCTGTGATCACTGTCAGGAACTATAAATCACATCACCAGTCTCCTATCATTTCTGGAACTGAAACAGAAATTACAGACCTCTGCAGAATGCAATAAGTGTAGAAGTAAAACAAGTGCAGGCGTACACAGCTCTGACTATCCTTCTTTCCAGCAAATTAAATAACCAATTATTCCTTCAGGAACAACAAAAGATCTTCATGTATCTCAGAGTCAATCATTTACTGTAACAGTACAAGTGAACATGTGACCATGTTTCATATTTCATATTGTGGGAATAGAAATGTTGTTTTTGCAGAGTTACATTGTTTAGA
>CM021731.1:74394071-74481857 GCA_011075105.1 Heteronetta atricapilla | reverse complement strand
TTTTTTTGGGTATGGCTGAACAGAGCTATTGGGACTTACCACATATTCTATCCTGCAGCACTTGCCCTGTACTGCAAGCTTCGTGCCCTTCAGTAGCTTTAGCTGGCTTCTGAGCCACTTCATATTCTGTCCCAGAAAACTGAATGTAAAATTGCTGCTTATTAATAGATTTCCTCAATGTTTTGATTGCAGTTTGCAGCTTCTGCTCCATCCTTTTCCGAACGCAGTCAATGTTACAGGTGTCTAGATGGGAAATGATAAGAAAACTAGAAGCAATTGAGATTCATGCTTAAAAAGAGGCGCTTAACAAAAACCTTAGCCTACATTGTACCATGACACCTCTGTTTGCTTCACTGTCTTCTCTATATAAACTGTAGAAGCAGCTCACTGTATTTAAAATCAGACCTTTTACAGGGGATATCAAGTAGTACACTGTGATCTATCAAACTGAGCTTCTTGGCCTGTAAGTGTACACTGAGTGCTTCTCTCCATCATTAAGAAATTTGGTTATACTGAGTGCACAAGGGAGAGGAAAGGGCTACAGAAGATACCAGTCTAGCCAGCAGAATCAAGCTGGCACTGTGTGGCAACGCTGTACTGTGCTGCACTTACATTTTGAAGGATATTTGTAGTGTCAGTGTTACAAAACTTCTAGTTAATCTTTACGTTCTCTGTGCATCAATTAACACTGCTGCTGCCTGAAGAAATCACACTAAATTAAAATACAAGACTTAACTCCAGACTTTGAGGGAATTTTGCTGCAATCTTTGTTCCTTTATTGTGTAATTTCATACCTGACTCCTTTCAATTAAATCTTGGAAACTGAGTTTGGAAAAGCTATTGAATGAGGCTTGTATTAAAAGTTTTGCATGGCAGCTTGATGAAGTAGCATCAAAAAGATTCTAACACACAGAGGAAATGAATTATGATTTCTCTCCTTAGGCAGAGGTCTTTCACAAACCTGAGACTTCTTCTGACTTCATCTCCACTTCAAACTCTGCAGTGATATGGGACACTTCTTTTGATGGTGACTTGCGGCCCCGGTGCTTTTTCTTGGAGGAATCACACTTGAGATTCACAAAGGTCACATGGCAGTTGTCTGTACAAGGGAATTGACCTCCTTTGTGTGAGAGAAGCAACATACGAAAGAAATCAAATAGCAAAGTAGCAAGTGACAGTCTAATAAGCGGTATCTCAGCTGGGTTATCATGAATGCAGTGACAGGTTTCATAACATTTCACATGCAGTTAGACACCTTTTCTGTGCAATTTTTGGTTTTCTCATTTTGCTGGTGACTGCAGGAGGCAAAAGTACAACGTGGTGTGGTAACTTTAATTTTCTGTCTTTTTTCTGTGCAAGGATTAGGAAGTTCTTTACAGAAAGTAGTTAAAATCAGCTATATACAGTCATTGTATGCTTAAACCAAGCAAGAGAGTCACTTTTCATACATTCACGAGAGCAGCAGGCCTGGGACTAAACCATAGCAAGCACGGGCCTCAAGAAACTATTGTTATGTCTTTTTCAGCAATGAAAATCACCAGGTACCAAAAGGCTTGAAAACCCTTTGATTAGGAGGTTTTGAAAATATGTGTGAAGGTTTGAACAGAATGGTAAGTCACAAGCCAGAGGAACTTAATGCATTCTTCAGTTATGTGTTACTGACAAGAACAAAGCCCACACACAGTCCATTGGGACACAATCACGTAACGATCCTTTCCCTATATAAATAAGTTTATGTGAAAAACATCCTTTTTTGATAAGTGATGAAAATTCCAGCTCAGGGAGAAATTTCTAGCCCCAAGCCATCAGAAGGATTGCATTTTGAGTGTGCAGATTTATGGTATAATCAGTTAGACTCAGAAGTTCAGGCATGTAAGAGACACACAGCAAAGAGAGCAAAGGACAAGGAGATGCATCCAAGAAGTATATTCCTATGGTGACTGTATGGACAAAAAAGATAATCTATGACTTTAAAAATGAGTCCAATAACCACATCTTATTAGAAGACAATACATAAGGGCAAGGTAAGCATCTTAACAAGTGAGACTTAGTTTAAGCAAATATTTGGAAAATTAGGAAACTAGAAAGATAAATGTTTAGACTGCATAATAAAGATAAAATACATGTCTAAATTTTAAAAATAAAATCTTTAAGCCATTAACATTTTTTAGGTTACCTATTTTTACTCTTTTCTGTTCAGCATTCATATAACTTCTCACTAGCAAAAGTGATATGACAGATTCACAACAGAGAATGTGTCACCAATAGACATTTTCTGTAAGCTGCTAAGAATCAGCTTAATTCCAAATTTGTGTAGTTTTGGATGAAGATTTTTCAAAGCAACTGGTGACATTTCAGCACTGTCAGATCCAAACTCATGGCACTGTTCAGCTAAAGTGTGAAACTTGACTTGATCTTAAATTCAGAAAGCATTACTTTTTTCTGTCTGCTGTGTGAAAACAAATTACATTAACAAGCAAACAAGCAAAAAATTAGAATGCTGCTTATGTGCTGGAAGAAACAACATACCTAAAACAGCTTGCTTCCCAGTATCTTTTGTTTTTTCTTTGCTGCGAGGCCGTAAGTGGCACTTTGCATCTTTAATTTTAAAACGAGCTTTCTGCTTGATTGGAGGGGCTAAGGAATCTGTTGATGTAAAATAAAAAAGCTATTGTTTGTGATGCAGATGAAACAAAATCTGAAACTTATTTTTGAAAAGAGACTCAAAAGTCTTCTTGCAACACAGAAAACAGGCAGCCCAAGAGATACACACCTTGTCCAAAATGATCCATTTCATTAAGTTTATTTTTGCCCCATAAACATTTACTCTTGAGCCCATAAAGATCAATGAATTTGCTAGTATTGCATATGCCCTGCACATACTCTTCCCCTCCCGCAAACCTGCATATCTTGGTGGAATTTGGGTGAATTTGTCTCTTATTATGAGGAAAGTTAACTGTTACTACTTTTTCCTGGCTCTAACTGTGACTTCCTATGCTACTTGGCTGTAGTTCTGCTCTTGCTAATGCTAATATCATAAGAATGATATTAGTTAAGTTATGCTGTTGATAACTGAAAACCATCCAAAGGAAATGTTTCTATTTGACCGTGGTCTATAGTTTGCCAGGTTTATTCTTCAGCTTTAGAATCAAGCCAGTCATGACTTTAAAGGCTCCAAGTACACACTGCTTAGAAAATGCAGCTGCTGGCTGACCTTCTCACAAATGCTGTCATGGAAAAGGCTGGCCATGACCTGTCATCTGCCTGCTGCTGTGGGCTGCCCACTGCAGTCAGAGCAAGCGGAGGGCGGTTACAGGTTAAGTGCCATAGTGTGCATCTCTCCTTGCCTGGGAGGTAACCTGCCCCTGTGACACAGGCAGACAGATCTGCTGCTGTGTTAACTCACTTCACAACATTATAATTCCTAGTACATTCCAAATATATAAGAAATACATGGTTAGAGAACAGGCAAATTGCAGAGCATAGCAGGTAATGACACAAAGTGGGCTGACGTTCTCTCTGATGGATATTATTTCATCCGCTTCTAAGTTTGCCAGACGGCAATCATTTGAGCTGAATCTTTTTATTTATTTATTTATTTTATTTTATGCTATTTATCAGTTTTAAGACCAATTTTGAAATGTCTCTGCAAAACAATGCAGCTATTTCTGTGAACAAGATGAATGAAATAAAATGTGCTCATAAAATTCCTGTAACCTTTTTATCAGGAATGCCAAGAGGCCCTGTGCTCCTAAGCAAGGTCTTTGCAGCTGAGGACTGACCCCACTGCAGTCTGCTGCTTCTGTACTAGTGCTGGCCCCCTTGAATTAATTCCAAGTCTGTGAAGAGCTGACATTTTGATGTGCTTATTATTGCCTTGCTGTACCATGGGAAGTAAATTACACTAGATGCTCGTCTTCATTGAGTATAAATCAAACCTCCACTGCTACTATATTGACCTACCATCACAATTTGGCACTGAAGAGCAACTAAGCACTCTCCAGTCCTAGAAGAAAGGCTGTGAAAAACCAAGTGCGTGTGTGTTGAAACACAGGCTACCTTAAATCTGGCCTTGTGTAACTTTAGAGCTGTGCATCTTGCAGCTCAGGGAACTTGTGTTGCCTTCCCTCTGGAGGTCATGGCCCAGGTGAGCAGGAGAGCACATACCTGCACAGGTGGGAAGGGTGGCATTGCGTTTCTGTTGAGCCTTGCTTTGCTGGACAGGAACACCACAGCTCAGTGTGTAGCTGTTCTCTGAATCTGCAAGGCACAACGCAGAGTCAACACGCATGGCAACAGCCTCACAAAACACCTGCTCCTCTTGTCACTCCCAGCACTAATATACTGCACTTGAGCAAACTTTTTAATACTGCTAAATAAATAGACATTGAAAGGGCTGAACTGCCTGAAATAGCTTGCCAAAGCCTACTGCTTCAATGTTGACTACAAATTTTGTTTCTTCCAACACTGGAACTTTACATTTCATAAACAGTTTGGCATGAGGTTAGCTGTAAATTAAATAATTCCATGGTGCACATGTAGGAAATATTTTGTCTGTGTTTGTCTATGGTAGAGTCTTTGTGCTTTGATCATCTCTGTAATTTAAAAAGTAAACCATGTACTTTAGTAATAATGTTAGCTTCAGACCAAGAGAACTTATTGGCAGAAACAAAAATAACATACTTAGAACCATAAAAGGGATTATATACTGCACAGATAAAACTGTGTATTGTTGCATACAAGTTAGATAGACACATGGGTAATCTCTGCTAAATTGAAAATAAAGTGTGAACAGTTCTAGAGCGTATAATGACAGGACTAACATGAAAAGTAGAGACACTCTTGTGGAAAATAATCCTGTGTCAGGATAAGAACATCCATAAAAAAGTAATCTCTACCCTTAGCTCCCCTGCCCTGCAAAACTATGTAGATGAAAATTACCTGTAGCAAATGATACAGAAAAGAGGAGAAAAAAAAAAAAAAAAAAAGGATGCCTGAGTTTCTATAACACTTAGCTGAACTACTGCAAAAAAAAAATTATTAAAACCCAGCAACTGAAACAACTGAAGCGAGAGAGGGTTTTTCCATGCAATCTCCAGAGACTGATTTAGTTATATTCATTTTGTATGAGACCGTAAGACAGATTTTAAGCAGTTTCTAGGCCATCCATTGCTCCATGGTGTCCCCACATGAACTGATGGCATTTTTATACTACTGTGGAATGAGAGCTGGGGCTGCCACAGCATTAAATTGCTCAGCGTCCCAGTGCTCCTCTCCTTTCCCTGCCTCATGCTGTGCTCTGTCAGAGGAATCATCCACTTAATGATTTGCTTCTGTTCCTGCTCAGTCACACAATTGCAGGTTATTTCAGGAGATGATGCAGAGTCCATCTTTTTAAGAAGCTGCCTGGATAGACTCAGGGGTCTCTATTTACAGTGAATAACATGATATCTAAGATTAGCAGGGAAATCAACTGTTCAGTTTTTCCTCCACTTTTGACTGAGTGATTTATTTTTTTTCTTTTGCACCATGTTGGTTACGGTAGTTATATCTCAGTTTTTGGGGGGATTTTTTTTTTCTTCAAGTGACACCTCAATTAAACAACTAAGGGCCAAACCTCTAATGTAACAGGCAGTCAGCTCTTGTATTTAATGATGTGTATGTTTAGCCCAATTTAATTTATAATTATATTTTGCTAAATTATAGTTGTTCATACCAAAAACTGAATGCACGAATCATGAATACATTAGCATAGAAAAATCATCAAGTCACATCCTAGACTTAGGAGGACAAATACTCTGTACAAACCTGGAACAAAAAGAGTATTGGATGGGCATGACAGGAAGCAGCTCTCTATTCCTCCTGTCTTACTACACATTAGCTGAGCCTTGGGAGCTGGTTTGGCATTTGGGAGACATTTAACCATCTCTGAGAAGAAAAAAAAAAAAAAGAAGAAGAAAAATCAAACACTGTACAACCCAGAACCTCACACATCCACTTGTTTACAACAGTGCAGAAAGGTAGAAGTGGCAACAAAGCAAAATCACAGGTCCAGGCATTTCTAAAATAAGCACATAACAGTCTCTTATAGGAACAGCATTCTTAATAGAGTGGGAGTATAACATAAAATTTCTGTGGTCTAACTGTATACCAGACTTCAGAAAACATTAGTCCCTGCTATTAGTTTACAAACCCCTTTCCAGAGGGGAGTACCAATACTTTGCAAGGGAGATGCAGTAGATAGCTTAAAACCAAACCAAACCAAACCAAAACCAAAGAGTTAAACATTTTTTATTCCTATTGTACTTAGTTTGCTATGTAACAGTGAAGGTAATGTATCTGAAGGTAAGTGAGGAAGATGAAGTTCTTAACGGTGCTTAAGAAAGAAAGTCAGTGGCAAAAGCTGAAAGCCATCGCAAGCCCTTCCTGTTGTAAAGTGCTTTCCATAATGCTGTATCCATGTAAGTGGAAAAAATGCCACAGTCACCTGATCACATAAGAGGATGGCGCAGTGCCCTCTACTCCAGAATACAGTGCTTTCCCTTGGTCTATCAGGAGATTCCCTTAAGTAAGGCCTTTCCCTTATTTTTGTGTCTTGCTCCATTAGGTATTAGACATCAGTTCCAAATGTATCCACAGTAAGTTATTCATGTTTTTTTTTTTTTTGAAAAGTAACAACTTTAATTTGCGTAGGAAAGACCTAAGGTATATCATTCCCACTAAAAATATGAAAATAGAATTATAATCTCATAGAAAATATTTCTAACAGGTGTAGCCATGACCAAGATTTGCCATGTATCAAATTGTGCTTCCAGAATTAAAAATAATCTACTTATAATATAAACAAGAACAATGATGGGAACAGGTATTTGGATTTGCCACAAAGTAGGTGGCTTTAGCAGTACATGCCATCATTTCAGTGGTCTTGGGATTTGTACTTATTGCAGTTAATACTTCTTATACAGTTACTATCAGTACTTTATAATAAGCAGGATACCTTTGGAAATAACTTGGAAAATTGGGGTATGGTGCTGTGAATATAGATGTTAGCTTGAATAAATATTAACTTTAATTTATCCTATTTTTAAACAGTTAAATATTTTGGGTATTCTAAATGATTCTTAAAAAGTTGAGTTACATTTAAAGTCAGAGTTGGATGTCAAAGAACAACAAAAAAGAAAAGGACAAAATTATAAGATAGGTAAACTAATTATGTAGAAAGACTTAGATTTGTGGTAGATTTGTGGGCACAGAATCATAAAATCCCAACACTTAAAATCCAGCATATTTCCCATTCTACAGTCCATCTACAGCAATCCTCAGACAACGCCTCAGGCTTCTCCACTCTCCTGGAGGAAAAGAGCATCACTGCAGTCACCTCTGAACCAGTTACTCACTTACCAACGCAGTCTTTTTTATTCCAGTGCAGTTTCTTTCCAGGTGGACAGACACACTCATAGCTCCCCATTGTATTCAGACATCCATAGTCACAGCTGCCATTGCTTATGCTGCATTCATCAATATCTGAAAAGGTAATTAAAACTGAGAACAATATTAATAACATGTGCCCAGTATCCCTGTATATACTGTACACTGGAATATTATGTACATAAGAATATCTGTATCTGCTATATCTTCTACATTTACACCAATATAAATGTGTGCAATACAGGCAATAGTCTTGTCAAACCATTTAGTGTACACTGCACATATTTGTCCTCAGACACACAACTCCTATTCCTATAAGGGTTTATGCATCTGATACAATTTACTTGTCAGGACTAGTTAGACTGAAATTCTTGGAAGTACTGACAGGATACAAAGCATACTTAAAAGTCTCTGCAACATCTGAACAATAACCATTCCATTATATGAAAAATGTCAAAGGTATAAACATCTGTGAGATTCAATCACTTTTACATATCAGGGAGATAAATTTTCCATAGTCATTCACAGAGTTTGCTTTTAGAAATGATTCGGGTGAAGGAAATGATAATATTTGATAGGAACCTAGGAGCTGAAAGGTAGTTGTTTATTCAATCTTCTACTCCTCAAAGAAAAAATGAACTCTGAAAGCTTCCAAGAAGGCCAAGCAGCTACTAGATACATATCACTGATATTTCACATAGAATCTTTCAGCTTTATATACATTAGAAAAGTATTTGGTCAATATGAGGTATAACCTTTTTAGTCTATTCAATCAGAATTTATATGTGCCAGCATGTCTGATTTCTCTTCTCCTCTTCCCTCTCCACCAGAAGGGATGTTTATCCATCAAGCTAACCAGGAGCTGTGCTGCCATGTACTTACCCCTGGATCACACTCAGGTGCATCTTGAGCAGTAGATGTCAGAGGCCAAAATGGTGATACGATACCAGCAAACCATCAATTTGCTACTCCAGACTCTTTAGTTTACTAAAAAAGCCATAATCTAAAAGCCCTCGTTATGGACCATAGCCCTATTTTAGGCACTGTGCTAACCTCAGCAACATGTGGTTTCTGCCCTTTAAACATACCCACCCATCTGCTTGCTAAGACAGTAGAATTACTTCAGTAGACTTCTACAAGGCACATAACATATGCTTAAGTGAGCTAGAATGACAAGTCAACATGAAATATACTGACTTGCTCAAACTCTACCTTAATGATAGGCCTCAAAATTTAACTGTCAAAGAAGAATTGTCACTGAACATGTTTCTAAGGGATGCTTGGCCACAACGGCTGACAAGATGAGTGTCTACCTGCCTTTGCAAATCACACCTGAGCCACAGCTTGAACTCCAACTGCTGTGTACCTGGCCCTGTGTAAATCCACACACCCTGCTGGAACAGTGCTGGAGATCAAACCAATTCCCTCCGGGCCCCAGGTTTGGAGTCTAGCAACCCAGTCCAATGCTAGAGCATGAGGTACAGGTAGGAAGTGGGGCCAATGAGGGACTGGGGTCAAGTGCACGCCTAAGTCCTTCACCAATTAACATATGCAGGCCTTGCCCTATTAGCCACGTCTTCCTCTGGAATCTATGGATGAATGGCTGCTCAGTAAACAGTTCACAAAGCAAACAAGTAAACAGATGAGCAAAACTCAGTTTCCAAACCTCCACAGTGTGTCAGCCCGTACAAAGTGTAGCCTTTATGGCAGAGACATTCAAAGCTTCCGGGGTAGTTGATGCAGGTGTGATCACAGGTCCTTTCAAAGGAACACTCATCTATATCTGAATTCACAGAAAAAGCATTAAGAAGTTAGAATTCATTTGAACTGACTAGCTGCAATTTCACATCCAGCTGCAACATCTTGTTCCTGATAAGCTAGCAGATCTCTTCACAGGTAAAATATGAATAAAACACCAGTTTCATTCCTCTAGCGCCTAATGAAGAAAGGACTTGCAGGTGGTACACAGTGCAAGGTAATAAAAGACAAAACATCAAAACTCTATTATAGATATTCACCATTAGGTGGCAACATTTAACTTCTGATCATATTTTTTCCGGAAGGACTATGAGTTATTAAGGTTTGTTGGTGCTGGTGGTGGTGTTAGTGGCACAATGGAAAAAAAAGCTTTGAGTTGAATCACATTTCATTCCCTCTTTCTACTTTCTGCATAACCACCAAATTGAATAGTTTTCACTCAAAGTGGAATAGCATGAGTTTAACACTTGCACAAGAGCAAATGAGAAGAATGCCCTAATACAGAGAGCTGCCAAGCTGCCATGTCTTGGACCTCAGCTCCAAGAAACAGCACTTGACCAATGTGGGTGCTCAGCTCCTCTGTTGCTGAAGGAAAGCAGAGGAGCAGCTACCACCTTGCAGGCACACGTTCTTTTTAGTAGTCTACATGGGTGAGAAGAAGCGCTTCCAATGCCTCCAGTAAATATTACTAACTTCACTGAGCAGTTGACCACTGCTCCAACATCTTACCCACCAGGACAAGAATTTGGTGACTACTGAACAGTTACCATTCCTCTCACATCTTACTCACCAGGACAGGGAACGCTCAGACTTCTGTTCTGCCTACATAAGACTGTACAGACAGTTGCACAGCTACAAGGGGCATAAGCAGAATATTACCTGAGAATAAACATCTGGTTAGGAACAGATGGGCTGCACCTAAGAGATACGGAATCAGTCACAGAGTGGTGTGGACGGGAAGGGACCCTAAAGACCATCTGGTTCCAACCCCCCTGCCATGGGCAGGGACATCTCCCACTTTGACCAGGATGCTCAAAGCCCCATCCAGCCTGGCCTTGAACACATCCAAAATGCACATTTTGCCTAATTCAAGAGAATCTAACCTCTTCCCCTTCAAAAAGTCAGGCATTTGTAATTATAGGTGCAGGCACTTGTAATTATAGGTGCTCACTAATGTGGAACCCTTATTTACAGAGTCTCTTCCATCCAGCAGCCCAGGAAGAAAACACTTAACAGCACATTACTTCAAAGACAGTACAAAGGTTTTGCCGAGCAGGGCAATATAAAGGTTTATTTGGCAGCAGTCAGCACAGAACGGACTTGCTGAAAGCCCCTACATTAAAGGTACTTTAAATAGCAATGTGTGCGAAATAACAGCACTCGACTGAATTTTATCCTCAAAGAATTGTTTTTCGTAAATCCTCTTCAATGATCAATTTCTCTGTTAGAGGGACAGATAAATTTATACAATGGCATCATTTGAGAGATGTAACTTCAGAAAAAAAACAAACAACAAAAACACATTCCTCCCGTGTTCCTGAGGTAAGAAGGAAAGGAATAGAGTTTCCTTAATAGCTTGCACACTTTTTAGAGTTCCTCATAAATATAACCTGAGCAACACCATTAGTATATATAAACTTGGATTTTCACATTGTGCATGTTTAGAAAGGCATGTGTGCTTGAAAAAATGTGGGAAATCACATATACTTTAGGGTACCCATTTCCTATATCCAGGTATTATTTATATAGTTTTGATCTTTAATGAAACATTCTGGATCTCATCTTGCTATTATAAATGCAAATACTTAACTTCAAGAACTAAAAAAATAAGCTTTTATGTATGTATACATAAAACCAAAGTCTTTGTGAGAGTTTATATAAAAATTTACAATGTTGTAAACAGATATATTTTATATGAGCCACAATTCTGAGTGTTTCAAAATATGCACAGAAAGACACAGAAAGCTAGTGCTCAAACAAATGCATAATAAAATGAAATGCATATAATGAACAAAAAAATCAATGCTATCTGGTTTTATGTGTATCAACCACTTGTTATGATTAAGTACCAAAAAAAGACAATTGAGGTTTTCTATTTTTTGCACTTATTAAATTTTAATGCATTTTCCTATATATTTTAAAATAACACTATTTGAGTTGTGAAAGTAATTTCTTTTAAAGGTTTTCTTTATAATCTTGGAAATATGAAGCTTTTGAATATACATAGATGGCAAAGTGTTTCATTTTCTTCTAAATAAATATGCAATGCAAAATCATTTGGGAATGAACACTGCAGTTACAGTTTTAAAGTTTTTTAATGCTTAAGAAGCCACATCGTATATCAAGGTTTCATTCACGTGCAACAATGTTCAGTATATGGTATTGCTGGAAATTCACAAAAGCAGCTCATTTTCTCACGGAAGGCTCTATTTAAAAAGATAATTTCATATTTCTCAACAGTGACCTTTTCTTGTACTATTTTATTCAATTGAGTTTACATGCTGCTTCCACACATGCTGCTTTTACCTGTAATGCATTATGACTTAGACCTTTACAGGTTTTTCTTCACATTAACAAGGACGTGTACCTCACCTTGCCTGTGGAAACAAGTCTGTCTAATAAGACCAGTCAACTGCCTGCCAAGTAACAGGCACTCAAAATGGACAAATGCATTTCTTTTGCATGAATTATTGCATGAAATATCAGCTACTCATAAACTTATATTGCTTACACTGATGAGCAGAGATGCTGAAACACTTTTATTATAATAAAAAGACCACTATAAAAAGCATTTTTTAGTCATTTAAACCCCTCATCCCACCTCCTGCTGCTGTTCTCATAAATTCAACCTCTACTGAATTCAGCCTCTTGCTTTGGCTGAAAGCATGTGGAAAGCCTCCGCACAGACATTTCCTTGCTCAACAAGCAGTCCTTTGCTCCCCTCTGCTCCATGCCTGTTGAGGGTAGGGCTAGGCACTGCCCAAGGGACCAAGTTTTCCACAGCACTGTACCTGAAGAATCACCAGTCCCCTGAGGAATTCAGCACTGGTCATAGAAAAGGGAAAAATATGCACAACATGCTCTTCACTAAAAGAAAGCCACGGTGTGATACTGGATGCTGAAATCTTCTTGCACTTTTTTCACTTTTTTTTTTTTTTCCTTCTAAACTCCAAAACCTGTGTTCTTGGTGCTGTGACCCCCCATCTCCCAGAAACCGTGAAGTTGGCCCTCATGCCTTTGTAGTGCTCCACAATACTTATCCATATTTACCCTAAAAAGATGCATTTATTTCCCACTACCCTCATGATGCATGTATATTGCATAAGAGAATGAAGAGCAGGGAATTACTCCACTGTTCCACACTCACAGACCTGGGTTTCAAAATGTGCATCACACAATTGGAAGAGAACGTAGGTTCTTCATCTTCTCTCTATAAACACAACTACGCAATCTGCTAGTGTTATCTATTGAAGAGAAACCCAAAAATACAAAAGCAGGGATGTGTCAGGTTACAGCTAAAGCACTGAAAATAAACAAATTGTCTTCTGGTTTTGTGGTCAAACTCACCACAAACATGTGCACATGCTCACACAAACATAATTTTTTGTATTGGGTCACTCTGAACTTTTCAGTTTGAGATGCTTTATTTAAATTACATTTTTGAATCATTTTATCATGAGGAGTCAAAAAGTTTTGTTTTTGAGGAACTGCAGTGGAAAAATAATATTGAAGTTTCCTATCTATTTTTAGTTGAATATGGCATGAATTCAAAAATAGCCTAAGCTGTCTCAGCACCTTTCAGATTTGCTAGCACTAATCTTATTTTGCTAATCTGATATCTAGCACATTCTTTTTATTTTCACTTAGTCAATAATTCTTTATCACATTCACCACTATAATCAACAGATGTGGTTGTGTCATTTCAGTGTGTTAAGAGACATCTTCACAGTTTAACTGTTTGAGGCTTATGGGAACTATAGAGCTAAATTAATCTCTGATAGTACAGGACAAGTTTCCTGCCAGAGGTAGTTTTTCTGCTGGTAGCATATAACTTCTAAGGTGAAGAACTCCCCATTTCACAGCAGATGGGTCTGTGGAAGTACCAGTTTCAGGGACCAGACCAGATGACCTCCAGAGATCCCTTCCATCCTCCACCATTCTGTGATCCACGTGCACATCAGATGCCCCAGACCTCCCTAAAGGGCACTCTGTTTATGGTGTCCAGTGTTGCTGACAGCTCTCCTTCCAATGTTTCCATGACATTGAGGCATCATCTCAGCCTGAATGAAGTCCAGGTTCACTTCTATCAATCCACATTCTCATCTCCAAAGGAGTATTTGGACAGTACAAGCACTCCTTTCTTTTTGCCTAGGATAGATTCAAATTGAAGAGATTGTTCAATAGTTTAATGAAAGAGCAGGATTTTCTGTATTTTTGAGGGCAACAACTGTTGCCAGTGGTTGTCAGGCTTTATAATATTTGCTGGGCTCTGTTCCTATTATTTTAAGTCAGCACTTTGGATTTTCTTGTTAGTTCAACCTCTTTTTTTTTTTTTTTTTTTTTTTTTTTTTTTTTTTTAATTTCATGCTTTCACACATTAAACAATCTCTTAATCATCTTTTGTTCTTGAATATAATGTTTGTAAGTGGGTGCCAGATTGTCAGTACTGGCAAGTAAAGTCTTCCATTTTTCTCAAGAAGGAGAGCTACCACAGAGCTAATTTCTTCAAGGTTTCCTCACACAGTTATGTCTCAAAGGTGACCCGAAGGAGCAGGGAGAAAACAGCTCTTTTTCCATGCTTACTCAGTCCCTGCCCTTTCCACTGGTGCTGCCAGAAGACTCCCAATTACAGAAGCATTAATTGTTCTGGTGGTTCATGAGATGCAGACGCCAACTCATTTGTGGACGTAGAGTGCAGGGCACCAAGAAGCCATCGCACAGTAACGATTTTTGCTAAATCTGAAGCTGAGATGGATTCTTACCAGCATCTCTAAAGTGAAAGGCTTCTTTCTGTACTTCATTTCCAGTCCTCAAATGCAGTGCCCTATATTCTTGATTGCCATTGCTTTTTTCCTCTACAATAAATTTCAGAGAAATTAAAAGAAATCATTGATGAGAAAATAAGTGCAATGTAGGGCATTTCAAAAAACATTAGCATTGCAAGCAAACTTCTCAATGCTAAACATTTGAAAGCAAGGCTGATAAAGAACAATGGCTTTGGAGATGCTTTGAGGACTGCAAACCAATGTAGAATCTGTTATGATTTTCAGTCAGAATACACACATGCAAAATTCACCTTGCACATAGTACATAGGTGATCTTGTGTTGTGGTTATAGAATTGAACAATTCATTGCTTAGCTTGGGCAATCACATGTTAAAAGTTGATTGCACAAATATATCCCTCCTTTTCCCCTTTTTCTTCCTTAATGTCATTTTATTTGCTAATACTAATAACAAGTAGTAAAATTAGTTAGTGTAACCTAATGGCCATCAGGGCTATTTCCTAGAGATATGCATTAAACAAATAGGTTAATTTATGAAACTGGGAGTCTCCTTCCAAAATACAGGCCACATGATGCTTGAATGAGTTTGGTCTTCTTCTTTGACATATTTTCATGTGGTCTGAAAATAGACATGGTAAGGGAGGTCACTATTATTTGATTGTACTATTTATACCATAGAGAACAATACAAGAGGGGCTCTGAGACAATCAATAAAATCTATGAGTGCAGACTGGATCAGTTCTGGGCACTGTAAACAAAGAACCCATCTTTGATTTGCCTCTGTTTAGTGAGGCAAGATATGGAATATATGCTAGATCATGGCATATATACAGAATATATAGATTAAATTTAAATGTGTTGTATTAAATAGAAAAAAAAGAGAATAGAATGACTTTTTGCACAGAAATATAAAGTAAAATAAAAATAAATATCCATTTCTTCCATCAATTCCTTCATCACTGAAAGTGACTCCCGATACCCTGAATGCTGACAGATGACCTCAGCCAAAAAAGGTCATAATATCACATTAATACTTTGAGGTGCTATCACAGTCACTACTTCATATGCTCCCAATCCTTCTCCCAGTTAAGTATACCTTCATTATTGCAGCAAAGACTTATACATATTTCATGCTGCTCAGGATGCTGTGAAGAATATACACAGCAAGGAATCTGTCACTTTCTGATTCATGTGCCACTAGTGTTTAGCCCCTTGCTGGAAGTGATGGCCCAGGTGTCCCACTAGGGCACACAAAGCAACCGATCAGTACAGAGGGGTTATCTCTCAGTATGGCACCACAGCAGGAGTCATTCTCCCCGTGCAAGAGTCTGCAACACATAGCTTTGTTTTGGCCTTCTCACACACCCTCGGTTTGTGTTTAAGCCCAAGCCAAATGCAGACTCAATGTAGAGTACCCCACTCAACTGGTCACACACACAAAGCAAACCCAAGGCTAGGCAGAATGTTTCTGCTCACAGTTCTCAGCTTCCAAGTCACTGGCTCCTCTGAGAAACAGAGCTTCTCCTTTTTCTCATTCATTATGCACACATACATAGAAACTCTAAAAAACTGCTAGATGATGTTTTTAAAATAAACACGAATGCCTTTTTGTAGGTATTTTTGGCTGAAAGTTATTTTCTGTCTTACCCCCTCCCCTCCCTCCATCCTTCAGTTTCTGCAGGGAATTCATACCACCCATGTAACATTCTTCACCTTACAGCCAAGCCAGAGTGGCTTCCAACTATTTGACAGATATCAGGGAAACCATGTATCTTAATCTGAGTGGTTGCTGGACCATAGGGAGCCATGATTCAAACTATGCTCTCCAAAAAATGCTGGTTTAAATTCACTATTGGGAATGGTAATATTTTGCTACAGCAGCCACAAGAGGGGTTTCCACCACAGCTCAAGTTTTCTGATCCACAGTGACTTACTCCTGTTCAAAGTTAGTAAAAATACATCCTCCATCTGAGAATATATCTCTCTAATACAAATCCAGCACCAACCAGAAGGAACAGCTTATAGCTAACTTCTTACATTTCAGGGTCTACAAAAATAAAACCAATGAAGAGGAAACATGGAAAGACCTAGTAATATACAAAACTTCTACTTCATTGCTTTCCCACTGTGTGCTTCTGAAGCAGGCTAACAAAAAGGGAAAAAAACACCAAACCAACCTATAACCCCAAACCCTTAAAAGTAATTGAAAAACCACACCCATTTAGGTTTCCCACAACATTACTGACTTGCAATCAAATCAACTTGCTGCTGAGACTTAATAACATACTAATGACCTGCAGAAAAACAGATCTGGCCTTAATTGTTATATTTTTAATGTGAATGCAAGTATCTAAGTAGCCCAGTCACATCTTCTGTTTCAGAAATTTAAGTAGGAAACTGTCCATTATGACAAACATTGACTTGGACCAGAGCATTTATTTAAGAATTTTATTTAGCTCACTGTTGCGATTAGTGAAGACCAAATGTAACACGCTAATCAGTGAATGAAAGACTTCTGAAGGAAATAAGGAAATTGATTCTGCTTGCAAGGAAATGTGCTTTTTATTACAGATGATTTGTTCTTAGAATGTAAAATGGTAGTAAAACAAATAAATCTATATAAAATGTAAAAGAAACTTGCAAAATATACTAGAGACAGATGCAACAAATAATTAGAAACCTGTGACTTATTATGTAAGCATCCCATAGAGGATCATCACTGCTGATCATCACTCTTAAGAAAGGCTGTGTCTTTGTAGAGTACTAAATGCAGAATTACCACTCTGTAGCTCTGGTGCAAATGCAATTTAGGGAGCCACAGTTGTCTCTACCGTTCATCGTTCTGGTCTGATGACTTCAGATACTCACATTGTGCTCTGGAGAATATCTGGACATCACTGATTTCTTCTTTCAGTGTGTACTCACACTTCTGCTATATGTCCAAGGCTGACTAAGTCCTACCAATGTGGACAGAAACTGGACATTTATTTTGATAGAATATTTAATACTAGCAAGACAACCATGCTCATTTAGCCTGACCTCCTGCACTTAAGCAGCATCTAGAACTTTGATTGGTAACCTCCAAAGGCATCCCTCTTCCTGAAATGACGGTCTAGATGTTTTCCTGGAGTAAATTCCTAGTGTCCTCCATCAGTTTATTTTTTAGAGTTCAAATTAGTGCAATCTTTTTTAATTGCTAAATCTGGTAAAGGCTGAATAATTTCTCTTATAAGAGTGTAGTGCATACCTGATCCTTCCAAGAATCAGCAAGTACCTCTTGATCTATTTCTTGTAGTATCTTGTTGGGTCTGAGGTTACACACAAGAAAGAAAAACTCAACTAAGTAGTTCCCTTGGGGCGGCTGGCTGCTTCTATTAATTCATATCACCAGAGTAGTGAAGTTCAGAAGACAGTAATCATTCATTGGCCCCTTTAGTGGTTAGAGAAACTGCAGTAGTCAGATCTTTCTTTGATGCTATGCACCAAGGGGACAACTCTTAACCCAGCAAACTCAACATCATTAACATCAGAACAGTTGGCTTCCCACTGTTTAAGCAGAAGTTACAGCAAAGGGAGCTGCAGTTGGAAAGAACAAGACAGTACAATTGGAAGAGTCTTTAAAGGCAAGTAGCAGCTTGTTTTCTTTATCTTTGCTATCAGACCTATCATAAGTACCCAGTTGCAATTCCTGGAAACCGCTTTGCTATCTCTGGGGGCTGAAGGCAGAAGGAAAGAAGGTTAAACACTGAGCCTTGGCAATAAAATTGTAGGTCTAAACTGTTTACTCCCTCTCCAGAGTAAATCCAATCCTTTCTTTAGGAACTCTTCCAAGGGAGTTTTATGTGATCTTGTGTACCAAGAAATTAATTTTCCCTTCTCTTCTCCATTTCTTTCAAAAATTCCCTTTTTAATTTTCTTCCACACACAGTCCACAAGCTCATTCTCTTCCACAAGCTTCCCTCAGGGCTTTCTCAGAGTCTGCAGAAATGAGGCTGCAAAATGACATCTTAGTGCTGTACATATCTATTCCCTATGTGTTCCCGTTAATGCATGTGCCAAGGCAACTGACCACCATACATTCCTCTTCCTGTCAGCACTGCAGAGCCAATTCTGCTCCCAGCCAGTATGCTTTTGTTCTGCCTCATGCATCAGCCACAGAATCATTTGTTTGCTTTTGGATCACAAAAAGGTTTGTCTTAGGAGGTGGGAAGATTTATAGTTTTGGGTGGAAACAGCAGATTTTGGCAATTTCAGCCAGGCAAAACTTGGCAGCTAACTTTGGGGTCTTTGGGGGTATCTTTGAATAAAGATGGTGGGATTTGGCCCAAGGATTTTTACATTTTTGTGATGAAATGCATCATCATCACCATCATCATTATTATTACATTATTATTTCTCTGCTGTTTGGCAAAGTAAAAGGTTTTCAACACTTTTTCCCTGCAGCATTATGAAAAACCCCACTACATATATATATATATATATATATTGTAAGAAGCAGCAAACTGAAAACAGAATAATGGTAGAGGACAACCTGATAATTTCCCTTTTTAGCAGACAATAATTTCTTCCAATATTTTCAACACAAAGCTACTTGCTAAATCTTGGCACTGCAAGAGGAGCTGGAGAATGGAGCTGCCCATGGGACTGCTTTAGTGTTACTTGATGGTGCTGAAAGAGCAAGTACAACACAGTTTCAGCTTTCAACTAAAAAATCAAATGCTGCACTTCACCTCCTGTCATTCTGATTGTGCATCCCTAGCTTACTTCAAGCTCCCGATGAAGACAGTGGCCACTTAATATAAACAATAATTGCTGTTCTCTGGCTCTGCTTCAAAGGCTTGTTTAAAAAGTAATTAGAAACCTTGTTCTGAGGTTCAGAACAAGCACAAGTCACCTCATTCTGAGCACTCAATCTGAGGATCAGATCAAGGTGGGAGGAGGGCATATAGAAGCGGAGAGGTGAAATAATGCTTGCTACTGCCAAGCAATGAGAAAAGCAGAAGAGGCCATGAAAAGAGACAGTCTCTTGTCTCTGCCACATGCTTGCTGATTTTTTGCCTGCAACTCATGGTCTGCCACAGGCTCCACAAATTGTGGATTGTACCCGCAGAAAAGTATACCCTCCATTGGGCTCTTCATGTGTGCTCTGCTCCATGCCACTACTTCCGCCCAGGATAGCCGGCCTCCAGGGAGTCCAGGAATGGCAGGTATCACTCCAAAAACAAGAACAGAAGCTTTTTGCAAATATAAATAAAAAAAAAAACCCTCCACCCAACAATAACCCAGGAAATACTCCTTCATCTCATTGCCTCTTAATATTTGAGCTTAAATTTTTATCTCACCTGTCCTAACACAGGGCTCATCAGAAAATTATCAACACAAGTAGTAACAGTTCATAACATGGCTTCTGGAAGCAAATCACACTCCTTTGCTTAAATGAGTTAGGATATTAAGGCATCTTATTCTCATTAGAAAAAAGTAAACAAAACTGAGCACTTTTAAAGGGCCTAGAAATGTAGAAACAAACACAGGAAGATGAATCTTCTCTGAACATTTGGGGTAGGGTTGTCGTTTTCCTGCAATTCTGTACAGCTCTTAGTGTAAAGGATTCTTGACCTTAAGGTGATTAAATGAGTGAGAGCTGTAACATGGCATTATCTCAAGGTGCACCACTGCACAAGTGGAGATTATATATACATAGAGTCTCTCTCTGGTTCTCTTCAAAAACAATTCATATTGAATTAGAGCTTTCACCACTATTTATCAACAGATTATTGTTTGTGGAAGAATGCTCCTTTCCTGCTCAAACCATTCCAAGGGTGACTCATATCCTGGTAATTCATTAATACATAATATGATTTTAGTCCAGTAAAATCATTTCTTCACTATGCATGTACTAAATCCTACAGCATTAAATGAAAAATATATCTCAAATTATCTTTCTAAACATTAACTGAACATTTTGCTTGGCTTCCCATGCACAACATCACTGGGGGGGGGGGAGGGGAGTGGTCAGACAGAGCTGTAGAAAGCAATTTGATAGTAGTATGTATTACAGAATTTAACACAGGAATATAAGAGCTGCAATATTGAATAAGACCTGAGGTCAAACTAATCTAGTATCTTACTTCCAACAGTACCCTGTGTCAGAAGCTTCATGGGAAAATAGAGGTGAAATATCTTGCCCCAGCTACCCTCCCCACATTAAGTCTCATCCAACTAGAAATTGATTTAAAGCTGAGATTATGAGGTTTAACATTCCTTCCAAGCAGCAGCCACCAAAGAAAATTTACTTTTAACTTATGATAAATCTGTATCGGCTGAAGAGAGGAGAACTGGAGGTGAGGGGTGTGTGGGGGAGGGGAATGTATTTGTTTTCAGGTTTCAGCATACATAATTGCTACAACTAACATGGGAGATACTATCACTTGGCAAACAAACTTGTAGTGGCTAGAACTGTTTATAATTTATGCCTGAGGTATTTATTGTCTCTGCATATGATCTTGAAACCATTTTTTTTTTCTCACAGAGGCAGACTGTACCACTATTCATAATCTCACTGACACCAAGACTAAGTACCATGTATAACAGAAAGGTTTTGAGATGTATTCCTTTTATTGACAGCGTAACATGTTGCTTCCCAGCAGAGTATTTTTTAACCTTATGCTAGAAGCAATACGGTGCTTGTCACAAGCAAGATATTTTTGCAAGCCTCAGTGACACACAGTGCCTTACAGAAAATCTGGATAGGGAATGTACATGATCATCTCAATCATCTCAAATTTTCTTTCTGTGAGACACACTGATTTCCACAAGCAGCTCCCAGGATCACCTCCAGCATTCCAGATTCTTCCTGGTTCTTGACCTACCTCAGCAGCTGAACCAGCAAAGCTGTTTGTATGCCACTTATCCATAGAATCAAACATAATGGGCCAGACTTAGCTGGATTGGCTGCAAATCAGTCCAAACCAATAAAATGTGTTTTGTATCTAACAGTATAGCTATCTTATGTTGGTGAGGGGACAAGTGCATCAAGGCAAATCCACTCTCCTTCATGTGTATCACACAAATGAGTGTTGATATACCGATGGCTGGTGTCCCTTCATCCCTTTCTCTCATTAGTCAACCCTGCACTGGCACTGACTCACCCTGTTCAAGTAGTTTAATGCAATGAGGACCAGCAGATTCCTTTAGTGTGACTGCAATGTGAGTACAGAAGTCTGACGAGTACAGTAACCTTCTTACTTATATAAGTGAGAGCAAACTGAATCCCTGGATATTTTCTTTGTCTCCTGAAAACAGCTTACAGCACATGTACATGAAAACTCAGGCAAATGTCAGTGAGGGGACTTGTAAGCCTGCTAGCTCCTCATCCCCATTGCTGCCTTCTCTTGTAGGGACACAGAGAGAAGCACCCTTAAGGCTTGCTAACGCTCTGCACTGGCTGCAGTCCAGTCCTGATCCATGAGTGTGACATCCTGAGAGAGAGGTTTGTGTGGGTTAAGGTAAAAATGTATTAAGAAAAAAAAACAAACCCAACTAAGAAGTAATATTTCTGCTACTATCCCCTTTATGTCTCTTGCCTGGCTGTGAAGCTGTGACAGAACAGTACTGTTAGTGCCATTCCAGAAAGAAGGGACAGGCTAAATAATGCTCCTGTTACTGTACATTTGCTTCTTTGTTTGTGGGGAAGAAAAGGAAAGAAAAGGGTGGAACAACAACAAAACTTTTTAACAGTTTTCACTGGTAAATTAGCCAAACTGTGATGCTGATCCATTGAATATGAAGGATCAGGGTTTCAACCAGTGTCTTTCAAAGTAACTTACTTGAAACACTAGTTCTAGCACCACTACAGATTAGCTGAAAGATTTCATCATGTGTGAAATTACAGCACAGTGTAGCTGTATCCATCTGCAGTCTCCCACAGCTCACTGTCTCTGGGACTACAGTAGGACAGATATACTCAGCTATTCATCTGAGCTACTCAGAGCAAGAAGAGTTATAGGAGCAGCAGTAAAGTAAAAAGGAATTTTGTCTCGGTTTGGAGAGTCATGGCATAAAATTCCTCTTTCCTCATACAAAGATTTTCCTCAGTCTTTTAAAACAGGGACACAGAACACGGGATTCTCCATCTTCCATTTTCACAGTTTTCACATTTTTCACATTTTCACATTTTTCAAGTTGCTATTTTCTTTCTCTTGTTCTCAAATGCAAGAAGGTATCTCTTGACAATTATCCATTGGTAGCTCTATGTGAAGCATCCTTCTACTACCGTATCACTCATAAGGTCAGCTAGATTAATCATTTCAAATTCTATGGAAAGAAAACCTACTTGGCAATAAAAAAAGGTCTCTCATTTAACAGCATTATTTTAGGACTGCATGGATTATAGTTCTGTGGTGTATGGGTTAACAAAGCAGCCCTAAGACTGGGTTCAAATCTTGCTAAAAGCCTGGTAATAGACAACCTGAGGGGAAAACAAAACAAAACAAAATAACAACAACAAAACACAAAAAAAAAACAAAACCACCAGTTGGACAATGTTTGAAGTATTTCACAGGTCAGCATTGTGATATGCTGGCAGTTACTAAGGAAACTGCCTTAATACCTGCTCACAGCATAGCTGGCACTAACCATCTCTTCCAGTTGCTCTACTCTACGAGTGTCAAGTTTTAAGGAACACTTGTCTGCAAGTGAAGCTGAGGAGACAGTGGGATACAGTAGGGCACTTAAGAAACACACTGCTTTAAAAGAAAGAAAGACAAGTCCAAATACATGAACATGATAGTGGATATGCTCACATCTTTCTCTTTTTCTTGAAGGAAAAAAACCACACAAACAAACAACAAAACAAATCAGCTATACTTGGGCTTTTACTAGATAGTTTTGTAGTGTTGTAAAGCCCCAAACCTCTAGCAAAATGTGCCCACAGAAAATTACTAGAAGGAAAATTCAATATATCATGAAGCTAGTGAGCCAAATTTTGTTCTGGATTTCCTGTTGAATAATTTGACTGAGCTTCCTTTAGACAGACAACAGTACTACCAATAGCAGACTATGAGGCACTGTATTCCAACACCTAGTTATAAAATAGTAATTGCATTCATTTCAAATCTGCTAGGAAAGCAGTTAAGAATACTCAACAATTAAACAGGCAATATGTCACAGCAAATAAAAAATGCCATCAACTACTGATTGTGAACACACAGCTTTAAAGAAGCTCTAGAAATGCCAGAGAGCCTGTGCAGGTATTCCACGTGCCACAGGGGTACTTTTGCCTGGTGGACAATCATCTTCTTTTACAGTGGCTGTATTGATTGAAATGGTTGGTGAAATGGCTACTTGACAGATTTCATTATGGCTGAACATCATGTTTGTGAGATCTAGCAATCATCTTAAGCCCCACTTAAGCCTGCTTTTGAGGCTGTTAGTGGACTAGAATGATGCAAATGCCTTGAACTGCCTCCTGCAGAAGGTTAAAGTCCTCAGCATACAAGGATTTGGCTCTATTTTGGGCAGAGTTAGAGAGAGGCAGAGGAGCAGAGTGTAGATTTAGCAGTCCAAAGTATTGCATGTTGTTCACTGCATGTTCCCACTAAAAGCACTTTTTTTTCTTTATTTTTATTTTTTCTGAATGGAGAGTTACAACGAATGGACTGCCTGGAGAGTTATGACAAATGTGCATGCTTTCTCTCCTTGTCTTCCCTTCCAAAAGGCAATTCCTACTGCAGGAAGAGAAAATTATTTATGATAGAATTTCACACATTTTTCTGGGTTCTTAATGAAGCTTGAACTTGAGTGGAGCAGAGAGAGTGCTTATTGTTGATTTTTTTTTTTTTTTCAAGATCACTGCAGAACAAACAGAAACTGAATAAGCAATTAAGTTAACTGGCTTTAAAACTCATATTGGCTGAGGATTAAGGTAATTACATCTGCACTTATACACATTCAGCTTTAAGCAGTCTTGCTTGCTGTTATGTTGCTGATGTCATTCTAAAACTAATCTGAATTCTTGTCGCTCTGTTAATTACTGCAAAGGTTACAAATATAACCTCTCCTTGCTATAAATATAGCTATGTTATTTGTATTAAATGCTCAAAGGAGATGCAGGCCTCTTTTGCAAGGTTTATACAAACAGATCCAATGGTTCCTTTCCGTACCAATGAATTTACAATTCTTTAGGCTTAAGGGATCTTTTAAAATAATACACAATAGATGGGTTTGGTATTGTCAAACAGTTATTTCACCATCAAAGGTGAAAAAAAAAATCTATTTTTAAGTTTGCATGAAAAGAGAGACTCTGGGAGAGTTGTATTAGTCTCCACAATATTGCTGGCAAGGCAATGTGGATTCTTCACCTTCTGGGTTACAAATAAGTTTCCTTTTAAATGGTTGGAATGCAGGGGAGGGGAAAGGAAGAGAAACCCCCTACATTCTCCTTGTCTAACAAGGAGCCCCAGCGTGAGAAGCACTCCCTAGCAGAAGTAATCTGTGATTGACATTAGTTTTCTTTGCAACCAGGGCTAAAAATGGTTTAGCTGTAAACAGGCAATTGCAGAACATTTTAATGCCCTTTACAAATACAAGGGCTGCTTATACAAGCCCTCTACATGCAGGGTGGCTAGCCAGTGGCTCCAACTAACCAGCAAGCTTCAGTTACTGAAAAATTATGAATTTTCATAGCAGGGTATAAACACAAATACAAGAGTTTTTGTTGCTCTTTTTCTTGTAATGAAGGAAGAGGGCAGATTCACAAAAACTTGCGAAAAAAATCTCTGCACTTTCCAGGCTTTCCTATGTGTGATCTTAGGCAAGCTACTATACTGGGCTTCAACCTTCTGGCTTGAAAAACTCAGAGAGAAATACTTTCCTCTTCACAAAGATAATGAATGTGTGTAAGGCACTTGGTACAATGGGGCAGGAGCTATGCAAACAGCCTGAACAATGTCTGAGACTTTTGATGCATTTTCCCTACAATCCTAAAGTTGGCTCTTTCTCTCTACAATGGGTCTACATAGGTCTACAATGAAAAGACATCAAGGAAATGAGGTGGGGTGGGACAACCTGAGTTTCACAGGGAATATGGATAGAACCTTTATATGGAAGCATGTAAAGTTGCCTTGTGCTGAAGTTAACATTCACATGAATAAAGTTATACAGCAACATCTTATTTGTATTTTTCAACAGTTTGAAAAATGTTGCTAACATAAACTGTATCTCTGTGTAACCTTCTTTACAGGTTCTTTCTTGTGCACCAGACACACATATTTATCCAGAGATTCTGCAGGTCTTAAAAGGGCAACTTACCAACTGCTTCCATGGGTATTTTGCTTAATGTTGGCAGAATCTGTTCCTTAATGTGAGTGATAGACTCATTTGGAGATGAATTCCTTATACACCAGTGAGGCCATCTGAACTAAATAGGACTTAACCCCAAACAACATACACTTCCAAGGTCCTAAATAAGTATTTGCTAAACAAATTGATTTGTAACTTAAAGAAATCTTTAGTTTTAAAATGAAAACCAGAGGAGAAAGGCAATGTTGACAGCAAAATCATAAGTCCTGAAAACTCTCTTATGAATCAAAATAACAGATATAACACAAATAACAGCATCTTCTATAAAGACAGATTAAACTCCTTTAATTCACTCATTGAAAAGATAAATATACTTAAAATAAATTTATCTGAATCTCTCAGTAATGGTCAGCGTTGACTGGCTATTACCAGAAAAAATATTTCTTTTTTTTTACCAGAAAAAAACATGGATGATTTATATGCCAGCAGTGTCACTTAACCCCAAACCACATTTTCCCGTTAGACCTGACAAGTATCAACAGTTCCACAAACCACATTCCCTTTGCAGGGGAAGAAACAAAGTACAAGTGACTAATACATCAGATTTCTTGATCTATATCCACTTCTCTTTTTTCTTTGTTAGCAGGCCTTCTGTTTGCCTAAGTCAGCAATTAATTATCACCTTAAGCACCAGACAGGGACAAAATTATCACAGTGGTCCCTCCACAAAGCTGGCATCATACCATAGTTGCTATAAACAGTCTCTGGAGCCCAAATACTTCAGACTTCAAACAGGAATTAACTTTGTCCTCCCCTTTTCACCCTATGAAGGACAAGCATTTCTGGGACCAAACCAATTCTCCAGAGCAAGAATTCTCTGGGCTTGCACTAATCAAGCTGTTAGAGCAGCAGATAAGCTACAGTTAATGTGTCAGTCAAAGGATCATGT
This sequence comes from Heteronetta atricapilla, assembly GCA_011075105.1. Classification (NCBI taxonomy): domain Eukaryota; kingdom Metazoa; phylum Chordata; class Aves; order Anseriformes; family Anatidae; genus Heteronetta; species Heteronetta atricapilla. The sequence goes on along the minus strand of CM021731.1, from coordinate 74,455,420 downwards.
AGAGGTAGACAGAGTGCCTGCCCTTGTTCATTGACTATGGCAAAAGTAGTATGGCCAGGTCATGTTTGTATTTCCAAACCAACAATTCTTGTTTGATCACATGAGGGTGAGAAGATCAGCTATGGCTTTATTCATTGCATGGTATGTATGGTCATCAGCAACTAATTCATTCAGCAGTCCAGGCACATGAAGAAACAAAACTCAGATGAACAATGTTTACAGGACAGCTTCTAGTTTCTCATCATCACAAGAAATAGCTGATTATTTGCAGGCAGATTTCAAAGTCTGTTACCAAGACTTTGAACAATGAACACATAAATATTGTATCTGCTCTTGCCTAACAAGAATGCAGGTCTCAACTTACTTTATGAGTTTTTCCCTGGGGTAATTACAATGACTTCAGTGTCAAGACCTGTAGCTGATACCGCAGTGAGAAACCGTCATGATACAAGAAATTCAAGAACCAGAAACTATTCCTAACTATCTCTAGATGCATCATGAAGGGAATGTTTCTTTTTAATGTTTTGTTCCTATTTTTAGCAGGTGTATTAGAACCTGACAACTTATCCTTGTCTGACATGACCCAACAATATTTTTTTCTTTCTAGTCATAGAACTAATGGTTCTGCTCTGAGCTTTTCCCATCCTGTCCCAGCATGAAACCAACCTTGCACTGACTCCTCAGTGGATAACCACACACTCAGGGTGGAGCAGATGTCTCAGATAATAAAAGTACCAGTGAGAATCAATGGAAAATCTTTTGATGACGTATGTATGACGTATGTATCTCCAGACATTTGTTTCTCCCTTGTTGATGAACAAAGAAGCTCTAAAATACTAACGCTATTCTGGACTTCATAACATTTACGTATGCAAAGCCCATGCATATAATTAACAAAAAGGCAATTCCTGCAGAAAAAAAATCCTTGAGTACTTCCTTCCGTTTCTCTCTCGATTGATGTACACTCATCTTTCTAGACTTTTTGAGGAGGCTTCTACAAAGTTAAGTTATAAAGTTCAAATATTTAAAGTGTAATTTCTCCAAATGTACATGGGTTGTTGTACTGAAATGGGAAGTACTTATGCACTTAATTGGTCATAGAATATAAAATTTTCTATGACTTAGGTAACAAATCATGACACACACAAAAAACATGACATAAATCATACTTCATCTGAATTCTCAAAGAAGTCCTTCAATGATTGCTCCATAAGCAGATTCTATCAGGGAAAGGTAAGCTCATATATTACACTCTTTATTTCAGTTTAACTGTTGCAAATGCTTTATTCCAGTAAATTACTCCAAATTAATCCAGTGTAAATATGGTAAACCTCTGTCCCATAAAGATCACAGCAAATTAAAGGATTTGAACATAAAATTCTGCCTGTGCTTATTACACTACACCACGGGAATTTTCCTGCTTCAGGACACTGGTATTCCTACTACTAAGAACAACGAAACAAGACATTTCCAGAAATATTCTAAACCAATCTCAGATTATCAAAATCTGGTAGGTCTTTTCTAACTTTACCTCCTATGACAGTATGATTAAAATCTGTAATACAAATGACTTAATTCTCTCTTCCTCCCCTCCCCCCCCCAATAATAATTATCAATTGAAATTAACAAATTAAAATCCTAATTTTGCAAAGAGTGAAAATAAGTGAAGATTTACCTTGGCAGGTCCGTTCATCTGTGAGCAGTTTATAGCCTTTCTGGCAGCTGCATTCAAAGCTGCCAACTGTGTTTCGGCAGAAATGGTCACAGCCACCATTGTTTACCAAGCATTCATCAATATCTGCAAGGAATGAATGGGCAAAAATTTAGTTAATGGCTGTAATTAGAGTATTTCAGGGCAGGAATATAGGACTTTACTAAGATCCCCAAGGAGGCTGCAATCCCTGCTAGGAAACAGGTTTGTCAAATGTATCTTTTCCCAAACCTTTCTGGAAAAGCTTACAAAAGAGCTATGGATGAGTTGTTCTGGAGCCAGAAGTATTTCTCTCAGCAGTTCAACCAACAGATGACCAAGCCAAGGCACTTTGATGTTAAAAAAAAAAATAGGGAAGTTTCTTTGTGGATGCAGTGATGTGCCTAACACAAGACGGTGTAAGATGTGAATCCCTCACCTTACATAGGAACTACCAAAACCTAACAACACCTGAAAAAATGAAATAACAACAAACAAACACAAAACAAAACATGTTTGATTTGAATTATCACAAAATATCACTACATAAAGAAATGCAGAGGTACATTTGCTCACATTTAGGATTATGTGCTAGTTTGTCAGCTATGAACACAGTGCCTCTGAATAACCATTTTCATACCTTTCTGATTTGATGTTTTGGCAGAGCAACACTAAGTGCATGTGAGATGTTGTCTCTTGAGATGTTCTCAAGGCATAGCATCCATCGCCTTTATTTGAAAGCCATGTATATGTATGAAGGACATGATCAATGGCTCTTGCTTTAAAAATTATCATGAAGATAAAGACCTCTGTTCTGAATTTCAGACTCATGACTCCACTTCCTCCACCTTATAACTACTCCCAAAGGTTTGGAAAATCTGGAATGACCAGTCCCTTTTCCATTCTATAAAAGCTTGTGCAATAGGTATATAATAAGTCATAGAACCTTATCTGAAATGCAGAGCACCTTTCCATCCTCCCCCTGTTACAAAACCATGGATCCACATTTTTTGAAAAAGAAAAAAATACAAACCTGCTAGTTTTCAGGAGAGTACTGCAAAAAATATAGGTGTTTTTAGGGATAAATACAAAGAAGAAGAAATATGTCATAGAACCCTGGCTGCACACTTCTGAAAGTGAAAATGAGATCTTTGAGAAAAATGAGTGGAGAGTAATCTTCCCTTCTGAAGAGTTTCTTACTATACAAGCTCTGAAACTTTGAGGTAACAACTGGCACTTTAAAAAGGAAATGTTGCAAAACACAAAGCTAGGAACTAATATGTGGAGATGGAAATTTATCAAAGATGCATGATGCTAGTGAATGAAGGGAGCATTTAAAATAACTTGATTTTAGGATGACTTTGAGAGTCATTCACTCATTTTTGAATACATATGATTACAGATATGGGAGTGTTGTATGGTTTTTACCACATTCCTGTACATGAATTACAATCAGCAGCAAAATATGTCTGCACGAGCAGTGAGGAAGTAAATCTAGAAATTCTAATAGCTGAGAAGCAATTTCATCCTGCTTTTCTAAATGCTGTTTTGTTGCATGGACATTGACAGAAATATGTTCAGGAGTGTGTACAACTCAAATGAACAAGGGCAGCATACATCATTATAAAGGTTTGTTTGTGAGCTGAATTTTTGGAAAAGAGAAAGGAAAGCTGATCTGAGCCCTGCTGAACTAATACTGCTGCTTATTGCTTTTGTGTCTGGTTCTGCAGAGAAGTGGCTTTTGCATTCAATCCTATTAAAAGCATGAGGGTTAAATGGTAGGTAGCAGCTATAATAGTACCGCGCCCTGAGTGCTTTGCACAAACGTAGCTGCAATCTTTGTTTCTCAGGTAACAGAGTTCTCAAACTGAGCTGATGGCTGGAATCTTGTTTGTTGTCTGTGGTCCTCAAGTTTTCGTGACTGAAATAGAGTAGCCAAGAAAGATAAACTTAGGCTCTCAACCAGATAAACCTGGTGAAGATTACACTGTTGGCTACTTCACATAATACCATGAGACTGGAGGCAGCAACCCATTTGGTTTCAGCTGTGATTACAAGTGCAGGTCCAGATCAGCAGTGAAAATGTAAGACTTGTTGGCACAATTCCCACAGGCTGACATTTCCAATCTCGTGAGTGCTGCCTCCTAACTTTAGGATGTGGGGACTGTTATGGTTTTATGATAGATCACCACAACTGTTTCATCCTTTTTCACAGCCCATGTGTACCTAACTATAGTTCAGCTTGCTATGACAAAAATTCTGAACAAATGGAATTGTGAGTTAAAATTACTAATATATTAAGCATCACAAACACATAGAGTAGTCATCCATCATGAAGAAGGTCTCTCTTACCCATGATAAGAACAACATGACCTCTGGGCTACTCTGCTGTTGAGACTGCTTGAAGCAGAAATTACTTGCAGACCATAAACACCATTCTGAAGGACTGATGCTTAAAATGACAGTCCCTGGATTTCATATGTTAAATTACAAATTCCAGTCTCACTAACTTTCTTTTTGGGGTCCCTGAAGTCCATAATGGACAAAAAATGAAACCTCCCTGGCCTCAGAGGGTAGATTTAAAGCTGTTAATTGTTGTAATTCCACTAACAATAAAACATATCAGTTTTACACCAGCAATTCCTTGGAATAATCCTGATTCAGGGTCTGGGTAAAACCTGGGAGAGTCCACAGGAAAAGAATGTATTTATTCATTTCTTCTAGCTGGAAGACATGACATGGCCTTCTGAAACCAGGACCATTAAAACAGAATAGAGGTCAAAACTGTTAGCTGCAAAACCATTCTAAATAACACAAACAGCATCAGTGTCTCTGCTTTCACTGTATTTCTTTCCATGGCCATAGCAAGAATGACAAGGCATGCAAAATTATTTCACTCTATGGAGAGCGGTGCGTTGCTGCATTTCACTTGGAAGAGAGCAGTATCCAACCATATCATGTCTAACTGGTTCATAGAAATTGCAACAAGTCTATATCCCCATTATTTTTCTTTCTGTAGCTATAAATAATTTGTTCTATGAGCCATGTGAAAATAAATGATTCCACTGTGTGAGAATGTGAGGCTCCATTTATCTTTAAACTGACTGGTACCCAACTTTGTCAAGTGCCTTTTGTGAACTTCACAGAGTATACTTCCATGACATGTCTGCTTACCACACAGGGAAAGAAAACACAGTGGAAACCCACCATGGTATCTACCAGCTTTGAAATTACTTAGTCAAATCTCCTCATACTATTATTGGGACTGTCTGTAGAAGAGTCTTAAAGCCAGTGTCTTCAAATATAGCTCTGAAGTAGCTCCTTTTCAATTGATGATGCAGGTTGCATAAAAATGCCTCAAGCTTTCCACAGTTCTCTGTTCCTCAGTATCCCCATGAATGTTAAAGTATATACAGAGCTGTATTTCTCTGCAGAGGATGTTTGTCTGCAGGCACAGGAATGCCCTGACAATCAGTGTTCAGACAATGTGCTGGTTGTTTCAGACTAGGAGGCCTGATGGACTTCCTGTGCATTAGCAATGATATCCAAAACTATTTCTCTTAATGCAGTAAGTCTATGCTGTTAAATGATACCTTGCTCATACAAGCTACTGATGTACAAGCACCAACTGATGTCCCCTGCATAAATGGGACACATGCAGAAACAGAAAACTGAGATCAATAACAAACCACAGAATCATTAAAATTTACTCGCATAGCCACAATTTGATTAGAGGTAACTGACATTCCATTTTTTTTTTTTTTCATGTCATTGTGAAGAATAATGGGAAAGACTGTTCTTGTTCCACTTGTGCCTTTTTAAGCTCTGCTCATTGTGATTCATTTTTAGAAGGAGCTTGTTTTGATCAGGGAATGTGTGCATGTGTGTATATGCATATAAACTCGCAAAGGTTTGCCTTGCTGCACACAAGTCAGAGAACAAATTAAAAAGTAGGGATTTTAAGCAACTTAGAATTTAATTTTCCACATAAGCTGCTTAAATGCAACTAAAAGGGTAATCAATATGCAATCTTCACTTAGCTCTTGAACAATGATGGATATGGAGATTTCCAAAGCCTCATCACAGGCGGAAGTTTCTCCTTTCAATGGCTGGACAAATATTTGAACTGATTGTGTCAGCTTAATCCTTTGTGGTATAAAAATGCTACCTAGCTTCAGGAAAACAATATACTCCAAGATCAACCTAAAATAATTACAGAAGCTTCATACCCTTGTAGTTTTTACTAATAACAGCATGTTAAGATTAACAATACTATTATCAACATACAGTGGACATCAATAGACATGTTTTTTTGCAAAGTGGGAAGTCTGGCAACTCTTCTTAGCTTCTTATTCTTACACGCGACATTTTCCTTTGCTTTTCTTTCCTTCTTTTTCTTATGCTTCTAAAAATCACTACTGTTCCCTAACCATTATAACTATTGTCTTGTTGACACAGGTATTAGTTTCGTGATGTATGCAGACCGTAAAGTACTTTATAAAACAGGCCACAAAACTCTTTAACCTTGTCAGAGATGGGGAAATAGAGGCACAGAAAAACAAATTTACTCTTCCACATTTGAATTCTATCCCCATGCACAATCCAGCAGGCTATCTTGCTTAGACAGCACGTCAAACAGTATAAGCTTGCACAAAGCACATGTTGCTCTACATTACCACCAATACTCAGATTGCAATTATTTTAATATTTGCCTCTCTCTCTTTTTTTTTCCTCTCAATATAACATGATATATATTAAGGAATTTGGAGTTAACATAAACAAAACCTATCAGGCTACATGTGCAATGTGCTAAGTAACATTTCCTATTGCATGTATGCCAGGGATATTTTATTAAGGATATTGCATATCCTCAAATATAATGGATTCAGTGCTACTGTAAGAAAGCCTAAATCTAAATGCTGTCTGGTAGATTACAGAGAGTTAGAAGTCCTAGTTCTAGCTTTACAATGGGTTTATCTAGCAGTTTTGGCAAGTTATAACACCTCTCTACTTTACTCCATCTGTGTAACAGGATATTGGTAATTATCACTTGATATTTTCAGGACCAATACTTTAAAATGGATTAATTTAATTGAAGAAAGCATTTTGAATCAAAGTAGTTTATAGTAAAGAAGAAAGGTAGTTAAATTACAGTTGTTCTTCCTTTGTGGGCTAGGCTAATAAGTTTGTTCTGGAAGATTTTGTGAATATGTGCGGAACTGAACAGGCATTCTCCACTTTTAGAAGTACATGTGCTGCTCCACCACTCTGCCTGTGACTGTGCTCTCCAAACGTAGCTCATTGCCTCTAACATGCTTTGCATGTTTCAGGGAGGAATAATTCTGTTTATGCAGTATCTTCTATTTGAGGCTTTCAAAGCACAGGATCTTAACAGCTTTATTACATTAAAGCTATACAACACCCGCAGCAGAGATAAATTTAATTATTTCTCCCTTAACAAATGTGAAACTGAGGCAGGTAGGGTAGTGTGTGACTTTCCTGCATCAGATAGCTATAAAATGAAATAAATCATATACTACAGCACTTCTAATTTGAGTTCTGCACTTGAGTGACATCCTCATTTTCCCTCCCACGGTGCTAATTAACTGTAATGTATGATAATCATTATGGAACCGAAGTTCCACTAGGTAGCAAATGAAAGTGGCCTGTTTAATTAGCTTTATGGGTAAGCTGTGGGGCAAGGAATTTTCCTGATTAACAGAACTAAAACTAGACTGGGCAAACAGGAATGAGTGTAATTGAAATTTGATCTCCCTCATCCTGAAAACACACTGCCCACAAAACAGAGAACTTTGTGTAAATGCTCATAGAGCATGGAAGGGTTGGGGCAGGTTTCAACACATTTCCCTCATGTCACTTTCTCTATTTTCACCTGTTATATTTGCAATGTCATGAAGAAACTTGTCTTCCAACACAGATGGTAATCTGTCACATATGGATTTAGGTGTCACCTATTCTCCTCCAGGACATATCCACTCTGACATTACCCACCAACCAATCAATAAAAGAGTCTGCTAGGCTGCCAAGAGATCAATCACCTTGTAAAACAAACATTATGTCCTATTATTTTCTTATTACAGTTAATTAGATTTATAAAACACAAAAAGCTTCGAAAGCAAAAAACTTAGAAATGCTGTCAGAACAGTTTAAACCCTGATTTTTCATTTGTGAAAGGGAAGGGATTTACTAAACCTATGAAAAGAAAGGATTTCCATCTAAAATTTTGCTGAACACTTAATTCTTTTTTAAACTTAAAAACATGTTAGTGCAATGCTACCAACCCAAACAGTGCAAGCCGTCTTAAGACTGTGACACCAGAATGTGAAAGGGACTGTAGAAATAAAGAGATAAGGGTGCTCCAGTTAATACAGTCTAGGCTGAGCTAAATGCAAAAACTACCAAAAAAACCCAAAAGAATAAAAAACAAAAGCAATAGAGATTGCAGAAAATATTGTTAGTTTTCCTCCTACTGTAAGATTTTATTAATCAAAGTGTTTTCTATAATACACTGGAGAGGGAGAAATAAGTATGCAATTAGGACTCCTGTCTGTACTTGGGGACAACAAATAATGTCTCTCTGTTACAAAGCATCTGGAAAGTTAAGTACATTAGACTCTGTGAAACTCAGATGGCAATAACGACAATTTAAGTATATGCAGACTTGGAGGGTGCAGTTAAAATGGTGGTACAGAATTGTGCAAATATATTAGGCTGACTACTTTTCTACCTTTATTATTCATATAGCCACTATTACCATAATAATTCTATATTTAATGCTTACCTGCTATATATAGGAAGAGCTGAGACAGAGAACTATACGGGTTGCTGAAGGTTACAATCAATGACTACAGTAAAGGAGTTAATTCAATATTTCCTAACGTATATTAAAAAAAAGAAGTAGAAAATACAAAACTGTCTGAGCTAACATACTCAGGCAACATCTCTGTACTCTGTCTCACTAATACACAGTGCCTTGCTCTAACAGTATTTAATTTCTCCATGTAATCTCAATGGGGCAAGTGAGAAAGCTGGGCACTATTGGACAAAGATACAAGAATCTCCAGACTTAGCATATTAACTCAATTTACCTTAACTGTTAGTCATTTTAATTTTTCCCCTTGGAATTGTTGTTTGCTCAGAAAGCTGCATGTTTATTTTCAAGAATCTCAACTTGCATCTAAAAATTGCTGTACTTGTGTTTGATTTAATTAAATACAATTTAAAAATGAAATTGGTATTGGGTAAGGACAGTTGAAGATACTGATGTGCTCTCTAAAATCCCATTGAAATTGTGTTGGCTTTACTATGATAAAGGTACTCTTGCTGAAAAAGATAGCTGAATACTATTAACCCATGATAGCTCAAATCCCTTATTACTGATAATGAATCAGCTGGTGACTAAACATGAACCCTCCAAAACTTTTGGAAGACATTTCTTCACGCAACCAAGGATTAGTTCTGTACCAGGGAAGACAAATACTGAGAGCAGGATCTGGTCATATAAAAAACAAGCTGTAATTTATGATGAAAAAAAAAAAGAATGAAAAAAAGTAGTGTAAGTTTTGAATGTTGGTAGCTATGATTATGTGAGCAGTCAACCCCCAAATTACATAAAGCACAGTACATTTTTACATAATAAACTGTGGTTGCTCATCCTCAGGGACTTTTATATTGTTGAATATATGCAAGGTCTTTTCAACAACTGAAATGCAAAATATGACCCTCCCAAGCATTAATTTAAAGGATTTGGCATTTTCAAGGGGAGGTTCATAAAGACAAAGAACAACTGCAAGTTTCCAGGGAACAGGGATATTGCCTAATCATGAAAAAAACCCTAAGTTAGTACACATGAATTTATTTAGTGAGGATAGATGGAACCCTTGGGAAGGAATGAAACTGAATGAGTTTTATGGCAGCTGACCCAAGTCTGCAATTTTTTAATGGAAGATAATCTGTTATATTTGTCTGTCATGAACGAGTCTACACCAGACAAATGAATTGAATGTCTTAAACCTAAAAAAAGGCAATCCCCCTAAAAGGGAAGGAGAATTGGAAGTTTCACACAGTCTGGATTAGATAAAGTTACAGCAACAGTTAGAAGGCAGATGTTATTCACAGTTCTATTTCTCAGATTCTGTTCTTCACCAATTTTTTTTTTATTTTTTTATTTTTTTTTACTTCCATCCTGTTTTCTTCTTTCTGAAAAAATTCACCTGTGTTGGTATTTAAAATTCTAATTTCCTCCCGTTTTTTAAATGTCATGGGTTTATCACTTCATTTTTTCCTCACTGTGACCTGGAACGTCACATCTCTCTTAGAAAATCTGGATCAGATTATGTCTACGTATCTAAAATTAATTGTCCTGGTGCTCACTCAAAATATATACACATCAGTCAATGTCCAGTCCTCACTTTTCTGAGTCCTTCCTTCTCTAGGCTTCTTATCACATGCAGCCATCTACCACCAAATATTTTCTATGCTTTCTCCCTGCAAAATGTACATTTCCTTTTGGTGACAAGCATTTCTTTCTCTCTGCATCATCTTCTTCTCTACCACATTATGGTCTCACCACCTCCTCTGCCCACCTCTCTCCTCTCTCTATGCCTCCTTCTGTCCCTTGGTCAGACAGTCTATCATCCAATCACATCAGATTTACCTTTGCAATGACAACAGTCAAATCTCTGTTTGCTTTAAAAAAGTGGGGAAAAAAGCAGAATCTAGTCATCCCTCAGTCTTTTCAAAGTCTTGAAACAGTTGTTTCCAGGGCAGCAGTGCTGGGCCAGATGACTACTGCACCTTCTTTGGGCATGACATAGAGATCTTCACTGAGAAGCTGCAGCTGCCTGCCAGATGCTGTTACCATTTTCCTCACATTAGGTTGATCCTATTTGTTCTTTGTCTTGAGACTGGTTAACATTGGTATAATCACATAAAATGAGTGTGGCCTCAGCAATAAGGCTATTGCAGTCAGGCTTTCATGTTTGCTTCTTTAATCCACATTTTGGTAGATGTTTTGAAAATGTTTTAGTTGCTACCGTGGGAGCTTGTGCTCTAGTCTGATTTTCTTGTCATCGTTATCTTTTCTAAAACAAGCAGCTTTTTTGATAAACTGAACTTGACCACTGCACTTCCACCAGTTTTCTCTCTCTGAATTCTGAGCTTTGTGAGTTTTCTCAGATACAGATTATCTTGCAGCTTGTTCAAGTCCTACCAAAACAACAAAAGTATAATTTCAAAACTGCCTCTGTTGTTTAGTATTCCCTTTTGTCTTTAATCTTCCTTTTGTCTCCTCTACGTAACAAATTTTGAAAATTTCCTTTGCTTCTTCTTCCTTCACCAACTACAAGTCTACCCGTTATCTCTGCAGTGTAGCCCATGTATTCAGTTGACTCATATTTCAAGGAATCCTGTGTAGAAGCATTTATGGGGTTGCACTCTGACATGGTCTTCTCTCCTTTCCCAAAGATGTCACAAAGTATGCATTCTCAGAAATTCTCACCAGTACTCGAACACTCAACAGGACTGCTATTTTTATGATAATTTTCCTCTAGTTTAATATTGCTTTTTCTTTACTTTTTTCTTCATTTAAGTAGCTGCATCCATTTTTTTTCACAGTCCTAAATCACCAATTAGCTGCCTTTGGTTGCCTCTTTGGCACAAACACCTCTATTTTCTTAGTAATAAGGGTTTTGTCAGAAGCAGTGGATTAGGAAAGGGAAAATACAGGGAGATCCTTTTCTGTTGCTGCAACATCTACCCAGAAAATCTGGAAAGTCTGTCCATTTCTATATCTATATATCTATATCAAAAAGCAGTTCAAGATTCACACAGTCCATGCTGCTTTTACCAAGAAGCTATCTGCTTGCTTCCTGAAAATGACATGTGATCTAGTCCTATAACTATGCAGAAGCACTGTAAAATTGTCAGAACTTGTTTGCCAGAAGACATTTTATAGAAAATTCAGCCATTTTTAATTGTACATTTAATTGCACATTTAATTTGTGTAACATAGATCTATACAGAAGATGACTCTTTTTGTTCCTCCTAAAAGCACAAGTCTAGTTACTGGAGAACCTTCATTTCCATTACCATCTTTCTTCACATCATTCTCATGTTCATTAATTTATTTAGGTGCTGACTTCTCACACAAGGCAAGTGTGTTCCTCTGACCATTCATCCCTCTGCATCATACAGTTTATGTATGCAAAGATATAAGAGGTTTTTGCATTTGATTTTCTTCTTGTTTCTAGAATAAAGGATGGGCCTTAACCACAAAATTTGTATTTGACTTTAATCCCTGCCAACTCCTGGAAACTACACAGTTGGTGAGACCTTGGGTTTGCTTCAACAGTAAATAAATTAATTGTTATAAGTTCAACTTCAGCTCTTTCTCATTCGCTTGTGTTCAGCATGGAGAAGCCAAAGTTTTTTGTTTTTATTCATGGTTGTAGTGGCGTGTGATCATATCTGACCTCTTCTGTTTTCTGATAGCTTTTTACTTACATGTATGGAGAAGCAAACTTAAATGGCATTTATATTTGAACATGCACTTATTTCTCATTACAAACAACGGAAGGGTAAGTTGCTATAGCTTGAAAGCAGAATCATGTAAGGGCTCTGATGGAAGTATAGTTGCTATATAATGAATTACGAAAACTAGAACATGATTTGACTATTCAGAAGTTTACTCTAGGTTTACGTTGATGAGAAGCAGGGAGAAAGCTATCATGGAGAAAGAGGACTCAGAATAAACCACTTCAGTAAACACTTAAGGGCTGTTAATAGACAACACATACTCAGCTTGCGGACTGGATTTGACAAACAGGATAGGGCCTGGATAAAAATCCAGGATGTCTGATTCCTGTGGAGCAGGAAGTTCTTCTCAGGGAGTGACACAGCAGGTAAAAGGAAACCAAAGAGGGACTAGAATTTTGTGCTGCATCGACTACCACGTGTGAAAGGAGAACATGGGCCTGTTTGCACCACTGTAATAACATCTACTCTTTCCTTATATTTTGTTTCTATTATTGAGATTAAGAAGAGTCTCTTTATTACTCACTGGTCAGACTCTGAAGAGAAGTTGAATAGCTAACCCACTTCAGATGGATTTTTAAGGCAAGTAAGGTGGATATCCTATAGGTTGGGATTAGGCTATTTGCATGTGCTTATGAGCATGTTATTGCAATAGGATCAGAGTTCAGAGCATGCCAGCTGTTCCATGTTATTTCCCAATGCACAAATTTTTAAGGAGGTACCTTAGCTATATAATGTAAAATTTCTAATCCCACTAGGAATGACCAAGGCTGATATGCTTATTTTACCTCAGGGTCACCAATTCTGATCATATTCTAAAAAAAAATTGTAAATTGTGTGATTCCTGAGAGAAGTAAAAGGCATGAGGTACAAAATCAAAGTCAGTGCTCACTGAGAGCTGATGCACAGAAGAAAGGACAGAGGTTCTAGCTTGGTATCCATAGCAGGAACAAAATGGGCCTTGGAGATCAAAGGAAGAATGGCAGAAGGTGTAATCTATACAAAGACCTGAGAATAACAACCTCTTCTTTAAAAATCAACTAGTAATTTGATTACTTTTTTCTTTTTTTCTTTTTTTGAGGTTCTGGACTTGAAATCCCACAAAGATCCAACTTGTTGTAATATCTGAGAATCTTACCCTAAAACAACTGAATTTTATCTAGCTCATCACCTAAAAACATTTTTTTCACTAGCCACTCCCAGAAACCATGGTTAAAATGCTCCATTTGCTCAGGTCAGCCTCTTCAGAGGGTCCAAACACTCACTCTATCTCAATCTGTTTCCATTTGCAAAATTTTTTATTTTTTTCTAGTGGAGATACCACAATAGTAAATTAAATACTACTGAGAATAATCCTGTCTTTCCCTTAGTTAACTTTTCACAGGCTTTGAGGAACATGCATATCATTGCTCTGGGATAGAGCAATCCAACCCAGATAGCTTTATGTATGTGCAGCAAGCAAAGAAAAATTATTTATTAGCTTAAATGAAAACCTGCTATCACTAGTAATCACTGTACCTTGACTGAAAAAGGCAAAAGGATCATTTTCCATATACTACTTCCAAACCAAACTATGAATATAAGGCATCATATCAGCAGAACATTAGCAAAATGTAATGTGCTGTACACCAAATTAAGCTGGCATCAAGTAGCAATGGTATAAGCCAATACTAAAGTCATGAGTACAACTGCTCTATTAACTACATAAATTATCTTAAAGAAGCACTGCTGAAGTAAAGGCCATTTCAGGTTCTGCTATTATCTAGGGACATTAATCAGAAGAAAAGGTAATAAAACAAAGAGATCTCTGCCCTTCCTGGCTTTGCCAGAAATCTCACTGCTGCTGTAATCTTGTGGTTGACATTTATGCTGACATTTGCTGGTGCCACAACAGTCTGACTGCAATGGAGATGATGACTGCCAGCAGCATACTTCATTTCAGTTTATTCTTTCACGCCACTGTTTTTTGCCTGAGACTGTTTTTTAAGTCTCAGGACCTGCTCTAGGTGCTAATACATCTATTGACACTAACACCTGTAGTCTTTTCATTGTGCGGACTATCTGCAAACAGATACCACACTAAAGAACAGTGCTAGTGAGGGACTCACAGAAAGTATACTGCCAATCTCAAGTAGTAGTAGTCCAGGCAGCTATGAACAGTTTTGCTCCTACAAGTAACCTCTAGAAGTTTCAACTCTTGAGGAGACCATTTAAAATCATTTTAATTTAAAATGCTAAAATACTTGAATGTATACAACAGGGAGGACAAGAACAGCTATGCAGCATGGTATCTTAGTGAATCCAAAGTAATTCTTAATCTTGGATTAGGTGTTCAACCACCTTGGCTCAATATGTTCATGTAGCTATCACATGACTACTAAAGGCAAAATCAGTAGGAAATATTGCAGGCACAGCAGAGAGAAAGGTTACACACAGATTCCTACCCACTTCATGCTGAATTGAAGTGACAATGGTTCCTTCTAGACAGCATTAATGGATATGAGTCATCTTCTTTGTTTACTATAATCTTTTTTTTTTTTTTTTTTTTTTTTTTCCTTCTTCCCTCTGAAGAAGAAATGGAAGTTCCTTCATACTTATCAGACCTGCAGCTAGTGTACTCACCAGTGCATATGAGACTGGGGTTCAAATCCTGTGTTTCCTGCAGTGAAAGGCAGATTTCCACACTACCCCCCTCCAAGTAACTGTTCCAGTCACAGATGAGCAGAAAACAACCTTTCACAAGCTTTCTGACTTATTAGGAATGGGAATGCCTGCCAGAGCAAGTGAACCAAGAAAAGAAGACCAATTTTCCATTGTAATTCCGATTTGAGCTTAGGGTAACTGGAATTTGACTGAGTATGCACCTCAGACACTGGCAAAAATTCAGGCACTATAGAATTTTTGCAGGTTCACCTGCAAAAATCCTATAGTTTCCCAAAGTTTATAAATTCCCAAAATTTAGGTTCTTTGGGAAGTTACATTGCTTGAAGCTAAGCAGAAGGTAAGTAACTAAATTATGTGGCTGTGTACCTTCAAATAGAAGTTATACACTTCAGCAGAAAATTCAGGGGTAGCTTTCAGCATGCTGTTTTAGCCCTGTCTTCTCTAATGCTACTTATGCATTTATGAAAAAGAAATGTATAGCTTTATTAAAATGATGGTCTCACTTAAACATTAGTCTATGAATTTTCTGTGGGAATCAAACCCAAGGAAAACTTTTTGTATTTTTGTATTAAGGATGAAAACTAGAACAATGTCCAAACAAAGAAAAAAAAAATAATTCACATGTATTTATTTGTGTCTGTCTTGCATATGCCTCTTAGGTGAGACAAATTTTAATTCAGAAGATATGCTCCAAACCTATGGACTTGATTCTAAAGGCACTGAGTCAACTACATGATGTGACAAGTATGGTTGTACGTGCCACTTTAGTTACATCTGCCTTGCTGTAAATTTGATTGATGCATATATTTCACATATGGCTATCTTGCACAGGGATATATTTTACTGTCAAACTTTTACTGGCATGCAAAAAGAATGCTGACTCAGGCATATACACAAAACAAAATGTTAGTTCATCATAGATAATTATTCCTATTGCAAAAAGTACCCCATTTAAGCTGTGAAAAAATAGACTACTCTGATTATCAAATCAATTAGATAGAATCATAACTCAAGTGAGCCAATAGTTGATGTAACCAACTAACAACTGCATCTTACTAATAGTAAACAACTTACAACTCCTTCTGGTGTTCCTTCCTAAAAAAGTGAGGAAACATTTTCAGTTTCATATGAATTGATCAGGATTGACAAGATACAATTTTAAAAGCTTTAGTCAATTTAATCCAATTTAGAGAAAAAAAAATCTAAAACAAATTTTAAGTAATTTCAACCAATGGAATGATGGAGGAAATCATAACTGTTCACAGATATTGTATAGCCAGGAAATGAAGTCAAATTGGCCAACTAAACTGTTCATTGTGAGCTTTTCACTTTGTGTTAGTGTGTTCTGAATGAAGAGTGGGAAGCCTTCAACATCTGAGTCAGATTCTCACACCAAACTGATGCAAGCATTAAATTTACACATTTAATTTAATGAAACATTTCAATTCATATTTAACAAAACACAACATAGTTTGCTTCATTGAAATTCATTCCATAACAAACCTTTCCTTACAGAAACAATTCCATTTTCAAAATTTAATCCACTTCTGGGTTTTCATTTTTTTAAAATCAAAAAATAATTTAAAATACATTCTGCTGGCATAATAGGCTGCAATTAAGAATGATAAAAATGTGAAATTCATATGTCAATCTAATAAAGCCAATATGAAATTTCCCTTCTATTTCAATACACTTTGATTAGGTTGTTTGACTGAAATAGTTCAGTAGTCATTATGATCCCGGTTTCACTTAAAGATTGCTTAATGATAAAGAAGGTTACAGAGTTGAGTTAGTGGATAAACCAGTCAATGATAAGGCATTTCTGATGCTCCCACTGCAGCAGAGTCAAGTATTTAAGCATGTAAGTGACACATTTCTCTGCTGCATCTGAATGCAAAAGGATGGGGGCCTGTTTCAAGGAAGTAGAGAGCACACCACATTGCTGGGTAACCATGACAATGAGACAGCAGGCAGAAGAAATGTTTGCCTAAATAGCATCCAGTCAAATAACCCCAGCATAACACTGCTCTAGTTAAACAATATGCCAGAGGGCTAAGAAGAGCTTATTTAGTGTAGAACAGTAAATAAAATGCCCCATCCTTAGGTGTAGATGTGCAGGGACCTTTCTGCCTCCTAAGTACATGCCTGTAAGATCACCTGGGCTTGGCAAAGTTCTGTTTGTGTGCATGAATTAATACTGTTGTATTTAGCAACATTATCAATGTAACATCACAGTGCTACTAAAATAGACCACATTTTGGCCTGTCTGAGGACCTACCTCCCCAAAACCCCACTGTCAAGCCTGTCTGTGAAAGTGAAGCAAAATAGCAAGTTAGCTAATCAAAATAATACACAACTTGCTACTATTACAAAAAAATCTGCCACTGCAAAGTTAGATGCTTTACAGAAAAGCTATGTTTGAGATGTGGCTTTTGCTCCATATATCTAGAAATCCAGTTATGCTTTTATTCTCCTGTTTTAGAATTATATTCACTCTGCCATTGCAGCAATTTGTAGAGTACTGCACCCTGCACAGACTGTCTTTGTGTACAGTGCTCTGAGGCTGCATTACTCTGGGGCACAGGAGTGCCTCAGGGGGCACAGTGTCTTTGTCAAATCCCTGAGGCAGAGACGGCTGATGCCACACTTCTACATTTTACACCTTGCAAGAAGCCTGTGGTCCTTCCCCTTGCCCTAATTACTTCTTAGAGCCCACAAAACAACCTCTTCCCCTCCCGGCCTCCCCCCCCCTTTTTTTTTTTGATACAGTTTGGCAGCTGGATTTAAACAGTGATGAATCTCACTGAGAGCAAATTATGGCTGAATGCACGAAATGGGTACTCAGCAAGAAAGATGCACAGGAACCAACAAGTGAGGGAGCGAGGGACTGGAGATCTCTGATACACACAAGATGGAAAATTAAAAAGTGAATAGGAAGCAATGAGCAATAAGCATCCTGGGCCACTATGTCTTTTAATCTTCTGTCTCCCTTTCTGTATGTTAGCTGACTTTTTTGGGATGACTTGGTAGACATTTAAGGAAACGAACTATGCACTGTTTTGGCATGCATAGCACAATAATCAACAGCTTAAAATCAACTCAGCATCAAGCTGGGATCACCAAATTACCATGTCAGGAGAAATTAAATAACATTAATTAGAAGGAGGATATGGAATTCTTTCTGTCTGGGACATGCCTCTTTTCTTAGTTTACAATGGTCTGCATGGTTTGGCTTACTAACAGACAAGACTAACATCTGATAGGAAAGCTGAAGGGAAAAAAGTGTCATTTTCTATTCTGCACCAACCCAGCTGAGAAAAGGCTTGAGTTTGAAACTAAATAAAGAAGAACAGTAAAATGTTAATGAATGTATACAAATGGTAACTGGTCCCAGAATCAGAGTTAAAAAAAGATTTTTCAAGCTCCCCTCTTCAGCTCCCAGAAACCAAAATAATCTTCCTATACAGCAGTCCTCCTATTTACTATGCTGCTACCTGTACATATGCTATGGTAAAACTTTATTCACAATGATTTTTTATCTATTTTATTGACATTTGATATAGACCAGACTGCACTCTGCATTAACTAAGGGAGCCCGATTCTCTGAGGTCCACTAAACTCCCATTTCCCACTGAGCCTGTGAAAGAGGTTGATGCACAAAGCCACTGAAGATAGGTCCCTTGCATTACTTGGAATTTGCTTTCCTGCAGCCTCATTCTTTGATATATTGGGAAAGAGCCAGGAGAAATACCAGCACTTCAGTCCCAACTCAGTTTTGTACTCTGTGGTTTGAATCCCAGCTTTTATGATAAAACTATAAAATTTGAATTATGGTATAGCAAAGAAAGTGTGGAACAATTAGTTATGTTTAAAGAATCACAAACTCTTTCCTGGGGAAAAAAAAACAAAACATTTTTGTCTTTGTATGAAAACTTGTCTTTTTTTCTACACTAAACTGTTAATGAACTTCCAAACTACTAAAAAGAAACAAATAAAAGAAACCTTTGTACATTTTGAACAGCAAACTCTCTTTCCCATTACATGAGCCAACTAGGATTTTTTGTTATTTTAAAAGTACATATATTTATTTCATGAATGTAAAAATAAAAATGCTCTTTAATAAATCAGATTCCCTGATTAAAAAATAAAAAATAAAAAAGTGGTAACAGATTTCCATAAAATACCAGTATCATAAAAACACTCTATTGGGCAATCACCTAATAGTGCGCTAAAACTAAAGATTAATAAATTGCACAATGCCCCCCTTGGAGTACTCAACAGTTCAGATGTTTCTCTGAGTCTTATTTAAGCTTCTTCAGTCTCATCAAATACATAATTTCAAATAGTAGCTGTACTATGTTAAATGCCATAGGAAGGGAGATGACAAAATGGACTAAAAAATCATAGACTTCCCAATAAAAACATTATTTTTGCTTGACATTATTTGCTAAATTCAACCTAAACATATTAATCACTTTGCTCAATCCCTCCAATTTCTCTCAGCTTTTCTTATATGTCTTGCCTCTCTGATTTCCTTTAATAGATAATCTTTCTCCCATATTTAAATATATGACCTTTCTTAATATCATGCTTCTATGAAAAACCTCCCTTGGAGATGCTGCCACATTTGATAGGCTTTGAACCGCTGTGCTTGAAAGACAGGATGTGATAACTCTGTGATGCCTGAAGATGCTTTAATGGGCACACAATAGGTAACCCATTACTCTTACCACACAGATATAATTGTTACAGAGAGATGGAACAATTAACTGTATATACAACAAAGAGTAGTGCAATCAAATCAAGAGGAACAAAATGAAAAAAAAATCAAAATCAAAAACTTGAGAAGATCACTCTTTTCTTTTGTTTCCTACAAAATTCATGGGAAAAAATGTGTGAACTGAACTTCCACACCCCAGCCTTTTCTGGGCTCTACCTATAAGCAGGAGGAGCAGAGAAGGCATCAATTTGACTCTGCCAGAATGCTCACTATTGCACTCAGAAGATGTAAATCCTGTAGAGCAGTCCTGACTAACGGTTGTCTGCATAATCTACAGAAGCAGCTTCATTGGTCAGTTTAAGAGCATGATTCTTCATAGATTTAAATGGGAAGTTACTTTGGCTTCAGGGAAGTAGAATCTAGCTCAGAAATCTCACAGTGTAACACATTACAAAAATATTAATTTCAGTTAAATTAAATGAAAAACATACACTTTACTATTTTATGATTACAAGTATTTCCTAAAATGTCAATAAAGGTTAAAAAGAAATGACCTGGTTGGTTTGTTCAACCATATGAGGGAATTTCAATTTGCTATTTATTTTAAGTAAAAATGTATCTGCAACATCATTAAAATACAGATTCTGTTTCTCATATTTTCTTCTCATTAAAAAGGGAGAATGAAGACAAATGTGAAAGAGCTTAAAGCTATGGTATTGGGTTTGAGGATCAGTTGAACATTTCATTTTGTCTGTAGTTCTAATTATAGATTTGAT
This sequence comes from Heteronetta atricapilla, assembly GCA_011075105.1. Classification (NCBI taxonomy): domain Eukaryota; kingdom Metazoa; phylum Chordata; class Aves; order Anseriformes; family Anatidae; genus Heteronetta; species Heteronetta atricapilla. Next base: position 74,435,016 of record CM021731.1, on the reverse strand, counting down.
TATTATATAAATATTGTTTTGTGTTAGTTCTGTGGCCAGACTTCTAAATTTAGAATTCATCTTTTTTTTTTTTATGATGTAGTTTCAATAATAAACATTATGATCAAGCCTAGGTGTATGTTACAGCATTAAAATGCCTCCTTTTTAGGCAATCGGTGGAATCATTGTTACTGCTCAGCTATGGCTTAGGTAGTCTGCCTATAAAAATGAAGATTTATTTTTATGTGACTTGAACTAAAACAACTGAGTTTTAATGTATGCTCACTCTTAACTATTAAAATTCTGTGCAATGGCAGTTTAAATGTTTTATTTTCAAATAAACAAGCAAATGGACTGTTATTTCTATAAATATTAACAGAATCATGCCCAAGCACTGGGAGTTTTCAGCCTGAAGCAAGAGGGAACCACACATTTTCTGTTTATTTTTTTGTGGGTTTTACTATTTCAAGTAACATCGAGGTCTGAACTGGAGATATTCTGACATTTCTGGTTACTTTGAAGAAAAAAAGTCCCAGTAGTTTCTTAGCAAGTTAGGTCAGTTTATGCTAAGTCACTGAGTGACAAAAAAGTATTCTCCATGACAACAATATATGCAATGTCCTTCTGGATGTCCATCACCAAGTCTCTTCCGATGGAGCACAAAAAAAAAAAAAAAAAAAGAAAAGAAAAATAGTTGATGGACGTCCTGGTCCTGCAAGCATGTATGCAAAACTACTTACATGCTTACATGCACAGTGCCATCAAGTGTCATTCTGCAGGGAACTGTTCCTATCTCCTTAACTGAGAACAGATGTTGACAGTGTATCAGATGCTCTTTGCTGTTCTCCCTCCCTGTAACCTCAGCATGAAGGATAAAATACTAAGGTTCTTATGATGTCTCTGAAACAGTAAAAGCTGAGCATCAGCTGCAAGGTTTAGATCTAATAATGTTGCTTTGGTTTTCCTTTATAACTAGCTCACTTTAATGTTTTAAAGAGCAGAAATGGACAATTATTTGGTTGTGTTTTTCTGAGTAATACCTGTGGAGCTTTTGCTCAGCCTCATTTAGTGATAAATGATTATCTGCAAAATGACAAAGTATTGGTTAAGTTTTTAAACTAAATTTTGAATAGACAAATTCAGACAGCATTACATGACTGTTTTTTTACACGGGTATCAGACTATCCTTTGAAACTGTATGTTTTTGCGGCCCAGAGTTGTTCCTCTAAATCTCTGGTCATTTGAAAACAGTGCAGTCTCATTTCTTTGCAGCAATAAAACCCTCTAATAAAAAGAGAGAAAAATGGTTGAAATAAGTATATACAACAAAATTAGGGATGCTGAAAGCTAATCAACTCAATTGCAATCACTATGAGAGTAATAGCCTTAACTTAAAAGTATTGATTAAATATCCGAATATTTACATCTTGTACTGGAACTGCTGAAGGCAAATGATGCATTGCAAAGCAAACAGAAGCTGACCTTTGCACGTTTTCCCATCAGGCTGCAGCGTAAATCCAACTGGGCAACTGCATCGTACCCCTGTCGCGGTATCCTTGCAAGTCCGATCACAGCCTCCATTATTGACAGCACATGTTTCTGCAGGATGAAAGAGAAAGAGACAGAGAGGAGGGGGGAGAAAGGGAGTGTAATGAAATGTTCTGGGGGAGGGGAGAGGCTTAAACTCTTTGGGACAATTTTACAACATTATGAAAGCAATCTAAGTTTAAGCAAGCCAAATCAATCAAGCTCTTAAGGTCATCAGGGCCCATGTACTTGATTTGACTGGTAAATCATTTCCGCAAGTCATGATTTCTTTCTCCCACAAAACGGGTGTTTTTATTTATTATATTTAGTTAGTGCTTTTGAACTATCTTAGACAACAGGATGGGTTATTACATATGAAACAAGTTTAAGAAGAAAAAAAGTGATTGCCTTTAAAAGCAGAACCAAACAGTCAGTCTGTTTCATATAACTCAATGTCTAGCCAAGGCTTTTCAAGGTTCATTTTTTTTAAATGATGTTTTAGGCATAATGAACTTTAAAAAGCAGTAGAAAGCAAAGCAGAGTGCTAGACTTGGAACCAAGAATATAAAATCCCTAGTTAAGAAAGAGTTAATGGAAAATGAACTACATATATCACTTTGACAAGAATCTACATGCCCAATCTGTTCTTACTGAACTACAAGCAAAAGGCATCTGGGTTTTGTCCACTTAAAGCTTTTTGCAAATTGAAAGGAGTTTGGAGTGGGTGGGAGGGCATAATTGAGGTCACTGAACCCATTCCAAGCTGTGTCATTGAAATTTCCCAGTGCCTGTAGTATGTAGAAGGGTGGCTGGGCAAACACAGGCAAAAGAAAGCTGCAGTACTTCTTAGCTTTTACAACAGTGGGCAACAACTATTAAGTACCACTACATTAAAAAAAAATAATCATCAACTTCATTACAAAAAAAGCAAAAACCCCTCCCTTAATGCCGTTATTTTCTGTTACTTGTGTGTGCACATGCGCCCACCTTACACATACATACACATGCATACCCACACACACTTCCATATAATAGATAAAAAGCAAGTGAAATGATTAACTTTGCTTTGATCCAGAGAATAGAGTGGATGCGAGGATGCCAATTTAGCATGTCAGTTTGAACTGTGCATTTATCTGAAAAGTATTTACTTCAGAGAGCAAGACCTTTTAATAGTATCTTTTTCACTTGCTCTGGCTTTGATTAAATTGAAATAACCTCCCTGCTCCACCCAAGATTGCCATTATTCTACTCAGCTCACCTCATTTTGGCTTTCCCTGAAGAGGCTTTGTCATTACTTATTCAGATTTACAGACTCTTATTGCTGAATATTCACAGTTTGTGTCACAATTGTGCTCTGTAGACAGGGTCTGAAAATATGCTACAGGATATGCTAGTGGAGAATTGCTTTAGAACAGTATGTTGATCAAAAATTATTTAGACAGAACAGAAAATGCTTTACTTTTAAACCAACTGGTACTATAGGATTTTTATTTTAAAGTAGCCTCTGATAATGCCTTCAGTGTGAACTTAGGCAGGTCCTTTGGGAGGACTTCACTGCTTCAAAGTAAAAAACAACAAAAAATCTGTTTATTTATTCTTTTGAACTGGTACAGACCTCTACATCAGTTTTGGAATAAGTTGCTGGCACCTATGAACAAACTGAAAGCAAGTGGAAGGGGCACACATGCGTTAACAGCATGGGACAAAAATTTGCTGTCCATATACATTTACCCATGCTGTACTAGATATATCTATATCATGTGCTACATAATAACATCATATAGAAAAAGCAATAAGTATACGAATGAATTTGCATTAAGCTACTAGCAAATACAGCTAAAAAAAGGATTGACTTTTTTAGTAAAAGCTTTCTAAAGATGGAGCTGAACCTGCAACTCCTTATTTTCAGGTGGAGTTCTTGCTTACCTTTCTAATCCAACAAAATTAAAAGGCCATTTTGCACGCGTACAGAACTTGCATAAGACTTGTATAAGACTTGCAAAACATGAAACTAACTGCTTAAGTTCTGATTTTCATTTACTATCCTGGAAAGCTTAGATGCTGACACTACTCTTCAGAGAATTCCTTGGTAAATTACAATGCTGTCATTTCCATTTGTATGTGAATGTGTGTCCTCGTACACCAACATATCAAATTATTTTGCTTTCCAGAGAAGGGAAAATGTTTCAGGTCATTTAATGTATATTTTTTTAACTTGGGTACAAGTTAATGATAGGATGACTTGCCAAGAGTAAAGAGTTAGGATTAAAAAACAGGAAAAAGTGTTGAAGATGTACGTTTGGCATGGCACTGCAAAGAGCAGTAAATCTTATGTTAGCAGATTAACTTTGGCATATGAAGAGTCCTTTATTTTGCAGTTCATCACCAAGATATGAACATACGCAGTAATATTTCTACTTTCTGGATGACATCCAGTGAAAATGAATAGACACAACTTTTTTTTTTTTTTTTTTTTTTTTTTTTTTTTTTTTCCCATGGCACGGATGACTGGATCTATAGGGTAAGGGTCATTCAGTGAACAAGAGTTATTTCTATGAATAAATAGAGGGAATCAAGCCAGCTTTTCGTATTTTCACAGAGATTTAGTAAAACAAACCTAAAAGGATAAATACCCTTCAACTTTCTTGGTGACTCTGACTTTAATACATGACAAACTCTAACAGAATGAAGATGCAAGTGAGTGAGAGGACATCTGACAGTACCTCTAACATTCTGGATATTCAGAGAGATGTATTGATGAAATTCCTTAAACTTAAGGTCATGAGAAAAAAACGGTAAAAGAAAGCTAATGTGAATAGCAGAATGTGGGAAAGAGGTATTAGAAGCTACATCAAATAGAATTGCTGAGGCCTATATACAACATAAACTGAACCATGCCATCACTGGTGTTTCTGTTAGAAATTACTTAAAGCCATTCTTCTCACCACTGTCAAACTCTAGTAGTATTTGAAATGCAAATACAAATTTTAGGTCTCAAATGAAGAACATAAACAAATGATTTATTTCCAAGCTATCATGCTAGAGATGCTATACTTAAATGGAAGGGAAAGAACAAATGTTCAAAATTTGGATCAAGACTTCATGATTATATTGGTCCTACAGGCTATTATTTTCCACAGTTTTTGTCTCACCATATTTAATACTCTTTTTTTTTTTTAAGATTATTTTGGCATGTTTCTGATGTTTTTAGTTCTGATGCGGGAGCAGAAAATCCCTGAAGGACAAAGTATTGTTGGGTAACTGGTATTTCAGTTCCTTCTGAATTATGATAAACCTCATCATTCATAACTAGACTTCACTAGAGTTTAAAATCCTACTTATATCCTCACTTACAGCCCTGCTTATATTCTTATCAAATTCTCACCAGAAAACTCAGACAGAAACAGAGACTTAATGAAGAGGACATCTACTTATACAAGGTAATGTGGGACAGCTTATATCGTGTTTTTCTACTGTAAGCTCCTAATTCTGGAACAGTTTCTCATGTAACTGCTCCCTGGACTGATAAACAAGAAGTAACCAAAATCATTACCAACATGATTTAAAAAATATCTACATTTTACTAAATTAAAATATTTATTGATTCAGCAATAGTTCATTGTGCTATGGGATATGTGCTGTTTCTAAGGATCCTATTAAACTAAATACCCTATTAAAAAGTACATGATTGAGCTGTCTGTCAGTCCTTGAGCACTGGATCAGTGTTTACTAAGTTACCATGTGAAGTTACATGAGTATTCAGTCCTTTAATCACTCCAGTGTCTGTAAGGATTTAGCAATGAAAGATGAGTTCTCCAGGTTCTAGTTCTGCATCTTTTTGACCTAAGTGGCCACAGGGACTGGTCACTTCCTTTAAAATAAGCTGATAACATCAGACAGGACTTATTTGGTGGTGAATACTATTAAATGCCTGAAACTCAAAACATATTTATCATGGTTTAGGAACATTTCCACAAAACTAAATTTCATTTTTTAAAAAATGAAATATGTAAAAGATAAACACTCAAAATATAAGCCTCTATTCAAATCTGTTTTTTGGAAATGGTCAATTATTTCATAAAGCCATTGAAAAATTGCCTCAAATTTTTGTAGTTTCATTTTACCTTTACAATCAAAAGAACATGATGTGATTTCAAAGGCATTACTGAAAATCAGGCAAATCCTGGAATTTTTATTATTTACTTTGGCAGCTTGGGTCAATTTCATCTAAAATCTAAAACAAGTTTTAGGAACTGAGATATGATGCAAACCAAAACAAACTTACATAGGTGTATGTGACCAGAAGGGATACATCTGAAGATTATAAAGTAATATATGTTTTAGTGACGTCACTGTCTATAATCTTTGATAAGTCATGAGTTATGTTCCTGATGACAGGAAAAGGCAAACACTGAGACGGGCAATGGCGAGGCTCTGGGCAACTACAGGCCAGTCAGCCTCACATAATAAAATCATGCTGGAAGCCATGTCCAAGAACATGAAAGACCAGATGATTTGAGAACAGCCAGCACAGACTTGCTAAGGGATAATCATGCCTGATTAACATGATCACCTTCTAAAATGATGTGATCTACTCTGTCCATAAGGGGATGGCTGTGGATGTTGTTCACCTTAAATTTCGCAAGTGCTTTGGCATTATTTTCCATAGTATCCTTATAACTACAGCGATCAGAATGATTATGCACTGGATAAGTGGATAATATGTCAAGTAGAAAATTGGCTGGATCACAGGGCTCAAATGATTGAATCAGTGGTACAAAGTCCAATTGGCAGTCCTTCATGAGAATTATCCATCAGCTAATGATATTAGGGCCAATATGTCTGTACTAACAATGTGGACGTTGGGATGGAGTGCATTTTCTGAAAATTTGGGGATGATATCAAATTAGGTGACTATTCAGAGGGGTTTTAGCAAGTTGGAAGAATGGACTGAAATGAACATCATGAACTTCAGTGAAGGCAAATGTAAATTCTGCATCTGGGATGGAATAATTCCATACAGCAGAAAAAGCTGAGCATTTACTGGCTAGAAAGCAGCTTTGTAGAAAAAAAATGGAGTCTTGGCTGAATGGGATTCAGCTTTGTTTCCTCATAGAAAATAAGATAATCCACATCCTGGCCTGCATTAATATCAGTACAACCAGAAGATCAAGAGAAGTGATCTATTTGGCTCTTGGAGTAACAACATCTGGAGTGCTTTGTCCAGTTCTGTGTGCTGCAGTGCAGGAAAGGCAAGGACATACTGGAAGAGGTTCAGTGGAGGTCTGCCAAGACCATTTTTAGGAGGCTGGAGCACATGACAGGAAGAGGCTGAGAGAGCTGTTCAGCCTTAACAGCCTTCTGAGACTGAATACTCAGAAGAGATTTTGTTTCTGTCTACAGCTATCTAATGAGGCAGTGTATAGAAGATGGAACCAGACCTGTTTTGGAGGTGCCTAGTGGAAGGACAAGAGGCAACACATATAATTTGGAATTCCAACTTGATACAAGGAAAAAATTGTTCACTATGACAGTGGTCAAACATTGGAACAGATGCTCAGGGAGGCTCTGAAATCTATATCCTTGGAGATGTTCAAAACTCAACTGGATATGGCTCTAAGCAACCTGGCCTTTCAGCAGCAGGGCAGATTACAAGATCTCCAGAGGTCCCTTCCAACTTACGTGAGTCTATGATTCACCTATTCAACACCTACTAAAGAAGCTGAGTTTCAATTTTACTTCACATTATTTATTTCTGATAAAGAATATTGGAGGGGTAGAGGGAGAAGGACGATGAACACATAAAGGAGTATGTCAAATTAATGTCTATTCAATATCCTATTCAAGCATCTCTTTGGAATCTGATATGGTAATGCTCATGTTCTGAAAGTTGGAGCATGGAATTAGAGACCTAAACTTCTTCCCTAGTCTCCCATAAGCTGCTATGTTATCCTTGGCAAATTATTTGTGCTGGAGCTCACAAGAAATTTTGTGTTATACTAGTTTCTTCATGTAAAACAGGGGCAGTATTTCCTACACTCATGAGATCTTTCAAAATTCATTAGCAGACATGATCTCGAAACATTAAATACCATTGCTTTTATTACCACAAATAGTACAGAAATTGCTATCAGTAGTACAGAAATTAAAAGTGAGCCCTAGCACTCCCAAATATTAATTTACTTTTTTGCCCTGATAGTATATATTCCTTTTTAAATGTAACTTTTTACAGGGATAAGAGAATTTCATCTTTTCAATCCAATCTGAAATTCATTTAGATTAGCATAATATGCAGCAGGATTCATATAAGAAAGCTTCATCTAATAGATGAAGGTGTTTCTGCTTTGTCCTAACCAAGGTCAGTCATTCTGCATTAGCACTAATTATGTTCTACATAAAAAATTAATCCTACACTCTGCCATGTGTGTATACACCTGCAGATATATGCAAAACTCCCCTTTCCCAGTCTCAGTCAACCTGTCAAAACATTTGGTACACTGTTCAGTGTGATAAAAATTTGCTTAAAATAATATAAAACTTTCAAATTATTCTCTTACAGGATAAAAAGGTTTAAAAAAATAGAAATGCTGTAGTTGGGTATAAGGAACGAAGTGAAGAAGTAACAAAGGGATTGATCATGTTTTTTAAGAAGACCTAAAAATTCACATGGTACACAAGTGTTAGGCAGGTAAGAAGGTAACTGATGAATTCAAAATTTTATGAAGAGCTAAGGTCCCTATGTACTGGGTCTGGCTGGCATGTTAACTTTCCCTGCAGCAGCCCATACAGTGATGCGCTCTGCACTTGTAGCTAGAACAGTAGTGGTATCACACTGGTGTTGTGTCTACTGCTGAGAAGTGCTGGCACAGCATCAGGACTCTCTCTAACCCTCCTAGGGGGTGGGCAAAAAAGTGAGAAAGAGACATCACCAGGGCAACTGACCTAAACCAACCAAAGGGATATTCCATACCATATGATGTCACACTCAGCAATAAAAGGTGGAAAAAGGAAGAAGAGGGGAGGGGTGGGCTCTCATTGCGAAAACGTTTGTCCTCCTCCCAAACACCAGCTACGTGTGTTGAGGCCCTGCTTCAAGGATGTGGTCAAGCATCGCTCATTTGTGGGAAGTAGAGAGTAATTTCTTTCCTCTGCACTTCCACATAGCCTTTACTTGTTTTGTTATTTCCTTCCCCCCCCCCTTCCCCTTTCCCTTTTTTCCGTTTAGTTGAATTGTTTAATTAATAATAATATTTCCTTAATAATATTTTTTTCTCTTTAATTAAATTATCCTTATCTCAACCTGTGAGTTGTTCTTTCCTTTACTTCTTCCCCTCCTCATCTGAGGAGGGGGAGTGAGAGAGTGGTTGTGGTGTTCAGCTGCCTAGCCTGGTAAAACCACCACACCCTATTAGCACTGAAAAGGTGTAATCCTGCTTGTCCCACAAGAAGGTTGAGCCAGATGGCAGTCACAAAGAGCCCTCAGAAAAAGATGTTGAATATAACTTGGGTTTACAGTATTACTGTTCAAAAGCACAAGTGCTATTCTGCAGCCAATGCACCACTGTGTGGGCTACCAAGACACCAGTCACTGTAGTGTATTTCTGCTGTGTAGACCAGTGCAGGTCTACACAGTATCCTGAAAAAGAAAAAAGACAGATGAATGCTGTGTGGATCTCAGTGTGGAGGATGATGATCGTAATTGCATGTTATTACCAGAGTGTATAAAAAGTGTAAAAAATTCTGTATAGCTAATGATTTCTATTTTCTATCCTAAATCATATTCTATGTTTTTGACTGACCTTCTATCTTCAGGCTTTGTGCAGACAAAAAGGATACATGCAGCAATGTATAGGCAGTAAAAGATTAGGATTGGTCATATCTGCTGGTTTATGTCATCAAACTAAAGATGGTGAAATCCATATACTACAAAAAGTGCAGCACTGTCCTGGTTTCAGCTGGAAGAGAGTTAATTTTCTTCAGAGTGGTTGGTATGGTACTATGTTTTGGACTTAGGATGAAAATAATGTTGGTAACACTGATGTTTTAGTTGTTGAGCAACCTGGCTTCTGTGTTGCCAGTAAGCTGAAAGGGGTGGTAAGAAGTTGGGAGGGGACACAACCAGAACAGCTGACCCATACTGACCATGGAAATATTCCATACCATATGACACCATGCTGAACAACAAAACTGTGGGAAGTTGGCTAGGAGGAGGCTACTGTTGCTGAGGGACTGGCTGGGACTGGTCAGCAGGTGGTGAGCAATTGTATTAATTGTGTTGTGCATCTTTTTTTTTTTTTTTTTTTTTTTCTTCTTCATGTTCTTATTAAACTGTCCTTATCTCAATCTACAAGTTCTCACACTTTTACCTTTTTCAGTTGTTTCCCCCATCCCACTGTGGAAGAGTGAGGGAATGGCTATGTGGTGCTTAGCTGCCTTACGGGTTAAACCACAACAAGCATGTACCCTCTTTTCTCACTGATTAGCAATTAGTAACTGATGTGAAGAAAATTGCTATTGGAAACATGGAGAGGCATATTTATGCTGATTCTCAAATTTAAAGGCCACTGAGGTACTTAATGCTGCCTGAAGACAGAAATCTCAGCAATGTCTGACTTTAAGACAGAAGGGAGAAGAAGAGATAGCAGTCCCTCAAAACAAGGAATTGTTTCTAAGTTTGCCAAACTTCTGTAAACTTAAGACTGAAATAGTAAGAGGTAAGTATGGCTGAAAGGAGGACCTGAGGGACATGTTTTCCCTACCTAGTTGCTATGACTGGCCAAACAATAATACTGCCCATAGTGCAAGTTAAAGCAATCTAGCAGTTCATTGCCCTTCATTTGGAATTCACTTGCAGAAGCTTAAAGTTCATTGGGTCAGCAGAAATCTTAATCTGTGAAGTAATACTGCCTGGCAAATGGAGTGGCAAAAAGGGTTAATTTACTGTCAATCTCTGTTCCTCAGCAGATGTGCCATAGCTAAAGCTGTTGTAAACTGCTTCTGTGTTTGAGCCAAGAGATAACATGCTTACCTATCCTAAAACACATAAAAAGGTATTGAGAAGGCCTAATCTTAAAGCATTAATTGTCATCATCTGTAATGATTCTTTTCATCTGGATTCTTAGCATTCTGGAGCCCTCATGAGGATTAACATCAGGACCCAACTGTGCCAGGTGCTATTAAGTTAAGGTTAAGAAACAGTTATCAAAGGAAACAGTATGATTGTAAGGTATTAGAGCAGTTCTACAGGAGAGACAGATCTGAGTGTAACTGGCTCTCTCACTTTCAACAACACTGAATTCATTCAGTTTAACAACAACTACAAAAAGTACCTGAAATCAAATTGTGCCATAACTTTTAGCTACAAGGTGTCACCTTCTCTCACACCCGAAAAAGCCTGTGCTGACATCTCATTTTTTCACTTCAGGATGATATCACAGCACAACCTCTAACAAACACAGCTCTCTGTGAATTCCACATATATTAGATTTTTGCATAGTACACTCCTCCACTTAACATTTATATTATGCAGAGGAATCTTACTGAAACTGTTTTACCACTAGTGTCATCACTGGTGTATGCAGGTGAGTTGCATGACCAAGCCTAACAAAGATATCTAACTGGATAAAATAACACTCAAAATCCCACTCAAATTCTGACCAAAAGAATCCTTTAAGCCTGAAATTTGGAATACACTAAAGCTTAACTTGGGAAAGGTAATTTTGGAGGGAAAAATTCTGTTGATTATACAGTTGAGCTTGCTTTTAAATAAGAGAGAATAGGCAGTGTGAGTAACAAGGAAATGAGACAGAGGACAGGTGACAAGACTGCTGCTGCCATCCATAAAAATAATTTTACTGTAAGTGGCAGTGCATGCACAATACAGCATAAGATCAGGGTAGAAGGAAAGACTCAAAGAACAACAAGCACAAGGAGAAAATTAAACACACAACTAAAATAACTGAATTTTTAGTTAAGTCAGAACGATGTTATTCTCATGCAAATTATGCTCTGTGATGCTGAAAGGATAGAGAAAGAGCATTCAGAAGAGTATAATGAAAGAAACAAATAGCTGTGAACAGAAAGAAGGAGAAAATGAAAGAGCTTCATATTCAGGGAAAGAAAAACCTGAGACAGAAAGGGTAACTTGCAGGATGTGGAATTCACTCCGTTATGCTTGTCTCCTTGCAATTTCATGATCGGTAGAATTTTATTTGCATGAAAATAGGATGAGGATTCTGCACTGCCACATAGGGAATGTGTGAAGAAATGACTAGGTGAATCTTGCAGTGAATCACTAATCCTGCATTTTTCATTTCAGAGTTTCAGGTTCATCTTCAGAGGAACAGTACACATTTAGGGAATGTCACTTGATAGATTGGATCAGGTGTTTTATAAACACTGGATGAGTCCATTCCGGTCACTTGTAAATAGCATTATTAGTTTTGCTTTATTTTATTTTATTTTATTTTATTTTATTTTATTTTATTTTATTTTATTTTATTTTATTTTATTTTATTTTATTTTTCTAAATAGAGAAGATGCATTTAAGAAATACTGAAATACTCCAAATATTGCTAGGGAGCATTATCTCTGGACCTTGGAAAAATCCTTTCATTTAAAATGGAAAAGCAAAACAATGGAAGGTATTGGTAGGAATTCTGGATAAGGTCAGAGACTTTATCATCAGCAAAGAAATAAAGAAAAGGGATTTTTAAAGGAAATAGCACACCATTCACAAACTCAATGAATAAAAGTGATGCTAACTCAAGATGAAAAGATCTGTCCTTGGGAGAGAGAGAATGCACGAATAACCTCAGGGATTCTTTTCCCTATTTTCTGTGATTTCATATAGCAAAGTAGAGCTGATAGAAAGAGCTAAAGTGGGGTCTTGGTTTCACTGTTAGTAACTGAGTTAGAGATTCCCCTAGCAATATGCTTGTTAAGAACACATTTTAAGTGCTTTGTCGATTAAAGAAATAAAAGGTTGGGATGCATACAGAGCAGCACGTTTGGCTTTCTGACAGAAGATTTCTGACAGTGAGCATTTTAAAATCAGATAAATACCATTCAGAGAAATAAAGATTTATTTTAAGTTATTTGAAAAACTCCTAGGAGGCCGTACAACAGAGCTAAAAACTGAAGTAAATGCCGAAAAGGTGCTTCTGGCATAAAGTGATACCTGGTAGGCTGTAGCTATGATAGAAGTTAATTGCTGTGGAAGAACATTTGAAAATAAACACTAGCTTGTCCATCTCCCTGCTCATACCAGGATCATCTGGTGTTGTGGTTTAACCCGGCCGGCAGCTAAACACCACACAGCCGTTCGCTCACCCTCCCCCCTCCCTCTCTGGGATGGGGGAGAGAAACGGGAAAGTGAAGCCTGTGGGTTGAGATAAAGACAGTTTATTAAGATAGAAAATAATAATAATAATAATAACAATAATATGTACAAACAAGTGATGCACAATGCAATTGCTCACCACCCGCTGACCTATGCCCAGCCCAACCCCGAGAGCTGGCCCCCCACCCCAGTTAGCCACCCCTATATATTGTTCAGCATGACGTCAGATGGTATGGAATACCCCTTTGGCCAGTTTGGGTCAGCTGTCCTGGGTCTGTCCCCTCCAGCTCTTGCTGCCCCCCCAGCCTGCCCGCTGGCAGGACAGAGCGAGGAGCTGAAAAGTCCTTGGCTTAGTGTAAGCATTGCTCTGCAGCAATTAAAACATCAGCATGTTATCAGCACTCTTCTCATCCTAATCCAAAACATAGCACTCTACCAGCTACTAGGAGGAAAAAATAACTCTGTCCTAACTGAAACCAGGACATCTGGAAACTATCATTCCATTTTGAAAGAGAATCAAAAATCAATACTACAGAATCCATTTTTATTTCACACTGGAACAAAACAACCTGAGTCTTTTGGAAAATTTCTAATGAAAAAACAGAGCTCATAACACTTTATTCTAATGACATGGTATTTAGGTTTTTAAATGGCATGTTGGAAACCCTGGTTCCATTTTCTATCAGTTAATGTTTACTGCAGCTGAAGAATCCCAAGTCCTTATCAGGCTATATTGGTTATCAATATGGGCCCCAAAAGTAGAACAACTTTATGAGGTAATAATGAGGTAGTCTGAATTTCCAGCCCAATGTGTCCCTTCAACATGGGTGGTAAATCACCATGAAAGGGGATTCAGTATCATTTTTTCACAGCCCAAACAAGTGTTCAAAACAGACTACTGCATTCAGTTTATTTCCCTATTTCTGAAGACCATTCCAGGCAAAAGCAATTTGTCTTCTCACAAAAATTTTGTTCAAGAAAAAGGAAAGGCAATTTCTATCATACGAAAGAAATTTTTTAGCTGAAGAATGCAGGGCTGCAGTAAGTCCTACAGTTCTGCAATATTCCCTCCTGAGCTGCAAAGGAAATAATTTTGGGTCTACTAGAGAGTTCTGAAATCCAGAAAATTGTGGATTTCTGTATGAATTACACAGCCATTGTGCATTATACAGTAATTCAAGGCAGAGACTTGACTTCCTAGAAGTTATTCACAGTGAACCTTCAGAGTAGAGATCTTTGGATGACGGAAAGTGTGACCAGTGATTGTTTCCATACTGCTATGATGTTATTTTACACCTGGCAGGAGAAAATCACTTTAATTATGAGGCTGTGGTAATCCTAGTTAATTTTGTTGATTCTATTTCCCTGTAGCCAAGGAAGAGTTGTATGTCTCTAATGGAAAGAAAATAGTGATTCAGAGAGTTTAAGTCCTGAATTCCTAACATCAGACTGGAGGCAACAGCTTGGATAAGGTAAGCATAACAGACTAGAAAGTCTGAAAGAAGTTATTCTATGATTCATACAAAGCTTAAGGCATAATGCCTCCTGTCTTGGTTTCAGCTAGGATAGAGTTAATTTTCCTCCTAGTAGCTGGTAGGGTGTTATGTTTTGGATTTAGGATGAGAATGATGTTGATAACACACTGATGTTTTAATTGTTGCAGAGCAGTGTTTACATTAAGCCAATGACTTTTCAGCTTCTTGCTCTGTCCTGCCAGCAGGCAGGCTGGGGGTGCAGCAGGAGCTGGGAGGGGACAGACCCAGGACAGCTGACCCAAACTGGCCACAGGAGTATACCATATCATCTGATGTCATGCTGAACAATACTGCTGAACAATATATATATATATATATGGCAACATGCTGAACAATATATATATATAATATATATATATATATATATATATATAGCCAGCCAGGAGTGGCTGGCCGGGGGGGACCACTGCTTGGAGATAGGCTGGGCATCTGTCAGTGGGTGGTGAGCAATTGCATTGTGCATCACTACTTGTTTTGTATACATTATTATTAGTAGTACTATTATTATTATTATTATTTTCTGTCCTAATAAACTGTCTCTATTGCAACCCACAGGCCTCATTTTCCTGATTCTCTCCCCCACCCCAGAGAGGGAGGGTGGAGGGTGAGCAAATGGCTATGTGGTGCTTAGCTGTCAGACGGGTTAAACCATAACACTCTTTAATGTTCTACCAAGCTCTTCAGCATATAAGGCTATAACCCTCAGAATTGCAATGTGCCATAGGGAGAGGCAGCAGTAAAAAGAAGACAGTATACTAGAGAAAGTAGAAAGTTTTTATATGTTTTTCATGTGCACGGTCGTACAAGACATATATCCTTGCAAGTTAAGACCTGAGATTTTTAAGCCTTAACACCAACATAGTGCCATAGCACCAGTTCTTGTCAGCTCTGGAATCCCAAGAATTTCCAGCTGGACTAAGAGAAAGGGGAGAAGTGTGGCTTACCATATGAATGTGCATATGGCAACATGTCTCAGGTAAGTGACCTTCATTTCTGCTCACATGATTATCAACATGACATTTACACACTAGGTGTCTGCCCTCTTGGCATCTGCCTTCTTGAGTCCCTGACTTATGTAAGCTTCCTGAAGGAGAATCTTGTTTCATCAGAAATGAGGAATGCAGATCTACTAAGAGCTGCGTAGTACCTAGAAACCTCTGAAGGAAAACTGCAGAAGCAAAGATGGTGCTTCAGATGGCCTTTCTGTTAAGGTCAGGCACAAAATCAGTGCGGTACCTTGAACTCCTGGAGGATGTTCAGCTCACATCTGATGGTTCTACCCCTGCTCATTAACAACATGGCCTGACACCTACAGTGTGTATACATCTGATACCTACAGTGATAATCTGGGGTGGAAATAAGTATAACTAGGTACTGTTCTGCCATGGAGACAATCAGGTGCCTGCTGCTCAGGCACCTGTTCCTAAACAAAACAAAGTCAAGTCATGCTTGGTGCCTAGGGTAAATAGGGTAGCTTTATTCTTAGATAACCATGGTTTAGGAAAAAACTAAACTCAAGATATAAAGTCTGGTACCACTTTAGGGTTCAAATGGGTATACCTAACCTAAGAAGGATCAGCTATAAATTTATATCTCCCTGACTGACATACTTGAAGTAATAGATATAGGTTGCCCAGAGAAGCTGTGGATGCCCCATCCCTGGAAGTGTTCAAGGCCAGGTTGGTTGGGGACTTGGGCAACCTGACCAAAGACCTGCCTGTAAGTCACTCTCAGGAAATCAGGGACGGAATGTAATACAGGTACATGTAATGTATCACAGCCTGGAAAAGCTGGTCCTTGTTGGTGTGTATTACCAAATCACTTAAAGTGCTTCCTACATTGCAGAAACAATCTAGGCAGAGGTAAACTTCAGCAAAAATGAAGTCCAGGACATTTCCAATGTACTTCACTGCTTATACAAGCACTTCAGTTGACAGTAAAATGGTTTGTATGGGCCTTGGGAGCCATACAAATCATACAATCACCTTCTAGGGAAGGAAAGAGAATTACATTCCTGTATCTGAGGCAGGCTGCCAATAGCCTTACTAATGATTCAAGAAGCCAGTGCCCAATTGCAAAACCTTTAGAAGCCCTGACTTACGTTGAGATGAGCACATCTTGTGAAAGAGTGAATTTCAGTGCCCAGTTTGGGTGTTATGAAGATGTTTGTAAGTGATGGTATTCCTACCATTTGTACCATTATTCTGGCCTTAAACATGCAAGGGAAATTACTGCACTTCTTTAAGTTCAAGGCAGGATCAATGCAATCAGTGCCCCTTGTTCTTTGATATAATAAAAGGAACTTTGTATGACTGTCTTCTTGAGATAAGAAACCAACCTTATACCTTCTAGAACCAGAGGAAGAAAATTCTATTGCCTAAGTGGGATCTTACAACAGTGACCTCTGGAAAGAATGGAAAAGGTATACAGAAGGAGAGGGAGAGAAATACAGAGAGCCTTTGCAGTGGTTCTGAAGTTACATGGGTTCAAGCCCAAATCAACCAGATCCGCTTGAGTAGCAGAGAGTACAGAGAGGGATATGAAACATGGTGAGAAATGGGTCAGGCCCACCCCTCCAAAAGTTCTGACCATATGGGAAGATAAGATAAAAAGATATTAGAAATACCATACTGGATAGAAGTTGGGTCATACCATGATGGTGTTGCTAAAGCAACTTGAGGATTTATACTGTCTAGCATGGTCTGTGATGATGACAATGCAGCAAGTGACTATATATTTAAAGATAATTAAAACAAACAAACATAAAATTTCTTGCTTCTAAGAGTTGATGTAGACTCCCCAAAGAGCAAAGTATTACCTTTAATTAGGATATGAGGACTTCTTGAGACTTACAACCAAACAGTGGCTCAGTGTCCTTAATTCTGGCAGAAAGCAAAAGTCCATCTGGAATACAATTAAAGGTGCACTTCTTTTCCCTCTAAAATGGCAACTGAATTGGAAGTGAAGGAAATGCAAATAAGCTGTATGAAGAGAACATTTCACTGACAGAAGAAAATTCATTCAGTGAAATCTCTTTATTGAGAGCACTCTTTAAGTGGTTTGCTAAGAACAGGGAAGGTAAAAAAAAGATGGAAGCCCACAGTGTTTCTCAATGTTATGAAATAAATTGGATGAAAATTTCTAAGAATCACTGGATGGCTCTAAAGGAAAGTCTCTTGCAGATCATCTGAGAAGACCAGTTTCTTGTCTGCCTCACAAGACCTAAAAAAAAAATAATACTTCAGGCAGGAAGGAAGGGGGGTATGTATATCTGGTTTTCTATATTTAAGATTTAGCTGCAGGTCACAGAATCACACCATGACTAGGACACAGACCCTTCTAAGAATCAGTCTGACATACTGAAGCAGCCACTCTTCCTGTAGGAAATTAGTGGCATTGGCACACATATTTGACAGCAGTCTCGTTCTCCCAAAGTAATCTAACTCAAGACTATTCTTAGCCTGTGCTGATATTAAGTGTTATGAAGATCACTGTCATTTTAATAATACAGCATATTATAGATGACTAGTAGTGATCATCTCAGGGCTTGCAATAGAAGGCCTCTTTCATCAGATTACTAAAATTACATCAAGTAGAGGAGTCATCAACTTACACCAAGGAGAAGTCATCAACTTCTCCTACTTTTCCAAGACTGCCTGCAGCAGGGTCAAAAATCACAGTGCATTTACATGAGCTGGTAAGGTTTTCTGAGGATCTTTCTAGTTATTTCTAAAACAACTGTTTAGAAAGCACATGAAGAAATATGGAATTTTATGGAAATGCACTACACTTTTAAAATGTAATAAGACTATAAATAAATAAGACTCTATAAAAATTCAGTTATGGATTTTATGAGTATCATAACACAGAGTAGAAATAAACAATCAGATAAGTCCCTAAACAGTAAGCTACCCACTCAGATCTCAGTTCCTAATTAAATTTATGTACAACTTTAGTTAATATTCTTCTAAGGAATCAGTTGTTCAAACAGGGGCTGTCCAGAAACTGCCAGCTCTTGGCCGATACCTGCTGATACAGGAGGTACTGAAGAGTTATCCAATGTGTTTTGCAAACTGATTTTTTAACTATCTCCCTAAACCTACTTCTAGAGTCTATGTTTGTCTTGGAACTTGCAGGCCTAGTGTAACTAAGAAGCTTGTTGTTCATAATATCTTTTTAATTCTGTGCCTGAACTCTTGTAAGCATTGTGAACTTACTCTCAGGTTGGATAATTGCTTCTATCAGAGGGCAAAGTAGCAAAGAAGCACACTATGCTGCTCAGACCCTCTAAATCACTAAACCTCTAAACCACATACTGTTAGTTGCTGGGTAACCACACTTTGTAGATAGACCTTGAGTACTGGATTTTCCAATTGTATATAGGTCCTTTCCATGATTTTTTACTGACTTCCTGTGAGATGATGGATCTCACTGGAATTACAACTAGAAGTTTTACTATCACCTGTAGAAAGCAAGATGAGCTGCCTCATAGCTTTTGCAGCTTAAATCGGTTTAAACAGGGCATCATTAAACAACAAATTTATATGGGTCGCTTGCTAGATCTGTGAACGAATTGCAAATTAACAAGCATAGATATTCTAAAAATAAAGGAACATATGCACAGGTGTTCGCAGGAGAGAAAATATTTTACTTCAATGTTATAATCTAATACAATTTCAGACTTAACAACACCCTGTGATTTCTAACATAGGGTCTGTCTGCTGTTCTACGATTAAATGGATGGTTTAGCAAGGGTGATAAAATATGAAGTGGTATGAAAATTGTGCAAGTGTTGTCACCTACTGCAACTATTAGCCCAACAATCAACTCAAACTGAGACTTCTGGTCTTCTAAAGGTGGTTCTTCTAGGTAGGTGAAGATGTTTACAGCCAGAGCTTCACTCTGTGAGTGAAGAACCCATATCTTGTAAATGGTTCATTGGGTGTATCTCATCAATGCTCGCTATGCTTAAAAACTAATAGAAATATTGTGTGTGGTGTGTAGGGCATCAGAATGGAAAATACAGAGTAATAAACCACTTGGAAGCCTCCAAACTGCTGGCATCATTCAGCAGTCTATGCTACCCTGTGCCCTTTGTCACATGAAAATAATCTGGTAGAGATCCAGCCACTACCCTGTCAAGTTATCAAAAGGTCGTTCTCACTAATGGCCATAAAAGTAACATAAGAAGACCAGCACAAAGGTGAACAATGAGTTAACTGAGAAACTAAAGAATTATCTTAATTGTCCAATGCATTTCCTCATCTCTTCCACTCTCAGGCTCCAACAATACAGAGAAACAAGCCATGCTTTAGTCTTGAAAGAAGAACATAAGGAATCTCACTAGTCACTAGGGAAAAATCTTTCAGCAATTACTAACATAGCTACACAAAGGAAATAAATCAATTTCCAGTCATAATATTTACATTTTTATAAAAAGTAGGCTAATTCAGTTGTTCATTTAACACCACATATGTAATAGAACATTGTTGTATATCATCATCATCCACTTTTAAGTCAAAAGGCAAGTCTGCAACATGAGATTTTTTAGGATTCTTAGAGCAACACATACACACAAACACACACAGTTCACATGTAAGAAGTAGCTTGCATAAGGTAAGTAAGGTTAATAGCAAAAGCTTCTTTTCCGGCAGAAGAAATTGAACATTAATGCTTCAGCATTAGGAAAAAAAAAGTTTAAAAACGAGAAATGAAGTAGTAAAACAGATGAGAACTTAATAAAATCGGTGACCTTTCAATGCAGATAAAGTCAGCTAAAAAAAAACAAAACACAAACCAAACCAAAACCAAAAGGACCAAATAAGACCAAAAGAGAACCTCCCCCCACACACACATACAGACAAAAGTGAGAGCACAACAAAGGAAGTGGAAGAAAAGTGTTACCCATAAGTAGCCGCCGTTTCACCCGCTTGTCCACATCAGCTACTGACGTGGCATTGTACTCAGAACTCTCAATTGCAGCCTCATCCTTCTCTAAAACACAAGTAAGGGACAAACATGGAGCAGTTGGTTAATCACAAGCCCAATTTTCCGCTGCCTAAGACAGTTTCTTGGCATGGCACAGCCAAAGCCAAGAAGCAAGGCACGAAAGCACTAAATCCCCGTTAGAGAGTTAATTCCCTTTAAGACCCCAGGAAAAAATTAAAGGGAGTTTTGGGAAAGGAGGATGAAAGAGGGTAAAGAGCAAGAATGGTCAACTACAAAGTAATTAATCAGATACACGAAGGTTGATTACTACTGGAGAACAAGACAGCTAACATGAGTGCCCCAGAGAGGTGTTAATGATGGAAATTAAAACTCAAGGATGCTAGTTATACAACCTATTAAAGACAAACTCTAAAGTCTATTAGTGGCATCATGATCTGAAGTTGGCAGGCGGAAGACCAAGACAGACAGAGAAAGCAAGAAGAGTCCGGTGATGGATAGGCACGGATGCACCATAGTCTTGTACACATTGACACATCATGAAGAGGAACCAAACAACAACATGCAAATTGAACAAAAACAACAACAAAAATAAACAAACAACAAGCCAAACAAACACAAAAAAGATCATTTTGGGCAGTGCTGGTTGCCTGCTTGTCTATGAAACACTACTAGCTAAACATTCAATGCTAGGAAGGATGTTGCAAGAACAGGGTTTAGTAACTTTATAAGCATGCAGTAAGCAAGCTGATGTCAGCAAAAGTCATTGTACAAGGTATTCTCTGATATCCTGTAGGTAAGAGTTTCAGACAGTATAATGAGGACTTAGTTTGGTTATGCTTCATTAGAAATACACAGAAACGGTCACAAGTGTGGGAACATGATCAGTAAGTGAAATAAAAATAAAGACTTCTCATACAGGAGAGAAATGGAGAAGCAGCAGGTTGGTAAATAAAATGGTTTATACAGAAATGGAATTGCGTAATTAGCAAAACAAAAACCAAAATGCAAGTGGGGACTTTCACATGCAGCAAACATAAAAATAAAATAAAAGGATAAGTTAAGCAAACAAAGACAAAATATGTTAGACAAAGGGTCAAAAAGTATTTATATGGCATTGCAGAAGTTTGCATTCTTGCAGTGATGCCTGAAATCTATACACCACTGAAGACAGCAAACATTGGAATCACTGAAGTGAGGAGGAGGAGAAGGCTGGCAGGTTTTGTTTGTGGCAACACTACGTAGTTGAGTAGTAACAAGAGTTGTTTTGTTTTGTTTTTAACAAGTTCTAGATGGGATCAGGCTGCAATAGAGGCTTTTGTTTGAGTTTCTTTTATTTATTTATTTATTTTGCTCTGTAAATAATTAATGAATGTCGGTTATCAGACAAGACAGGCAATCAGGAACCATCACCAGAAAGCAGGAATAAAAATGTAAAAAAAAAAAAAAGAATAAAAAATAAAAAAGCAGCATTCTAATAGAAAGAACTACTTAATGGGAAGAAAATCAGCACAGCCAGTAATATGTGACTTACATCACAAGACCAAGGAATTTAAATGAAGTTATATATATTACATTACAAAAATGGAAAAAAAATAAAAAAACAGGTGCAGTGCATACAGCTTTTAAAATCATTTTTACATGCTGGATAATATAAAACATTGATCTGAGGATATTAGTGAATACTAAGAAACAGAAGATCAATAATCCATTCAATATAATCTGCTCTCAAGGCCCTCACCCTTGCAAATTCTCTGCATCTGGAACTGCCACAGGCTTTAGGGAGGGTTATTTAAACAGAGGGACTTTAAGACTGATTCCACTGTGTTAATCAAAAAGTACTAACTGAGAGATCCCGTAAGCTGAGACGCAGCTTGTGTACAATACAGGAAGGCAAAGACCAGTGCTGAACCTTGTTCAGCTCTGCCTCTGCCTATACAACCATTATCCTGCCACACAATTTGTGCAATCAAATCCATCAGAAGCGAATGAAGTTCTGTGCAGCCTCTGAGTTTTATGCCATGGATCTGATCAACAGATCACTAAAGATAAGTGACAGATTTCCATGGATTTTGGATCAAGTGCTTTGTCTTGCAGTAATGACAAAGGAGAGAAAAGATGATAAACATTTTTTTTTTTTTTTTAAATTCAGGAAATTACTAGGAATTCATAAGAACTTGAAATTAAACAAACAAAAAAGTCAACAAGACCACAATACTAATGAAAGCCATTATGGATTTTAGGCTCTACCCTGTAAGAATCTTTGAATTGTAACTTACATTGTGCAAAAATATCCCTTTTTATTTTAAAAATGTAGGGAGTGGAAAGAAACAGTGTTAAGCAAGTAATATACTTTATAATCAAGATGCTTTCTCTCTTAAATGGCTTTCCTACTGATAATCTTAGTGAAAGCATATTTGCTACAAGTGCTGTAATTTTTAGAATCATAAAAAATTCAGGGGAGAAAGCACAACACAATGTTTCATTTTCCACAGTAACAGCTTAGAAAAACAGGACCATTTTCCTCATCTTACTTACACAAGGAAGTCTGACACATTAAAATGAATAGAAGAGCTGAACTTTCATACTAATTATGTAATGAAACTTTCATACATAATTATGAAAGTTCTACACCTTTTCATTAAAAAAATATTAGAGTAATGAAAAGAAATAAAAGTTAAAGAAGAGTAACAAAGGGATACTTCATTAATAAACATTTTGACAAAACACACACAAATGCTTCTCTCTATATATAGTGTGACCTTTGCTGTTATGGTCAGGAACTGCTGTTACACACTTCTCTCAGCAATGATGCTAAACGTCTGGGAGATACAAACACACACACGTGCACGCACACACACACACACATATGTGCACATATGTATTCTATGAGGAATATGAAATAAAATGTGCTGCAGAGAAGTACTTACCAATGCAGGTTCGGCCATCTGAATGTAGGGCATACTTCTGATGACAACCACATACAGGACCAGTATCAGTGTCATCACAGGTGTGTTGGCAGCCTCCATTGCCATAGTTACAGGTTACTAGTTAAGCCCCAAATGAATGTATATATATGTATATATAAATAAAATGACAATGAAATCAATTAGTCTTGAGTGCCTTTCAGAATACAGAAGAGCAGTAACAAACCAAGAATAAGGCAACATAACATTCATATTTGCAGTTTTTTGCATTCTTTATTCGTTCTGAGCCACATTGTCTTAGCCATGCTCCTGCCTCATGCCTTTCAATCCATGCAGTGAAGAAAAGGAAAAAAATGAAAAAAGAAGCATGTGCTACTTTTCCACCAGTCTATTTTAATTAGTAATTCTAGCATGAGTGGTCAGCCAATTTCATCTCTTCCTAACAGCTATATGCTTTTATGTATAAATCTGTGTGTATGTGGCAGAAAGAAATTAGCAGTCTCCTAATACAGAGTCTATAGACAGCCTTTCTCTTTTCATTTTTCTTTACTTTCTAAGTAGAGGAAGCAGAGACCAAACAGCAAGAACAGAACCACGTAAGACTTGAAATCTACTCTTTCAGGTAGTGGTCTTCCTAGAGTAGAAGAAAGTTTAAAAATAAAGCAGGATTTTTTTTTTTTCTTCTCTGAGACAAAAGATACAATGTTAAAATGGCCCCACAGTGTACTGGCCTCTGCCAGGGAGGAAAGATCGGAAAGGTTGCTTTTACTTACAAGCATACAGTGCAAAATTGATTTTAGCAGTTAAAATGTTCTCTGTTTAAAAAATACTAAATATACATTAAAGCAAACATTTTTCCTGACAGGTACAGTTTTGAAGTTTACAAGAGTTAATTTTTTTTTTTTTTTTTTGTCACTTGATGGATTTATTTTCTGACAAACTAGTTTTTAAATACAAACCTTGTATACAACTGCTCTAATTTGCCCCTGTTCTGTTTAATCTTTTGCAGTCACATAGCCTGATGCTGAACAAACCAGTTCTGAATTCAATTTATTGTCTTTATATACAGATAATTTGGACTAGACTCTTTATGGATATATTTTTATTAACAGATACAGGGAAAATTCAATGTATGATTTATTCTGTTACAACATATTTAGAAATTTCAGAGGTCTTAGATATTCTGATATGTTAGAGTAATTTAAGTACTGACTGCTATTAGTCAGAATGAACTTCCTCACATTGGTCTTTAGCAGAAATTTTCTCCTAGATAAGAGAGCCAGGGTAGTAAATTGCAATATACCATAAAACTAAGATAATAGTTAACAGGATTTTAAAATTGGGGATCTAAATATAAACTGTGATTCTACTTCGTCCAACAGAGCTGAACTCATAATTTCCAGTGACCTCACTAACTCTGCTTTAACACAAGCTTCTTAAAATGGAGTAGACTGGAATTTCTAGTAATAGTATCAGTAACTGAAATATCTCATATCTGCTGTGAGTGTCCCTGTGCCGAATAGCTGTCCACTCTCAGTAACCACCGAAGTATTTTGCATAAAATGGAAAAAAATATAGCAAAAGAAATTGAGGGAGACCACGTCACCATATCCAATAGAATTCCCATTAGATCTCTTGACAACTTAAGAACCTCTAATTTACATGAACAGTCCCTGAAGTCTGGTAAAGGTCACAACAGAAATTGTCCCTCTCCTAAGTGAGTGTAGACCAGAGGCTACTCTGGGTTCAAGCATTCTTGGTCCTTGACATTGTACAACCTGAACAAAATCCCTGTGATGTTGAGAGGTAGTGAGAGAATTATATCTTGGTGTAGTAAAATGGCCTGCCTGGATTCCTGCCTCTCCTTCCACGAATACTGGTATTTTAGCCAACTGAAAAGAATGGCGGTGATAAAGGTGGACAGCAGCTTGATTTTTTTTTTTTTTTTTTTTTTTTTTTTTTTTACTGGAGCCTGACAGCAGCATGCTAGGCTGCAAAAGCTGAATTGTGGGTCCAGTCCCATCAGATAGAGGAGGGAATTAATTCAAATCATGACAATCCTATGCTTGCAGAGAATTACATTTAAAAAGCCCTCCAAGCAGCAACCACCCTCAGGCATTTCTTCTCTTTCTCCTGTTTTATAACTAACCATTGATTTATTTTTCTGAAAAAAATACCTAAAGCAAAGCATTCTACTTTGCATCAAATTGAAGCAATACTTTCTTTCCAATACACAGTAACAATGAAGTTTTTATTTTTGATGCAAAACAAAAACTTAAAAATTTATGCCAATTCTTCATTCTTAAAACTCCCACTTTTTCAATGAAGTCATGATGCAAATCATTTTCTTGCTCAACACTATGCCTATCTTCATTCACTTATTTTTCTCCACTCTTTGATTTGCAATTATTTTTGGTGTGTCATTTTCTTGTGGCTCCCTCTCTACGTCACATGATGTGCAGAACAGTAACACTTTTTTGTTAATATGTGGGTAGATGTAATACTGTTTTACAGCCTAACTGAAAGGTAAAGGAACAGACAGATGATGTTTGAATCAGGTAGCTGCAGGCTAACTGCAAATGCGAGCTTTCTTCTGGCTGGCTGTGTCTGGGATGTGATCAAGCAGGGGCTGTAGGTGGTATAGAATGCAGCTGCTTGCAATATTCATGGTAAAAGGTGCACACTGGCAGAGCTAATCCAGGGCAAGGTAATTTTCATTTCCCTGTCTTCCCCTTCTTCTCAACCCTACATGCCTCTTGGACTACTTGGAGATTCATTCAATGTTTCCATTCCTGTTAGACTGCCATGCCACTACAAATTAACTTAAAGGTGCTGTTTATGCCAGATATTTAAATACATATATAACCATCAGTATTTTTATTAACTATTTTAAAGTGCAACCAGCAACAACGTGTACACTTCAGACAACTTGACTGCAGTGCATTCAAAAAACTAAAAACCTCCACCCAAGTCTAAAAACCACCACTGGAAGAGATGAAAGTATCTTAACACAGTTGCTCTGATCCACATAACATAATGGACTTTTCGTTACTACGTTTGTCTGATGCTCTCTATAGTACATCCTGCAGAATCACACACTTGTTTTATAGTTTCCTTGTGTAGTGAAGTTAGAGGAATACTGGTTCCTGCTCTACCCAATCAATGAATGTATGATTTAGGTCAATTCCTTTTACTGTCTCTTACAAATATTTGTAAATCACGAAAAATACTTAAGAGCAAACGGACATCCAAATTGACTCCATTTTTATCAGAAAGCATTAAAGAAAATTCATGAGAAAAAAAAAAGTGTTCTTTTAAAATTTATTTCTCACAAATTTGGACTCTACAGCTATGCAACAGACTATTTGTGTATTTATTAGGTTTGTAGCATTGAAGAGGCAAACAAAAAAGGACAAAAAGTTAACTTCTGACAGACACGGATTATCTTCAAACACTATAAATCAAGTTAAAAAGATGGAAAATACTAAGTAACATTGTGTTTTGTTTTACCAGAAGAGAATATACACATATCTGTTAGAATTCAGATACACTGATAACCACATTGCAGATTTAAAACCTGAGTAACACCACTGATTTTGACTCTGAATCAGCATTCACATGTATCTTAAGTGCAATCAAGATGCTGGACTTGTTCTCTTAGTATTTATGGCATGGTAATTAAAATATGTGATACAGATAGAGAGAGTTTTCTGAGTATCTTATAGGCCAAATCTCGACACGACTTCCATTTGTGGGGAAATACTCTGTACATTTGGTTTAGAGAAACGGAGGCTGAGGGGAGGCCTCATAGAGGCCTGCATCTTCCTCATGAGTGGAGCGGAGAGGCAGGTACTAAGCTCTGCTCTCTGTGGACAGTGACAGGACTCAAGGGAATGGCATGGTGCTGGGACAGGGGAGGATTGTGCTGGCTGTTAGGGAAAGTCTGCACCCAGAGGGTGGTTGGGCACTGGGACAGGCTCCCCAGGGCAGTGGCCACAGCATCGAGCCTGCCAGAGTTCAAGAAGCGTTTGGACAATGCTCTCAGACGTGGGGTCTGCTTTTGGGTTGGCCCTGTGTGGAGCCAGGAGTTGGACTTGATCATTGTGGGTCCCTTCCAACCCAGGATATTCTATGACTGTATGTTTCTATGAAAACTAGCACTGGAAGAAGGCTTTGCTCATGTCTGCTATTAACATGAGCAGAAACAACATATAAGCCCTTCAGAGACACACACCATTTATAAGCGATGGCTAATGCTGGTGGCCAAGTTACCAGTCTGTTCTCCTAACGTTCACATTTCTACTGTGAATGAAGAGCTATAGGGCATCCTGTGCCAAAGCCAAGATACCAGTGCTTCAGACCGCATTCAAACAAGATTTACCCTTTTCATTGACTATCATGCTCGGGCTCCTGAACTGGCCAGCCATCCTTCAGGGCCTGCAGGCAGGCTGCATGGCATGGTCACTCAAACTATCCACCTGCCTCTGCGTAACAGCAGAATTTACTCTGGTTGGGATGTGCAAAGCACTCCTGAGCTCTGCATTTGGGCCAGTGCTTACATCCATGGACTAGTCTTGAAATGACATTTTGATGATGAAAGACAAGAAATTACTGTTTGGATGACAAATGATATATTAAAGAAAAAATGTAATTGTGATGTGCATATTCCACTAAATAAAGGTATTTTCTACCTTCCATGTTAAAACACCTGGAAAACTGAAAATACCGGAATTCAGCCCCACTCTACAGCCTAGATCCTAGAATTGAATTTCCAGTGCTTCTCTGAACTTTGTTATCATTCTTTTTCTGGTCTCTTCCATCTCTTCCATCTGTCATGCCCAAGATAAGGAACATTTGGAAAATATATGGCCAAATACTGAATCTAGTATTTAGTACCCACTAACCTGCAAAATTCCCTAAGACAATGATCTCCTCTTCTTGTATATGTACAGAAGAGATATATACCATAGCTCAGATGTCACAAAATTTGCAGCAAATTTTGTTTTTATAATAGACTATGTGAAAACATGGCTTTCTTTGATAGATCAAACCAACGTATTGCAATTTGAAATAAATTAAAAATTGCAGTGTTTTCTAACTAAATTGGCCATTAAATATATAATATATAATTTATATAAATACACAGACATCTCTATCTATGTGATAAAGGTATGAATGCAACACTGTTTGCACTATTTATTCTAGTATGGCCTTACATTTTTAATGTTCTGAAGATCTTTGTACTGACAGCAAATAACTGAAACTGTCAGCAGAAGCTGAAAAGCTGCCACGAGGCCTAGGTGGGAGGGCATTTTATTGCAAATATATTAGACAGGATTTTTTGAATTACTTAGCACTAGCTCTCCTGTTCACTTATAGGAGGGGGTAGGTAGAAATAGCTGTAGTTAAGTTTATCCAGTATTATTCATTAAAAGACTCAGCTTCCACTTGATTATAACTCTGCCAGCATTATTTCTTTTAGGTTATGACTTGCATGAATGTGTATCTGCTTTAGTTTTTTTCATACTTCCTCAAGTTCCTGCAAAACTGATACAGGTAACTAACAAAAAAACTATGCTATCATGCATAGTTTTTTTTTATCAAAAAAACTATGCTATCATGCATAGGTGTAACATCTTAAAATTTATCATGGATACGGCTTTAGATAGTAGAGGTCAATTCCAATGTTTTTTCACTGTAATCTGGAACCAAATTCACTATGCCTAAGTCTTATCTTTATGCTGCCAGCAAGGAGTCCAGAGAAGGGCTACGAAGCTGGTGAGGGGCCTGGAGAACAAGTCCTATGAGGAGCGGCTGAGGGAGCTGGGCTTGTTCAGCCTAGAGAAAAGGAGGCTCAGGGGTGACCTTATCGCTCTCTACAGGTACCTCAAGGGAGGCTGTAGCGAGGTGGGGGTTGGTCTGTTCTCCACGTGCCTGGTGACAGGATGAGGGGGAATGGGCTTAAGTTGCGCCAGGGGAGTTTTAGGTTGGATCTTAGGAAGAACTTCTTTACCGAAAGGGTTGTTAGACATTGGAACGGGCTGCCCAGGGAAGTGGTTGAGTCACCATCCCTGGAGGTCTTTAAAAGACGTTTAGATGCAGAGCTTAGCAATATGGTTTAGTGGGGGACTGTTAGTGTTAAGTCAGAGGTTGGACTTGATGATCTTGAGGTCTCTTCCAACCTAGAAATTCTGTGATTCTGTGAAGTACCCATGAAAATCACTGACAAAGCATATTCTTCTTCTGAAGGCTTGTGAGCACAGAAGATGGTAGTTTACTACTGTTTTGGATCTAAAGGATGTAGCTTTGCTGAAAAATTATGTATGGTTCTGCCTGGTGCATTTCTAGATGGCCTTCTGACATCACTTCCAGCCCCAATGCTTTTGTATTTTCCTAGGGTAGCAACTGAGAAACTGCATGTTTAAAATTTACATTAAGAAAACACTAAGGTTGCAATATTAAGCATTCATAAGCTAAAAAATACTAGATTTTTGGTACACAGACTTAATGTATCATGATAACCATCCTTAATGACAAATGCAGACAATATTTCTGTCTTTTCAGTGCACAGGTGGGTAAGTCAGGTCTGTGGAAACAGCTGGAGAATCCTTGCCTCACTGCCAAGAGAAGATGGTCTTTTGATACAGTGAATACAGCCTTATTAAACTCTCAATTTCTGCCCTTGTAATGGAAATCCTACCTAGAGCTTGGCAAGCCACATGGATCTCATCTATTACAGGTTTCTATATAATAAT
Organism: Heteronetta atricapilla; assembly: GCA_011075105.1. NCBI lineage: Eukaryota > Metazoa > Chordata > Aves > Anseriformes > Anatidae > Heteronetta > Heteronetta atricapilla. The sequence goes on along the minus strand of CM021731.1, from coordinate 74,405,006 downwards.
TATTTCTCCATGGCATTTAAGACTACAACGGAAGCCATTGGGAGCTTTGCTTTCACCATACTAAGTGCTGTAAGTGCAGAACTGGGCTCTGGGTTGTCTTGGTTTCAGCTAGGACAGAGTTATTTTTCCTCCTAGTAGCTGGTAGGGTGTTACGTTTTGAATTCAGGATGAGAATGATGTTGATAACACACTGATGTTTTAATTGTTGCAGAGCAGTGTTTACATTAAGCCAGTGACTTTTCAGCTTCTTGCTCTGTCCTGCCAGCGGGCAGGCTGGGGGTGCAGCAGGAGCTGGGAGGGGACAGACCCAGGACAGCTGACCCAAACTGGCCACAGGGGTATTCCATATCATCTGAACAATATATATATATATATAGGAGTGGCTGGTTGGGGGGCGGACCAACTGCTTGGAGATAGGCTGGGCATCTGTCAGTGGGTGGTGAGCAATTACATTGTGCATCACTTGTTTTGTATACATTATTAGTAGTAGTACTACTATTATTATTTTCTTTTCTGTCCTAATAAACTGTCTCTATCGCAACCCACAGGCCTCATTTTCCTGATTCTCTCCCCTACCCCAGAGAGGGAGGGTGGAGGGTGAGGGAATGGCTATGTGGTGCTTAGCTGCCAGACAGTTAAACCACAACATGGGTGTTTCTTGTTAATCCCCTATCACTACTAAACGACTTTGACATTAACGTCTTTACATTATTTTCCCATTTGTAAGATAGACAAAATAGTACTTTTTAACTTGACAAGAATGTTCTGAAAGTATATTAACAATGCCTATGGAGCACTCTGGTATTACTGGAATTTCCCATTATCAGGGATGAAAGGAAATTATCAGGAATGAGGAAATTACAAATCTCAGAATAGATTTTAAACACTGTGCAGCAAGCAAGGCATGACAATGAGTTATGAAGGAGAGGAAACTATAGAACAAAAGCCTATTTAATGAGCACTGACCATGACGTACACTGAATGAAGCAAGACACCAATAGTGATTGCCTTATTAGTATGGAATGATATGACCAGATGATGTGTGATCATGTAATTAGGATGTAATGACACAGTCATGTAATGCATGCATAAAAAGCTGGGAGCATTCCCTCCATTTTTTTAATGTTTTCTAATTTATTTTAACATTTTTTTTTAAACTGAGAAACATATGCCACATTAGTAGTGGGCCAATTCTGAAAATTTCTTTCAGTATTCTGATTCAGTGGCAAACTGACTGATAAAAATTCACCTATTGACACATTGGTTATCTGTCGTCTCCTCACATAAACAAACAAACATGGGAGAAAGCTCTGACAAACCCTGAAAGGCACAGTTGCATGGAAGGACCATTATAAACCAGAATACTTGAGAGGGACAGACAGTATATCAGACACTACCAGTCTGAATCCCTGTATACCACGGGTATAGACCCAGTCCAGGCTGCCAAGGGGTAAGTATCTCTTCTTCAGCTCTTTATCATAGCTGTATGCAATAATTGCAAAGTTTCAGCTCAGGATTTAGGTGAATTCCACTGAAATGCTTAGCTGTAAAAAGGTTTTATTTTATTTTATTTTATTTTATTTTAAATGTCAAGATTTTGTTTCAGTACTAAACGTTTAAGTCCTGTGTAATCTCACAATTGTTTTCCCCAGCTATCTGGCTACAATTTTAGGTATCTTTGCATATGGAAGGGCTAGTAGTACAACTATTTTAAACAATACTCTGGAACTTATTTGCAGAATGTGCTGTGATTTTACGGGTTGGTGTATTCTGCAGCAAGATCTGTGGACTTGAAAAACTCCATGTTCCTACATAGAGGCCTGTCAGCAAAAGTTCTTTATAAATCAAACTAACATTTGAACACCACAGGGCAATGAATAAATTCAAGTATTTTACTCTATTAAACTTTGAGGCATTTAGAAATATCTTTCTAGAAGAGGCCCTAATTCTCCTGTCACCATCTCACTATGAAAAAGGATAATGTAATTCTTAAGGAACGTATGAATTCATGGAAACAAATAATAAACAGTATAAATAAACATCCTCTCCAACTTAACCGATGTAGCTGATCTTGCACTGCAATTAACAGCATGCAAAGTTTGCTTCTTATAAACACTGTGAAAGAAAATGACCATAGAGGCATTTTTTTCTCTATGCTTTTGCCATTGGCCTTGTGTAGCCTTGCAAGCATTGAGGAGCAATCAGGCTGTACAGTATCCTATGGACAAGTATCATCTAAGCATGTTTAAACAGTGGAGATCTCAGGTAGAAAAAAGCTTGAGTGGCAGAAAGGGTAGCACAAAAATACTGGCCCTATGCAAAATATAAAACGTGTTTTATATAGTTTTATTGCACTTTTTTTTTTTTTTTTCTTCTCTCACAAAGCTACCAGCTAGGAAAGGAGGCTATTGGAGTCAGATTTAACACTCGCTGAAGCCATAAGAGAGACTCCCATGCACTTCAGAAGCCTTCAGATGAAGATGTTATAGAGGGTCAATTATTTTAACCTATACAGACCAATTCTAGCTTCCAATTTTGTGGGCTAATGAACATCTTCAGTATCTCAGCTTCCAGAATACAACACTAATAGTACATATGATATAGCTGAGTAATATTAATAAATGTAGCCTGTATGCAGTGGAATCAGCAGTACAGCAAACGTTCCTATCCTTTAAAAAAGAGGAATTAACATTGATAGTTTGATGGCTGTAACAGATTTATCATTAAACCTTTTAGTAGATTTATCAATGCATCCATCATTGTGAACCTCCAAAAGCTAGAATCCTGTATGCTCTTGTTTGTTTGTTTTGCTTTACAAGGAAAATCTAGATTAAAATGATCTATCACTTTCTGCATTCATAGGAAGATACAAAAGTTGGTAACATTTTGCTAACAGGCTCACTACCAAAGTTCTGTTATTTGATCCCTCTTATTCAATCCTAAGTAAACCTTTGATAGAAAAAACACATTACTAAAATTACAAATCACCTTTGGCCAAAACAAAGTTGATTTCTTGACTTCTGGAAAACAACAACAATGAAGAAAATAAGACATTTGTGGGCATTTGAAATTTAATCTTTATCTACCTACATTTGCAGTCCTTCTGGTTTTTGGCAAGTTCAAAGCCAGGCCTACATTCACAGGCAACCCCACCTTTGGGCGTCTCCCGGCAGATGTGTGCACACCCATGATCTTTGTTCATACAGTTCATACCCTCTGTAAAAGAAAGAAAGAAGAACAGAAAATATTTGTACTGAAATAAAATTACAAAATGATTATCACCAATTATACACATTCTGTCCTTCATTGTCATTGTAATTTTAATTTTGCATCTGGACCATGTTCCACAAGGCAAAAAAATGCAGCTGAAAAGACATATACAATCAACAAAACAGTGTAATGAGGGACAAAGTAACCAATTCTGTGATCAACTACAGCTCTATTTCATCCCTTACACATTACTGTAATGTATATGTTGAGCATGGATTCACAAAATCAAGCTAACCCAGTCTGATAAACTTATACAATGAAATGACTTGATTGGTAGATGAGGGGAGAGTGGCTGATATTGTCTACCTCGACTTTGAAACGTAGAATCATAGTATATCCTGGGTTGGAAGAGTTCCAACAGGGATCATCAAGTCCAACTCCTGGCTCTACACAGGACCAACCCAAAAACCAGATCCTATGTCTGATAGCATTGTCCAAACACTTCTTGAACTCTGGCAGGCTCAGTGCCATGATCCTAACTTTCCACACTTATAAAATTTCAAAATCGATTTTCGAAACTCAAATATATGAAAAATGAAAAGATAACAGAAAATGCATGTAGGATTGGCTGTATTTGTTTATATCTTAAAAAAATTCTTATTTCAAAAGGAAAAGACAGACATGAGAAACTTGGCAGTATACTGAGGCTAGTGGTATATACAGTCCTTGGGGCATACACAGTGAGCATTGATATAGAATATAGGGTGTTTTTCTGCATTTTTTGATCCCGTTACTTTTGATCACCTTATTGAATTATTCTTTTTTGATCACCTTATTGAATTATTCTTTTTTTATTATTCTAATTTTTCATGAAAATATAATGGATTAAAAGGATAGTTCAGGATATTCCAGAAAGTTGTCTGTGCCACTGGTGATCATCAGATTTCAATCACTAAGCTCACATACTAAGCTCGTATTGTTTTACGAATAAATGTAATGGTTGTTAATGCCTGTTTACTTACAGATACTGAATATCTGCCATTGTTAAAATCACTTCGGAAGTGAGAAATTGTACACTGCTAATAATATTGGGAAAAGCTATGATTAAAATTATTACATCTTTAAACTAAAGTGAAAGGCAAAACAGGTATTTATTCTAGTATTTGTGTGTATGGCCACAATATTTCAGTTATTTTCTTACTCATTTCAGTTATTATATTCATCAGGTAGTTGGAGCTGTACAAAACTATTTCAGTTTAGCTGGAGAACACCATTAAAATCTCCTAAACCTGAGAATTATTATTTCAGAAAATTGAAGTTTTTATGGCAAAATATAACACCATTATTTTTCAGAGCAGGAACATCTGCTCTGAATCTACATCATCCACAATGAAGCTTCTCATTTTCTCATTTTAGTATTTTTCAAGTCCCTAAGAACTAAATTAAAAAGAAATTCTGAACAAAATTTTGATTAGACCTTAAAAAACATTTATATAAAAATGCAGCAAGGAAATATTTTGGTTTGTTTAAAAAATATTGTCCTAAACAAATTCATGCTAATTTGGAAATAGTTTTAATTGTTCCAAATTTTAGATTTTCAGCAAATGCAGCATTTGGCCATATGCCTTCTCCATCAATCTACCTACATAAATGATTTATGAATCATTGTTGAGATTTACCCTTTTTTGAAGAGCTGGCCCTTCAACCAATACTGAATCTTTTATGACATTGCATATAAATCAAACTAAAAAAAAATAAAAATATGCTAAATACTTTCCTGATGCTAGTTTAGTTGCTATACAAATGCATGCAAGTGGGAAAGAATAATGCTCCAATTACTTTGCTAGATATTCCCTTTAGCAAGATATGGTCTAAAATGTCCAATGTAGTACAAATACATAAACACCTCACATATTTTCCTATACTGGAACTGGGTAGATTGCACTGCTAGTACTAGAACAGCTGGTCTCTTGACTGTACTTCATTGCTCTATCACAGAAGTAGTAAAATGTCTGAATTATCATTTCTCCTCACTATCACCTCCTGAGAAAAGTTTTGCCTTATTTTAGTTCATCTTCAGTAGCTACCTAATGTTCCCATACTTTTTACCTAGGGAGCCAAGAGTGTGAATAAAAGCATGGAAAAGGCATCTCAGTGCCTGTCTTGGTGTTCAGCATCCCTTTGCCTCAAAAAAAGGGCAACTGAAAAAGGAGGTGGGGAACATGTGTCCAGACCCACTGGCAGTCATGTGCAGGGAGACAGGAAGCTTCTCTCCTGGGTGATGAGCAGTGCATGGCTCCAGCAAAAATGCTGTATTCCCTCTGGGGGTAAGTGGAACAATCAAGGAAGCCAAACAGCTTAATTTGTAGAGATGTGTGGAAACATTCAAGTAAAAAACATCATAATTAACTGAGTGGGATTCTATTTTTCATTTAAATATGTTTGAAGCTTTTCTCTTCATCATCATAAGCCCCAAGTCAGCAAAGAGGTCCTAGCTCCAAGAGGAGCACCCTGTGCCTTACATGTTACTCTTTCCTAGAGTAACCTATTTCCTAGAGTAACCCATTGCAAGTCCAAAGAAGAGAGGGGAAATACCTATGAAATTATCCTAGCCCTTTCCCAAGACAGTACAGGATTATGTCTAGAGCAGTTTTACCCTAGTATGCTGCACAACCTGGACCAAGGAACAGACAATGTATCTTCCACCCTACCCTTAACCAAAATGTATTTGCAAAACTCTATCTTCTACTACAAAGTTTTCATAGAATCATGAAATAACATAATGTTTTGGGTTGGAAGGAACCTCAAAGACCACCTGGTTCCAACCCCCCTTCAATGGACAGGGACACCTCTCACTAAACCAGGTCACACAAAGCCCCATCTAACCTGACCTTGAACACTTCCACGGATAGGACATCCACAGTTTCTCTGGGCAGCCTGTTCCGGTGCCTCACCACACCCAGAGTAAAGATTTTTTTTCCAAATATCTAAGATAAATCTACCATCTTTTAGTTTAAAGACATTTTTAGTTTAGAGACTCCTTGTCCTAACACTACAGTCCCAGACAAAGAGTCTCTCTCCTATTCTCTTGTATCCTTTTCAGTACTAGAAGGTTGCAATGAGGTTTCTCTACTCCAGGATGAACGACCTCAACTCTTTCAACCTTTCTTCACAGGAGAGGTATTCCAGCCCTCTGATTGTGGCCCTCCTCTGGACTTGTTCTAATATAATCTTTTCCTTCTTGTGCTGGGGACCCCAGAGCTGGATGCAGTGCTCCAGGTGGGGTCTCAGGAGGGCAGAGTAGAGGGGTAGAATCCCCTCCCTTGACCTGCTGGCCACGCTGCTTTTGATGCAGCCCTGGATACAGTTGGCTTTCTGGGCTGCAAGTGCACATTGCTGGCTCATGTTGAGGTTCTCATCAACCAACATCCCCAGGTCCTTCTCAGGGCTGCTCTCAGGGCATTTTCCGCCCAGCCTTTATTTGTGCTTGGGACTGCCCTGATGCAGGTACAGGAATTGGCCTTGTTGAAATTCATGAGGTTTGCACAGGCCCAGCTCTGATCCCTCTGTCATCAGCTCTGTCATCCCTCTGGATGGCATCCCTTCCCTCCATCTTTGTGGTCCCCCCTCTCTCTCTCACTTCCGTTATTTTTGCACTAATCTGTGTACAGCAGCTTCTAGAACTGGAGTGATTATAGATGAACTGAAAAAACATAGTTCCCAAATCAAGGGAAAGACTAAATGTTGAGTAGAGAGAAGTCAGAACACCAAAAAATCTTTATTTGTTCTTGTACTATAATGTTTAAAGTAGAAAGGCTCTGGATTTTTCATGTTAATCGTTAATTAAAGCAGTATCTTAATTTCATATACTGCTACTCAAGATCACCTTTAGAGCCCAGCACAAAAACAGGTGTGTTCTCTTTGGCAGTGCTGGCAGACAGAAAAATGAAGACTTTTCAAACAGAGTTATACACATTCTCAGTAGATTCACCTCACAAAAGACAGCAAAACAGAATCCAATAGAAAATACATTATAAACAGAAGAAATGCTACTTAAGAAAGAAGAACACTAATCTAATTCAACTAAAACCTCTCTCAGCATTTTAGATATGACTTGAGAAGCTCGCCTATTGCATTCATGTTTTTCCTTCTGACTTTCAGTTACAAAAATTGTTCATGGGAGAGTGGCAGACATTGTTATGTGACCTGCAATCCACAGGCATTTTGTTCCTGGTCTAGGAGAGATTTGGATGTGAGTCTACTACATTAATATGCTCTGCCATCTATTTATCACAAATCTCTTAACAGTGCTGTTCTGCAAAACAGTCAGTCCGATACAATGACCTCTCCATTGTATTATGCTCTAAAAATGTTTTCAGCTCAGTGGCTCTGAAAGTGCTTGAATCAGGCTCACTGTGACAACTAATGCGCTGATCAGCCTTTATTTTTCATTAACACTGCCTGTTCTCGTCTTAACTAAGACATCTAGCCATTATTTTACTCTGTGGTTCATCACATATGCTCATACTACCTTCTTTGTTGTCACAATTTCACTTACTCTGTGTTTGCTTTGTTGCTGTTTTTTTGTATTTTCCAATTAACCATGCTAGTTCCAAACACAATCTGAAAATGAATACTTTGAATTGTGCCAATGCTATAATAAAGTACCACCTTTGAGGGTTATTGTCACAGTATACGTGGTTGAATGTGGTTAAAAAGTACAAGAAATCTAGAACTTAATTCATACAAATACACTGATATACACATTAACATGTGCAGCATTGATACTCAATCCCTAAAACTATGTTAGAATCTCTCTTTTTTTTTTTTTTTCTTTTTTTTTTGTGTGTGTGGGTATGTTAATTTTAGTACTAGGTACACATAAAAATAATTTATTACAGTTGCACCCTCATTTAATTAAAAAATGGATCTTATAAAAAATCATGAAAAAGCTGTAGAAATTATTTATATAATTCATACATCATACATAATCTGTATGATTGTGTTCAATAGCTTCTAGAAATGTTAAAAGACATTAAATATATTTATATGCTAGTCACTGAATTTCTGGACTCAGATAAGCTATAGTGTTTTATTATTTATTGTTTTACATACTTTTTATGAACATGCTCTGCATGCAAAGTAAAGCAAAAATCTTTTTAACACAAACAATAAGAAGTTGTTGTGGTCAGCTTCTTTCCATCAATCTTAATTATAGTTGATAATCACTTTTGCCTAGGCAGGGGATACATGTGGTGTTATGAAACCGCTACTAGTGATACTCATGAATTTCAAGTATAAATTAGAGAACTGCTCTTTGAATGACAGGATTCAATTGTATCAGAATCAGCTGATGCAGTTCAACTGTATCAGTATGCATTATATAACATAGCAAAATAAATAATACATAGTACACTGTAATGATAATATAGTAAGAACAAGAATGTAACATGAACTGTAATCTTTCTAGATCAGCTGATTTTCACTTATAGTCATTCCCTCCATAACTGCTGCCAGAAAGAGGGGAATACACCTTCAGCAGCAGAGAAATGAAAGAATACAAGAAGATACAAACATTCTCATTTTAGTTGTTTGCTAAATTATTGAAATAGTGTATTTTTTGTTGCTGTTGTTTGTTTTCTTTCTAAAAATTCATGTGAGTGATGACAGCACTACTAGAATAAAACACACTGGGGAATGACCAAGAAATGTAGAAGACTGACAGAGAAAATTCCTCTCAAAGTTTTTGGTTTACTGTGTTTGGAATGGAGGCCAAAAAAAACACAGTAAGTTTCTGATGGAGACACAAACATGGTATTAGTGAAAGTGCAAGACAGATGTTTCAAGCCAAATGTTACCTGTGTGTGTAAATTTTGGTCATACATGCCGAAAGATGGTTGAATATCCAAAATAAGCACACAGTTAACTTTCCCACTGGCTTGTGGAAAGCAGATCCCCATCTATACCCTAATACACAAAGTATTGCTGCTTTGGCCTTTTAACTCAAGCATATTTCATGCTTCAGAACAATGAAAATCAACATTTGGCTAACCACCCAAGATACAGGCATCAAATACATATGGTCTGATCTTGGTTCCATTAAAACCAAAGGGTTGTTTTCCAACAGCCTGGACCTGACTTTCACCTTCATGCTGCACGCTTCCACCAAACCTTCTGGACATTTCTGGCTCACTAATAAGGATGTTGTTCTGGGAGGTGAAGAACATCTGGTGAGCTTGGCTACCCAGTGAGAGCTTGAGATGCTCTCATCTCAAAAAATAATATGTCCTTACCTGAAGATAGGAAAAAACAAAACAAAATGAAAACAAACAAAAACAAACAAAACAAAACAAAAACAAAACAAAAAAAAAAGATTTTCTCTCTTTAGCAAGAAAAAAAAAAAGGACAAAATAAATTTATCATGGCAGCTACCCTTCCTCAGATGATGATAATGTCATGGGTAGAAAGCATCCATCAAGGAACAGACCAATGGAGGTAAGTGGCAAACATTGTATCAGGTATGCCAGAAATATAATAATCTATTTATATAATATATTATATAATATATATAATAATCTATTTCATGGTCTAATATTTTTTATTTTATTAAGTGGATGAATGCAGGACTTCCTGCCTTCATTTGTGGAATAGGTTGCTTGTTTCTACCCAAAGCTTTAGGAAAATAACACTTTTAGTGACCACTATCTCACCTCTACAGAGGCTGAAAAGAAAACTAAACAAATATAGCAGGCTAACTGACACAAGGAAACAGAGTTTTACTCTATTAAGTAGGTTGGCTAGATAGATTCTGGACATCATACAAGAAAACAGCTGCTACTATATAATACAAAATAAACAAGTTCAAGTTTGTTTAGCAATTGCATGTGTTTTCAGTTTGGATATAAAACATGCTTAGGGACAGCATCTTCAGCAGGCAGACTTGCAGTCTGATCTCTGACAAAATACTCCTGCTCTGAGTGTCAGTTGGAAAAACTGTATCTGTCATCCAGATCTGAAGAGAGGTTTTGTCTGACAATTTAAAAATAGGCATGTGTCAGAAATACAACTTCATTCTGTCAGTAGTATACAGATAGATTTGTAATTCTGCAAGGGTACTGTAGTTTCAGATAAGAGGAAAGAAAAATTAAACGAATGGTGGGAGTGAACAAACCAAGTTTAATTTAGCAGAAAAGTCATGCAGGTAGAGAGAAAGATAATAGATTTAAAAATTTCCAAAAAATGACAGCAATTCCAGTGGGACCAAGACAGAATGAGAATGGCAGACTGAAATCCAACCCAGGTTGGTTGAGACTGACTATTGTGATTGCATGATGGCTTTTTGGTGGATCACATAAAGGGATTTTGGCAAACTCAGTCTTTCCCACATTGTAGAGCTACAAATGCTGGTGCTCACTGTAGAGACCCTTTCCAACAGCCTTTGTGGGGAGGCTGAGTACAGTTGGCTTCACACACATAGAATGGGGTTTATTTCAAAGATAATTCAGCAAGATAGCCCAGGGAACTTGAGCTGCTGCTGTTCTGGCAAAATCTCTGAGTCTCCACCAATACCTACTTGGCACCTACCATCAGTGCTGATTTCACACAAGGGAAAAGAAATGGAAGGGGAAGGGGAAGGGGAGGGGGAAGAGGAAGGGAAAGGAAAAGAAAGGAAAGGAAGGGAAAGGAAAGGAAAGGAAAGGAAAGGAAAGGAAAGGAAAGGAAAGG
>CM021731.1:74158401-74394061 GCA_011075105.1 Heteronetta atricapilla | reverse complement strand
AGGAAAGGAAAGGAAAGGAAAGGAAAGGAAAGGAAAGGAAAGGAAAGCACAGTCAACACTACTACAATCTGCTTTCAATTTTTCTTCACCTTTGAATAAGAATTCCCTAAGGACCAAAACAAAGCAAAAGAAAAGGCTGGTTTTTGAGGAGATACTGCCACACAAAGCAGATGGCAGATGAAGGTAAACCTGAATGTAGGCAAGGCTATGCAGGAGGCATAACTGATGAATGTTCTTTATTTGAGTCTTCACCACTGCTGTTGTATTTCTTGGTGTCTTGGTGGGAGCTACTAAACCCCAGATGGCTCTCATGGCCCACCCCTCAGAGATGTGGTGCTACAGCTATCAAATGACAGCATCATCGAGGCTTAAATACCCTCAGATGGGTAGGAGTTTGGTAACCACAAAATAGGCCCAAGTTGTCTCAAAAATTAGAAACTCCCAGGTTATTTTTGAAAATACTAGTTTTTGGGCCTTATAGCATACTGAAGATATGAAAACCTGGCTCATTGATTCCTATATGGTCTCTAGTAGAAAAAATCCTGTTTATAACATGGGAAGGTTGTAGAGCATTAGAAAAGACAATGGCAATTTTTTCCTCCCTGTTCACAGGAAAACTCATTTTTTCAACAAAAATACTCCACCTAATATAACATGAAACTTATCTAAAAGATGTTGTGAAACTTTTAGTTTTCCAATAAAATGACTTACAATAATCACTGGAAGCAGAGAATTTCCACAAATATAAATAAATCATTTAATTATAAATACAGCTCTTCATTAGTGTTTCATGAGGAGATTTTGAAGAAGGACTAATTAAAGTTTAAACAACCATTATCATCTATATAAAGATAAAGTAAGCAAGTAAGCAATGGAATGATGAGAATAACAAAATGAAGTCTAAAATCCTCTTTTTTTTTTTTTTTTTTTTTTTTTTCTTCTGAAATCTTCACAGCTGACATGAGACAGCCTTGGTTTCCAGAAAGAAATAACTCTAATAAAGTATTTCAAAAATAAAGATTTCAAGGACACTTTTTCAAAACACATAGCATATAGTCAAATAGACAGACTAGCAGCAAATATTTCAACAACACCTCACTTTGCAGGAACTTCTTCACATCTGAAACTCTTCCTAGGAAAATTTCATAACTTCTTGCAACATCATGTAGAATATGTACTTAATCAGCACCCTTGAAAGCAATATAGGGCACTTACCAAATTTAATTTCAGACTCTGCTATTTAAGGAAGCTGTGAAGTAAATAATGCTCTCAAAGCAGCAGGATGAAACAGATTCTCATTCTTGATTCCTATTAAACTTTAACTAAGATGCTTTTTTCCCCCTGGAACCAGCTGATGACAAATGCCCCAGCTGTATGTGAGGTTTAGGTTAAAAATCTCAACTGGAAAAATTATCTCAGCCATGCCTATTCTGCACTGGGAATGTACTCACAACTCTCAAATTCTTTTTCAGGGAAGAAGCCATCTCCTGTGCCCTTGGCCTTACAGGTACTACCTTTCTGAGGCATGATACATCCCCATACCAGACAGCATTTTCTGAAGACATTCCAAAGAAAGCTAATATTAATTCTGCTATTTTAGTAAGATTATTTATTACCATGAACACAACACTTAAAGACACTTGTAAGTATTTTGTGTTGATGGCTGGAATAAAGCTGGATACATGCAATTGATTTTTTACTATTTTTATATCAATAAAAAATACACTGTAGAACTAGTTAGCAAAATAATACATGATACTATATATAACTACATAAAATATTTTAGTTATGCTACTATATGTACCACTATAAATATGCTATTTTATATGTATTATGAACATTATACATATAATTACATATAATGCTATACAGACATATGCACATATACAATCTATTTAAACCTACAAATGTGTTGTGCAAAAAATGAAGACTGTCCACTGTTCTACAGGCAAATATAGTGAACAGACTAAATGATTATCTATCATTAGGCCTATCATTTTTTTTTAGGTTATGACCAAGATTCAAAGCTCAACCTGTTATTGATTTTGGTTCTTACAAAATGTAACACTGACCACAAAGACAAGAAATTCATAGACTCGCGCGCCTGCCAAAAGGCTCACATAGCACAAAGGTGGTCACGTTTCTCAAAGATAAGGGATAAAGCTACTGAGTTTCTGGCCTCCTGTTAAGATTTTGTAGATCAGTTCAGCTCTAGAAAGCCAAATGTGAAGCAACATCCATATGTAACTGTGCTATAGTCCCCAGAACATCACAGTACCATCAACATTTTGACAGTAGAAAAATCCAATAATTTTATCTGTTCTCGAACAATCAAATAGCTGATGTCCACCACTGTGGTGACTTTCAGAAAAAAGGATCATTCATAGCTTATATACAATACAGAACTTTAATTTTATCAGTGTTTTTGGAGCTGTTCTTTACAGATGCAAACTTCAAGGTTTGTACAGCCCACTTCCACAAACCATCAGTGTTCAGGAAATAGTTTCTTTCTTGGAAAAGTCAAACTGGAAGGTGTATATCAGGTTGCCATATATAGCACCACAGAGTACAGAATGGATTTCAAAACTACTTCCAATTTAAATCCATTCCCTTCTTCTTTTTTTTTTTTTTTTCAATAAAAACATACATATATATATATATATATATCACTGATGTGTGTCAAAGAAATAAAGTAATCTAAGTCAGAATTGTAGCAGAAGCAAGAAATAATAAAATGATACTATGCCTCAGAAATGCTATTGCTTTTACAATTTTACATTAGCGAGATTGTCAATACCTGGGGACAATGGAACACTGAACATGAAAGGCAAAATATATGTTTGCAAATGCCTTGTAGATGGACAATTAGATTTCCTATCAAAATGTTTCAAAATGTGAATAGTGGCTGGGGTAAAAGCTTAGCAATCTAGAGTACCGTCATAACTGGATTAATATTTTATCAGTGTTTGTCTCTTCTCCATTCTTCTCTATCTCTTGATTATTTAGTAGGTCTGGTGCTAGAGCTCATAAATTTCAAAATTCTTTCAAGTTTTTTTTTTTTTTTTTTTCTTTTTAAACAAAAAAATTATTATGTATCCTTCCCATTCTGCGTCTCCTTAAACCATTGGCTTTTTCAAAGTTTTTTTTTTTTTTTTTTTTTTTTTAAACACCATAATGTGATGTACACAGAGGTAAAAGATGTCAGAATCCTTTCTGCTCCAAACCAGTCTGTTAATCTTCAGAAAAGCAAAGTTCATGGGTGCATTTTAAAGGGACACAATCTGTTTGTGTTTAAAAGAAAGTCCCCTTTTTTTGTGTGTGTGCAGAATAACAATGCCAGAATGTGTTATTCCAAAGAACTGTTGCCATGGCGATGCCATCAATAACATAATTTTCTGCATCCTTGTCCTTTAAACACATAAGGACCACAACAAGCATTAGTAAATGTGAAAAAAGAACAAATACCTTTTCTCTCTCAACAGCAAAGGAAGCCTTTTTTCACCTCACCAACAGAAAATTATGTAGAAAGGAATAATAAAGACTGTTACAAGAAGCACCAAGAAGCCTATTAGTGACAAAGGCTTTTTTTTCCCCTTTCCATGAGTAATTACAGATCTTCATGAAGAAATCAGCCCAGACTTTGCAAGCTTTAGATGGTAAAACAAACATTTGACTATACAAGGATTTCCCTTTCATGTACCTTTCTAAGGAAAAACAACTAAAATCCAGAGTGAAATGGGAGAGAAAACCCAAAGGATCTGCTGCAATTGAATCCAAAGGACCCTACACATTCACCTAAAAAACTTGTACTGAAAGCAACTATATTTGTGACAGAATCAAGCCAGCAGGTTAAAGTTGGCTGTGGTGGGAAAGTCTGGCTCTTTAAGTAGTATAATAACAGGAAGCTGTTCCGATTTTGAACCAATGGGAAGAAAAGGATTTCAATAGCAGATGTGTTACCAAACAGTTGTAAAACACTGTTAAGTTTAAAACCTCAAGGTCTAAAGCAAACCAGTAGATACACTTACTACATGAAATCAATTCATAAGTAATGGAAACTTTACCAAAGCAAGATATGACTGCAGAATCATGTAACATGTAATTAAGAAACCCTTCTGAAACATTACACTTTTTTTTTTTTTTTTTTTTGTCCTGACTTTGATGGGCAATGTACAAGCTGGAGCTCTGAATGTGCTCCTTGGTGTTTTCTATACAAAGTGAAGGTCAACATACTATGTGATGGCTTGTTTGTATCTTTTGGGCCTTTCTCTGTATGCCTGTAGTAGGATATAGTTATGAGGATGACACTGGGAAAATCTGCTGCTTCCTTCTCCTCGACTCTAGGCAATAAAAGGAACATAAGTGAAGAACAATTGTGAAAGAAAAGAATAAAGGAGTCACAGCTTTTAAAGGTAGCTGGAGTACATGAGTTGGAGATGAGAGTAGGGGTTGGTAACTTCAGACACAGATGTCCTACAGAGTTAGATCAAAGGGCTGTTAGGGCTAATGGCAGCAAAGATACATAGCACAAAACTGTAATTAGATTTAAAGCAGTATAGTTAATTTATTAAGATCATACAATTCCAAACTCTTCAACTGACTGAGAATGATCTATGAGTAAGAGATACCAACTTAACCATAAAACTGTATTTACGATGGAAAGTCTCAGCTAGTTAGGAAAAGGGACACTGCATTCATTTCCTGAACATGTTATTATCTTACTTTGTCCTGTGACTTGTTACTCCTTCAGTCTCTCCATCTCTAAAGTGAGAAATAATGCTTGCTTGTTTTGGATAGGTTCTTGAGCTCTCCACTTATTACTGTGGAAATCCAAAAAGTGTTGTGAGCCAGTACGGATGAACAACACAAAGAGATGGTGGGAACCAATACTTTTCATTTCTGTTTTAGTGCCTCTACAGTGTTTCAAAGTACTTACACTATTCAATTTAGTTTAAGTGCCAACACTGACTGGATTCTGTTTCATGGAGAAAAAGCTTCCATCTTCTTTCAACACATTTAAGAGAAGTTAAGAAAGATCTGTTGAAAGACTTTAATAGGGCAGCTAATGGGCTAACTCAGTTTATCTGAAGGGCCTACTCACCACATTCCCCAGAAAACAAAAATTAGTGGATTCTGTTTCTCATAATCCAAACATTAGCATTTAAGTCCTAGGAATAAAAGACAAATTATTCAAAGAAAAGGTTATGATTCTCTTCCTTTCCAGTTTGTCTGAGACTTGGAAAGAAAAAGTCTGCTTTTCTAAGTTGCTAACTGGACTCAGTAGGCTGAAAGCTGAATTGCAGTTCCCAGGCTACTGATCCCTCAGATCAACACTCCTGCATGATTGTGAACACAAAACAAACCAATGTTTCTGAATTGGTGGAGAGTCCCTTGAAATCCTTTGAGATACTTTAAAGGCCATTGGAAGTTTATATGCTTAATTTATGGAGTAAGTATTAAAAGCATACATGTGTTTTGTTATGCAACAGTTTCTTAACTCTGTTGAACTCTGTGACTAGAAGGACACTAGTAATTTTAATTGCTTATCATTCCTCTCAGAATGCCTAAGGGTCACCTCAGTGTGAACACCTCCTTGCGCAGATCTTTGAGAAAATCTTTAATTCTTATTTTGAAGGGAGAAAAAAAAGATTCTGAAATATTTAAAAATAAATGCCATTGCTTACAATACTATTCTCTTTTGCCAGTAATATTTTTTTTAAAAAAAAAAGAAAAATAAAAACACTAAAATAATCGGATATCAACAAAATTGTTCTCTTTATCGGTCCACTGAGTCCTCAAGAGGAACTTCCTCCATTAGATCATATAAAACTGTATCATTTGGCAGTGGAAAAGCAAAAGGAATGTCAGCTCCCTTTAAACTCCAATGTGCTAACATATTTGAAATGATGCTTGAGAAAAGAGAACAATCTTTCAATTTTAGGGATGCTTGCAGAAGTGCTAACATATTTGAAATGATGCTTGAGAAAAGAGAACAATCTTTCAATTTTAGGGATGCTTGCAGAATGAAAAGCTGTAGATGAATCCAGGAGTGGAAGCCATTATTTTAATGGCTTCTGCAACAATGCATCCTCCTCTACATCATCACCATTTTTCCTCGAATGGGAGTGTTTCCCCTATTCTTAGGTGACAAAACTATTTTAAAAAAGTTTTTAAAGATAGCATTGAAAAGCTTTAGTGGCATATTTCTGGCTATGTCCTGCACAACAGAAGCTAGGAAGTATGTCTTACAGCTCTGCTTTTGTTACCACATAGGTAACAGTAGACTTTTTGCAATGTATCTTTGCTAACATACTTGTCAGATCCTGAGAGAAAAAAGCTGTTGAGTGCATGGGCACATGGTGAAAGCAAGAGATGGGTCTTGTGGAAGAGGCAAAATAAAGGAAGGAAGTCTCTTGTGAAAGAGCATAACGGGAAACTCTATGGTCAGAAGCAATATACTGGACAAACTCTCATTTTGTAACAAAAACAGGAGTTTCAGTCTCCAGGTGCTATGCTGGATGAGTTTAGCATTCTTAGGTGCTCATGAAATTACATTCTTTGTGTGTTAAACAATGTTTCTTGTTTCACCAAAAAGACTATAATTAGCTGGGTTATTAGCTTAATTTGGAATAGTCTATGGACCTGGAATGTAGCTGCAGGGTGTGAGTTGTAGGCAATCTTAATAGATGCTGTATGTTGTTGCTGAGTATCACTGATGTTTTTTTCTAGATTCATTGAATAATGAAGGAGACAAAGAACATACACTTTGTCCTAACTTCAGCTTTGAAAAGTTCAGTTGGATGGCAATCCACATCTTTAAAAATTAGAGGGTACCATCATCTGAATTAAACCCAACATATGCAAAACAAACTCCAGCTATGTCATTTTGCCAGCCAAGGAAGATAATACAATGCTACGTGAGGATGTGCATTTTTACTGGATTGAAAGCGCTACCCTCAGTTTTTGTCTAGAACTAGCTGTGCTAAAAGGAATGAAGAAGACAGGCCAAGTGGTGGGTGCCAGAAAGCAAAATCAGCAACATGAAGAATCAGTGTTACAGGAACACTGTCAAAGAGAAAAGCCAAAATATGAAAACATGCCTAATTTTAGTCAGACTTTACTAGCATAGTTGATATTGCTTCTTGATGATGATGCCTGTTTTCAATGTCGTCAGAAGTTTTCAATAAACTTCAGACACTAAAGAAGTTTGAACAAGGCTAATTAGCATTGTTCTCATAGTAAGGCCAGTTAAGTCAGCAATCTTAAATGCTACTTCTCACAGCAAAAATACTGTTTTCCAGAAATCTCCAAACCAACTGTATCTTATATGAACAAACAATAAACAAACATTAGACTGTTTAGATTATAGTAGCAACTCTGAAGAAACTAAGGGATATGGAAGAGGGCAGGCTGTATTTTTACTATCAATTCTCGAATAATTTCTGTCTAAATTAGGAATCAATCTCTATTCTCCCTGTATTGTTAAGGAATAAACTCCCCTAGAAGTCAAAATCCCTCCAGGACATGTGAGATTAAATACAAGGAAACAACACAACTATCCCTCAATTCCCCCCAACCCTTCAACTCCTTGAAGAGATTTTTGGTGAACTGTAGCTGTTCCAAAACAATGTCAGCTGAATGCTTTTTGAAAGATGATTGAATAAATTCGTGATGGTGGATAACAGCCAGCAATCATATCAGGTTTATGTCTCATACACAAAAACTGTTTTGGTATCAGAGACCTTTCCAGTTCTGATCCCACAGACAGCTGAGAGACAAAACAGAAACAGTATGGTCATTTTGGAAAAAATAAGGTAAGCCACTTCTACAGGAGTAGAAATCTGTCATGAGAACAAAGGCAGTCCATCTCCTGGTTAGACTCATACAGTCTGTAGCAAAAAGTGTGAATGAAGACTTGATATACCCATCTAATACCTTAAATAGAAAGAAAAAAAAAAGACTTGGAAGTAACAAACAAATTATGAGAAAACATTACTGAACAGTCTGATGACTGAAAGACTAGAGAAAGAGTGCATATGTCTGGCTAAGACAACAGTCTAGCACCTTATAACCGTAAAACATCATTTAATTGTTCCAAAGGAATATAGTTTAACAACAAAAACTGCCCAGCACCTAGATTACTGTGTTCTACTTCACTTAAACTATGATATTACTGTTCAATGCAAAGTATAACACTGAAGAAACCTGCTCATTCTGAGAAGGTCTAAAATACTGTAAAGGGAACAAAGATATCAAGACTACTTCTGATGAAAATTAAAAAACTGTAAGTGTAATATGCTGGCACAGTGACACAGGCATCCTGGCCTGTATCAGAAATAGTTTGACCAGGAGAACTGGGGAAGGGATTGTCTCCTTGTACGCAGCACTGGTGAGACCACAACTTGAATATTGTGTTCAGTTATGGGCCACTCACTACAGGAAGAATACTGCGTTGCTCCATGTGCAGAGAAGAGCAATAAAGCTGGTGAAGGGACTAAGAAACAAGACTCATAAGAAGCCACTGAGGGAACTGGGGTTGTTCAGTCTGAAGAAAAAAGAGTCTGAAGCTCATCGCTCTCTACAGCTACCTGAAAGGAAGCTGCAGTGAGGAGGGTCTCTTTTCTCCAGTGACAAGTGATAGGACACAAGGAAGCAGTCTTGGGTTGTGCCAGGGGAGATTTAGATTTGATATTGGGAAGAATTTCTTCACAGAAAGTGTGGTCAAACATTGGAACAGGCTACCCAGTGAAGTGGTGGAGTCCCCATCCTAGAGGTATTTGATAGATGAGTGGATGTGGCACTAGGGGACATGACTTAGTGATGGGAATCAGTAGGTCAGGTTCATGGTCAGACTTGATGCTCTTGAATGTTTTTTACAACCTAGATGATTCTATGCTACTATGAAAAAGTTGATTAGCAAACAACTTAGCACCCGAATCTACAAATTACAAAATACAGTGGAAGGGCTGTCAAATCTATTTCACTCAGAAAAGGCAAAAACTACACGTAGAGAATTGATCAATGATTCTTTCCAAAGTACTTTCTTCCTACTATTCTCCGTCTTCCTTGGCACCAGTATTATTGGTGACCATTAATGCCATGATTGTGCCTTGTCTTTACATTTTCAAGTCAGTATAAGCAAGTACCAAGAAATATAGGTATTGATTCCTTCTTATAGTCATTGCTTTTCACTTTGGAGATACACAGAACTTTTTTTTAGTTTTTAGTCACAGCACTTTTTTATAACAACTAGACTGTCTTTCTGAGCTGCCAGGTGCAAACAATAATAAAAGCTAGAAGTGTGGTAGTGAGGGTGTTGGGTTTGTTTGCTCAACTGGCTGTGTTGTCCACAGGAACTACAATCCAGAAGCGTGACACTAGAGAAAACAAAGTGATTAAAACTACCTGCATGTTTAAGCAAGTGGAGGACAAGGAAAATGGATGGCATAGAACATTTTTGACCCTTCCCTCAGGACGTTCCTGTGTGAGAAGTGGGCTGAACCTTTAGGTGGCTACAAAAGGGATGTAATGGGAAACAAGAAATGAAAACTCAATAAAGAGAAGAACTTATGGATGAAAATCATGGCAAAACATAATGGTACTGCTTTACACTGAAGGAATGAGTACACATTTCTTAAGTATATTTGACTTATGTGGTAACCACATCAACTTTGCTTTGTAAGTATTGTAGTTAGGGCTTCATAATAATTATATGTCTTTGCAGCACAGTTGATAATTACTCTCAACTGGATCCCAAAGTATTTACCATGTATCTGTTTTGTGGTTTAGAAGATGAGATGGCTATATAATTTGAAGGTATTTTTTGTGGCTAAACCCTACTATTAAATGGTACTGTATTTACTGGGAACTATCACCAATATGATAAGCACACACATTGTTGAGTGTATTGTTTTGAGCAATAAAATTCCGTATGATTGAAAATCTGAGTTAGAATGAAATACTTTTTTTAGATGCTCAATGCACGTCTGCATTTTAAACTAAATACCCAAGGATGCTAAATTCCCTTTTTACACATGCTTTTAAGTACTTTTACACAGAAAATTTGCTAGCAAATACATATTGAGTGTATATGAGTGTAACAATTCACACTTAAGCTCTGATTTTCAGCAGTGCATTCACCAACTCACCAAAAAGTTATTTTTTGCATGATCTGTACATTTAATCAGAAATCTACATTGAATATCAAGAAATTATGAACAGATGCCAACAGATACACTTCATATGAAGAGGTATTCAGATAAATCTGTGCCCTCACAGGCTGTTCTACTTGACTGAATACAGAAGTCAAGCTCAGTCATGCTCTTGCAATGCCTGAAGGAAATTAACTTAAACTCCCTTGCCTTTATCTCTCTCTTCAGTCTCTTCTACCTATTTAGGTGGAAAGATTTTTGCTTCAGATCTGTATTTGCTCACTGTCTGAATGCATGGATGTACCAACACAGGTCCAGGAATGGACTCATCACTCTACTCATGGTAATATAAATTATATAAATATATCACTTATTATATATAAATATATACAATATATAAATATATAATGATATATAAATATATAATATAAATATAAATTACTTCTAACGGTGTGTATATTTTGACAGAAAAATTGGTTTTAATCAAAGAGCTTATTCTTCATGAATGAAATCTCTGAGCTGTAACTACTGAGTGGTGTTTCTACAGTGAGAGTTTATATACAAATTTACCCTAATTCCTGAGCAGGAGATGTGAGCTTCAAGGTTACTGGGGAACAGTGTCAGTGTCATTCAGCCAGAGACTACTTTTTTCTATGCTCATTTTGCAGCAGTTTTAGAAGCATTTACTGAAGGCTAGGTGCCTCCAAACAATTTTAAAGAGATTTGACATCTGCTTAGTGCTGAACTTCTCCAAAAAGAGAAAAATACAAACAGAGAAGCCTAGCACATTATTCTGAGCTGGTTATACACATTCATTCTGAGGTACTCCTAGGGTTGCAATAGCAACATAGATCCAGAGGATGCTCTTCTAGCCTAATCATTTTACACATCTCCTCATCTCCCTATCTGCACATTTATCATCATGAGAATATCAGCTATAATAAGTCTTGCTCTCATAAAAATATTGAATAATTTAGATTGGAAGGCATCTTTAAGGATCATTTGGTCCAATCTCCTTCTCCAAGCAGGGCTAATGGAAGTTACATTGCATCCTGAACTGCTGGATATTGTTTTTAAAGGTACTAATATCTCATCACAGCAATTACAAACCATGGTAAACTTGGTAAAATAGCATTTTAAACATTTGAAAATCAACATTGAGGATTTCTGTAATAAAATTGTCAGCTACTTTTTGTGGAATTACTGCTGAGTTCATGCTGTACATCACTTGTACATTTGTCACCTTAAAAATATGCTATTATAAACAAAATCTAATAAAAAAAGTTATCTTCATCGAGGAGATTCTAAAAGCATCATTTGGAGAACAATTAACACCCTCCTCTCTCATCCCACTGGAGATAACTGCCTTATCACCCTTCCTTCCCCTTCTTGCTATTGACACAATTTCCCTTAGTGCATCTCATCACACAAAGAACAATTGTTCCCACTTCACATTTACTTTTGAACATTCTTGTGTCTATTCCAGACTTGAAGATTTTACATGCTCAAAGCTTGCCAGCCCTTCCATATATATCAAGTAAGTCAGAAGACATACTATCTCTTCTGACAATCTTCACCTTTCTTATGCTATCAGACTATTCCAGCTATGACAGCTTCACTGTTCTAATAAGACATCTGCAACACACCATGATGTCTTCCATAGTTTAGGTAAATCCTTGGCTTTAAGATAATGTCAAAATTTGATGAAATTTCAATACAACTAAGTTTTGACTGTTGACACTATTTTAAATCCTCCCTATATTTTGCTTAAAAAAGGACGGAGTGAGTTTTGACATCTGACTCCAGTCAGCTGCCATTTCTGCGAGCTAGGGCAAGGCCCTTAGACACCTGGTGATCTGCCAAAGCAGCTGTCATCAGGGGACAGCTCAAGTGTCCTTGCTTGTCATTAAGCTCTTCTTGTAGGGTGATGAAAGTCAGAGTTAGAACAGATATGAAAAGCAAACGTATTTGCAACTGATCATCTCATCTTATGCGTTAGATCCACATGTCCTTATCCCTGATGCTGCACTGGATTCACAACCAGGAAACACAAAGAGAAATTACCCAAAAAGGAAATACTATTTTGGGGGAGAAGGGTTCTTTTCCATGTCTTATCTATTTGTAGGTTATTCATTTCCAATCCTTTTCTTCAACCTGTTCCAACCATTAGGTGAAATCTATACACATGTGATGCGAAACTTCAGGCAAGTGAACATATGCTAAGGAAAGAGCTTTATTCAAGGTCATCTCTATTGTTGGGAGGGGGGGAGGGAATAATAGTAATTATTATTTTTTCTTTTTCTTCTTTTTTTTTTTTTTAAAGACACTTTTTATCTGTGCATATGTGGCTAGGTATTTAGCCATGTACAGAACTGGCTTACTGGGAAACTTTCTCTTTATGACCACATAAATCTTTTTCATTAAAAACAGAGTTATTTATGCCTAGGACTACCAGTGCTTGCACCAGACTTGGTGGGCCAGAAGAAAACCCTGCCAAGACCACAGACTAACCCAGCTGTCTAGGGATTCCTAGTTTGCCATAAAGAGTGGCTTAAGAAAGCAGTTTTTTGAAGTCAGGTTATGACTCCCTGTGGGTCTCCTGCTTATTTTATAAAGGCAAAATTCATACTACCTCTTTACTACATAACTCAACACCCACAGAGAAGAGGAAATGCTATGAGAAATTTACACAAACTTATCTTGGACAATTGCAGAATCACATACACCTTGTTCATGCTTCTACGTATCCATTAAAGAAAAAGACAACTCCCTAGATTTTGTTCTAAACAGTATCATTCTGTTAACAAAATACAATTGTAGACATTGAAAATAGAACATTCATAAAATCCCATGCAAATATTTGTGCTAATTAAGGCTAAGGAGTTGTCAATCCTGAAAACTGTAGTTCTCTATTTATCGACAGTCTAATTTCAATGCAGGCAGCTGGAGTGGAAGCTTCCCTACCCTGGACTGCCAATGCTTTCAACCCTGACCTAAAGAGACCCTCTCTAGAAGCAAGAAATAATTCATTCTTTATGCTTGTTTGGCCCTGGATTATTTCAAGTAAAGCTGCCAATCCACTGAATCTGTACACAGTGGTTTTATAATATGGTCTACAGTCAACTTGGATCTGAGACTACCTAAGTCATACCATTAAAACAACACACTGAGTAGAAATGGAGTGTTGGGAGCAAAAGGCCAGAGCTGTTATCTGCTTCAGCTTATTTTTGTGATTTGGAGGTGGTTGCAAAGGAAGGAAAGAGTTTTGAAGCAAGCTGAGTCACACCTAATAGCCTTGAAAACTGCATAATAAAAATTAAGAGTCAAGGTCAGACAGCATTGAAGAACAGTTTAGACTTTTATACACTTGTATCACTTATTATTTTAAACACTAATATTACCTATTCCTTTCACAAAATGAAACATTCTGATGTTAGAATTCACCTGTTGTAAGCATGTTGTGTCTGATGCAACACCGGCTAGTAATAAGTAGAAATATCTCCATTGACTGAGACAGTGATTTATATGCTTCTTTTTATTTAGACCAGCTTTCAGAAATGGGTTTGTTGGTATCTCAGGATCTTAGATTTGCTTTCTGCCTAAGGAGTGTGATCTTCAGAAAATATGAAGCACTCACCTCCTGAAATGTACCCATTTAATGATTTAATGTCATACTGTACCCAACTAGACTTAAAAGCACACCTGTCACTTCTGAAAGGCAGAAATTCAAATGGTTCCCCTGCGAAGTCTTGTACTGCTTTTTTTTTTTTTTTTTTTTTTTTTTTTTTTAACTTCTTGCAAAATTCTGCTCATTAAGAGACAGTGTCAAAAGGACTGCATTACACAAACAGTATTTCCATCAGTCTTCAGTATAGTCTTTACTTTTTCTTCACTAGGTGTGTCTAGAAACAGAAAATTTCCACTGTTCAGAAGGGTGAAGAGGTGAAGAGTTTACTTGCTTTATGCCCATATTGTCTGCTTTAGCAACATCTGCAACTCCAAAATCTCAGCCTAGATCATAGTTCTGTTTTAGGAGACTGTACTTAGAAGTTAATGTCACAGCTGACATTTCTGAAGCACAGACTGGCTTTATGATATGACCGAAAAAGGAAAGAATCAGTGGCAGTAGAGAAAAGGAGCTGCTTACAAAAAATGTTTTTTTATCTATATGATACATATGATCAACTTATACTGCTTTTGGAAGCATGCTTATCATAACCTGTTACATCTAACTAAATTACATGATAACAATTTGTAAAGCAAGGAAGGCAATAAAATTCTCTAGTTTAATAGCATGAATTGAAAAACTATCTGGGAAACAAAGCAAAGTACTCTGTGGTTATGTATTTAATCCTGCTAAATTCAACATAAAGATACACTGATATCTGTAGTGTTAGATTAATCTTTTCAGCTCTATTTATTTGCTCAGAAACAAACAGTTCAGGTGGGATTCTTAAAAAAAAATAAAATGAAAAAATATGAATACTTTTTCTTTTTAGATCACTTTGTAGTTCCTTTCTTCAGAGCTGATTAGGTGCATGACAGAGCCCTTAAGACTACCCTAGTATACAAGCTAGCAGTCAGAACATGACTCCACCCATTTTCCCTATGATTTTATTTCAAAGAAAGACAACTGTGCTAAATTTGACCAAAGAATCATATTGACTTAATTTCAAGAGAATTATTTTTTTAAAAAACAATAGAAAAAGATAATTCATACTTAAGAGAACAACATCCCAAAGTGGCAACTTTAATAACATTTTTGCATTCCTTTTTCCTCTTATTCAGACATCCTGACACAGTTAACAAGTTCTGCTACTTGTATTTTCCACCTCATATCAGTATAGAGCTGGGGCTTTGATAGTTATTTTGATTACTTCCTCTTGCCTCACCCCACACCTCTATCCATTTAATGTCTCAGGAAAGCAACAGAACTAGAGAGTACAGCATTGCAGGAAATGGTGCACTTATATTGAAAGAAATAATTTATTATCAAATATGGAATGGTTAGGTAGCATAGTATGAAATAGTTGCAAGGAAGAATTACTACCAAGAAAGGCAGTACAAAGAACCAAAGCAATGTATCTGCCTTGCTTGTTTTATTTAGGCAGAAACCATCACTGTATCTTTTAAAGAAGGAAAGGGTTAAAAAAAAAAACAACTTGTGGGATTTTATTCTTTTTTTTTTTTTTAACTATTAACTACAACAAAAATAATTCTTCTTAATAGTAACCCACCCACAAGAAACAGAAGTTCGTGTCAATTTGTCTATTTGAAGGGAATGAAATACAGTTACCGATTTTTCAGTTGTACTCAACTTATGTTTTGTTTGGTATGAATGCACAGGGCAGCCCAAGAAGGTTACCTGAGCCTGGAGGACCGATGAAGCAACTTTTTTGGCCCTCAGAACAACTGTCCAAGAGGGGTGCACCTCTGCATGGGCTCCAGGTTGGTTTATCTGTCCCAGCCTAGGGGTGCCCATGCCAAAGCCACACCAGATGTTTGTCACGGCACTGGAGTGAGGGGGTATTGCACAGGTCTGCAATATGATAAACGAATGGGCCAGAGTGCATATAAACTGACAGTTCTCTTTCTCTTGCAGCCTGGGAGCAGGAGGCCACCAAATGGAAGGAGCAGGAGCCAGGATGAGGCAAAGAGAAGATGGCAGATCAGCCAAGATGCAGTAGGCCCATGGGGCTCCCTGCTAAAGAAGGCAAAATTACTATATGGATTCAAGAGTAAACAAGAGAAGTATACATAGGAGAGATCCACTAATGATTACAAAGCACACATACCACAAGAGCCAAAGGAAATCCCCTGACCAACAGTCAGGTGCTAGGAAGTAACCCATGTGCCTGCCCAGATTTTTCTCTTCCCTAGATACCTATGGCCATTAATGGAGACAGGATACTGGGCAAGATGGACCTTTATTCTGAACCAGTACACCTCTTCTTAGGCTCTAGCATGTTCCTTAGGGCCTACATGACCTTTTTTGTTTTCAAATATCAACAGATTTTTCCTTTCCACGTTACTCTTGAATAATGAAGACAATATTTTACTCATAAGGTAAACGAGCCATTTCTTAAGCAAACTTTTTAGCCTTACTTCTCCTAATGCCACTGAAATAAACTGGACGATAAGTACCAGCTCACACATATGCATATCTGACTCCCCTTTACTTTTACCTATCAGCTTTCTGACTTTGAAAACAAGACTACTGTTCTAGATCATCAAGGGTGGTAGAGTTATAATACAGAAATCAAAGCTAGGTACTTATATTGGAAAATATTAGAAAATATTTTTTTAAGAAGGCTAAGTTGCAAGTGTTTTTAATAATTTTAAACAAATTTATACCCTATAAATTTTGGAGTTCAATTTTATAGTATTTATTAATATTAATAAATATATTTATTAGAAATGGCTTTTATTTCAGAATTTTAAAGTTAAAGTTTTGTAAAAGAACTTAGTTTGGTTTAATTATCAGTGAGATAAATGCTGCATTTTTGCTATGAATTCTACATATCTATGTATTCTGCTTGCACCCTTAATACTGGTGGGATAAACCTGCCTCCTTGCTGCCTTAGTAGACCTATATTAGCATGTAACAGGTTTCTTTTTCACATAGCTGATTTTCACAGGTCTGTAAGTTACAGGACTGAACTGATATCAAAATTAAAGGCAAAGGATTTATTCACACTATTTACTTTAGGCATCTGATATCAGTATTCTCATCCGTGTGCTGGAGATCCTTTTTGATATCCACTGAGTGCCTCAGCTCTTAAACTCAGGTGCTCTCAATCACTTAGATCTCATAGTCATTCCTATTGCTGAATTCAGCTTGAAAGCTAAAGCTTTGAAGAACCTCTTTCCCTTGAACTCATAAAGAGGATGGTTTTGTGCATCATCTGAAACCAGTCTATTTGTTTCATTTAGGTAGCTGATATATTTTTTTTGCAGTTTTGTTGGCAAAATTAAGCACTAACAGCTGTATTTAAAGTTAAATGAAAATAGTTTTTTTTTTTTTTTTTTTTTTTTTTAATTAAATATATAATTATTTCAGGTACTGTTCTCCTTTTTTCCCTAAAATCTATATTAAATGAATGTGTGTTTCATTTCAAAAAACTGCTCATTTATTTTTCTTTGTCTGAATATGTTTTCTCTGTGAGTTTACTCATCATTCTGGATTATATAAACATGATTTTTCAACTAATGAACAAATGGTTTATCTGTGAAACCTTGCCCGATGCTGGCAGTGAAGATGAGAGATGTAGGCGACCAGAAATCAGTAGGCAATGTTCTCTCCCTAGTGAGGCCAGCTGAATGCTGTGCTTCCCTACCTGTAGAGTAGGGATACACATCTTTTGTCTGTTTGAATAGCAAGGGAAAGTCTCAACTTCACAGTCTCTCTCTCTGTATAGAGCGTAGAGGAGTTAACACAATAGACCCTGACCTAGAAGCTATTGTAATACAAATTAATACTTGATTTCCAAAGGACTTCAATAATACTAACTAAATATACATTTTTGGCCAAACCCAAATGCAATAAACCAACAGAGATTTTTACCCACTTGTACTGCAATTATCACAGTGAAGTGTGTCTTTTAAGAATCTTGGTTGTATGAAAAGAAAATAGCATCATCTTGTTCAATTCCCGTTCCTCTGCTGATATATTAATCACCTAAGTGATAGTTGTGTCTTTTCGAAGTGTTAAATATGCGTGGCCTTTGCCACCAGAAGGCTATGTTCTTACTATGTTTAAAGGTGTATAGAGCAGCCATAATTATTATGTTTGGATAGCCAAAAAATATGATAAATTTAAAGATTGCATATTTTTATTCAATTTACATACTGACATTTTAAAAGGAAATTAAGAAAATCTCAAAACTGAAAAACACAAGCCTATATCCTGGATCTGAACAATGTAAGTAGCAATTACCTTAAAATAAAATGCTGATACGGTTATTAAAATAATAAATTTTATATCTATTTTTATTACTTGTTACCTTTGGTACAATTTGCATTATTATTATGCAATGGATATTTGTCATTTAACAATGCTTGTCTGATCATGCTGTCTATCCATCAGTCCCCCAACTTAGTTATTTTTGAATACGCTGGACAATCCCAACTCATTTACCTAGAGGTATCAAAGATAACTGCAGTCACACAAACTTTGTGGAAATTGGCAACCAAACAGAGATAAGAGAACCAGACTGGTGTGGCCAGCCAGGAAAGGTTGCAACATCAGCACATGAACTACCCACTTTACCTAGCATACCATCAAGTCAGTCAGCACACAGGCACAAATAGGAATAATTGGCTAAAGCACAGCTGAGAACCACAGCCAGAGCATACATGGCTTCTAGTTTCAAAGGAGACTGGGGCCCCAGAAGGGGAATGGCTGGGGCCAGAAGTGGAAAGAGAAAGGGGTTATTGTGCCAGGGTGTAAGCACAGTTAGGGAGAAAGCATGAGCCACACTAGCCAGAAAATGGGCTTCACTGGTTTCATTGACCATGAGACAACAGGTCCTAAGCTACAAAACTACAATGAAAATTCTTCATGGATATAACCTGAGCAGTTCTACAGAAGAAAACGTCAAACATAAAATCTATAGAGCACTTCACTGTATAAGCTCCTGGATCGTGCGAAACATGAAGGCAACTTCTGGAGGAAAAAAATAAAAAAAAAAGAAAGAAAAAGGATTGGGGAGCAAAATTTGGTGAGAACAGGTGCTAGATAAATGATTAATTTTGAGTGAAGCATTCTATTACATCTTTCTTGGAAATTCTATATCCATAAAGAAGGCAGAATTGATCTTGACTGACAAGGCTTAACTGACTAGGTTTTTGTATCTGTCTTTCCTACAAAGCCTGTTAGCCACTCAGCTGCTTCTGGTGGTACAGTAGTTACGGGTTCAAATATCATTATAAATGCCCTGCAGAAACCAAGATAAAGGCAAAAATAAATTCATGACTGACATGATACACTGCCATTTGTGTTGATCTGAAGAAATCCTGTTCATGGCAGGCCAGTGCTTTAGAGCTGAAAAACTGAGGCTTCAAGCAGTTTCAAGAGTTGTATGAGAGCTAATGAGATCCAAATGACTCTGCACCTTTCTGCAAAATTGCCTTAGCTCCACTCTGCTGAGGCAGTTTTGCCTTGAATCCCACTGTGTGGGATTGGTTTGGTTCTAGGTATCCTCCAAGGCATGCTATAAAAATCCTCGCATAGCATGAGACGGATACATATTTTACTCAATATTAAAATGGCAACGATCAGCTTCACAGAGCCATACAAATACCTCTTTAATTGAAATCTTTCCATCTCTTCTATTTTCAAGACCCCAAAGGTACCAAGCTATGAATTTCAATGAGGGCTTTGCAAAACAGGAGTTAATTAGTGCTTTTCTGTCAATTTTTCTCTCATCACTCACCTATGCATTCTTGTTTCTACAGGGACATGTAACAGCAATTTAATGTTACACAAAAGGAGCAACATTCTTTAACAGTAGCAAGAATATGAGACATATCAGTTCAAACTGTTGTATGGCTGTTTTTCAAACCCATATGGAATACAGTGACTGCTTTTATTATGGAGATAGCAGACTTTCATTCACTTTCTCAAAAAAAGTAATTTTGTAGTTAAAGGAACCAAAGGCTTCAACACAGTGTTACAAAGCATAATCTGAATTTAATCCCTTGTTTTAGAATGCAGCTATGAGTAGTTCCTTGTAATAGAACCAGTCCATTTTATTACTGTTGGATTTCAGCTGTCAATTTAAAAGTATCACTATGTTGTTCTTCACTCAACATTCAAAGGATGAAGAGTGAAAACCCCAAAGGTCTGATTTTTGAGGCAGGATACCAGGATCTTTGAATCACAGTCCAGGCCCTTCTGACCTGTGAAATATTATCACTAACAACTGCTACCACCTTGACCAAACAACCACTCTACATAATTTCACAGAATAATCTACAAAATGGTAAATACAAACGTTTTCAACAAAGTCAGTTACTGCTGGCCTACTTCAATCTGGATTTCACCTAGGTCATAGATGAATACAAATAATTATTTGAATGAATTGATTCTTATCCTCTAGGATTCTGCACTGGCAATATTGTCTCAGCTGGTGAGGGGCATAGCTAATGCAGTATAATAGTTTGATTCCTTACAGAGTGATCTATGCTTTAAGTAATTGGAGAAATTATAGTGTCACCACTAGATCCGATACTTGTGAAACTGCAAAATGGATCAATTCTTTTTCTACCTCTTTTTTCCTCTGTGCATTTAGCACCAAGTAAACTAATTGAACTATACAGAAACAAGAGCATGCAATATGTAGATAACTCAGTGTCTTGCCTGCTTACTGTTTATCTTACACTTGACCATAACACTACCATCAGCTGGCAGAAATCAGTTCTTGGATAAAAAAGTATGACTGAAGCTGAACCTCAGCAAATTATGCAGTTGGACACAGGACAGTGTTTTCAGTAGACTTGCAGACACTCTGCAGTCTCTTTTGGTTGAATGCTAATTGGTTGCTTTTATCCCTAGTTAAAGAATACTTTTGCATTCCTTGCCAAGTAAACCTTAACACAGCTGAGTTCACAATTAGCACCTGCTTTTTTTTATTTTTTTTTTATTTTTTAATGAGCTAAAAAGCTCATTAGCCAATAAACCTGGCTTCAGTACTTCTGATTTTAACCTCTTTCACTGGTACCATAGCACGTTCATAAAACCAGGCTCAAAACCTTCAGGGTTTTCCTTTGGGAAATGCAAGTGCTACACTATGAAAAACTGCAGTGCATCACCTGGAGTAGGCATATCAGACATCTCCTTCAATTTTGATACTGGCTTGCCACCAGAGTGAAATCAAATCCTTGTTCCTTGTCTAAAGGACTTTAATGACTTCTATACTCGGCTTCTCATCATCTTCAAAGATATTTAAAAATCCCTACTATGAAGAGGATCTCCCAGCTAAAAAGTTCTTCACTGAAATTAAGTTATCTTAGAGAAAGGTAAATTCTGTCTACAACAGACACATATCATTCCTAGAGGTGAACGGAACAAGGGTAAATAATTTACTAGTACACATTTCTTGTGGAGAATTTGAGAATACAAAGAAATAATATGTGACAGAAATAACCACCATTGATGCGGCTTAATATTGCAATGTTTTTATATTAAAATTGTAAGGCTGCAGAAGCATACACAGAATGGAATAGCATCCCAACAGACTAATGCTACTTGAGCAATATTCTAGAAATTTAAATTCAGCTCTTGAATTAAACTGTAGAAAGAAAACATTCATTCAGACGAATGTTCCCATATGAAGTCTTTAAACAAATTTCATCATGTCTGATAATTTCTTGCTCAGACAAGGCATGAGAAATGGATTAAAAGGCATGCTACCAGCAAAGAAAAATGAGTGATTCTGAGAGGTGTTACAAGGGTAATTATTCACACTACCCCTACCCTTTCATACTATTTCTCCTTCCTACAAATACCGTCTTAACCTTACACTAAATACATTCAGAAAACAGAAGATCAAAGCAATAAAATGTTTTTCAACTTCTGATGGCAGGCAGACTTGGGAAAAGATGGGGTAGTGTCCAGCAATAAGAAAAAGAACCATGATAAAATTATAATTGGAAAGCCAACAGTATCACATAAATTGCTACTTACTGCACACCTTTCTGTCCTCAGTTTTGACTACAACTTGTGAGTCAGTGTGACAATACTAATTTTGGTACAGAGACAGCAGGGAAGAAAAAGAAACTGGCAGTAAAAGCCACAAGGCACCACAGGAGGGTGCTGCACACAGTCACTACATTCATTTAGCAGGAACACTTAAAGGCAGCATGATTTTATGCTTTCCATACAGACAAAGCAGGAATAACTCCTTTTCCTTCAGAGCACCTCAGAGTGAATCCACCTACTTGTAATCAGGGACTTGAAACAAAAGGGCATTTTTGGTGTTAGCCTGATATCCGTATGTTGTATGTAATTACAATGTCAACTAAGGCCCATTGCTAACATAGCAAGAGTGAGAATTAGCTCAACAAAGGACTGATCCAACGCAGAGAGTTTAATGACCTTATATTTTACTGTGTTTATGATGTGTTAGAGGATAACACTTCTCTACATCAAGGCATCAGCAGTTATTCTCTACACACTCAATTTCAATACATCTTCAGAAGACTATGATTCAAAGAATGAAATTACTGTATGAAGGGATTTACACTTTTATGAACCACTATGTAACAATACACTGACTGTATACAAGTATAGATGTATATTACTGTGCCCAGATATGTTTTCTTTTGCACATCCCACTCGATTTTGAGTGGATAAACAAATGCACAGCACTGCATTGTATACAATACAGCAGAGTTACCACTACCTACTTTTTCCAGAGGCTGCTTACAGCAATTTAACAGAATCTGCTCTGGTCCCCTTCCCCTCTCAACAAATGAAAGTCAGGTTGTATTACTAATATAGAAGCTGATGAAGATAACAGGGGCAGAAAATATCCCAAGAGATTTCAAACTTTCCAGGGTATAACTCCCTTCTATACATAAGTGAAGCTATGAGAGCTTAGCACAGTAATCTGATGCATATTGGATGCTCTTGGTAACACATAAAGTGCATATAGTATTGAGACACTGACCCTCATCTAGTTAGATCTTACTGAGGTATCCTTCCTTTGTGAGTTGGTTTTCTTGCAGGCATGACTTTGCTTTGAGAAAGCCACCAAATTTAATCACCTAATATTAACTGAAACCAAAAGTGGCATTCAGGACCCAACACAGCTGTGACGAAGTGGGTGGTGCCACACTAAGTCAGTTCTCATGGTCAATTTCTTACTAATGGCAAAGTATCAATATAGAAAAACAAATAATTTACCAAAATAAGAACTCATCTGCTTTCTAATATGTGCAGTGTACAAATATTTGTTTTACCAATTGAAATTTCATTACAAAGGAGAAATTTGCCAAAGAGAAGCACATCTACTGTCCCATGCTACAGGCTGGAGGCACAGAATAGGCAAAGGCTTTTAGAGAAACTCCTGTCAGCCTGCTTTGAGTATCTGTTGTCACTAACACTCTAATTATTTGGCAGCAAAATTCATTCAAAGACAACAAGGAAAATATATGTACTAAATGCACATGTATTTGTATATAAAAACTTTAAATACATATACAGCGATGGTATTACAAACCCAGTTACTTATAAAAAACCTTCAGAACTTTTTACTGTTGACTCTTTTATGGGAAAACAGTTTGCCGTTCTGTGGAAACAGAATGTTCTTCTTTTCTCCCTGAATTTTTCTCAGAGAATAAATGTTAATAAAATGTCTGACATACAGTAATCCTAGCTCACACAAATCAAATTTCAGGCTCAAGCCAGCATGACGATAACTTTTAGTGGGGACATGAGGGTGAAAGATGTGTGACTCATAGTCTGGAAAGTAACATTTCAGAGTCTAGGTCAGGATAAAAGTGAGAGGTGCTGGGGAAAGATGGGTGCAGAATGGGGATGATAAATATATTGTAATTTGAAAAAAAAAAAAAAAAAGAAAAAAGTTACCTGCTATCTAGATTTCCTCAGGCAGTGCCATTAAGGTATTCAAAAACAACTTTCCAATGAGCTGAAACAATCAGATCCTTTAGTATCCAAACACGTTTATCCCCAAGAGGTCCACTTTAAAGCACAATTATAATTTCTTCTTTTACTACTGTTGTTATTTATCTTCACCAAAGTAATCCTCCTGCTACACCACTCAAATGCTACAATCAGTGCAAGCACAAACAAAAAGGGAGTATCCACACACACATATTTTCCTCAAACCATCAAATTTAATCCTGTTCTTGTCACAAATGGCTTTTTTTTTTTTTTTTTTCTTTTTTTTTCTTCTGGTGTACTCAGCATCAGATTTCATGTGGAGGGACCTGAAACAGCAGCACTATGCTGTTAGCCCTTGAAGGCCAAATGCTATCACCAACACAATGAGTGGAACCCTAATCTACAAGCTGTACTTCAGAAATGAATGAAATGTTTATAAGGCAATAGTAGTGTGAAAGTGGAAGAACCTGCTTCACTCTGAAGTCTATACGCTCTGCTGGCACATGGAAGGTGAGAAACATCCAGTGTGTACATAAATCACCCTACTGTTCTCATACCATTGTTCTCTTTCTGGGCATTGAGGCTTATTTACCATTGCAAATAATCACTTTAGCACAGAAGAGAGCCTGCTGGTTTTAAGATGAAAAAACGTGTCTCAGTACCTATTTACTGCCCTGCTACAGTGCCTACCTACTTCTTACTACCATAAGTATCATTAATAGTGTTTGGGATTAGTAGACTACGTAAAATCCTTGAAAGCATATTCTTCAGTACTGAACTGCCATCAGTTTACTTACCACATATTGGTTTCTTCTTGGCACTTTTTAACCCCCTTTCTCAAAGTTCTTTTGGTCCTAGAGACACTTCTGTCCTCCAGATTGGTGAAATGGTTTGCTAAAGTATTCCATGGGAAGTGAAAAATTTACAATGATGGTACAGTTATTCACATCTTTATTTACCTATGCAATACTGTAACCCAAGGAAATAATTTGCATCATCAGTCTGTTGTTGGAAGATGTTCACTGTCTCCTGAGTCCAATTTAAGTCCTACTGAAATTGCTGGGAGTTTGTGGACTTCTGAACCAGTTTAATCAGACTTCGATCTCATCTCCACTTCTGAGAGAACACTACTTTAGCCTTCACAGATTTCATGGTCTATCAAAGCCGTGTTATTTTATCCACTTTTCCATTTACACACCTAAGTGGTATTCTATTCTTTAGTAAGAATGAAAAGGTGAAAGGACAGGATGAATGAAGATGACAACACATTGGCAAAGCTGCACATGGAAATATACATGACATCTGCCAGAAGAATATCCAGTTAGTATCAATCCCTTGTTTGAATCATCTATGAAAACAAAGATGAAAGAAAATCATTTGGAATCTATGAGGCATTTGTCAGAATTCAACAAGACCTTGTAACAATAAATGGAGTGCAGGAAACATTGCTGTGCAAGGGTGAACATGGAAAAAGAGAAATCTTCTTGATAAACAGCTCCATTTGATTTCTGTACTTTGACAAATAGTATCATCTAAACTTTGAAAATAGATTTTCATTTGGCCACTATTTGCAGGTTGCCAAAGTAAGCAGAAAAAAATGACTATTTTATTCTGATATCACATTGGATTAGAAGGCAGAGGAATCTTATTTCTGCCTGTAAATAGATCATGAAAATCCAAGGAGAGAATAAATATAGAACGGGAAACGCGATGTCATTCAACACAGCCACACTTCCGACCACAATGTTGCTTTTCAGATAGCACAAGTAATAGAGCTTAGCACAGAATTATCTCCATGAAGTGAGTCATAAGAAACTTTAAAAGAAAATGAGGTCATTACAGGTGTTTTTTTAAGGTAAACAAAGAAACAAAATAAACCATAAAATATATAACTAAGTGACATAAACTTTGAGTGCTTGGAAGTATTTTTATGTTCTGCGTTTAAGCACTTGATAGTTAATAAGAAGCTAATCTGATGGACACTCAGAAGTGGCACCATTTATAGCTAGGTCTAAAAAGCCTCAGAGGTGGGTTAAAAACATCCACAAAGCTGCACAACAGGAAAATTCCTTCAGCTACTTTGAGTCCCTCTGGCATGAAATTGAGAGCAACACACAAAAAAACAGTGGGACCTTCCTGCTCTCACCAAGGCTATATTTTTAAAGGATCTAACTATTGAGAATTACCACGAGTGTTCTTTGATTTTATTATTTTTTTACTCTATGCAGGGCTGTTCTGTGCAACATTTCAGTAAGCTCCCAACAGGTAATCCTCCAGAGTAATTCAGAGTTCATTTGGCAGATAAGTGGTCAGCTTCTCAAAGAGATAGCTCAGGAATGACAGCTACTACCTCTTTATGTGAATTCTCAGAAGATTCAACAGCACAAGGTATTTTCAACTAATGCCAGCTGAAGACAAATGATAACTTAGCCAAATGCCAAATAGTCATGATGAGATCTCCATAGAAAGCCTTTTCAAAATAAATGTCCAGGTAAACATACTAATCAGGATTTAAAAGAGAGACAGATTAGGCTAGGAAAGTATTGCACACCAAATCCTGGTTTAAAGCAGCTTATTACAGGCTTTTTTTTAAAAAATGTTATGTTTTTCCAGACCCCAATTAGAGCAGAGTAATTAAATGTCCATTAAGGAAGCACTTAGGACAAATTATAACTTTTCCTGGGAAGCCTAGAAGGAGTTCTAAAAGCATTTTGTCTGGGGAGATGTGGAGCAGAAACACAGAGTTTAGAGAACAGCATACAGGGAGAAACACAAAACTGTCCGTAAGGGCAGGGTTAGCCAGTCTCTCCACACGCACAGCCCGAATGCTGCCCTTTGATAGAGCTGGCCAGATTTTTGTGTGTGTGTGATTTTGTTTGACCTTTTCCTCAAAAGGTCCCCTAACCCGGAACTATTTCACCTGTGAAAGGAAACTGGCAATTCAGAAATGCTGCTGGGAATATGTTCCTTCACCAGCCACACCAGGCGTCATGCTTGAGCTGTTTCTTGCAATAAATGCACAGTCTACCCTCTTGTAAGATGCTTCATGGACATTCATGTTATGGTGTAATAGAACAGATGAAATCTAGCTGCACTGCCTGGCATATGGAGGCAGACAAGGCTGCCTAACTACCACACTGTACAGTGCCAAGGACAACACCCTTCGGGACTAAATGTTTCAGAGTTTTGATGTTTGTTTACTTTTTCTAGGAGGTTTATTATTATTATTATTCCAGAAAAAGCAGCTACTTCAGAGGACAGAATTTGGTTTAGTGGAAAAATACACCTCTTTCTAAAATAATGTTGACAATATTTGGTTGACCTGTTCAGGTAGCTGTATTCTACCTCACTTTTCAGAACACATTCCCAGTGTAACTTTGGCTGCCTTCCCAGTACAAGGGCACAGTGCAGAGTCATCAGGCATACAGATTTTCAGTAAGGAGCTCCTTGGCACCATCAGAAATTGTTCAATTTACAATGCTGAACCAACAAAAAACAAAGAGGTGAGGGAAGTCCAGGGGGGGAAGATGGGAGAGGATAGGATTTGCAATTTACAAAATACTGAAATGCCAACACTGATCATGTGAACTTCTGTCAAAAATTAGTGTTTGAGTAAGGAGGCTCTTAGATTTAGCTTGCCTAGTACTTTGCAGTTTGAGATGGATTGAAGAGAGTAGCTATTATATTTTCTTTAGCCCATGTTACCTGTAGGGAGAAAACCTGACAACTCTGGTAAATCACCAGCAATACACAATGCTCACAATACTGGATACTATTGGCTTACATTGCATGTTCTATGATTTAATCAGCTATGAACACACAAAAGAACTTTTAAAGGAGGTGCTCCACACCAAAGAGGGACAAAAGTGATGTAGGTTTCATTCTCAGGTGAATGTTTTATGTTTGGTACAAAAGAAGAAAGATATTAGCAGCTTCTCAGAATAAGCCAGACAGAGCCTCTTGAAAATGCATTATCATCCTACACATTATGCATAAAAAGCAAGTAAACTGATTCATTGCACAAGCTCAATGCTCTTATCAGCAGTGAACATAGTTCAGAGAATAGTGAACTCCAAAAGCACATGATGCCTTGCTCCCTGTTATAGTCAATGCCTTTTTTTTCTGCATTTCTTGACTCCTGGGAGATGCAAGGAGCTGAACTCTTACAGGGTTATCATCCTGTTCACCTGTGCATGACTGGCAGGTTTGCTTTGCCATCCCAGCATTTGACCCATTCCACTGAAAATAACACAAGTCTTCCAATATACTGATGGGATTTGGGTAGTTTGACTATAATACAGTTTAAACAGGAGAGAAGTTAGCTAAATAAAAAGAAAACTAAAAGAGAGAGGATACTGAAAGAAATGGTGTTAGTGAGCCAGGGAATTCATAAGAACTATAGATTTTGTACTGTGCTAACTCTCCTACACCTTTTGTTTCTTCTTTGATCTAGTCTCCTCCACTCCATTCCCACTTAGCTATCAGTCCATCTTCCTCCATCTCCTGCTGTTTAGCTGATACATCCTTGTCTCACTCCCTTCTTCTTTTGTGGCTCTTCTTAAAACTATCTCACAGTGCTACTGCAGCATTTCTGCTGTGAAAGCATTCACTGTGTGTATGACTCTGTCTTTTGTCCTGTCCTCTGCCCTATGTCTACCTTGTTCAATTAGGCTGTAAATTTTCCAAGTTTGTTCAAGCTCTAGCATGATCTGTCCACTTCATTGACTGGTGCTCAAGTACCAAAAAATAAAAATAAAAATAATAATAAAAAATCAAAGTACCATCAAGACCAGTAACAACAACAGTTTCATTACCCAAAATCTTCTAGGATGCAAACCTTAGCAAAGCACGCAACTCTTAGGCTTGAAAATATACAATGTTATTAAATGCAAGCATCTTCCTTCTCATTTCCATAAACTCCTAAATTATTTCAGAATAGCTCAGAGCAACCTCAAACGTAATTACTTGGAATTGAATAATTAATTGAACTCATTAAATCCATAGTATACATACTATACAGTAGGGTATAAACGAACAGGAGGTATATATGAACAGCTACTCAGCATTTATACCTTAATTCCTACTGGTTTATAGCCAAAAACACATTGTGGTGTCAGCCTCTAGAGAGCTCCTGCTGGATTACATCTCTGAGATTTGTCATGAATAGCAAAAAAGAGAAATAGTGCCCACAATATTGTCTGTGGGTGATTTCTCCACATAGTGAAAAAGAACTAAGAGATGTACTGAGAGGTCCATAGTCATTACAGTAGGTATGAAAGATGCTGAGCATCTCTACTCAGCATTCAGAGTGGGATAGGAATTCATTGTATCCCTAATGGCATGAGAGAGACATATCATGAGTAATTCAAAGTATGGTGTACTTAAAACAGAGTCCACTTGTGCACATTTATGAATGCAAGCTTTTTCCAGTACATTCTGGCTTAATATTCTTCCCAGATCTTAAACATGCCAGCTCTTTTATTTAGTATAGTCTTGCTATATCCAGAGCAGACAGTATGAACAGAATATTGTTTCTCTTCCAATGCTATTGAATGATTGAGTGTGAAAGCCCTCTTTGCATATTTTCTCTCTCTTTTTTTTTTTTCTCTTTTTAATGTACTGTTTCCAGTGTGTTTTCCCATTCGTGCGTATAGCTTTCCTGTCTTGTCAGCACTGCCAGTCAGTTAGGAGCTGAGCTACAGACTGTGTACCATACTTGCTGTCACACAGGTGTGGAGAGATTTTTGATCTGACTTACAAATTCCCTGCTCCTCCTGGCAAGCTAGCTGCCTGTCAAGCTGTTGCAGGGTGTTTCAAACAGCTGCTCTTTCCAATACACACTTTTTTACATCTCCAGTTTATTTCTTATACAATTCTTTTCTCCCTTTAGTTTCATCCCCTCCATACCAAAAGGCATTGGCAATGAAGCCATGAAGAAGCAATTACCACACTATTAAACTATTTCAGATTCTGGTTCATTGAGAAGTTATCTACTACCTGAACATGACTGCCTAAATGATAAACTGTGCTGTTTTTATTTATTTAGTATAGTCTTGCTATATCCAGAGCAGACAGTATGAACAGAATATTGTTTCTCTTCCAATGCTATTGAATGCTATTAAAAAAAAAAGTATGTCATGGACACTTAAATTTGGAACCTACTACAGGACAGCCTCTGCACAACACTAAGAATTCAGCCGCAGATTTTGACAACATCTGGCAATCTGCTATTGCTCCTGAGAGTTGGGAGATGTTTTCCTTTGAATTTTAACAAACTCAATCCATTGTATATGGCTAATGAATTGGTTTACTAGCATACTCAATCTCAGCTTAAGCAAAGCAGCAGAGGGTAATGATTATTGAACAAAATTTGATTTTCTTTCTGAATAAAACCTAATCCAATGTCCCAGAAAATTATAAAGTGCAGTATTTTTCTTTTAGAAGACAAGTAAGCTATAGAGTTTGTAGAGACTTCATCGTTTTGTTGAGTACAAGTATGAAATGGGTATCAGTTTGTGCTTAGGAACCCAACAGGGGCCTGCAAGCCCATGCTCTACTTAACTCTGCAGCTTGGGATATACTGAAACAATACTACAATTTCATATCCTATACCATTTCCTCATGTATTTGTTTCCATCTTGA
The DNA here is from genome assembly GCA_011075105.1 of Heteronetta atricapilla. Lineage (NCBI taxonomy): Eukaryota > Metazoa > Chordata > Aves > Anseriformes > Anatidae > Heteronetta > Heteronetta atricapilla. Next base: position 74,363,641 of record CM021731.1, on the reverse strand, counting down.
CTGCTTTGAGGAACAGGGCTACAGCTGCTTTAGCGGAGTGAATCTGTCCTGCAGTTCAGACACAGTTACAAGGACTTCAGACAATACAGTATTGCTTATACCTCATGTTTCTTACCTATAAAAGGAAGATTGCTGCCTCAGGTTTCAGATACATTTAAAACTATTATAAAGCAAGAGTGGCATGCCTTTGCTTGCAGTTCTATACATCCTAAGCAGTCACCATTTAGAACGACATTTATAGAAGACCTTAAATGTGAAAAGCTGAAGAAAAAAAAAAAAAAAACACAAAAAAAACTTCTAACAATTTTGATATTTTACTAAAAAACACCCTGCTGTTGCACATTTATTTGGGTAAATTACATTTTCACATCTAATCCTAAGCTTTCAACTAATGTTGTTTTTTATGATTTTATAATTATTGCTTACCCTTACAGCTGAACTTAAGACAGTTTTCACTTAAATCAGTTTTATACTAGTGTAACTTTACTAGTCTGAATCGTAACAAATCACAGGTGCATGAGAGGTGCAAGATCAGGCCTAACAGAGATTATTTTCAATTTATATCAGAAGTTGTCACCTGTTGTAACTTGGCTGGAGGGAAAATGAAGTCCTTCCATCCTAGAGCAATGGAGAAAGCAAAGGTGAGGTGTCCTTTACACTGACTGGACCAAATAAAAATTCCTGAAACCAAAGTACAGCAATTTCTGTGGATTATAGACACTTTTAAAAGCTTACACAGTTCTAACAGGGAGCAATGAGATTTAAAATGCTTTGTTAAGCCTTTTTTTCCTGGATACATTCTGTATCCTACATTCTGTGAAAGATAATTGATCAAAATGCAACATATGAATGTATAAATGAATTAGGTTCTATTACGCTTCGATCATACCGAGTGCAGTTTTAGCAAAAAGCATCCAGAATCTCTGTATGTTTGTCCAGATAAAACTTTTGCTGTCTGAAATGTTTTCTTATTATGTTATCTAAAAGCACATGAACTGATTTCCTTAAAATATATTTAACATATTCCTCTACTTTCCAATCATATTAGGATTCCAATTTAAAAAGACAAATAGAATGATATTCCAGTGAATGGGATGCCTGTACTTAGGGTAGCTATGGCAAATATATTGAAAGTAATGGAGTAATTTATCTGGTTACATCACCATGAATGAGCTTTCATAGTTGAGATGAGAAACCCTGTGCTTCATGAAGTCTGGAATGGTGCTGACAATACTTAATTATTTAAAGTCACCCTTCCACATTAATCTAAACATGAATAGATTATTATGCTTCTGTAGAAAAAGCACCTTTGTCCTCTAAAGTGTGTTGCAGAAATTCGGAGTCACAATAACCTTCTTGCCCTGAGTCCCACAAGGCATCAGTACAAGTGATGGGAATAAAGTTCAGAAACCCAGCCTGTAGACTTCTCCTGCACTGGCTGGGAATTGTGCTTCCTCCCAGGGAGTCCTAACACATTACTCTACTGCTATGAAATCCCACTGAACTAAGAAAATAGGTAAGGAATAACAATAAATCATGGAAAGTAGGAAAGAAAGAAAAAAAGAACAAAGGTGGGTTTTTTTTAGTCCTCAGAACAAGAAGGAACTGGGTAGTTTGATGCCAGGTTACAGGACTCCTATGCTGCTACTGCAAAATTTTCAAGGGTTTAAACATATAATCAAGTTTACAAGGTACAAGCACAGTAAGTCATTTCGTAAGAATACTTAGCCCATTACAAATGTAAGACAGTTTGACTTTGCATGTTTTTCTTTCCTCTGAGACTAGATTTTTTTTTTTTTTTTTTTTTTACAGGCTTGAAAAATTGCTGTGACAACCACATTAAAACAAACAAACAAGCAAAACCTTTTCTGCCATTTGACCAGACCATAACAATCTCCATACTTCTACAGACTGGTACTCCACCTCTTCTTGTCCCCACTTAAAATTACTACTCCTAATTGCACCTGACTTTTTAGCATATTTGTCACTAGCTGTGCTGGGTCTGGCTGGGATGGGGTTAACTTTCCCTACATCAGCCCATACAGTGCTGCGCTCTGCACTTGTAGCTAGATCAGCACTGGTATCACACCAGTGTTTTGTCTATTGCTGCACAATACTGGCACCGCATCAGGACTCCCTCCAAGTCCCCAAGAGCCGGCAGGCTGGGAGTGGGCAAGTCATGGGGAGGGACATTACCAGGGCAGCTGACCTAAACCGACCAAAGGAATATCCGATGCCATATGTTGTCACATTCAGCAATAAAAGGTGGGAAAGGGGAAGGAAGGGAGGCCCTCTTGTTGTGGAAACATCTGTCCTCCCAAACAACGGCAACGCGTATTGAGGCCCTGCTTCCCAGGATGTGGCTGAACATAGATCACTGATGGGAATTAGAGAATAACTGCTTTCTCTCTTTGTGCTTCCATGTGGCTTATGCTTTCTTTTTTCTCCTCTTTTTTTCTTCCTTTTTCTTTTTTTTAATTTTTATTTTTTTTTCCCTCTCCCTTTTCCCTTTAATTAAATCATTCTTATCTCAAACCTTGAACTCTTTGTGTCATATTTTCTCCCCCTTCCTCTATGAGGAGGGGGAGTGAGAAAGTGGCTGTGGTAGAACTTGGCTGCCCACCTGAGTAAAACCACCACACTAGCTGTATAAAAATACTGGCAGTGAACAATTATCATATATAAGACCATTAATATAACTATGTTAGTTCAAGGCATGAAATTTTAAATGGCAAAAGTCTTCCTAGCCACAGAACTCATGAAGCATTTGGCTTGTGAGCAAACACCTGTTGTGCTTTAGGTGACTTGCTCTGTCTAGGTGGGACAGTAATAGCTCTCTTTACTGCTTCGGCTGAGATTTCTGGCTGGAGAGGCACTTTATCACCAGGGCTCCTGAACACAATGCTTTTAATAGTTGGAATACAAATGGGACATATTGTACCCTTCATCTTGCACAGTCACAGCTTCAGGGGCATAACAGGCATGTAGCTAAACTCTGTCTATTTTGATGCTTTTATGTCTGGTTCAGATTTTTAACAAACTTTGATATTACTAGGAGCTTAAGGATGTGCCCAGAGGCTTTGCTAAACTGGAGCTTTTAGCTTATCAGCCTATTAACGAAAAACATGTTGTAACCCCCTCACCTGACTCAGTCACAACCACAGTGTATGATTCTAATCTCCACATTTATTAAACACGTGTTCCCTCTGGAGCTGGAGATTATACAGTAACAGCTGTTTTATTCTGGTTTATTTTCAAGTCACAAGGAAACACAAGTGTGTCTCCAGTGTAATTTACAATTTTCACACTAACTTTTGTAATTAAGATAAACAAGTTCCCCATATCTTTCACAATCCACACTCCTTCCTGTTCTTGCTCTCTCTCTGTTGTTGTGATCATTAATGTGAGTAAACTAGGCAAAGGGAAATTAAGTTTTATGCAAAAATAAATGAGGGAAGTTGTACTGGGCATAGCCTCTTCCCAAAAGATGCAGAGATTAAACATAAGAAATCAGCAGGCCTATAACAAAGATGGTGAAATAGAGCAAATACTGGGAAACCAGAGTATGCCCTGACTTTAATGTCATCCTGGCCTCTGGTTGGTACAAAATTTATATTTCTCTGTAGATCATTAATCTTTCTTGTCCACGGGAAATAATGAGAACGCTTCTAGACTGCAAGCAATGTGCCATTTGGGACACAAGGATGATATTAAAAACCCCTACCGAGATGGTATAACACACCTGGCAAACCACTGAGACAAGCACAGCACATTTATCACACTGCAGCTGACAGTCATAAAGAGGATGCCTCATATCACAAGATACCTCTCCCTTGGCTGGTTAGTGCAAAAAGGGACACATTTCTTCCTCTGTTCAACCCCTGAGAAAATATCCAATGCCATTTCTCAAATCTGAAGCTACCATATCACCAGAATGTGCTGATGAGCTCAAAGCACCAGCCTTGCTGAAGGCTGAGGAAGGCAAGCTGCCCCACATCGAGGGCATGTCTTAGACCTGGTACAGCCCCTTCCACTCTGAACTCATCCTGACTCCAACTGCATCCTAAGCACCTTGCAATACTTCTCCCCGGGCATTTGAAAACAGGAGGGAAAAAGGGGTAGCTAGCAAACTGAAGAACCTTGTGGTTGATTTAGAGTAGCGGAGTCCTTGAAGAGGCAAGGGGTTTGTATGACTGCACATGCATTTTTCAGAGACAGAAAAGTAATCCCACTGCAATTAATGGATCTTATTATGCTCAAAGTCAACAAACTTGCAGAGTGTTTTGGTGATTCAGCACCTCTGTGTTTGGATTGCAGTGCTAGATGCGTGTTATGCCTTTGTCCACTTCAGTCTTGTTTATCAACATAGGTATAGACATAACCTAGCACTGGGCACAATTCTAGCTGAATGGATTGGTGGAAGTATTTTGGTATTTTTGCATTCCCACAGTTTCTGTAGAGGCACTTACAAGTGAGACAGATGAAAGCAAGTAAACACAGATATTTTAAAAAAAACCATATACTTTCTTACCACACAATGTTTACTATTTGCAGTTCAGTCACCTTTGACAACTGAAATAGATCATTCCATCTTATTTCCTTCCTCCAGCATACCCACCCAATGTATTTGTGTGGGGGATCATGACACAGCAGTTTATTGTTTGTTTTTATTGCAAATAGATACTTTATTTTTCAAAGCTCACAAAACATCTGTTTGTAAAATACTTTGCAATCACTATCAGTCTATTTGGTGTTTTTTTTTTTTGTTTTTTTTTTTTTCCAATTCTCTAAATAATGTGAAGATACTGCTTCAAATTAAATGTCCATGTTTTATTTGACATTTTCCTTGTAAATAAGTTAACAAATATATTATTCCCATGCTTATTTATCAAGTGCATGCAGCAGTCAGCCTTCAAGTCCACTCCCCCAGTCCTTCCTACAAGCTAGAAATCTTCTTTGCCATAAAAATTCACCTATTTCCCTCAATAAATCAATTCCTTACAGAAAACTTTTGCCTTTAGAGTCTCATTTTTTAAAAAAAATATTTCATTAGTTTCCATCTCAGATAACTAAATTCTCTTTTATTACAACAGGGCATTTTTATAATGTGCAAATTGAAATAATGATTGTATCACAGCACTCTGCAAGTGGTTTTCATTAAGCCTCCAGCTACTATTCCTTTCCCTCTTGGATATCTTTGTGTCAGGGTTACTTTATGCTGGACAGAAATGTGAACAATTTATGTTGAGAAGGATAAATAAAAACCTGTTAGATAACAACCTTTAAAATACACTGGTTGATGGAGCTTAATTGCATGTGCTTGTCATGATCAAAATACTTCCATTGCTTATAGCTTAACAGTCCTGCTAAAAAGTGGATCTGTGAATATATTCTGGAGTTTCACATTTCTAGAAATCAAAATTCCTACTTGTCATTACAATTCTGTGTAAACAGGCACACAGTGCCAGAAATACATTTACATTTTTGAAATGCTAGACTACAAAGTTTTGCTTTTTTAAACAGGGTGACTAAATTCATACTCTATGTTCAAGTAGGATTTTCTGGTTAATTTTAGTGACTTAAAATAGCTCAGAACCATTTGTGTGGCTTGCTGAAATTTACAGCATGCTTATATTGTTGATCACCAGACTCATCTTGCTACTTTATAATTCTGTATTGCCTATAGGTAAATGAGTTTGCTAGCATATATTCCCATTACTGCCAGGGACACCAGAAGTCTGAATAAACACATGAAGAGTCCACTTCATTGCAAAGATTTATAGTTATGCTGGTTTTTTTCTCCCTTTCCACTCAAACTTGTCTTCCATGTCTGACATGTATAGAAAAGGGAGAGCTGCTTATTCTAGTCAAAATCAGCAGCAGAAAAGGACCACAGCTCTGCAGTGATTCCATATTTCTGCTGCTAATGCTCAGGCAACAGAGAAGCAGTTTTCTATTCCACCCCATATACAGTACAGAACCAAAGAAAAATGATGTGTCAGTATAGTATCAGCCACCATGTCTGCAATGAAGCAATATATTACATGAGTGGCAAAAAAACCACCAGCACCACTACCACCACCATCACCAAAAAACAAACACAACAACATAACTTCCAGAAGCAACAAGCTGTTCATTTTAAGCTGTTCACTTTGATTTAAGGTATCACCCTCTCTAAGGTAAAAGACAGGTGAACTATTACGCAATAAAAAGATGAGAAGTTTTTGAGTCTTTAAAGTCAGAAGCATAAAGTTGCCATTTGAAAATCTCTTCTCTGCCTGTCCCAAGAGCCTGCTGTTTGAACCATGTATAATTTCTACTTCATACGAAAGCTTTTTCTTTTGCCTTATTTATGGCTGTGCTACAAGTTTGGATACGAAAGGAATTGACCAATTCCAACCAACCAGTGAAATGATTTTTCGTAACCCTCTCAAAGCACTTTCTGCTTGAACTGATTTCTAGAGACTTACCAATGGAGCGATGAATACAGGTGTGCTGGTTATCACTCAGAAAAAAGCCTTCTTTGCACTGACATTCGTAGCTGCCCATAGTATTTACACATATCTGCTGGCACCCTCCATTGTTATCCTGACACTCATCGACATCTAGGAGAGAAGGAAAAAGAAATGCAAGGTAATATAAAGATTCAGAACACACATATAGAAGAGCAGGGAATCCATAAAAAGGCATACTACAAATTAAGCTAATCAAAACTACCCAGACTCCATCATGGTTAAACTAAATTAATCCATTGAATTCTTTTTCCTGCATTCCAGGTTTATAGTCAAGATAACAAAAACTAAATGAATAAAAACAGCTCAGAGGAGTCCAGCAAAGTCTCCATGCATTTTGAGCTGCAAATTTATTTCCAATCTGCAATAAATGTTCTAAATGTTAATGTTCTAGAAAGGCTGCAACCTCACCTGCCAAGTGTGGTGTTGCACTCTGTCATTCTGCTTGGAAAGACATACTTTGGCCTACAGAATTTCTAGCAGGGGTAACAGGCGAACACTAGGTAAAAAGAGTCTTTATAGAGTTCTGGTCTTGAACAGAACAGCATGTTTCAATTACCGGAGTCATAACCCCCTACTTTGTCTGTTTGTTTAATGTTGGTTAATGAAAAGAAGGCTTCTTAAATCTAAATGTTACATGTCTGTATTGTCATTTTAATAGGCCAATATATAAAACCACAAAGGCAGCATTAGCTACTGGCTGTTTTGAGGGTCTCTGCCTACCCCATCCTCCCCCTAATCACCTCCCTTTGGCATAAAAAGTTTTTATGCTGTTGCATTTGACAGAAACATGCATTTCAGCATTGGGAAAACACTGCCACTAAAAGATGTCTGACCCATATTCAACCTTGCAACTCTCCTGTTTGCTCATAAAAGGTGTATGATATCCATTTTCTGTTTTCTGTTTGGATAAAAGCAACTTGCCACCTGAGAAATCCATGTTTTGCTTTTTTTTTTTTTTTTATAGACACACTGCCACCAGTTAGTTTTTCCACCATATGTGCCAACATGTCAGCAAACAATTTGGTGTTATATTTTCATTTTATTTTCAGAAAGGGGAAAAAATCAAATGCCAAAGCTAAAACTAACAAATAAACAAACAAACAGAAAAACAGATTCACAACATTGAAAACCTCAGAAAAGCTAGCACAGCTCCTTCAGAAATTAATTCCTGCAGGACTGGCCACAATACACTAAAGTAAAACCAAGCTGCTTTTGCCAGTACTCTCCCAGGCAAGTCCAGGAAGCTCAGAAAAGCTGGAAAAACTTAGCTGGTAACTGATGCAGGAACTTAACCTAGCAGCTTGTTCAACTAAGCCTGCTATTGCGGTTTGTGCTGCTCACACTTCATGTAGATGACAGAAACTCAAGCACTTTTTCACAGAGAAAGAAAGATCTAGGGTAATTACAGTAATACCCAAGGAAACCAGGCTGTCTACTCCCGTCTTGAACTGCAATGCAAGTATATAGACAGTCCTTTTCCTTTATTTTATTTTGTTTCATTTAATTTAAGCACTACTGCCTCACATTTCCTGTGTCAACATCCTCCCTGCCCACAGTTCTTAGCCTTTTCCAGATCCAAAACTATTTCATAACCCCATCAGAGTAGTTTGGGAGAGCCTAAGAAAAGTGAAGACTTTCCTTGCTTACTGCAGTACGAGAAGGAAAGATAAATAGGACAACTCTGTGAGAACTTTCATCTGTAAATCAGCAGGCCTTGCTGCCCTATTAGTGCCAACTCAAACTCGTTCCTTCAAAACAACATACTGCAATCTAGATTCACCTATCTGGAAGATTAGTTGAACACTTCCTGAAGGAAAAAGTCTCAGCTGGTAATTGTACAAACCCTAAAATTTTGCTACAAAGCATGCAGCCTTCTAAGCATTCTGTTTACAGTATCACAAAGCAAGTTGAACAATTGCCTTCTAGCTCTGATGAATAACCTGAAACAAATGTAATGATTTTATAAACATTATTGTCTGCTCTTGATAGTAAAGGCTGGTGATTTACCACTTCTGTAAAGAGTCAGCTCAGTTTACCACCAACGCTCAAATCCTTACGCTGGAATAAAAGTTACAATGCTTTATGAGAAATTTCTTCCAATTGTTTTCACTTACTTGCCTCAAAATGATTTTAATGCACATTTATAAAGAGGAACAGCTGAAGAAAGGGGGCAGCTGGGATCTAGGACTACCATATCTGTATCTCCATAATACATGCCTTTCAATAAATGTTGGCCTGGTAGTGCAGGATTAACACTGTCTCTTCTTAGGCTTCAATCCTACATTAGGACTAGGGTTTTTGGAGCACTCTTTATTACAGCAGTCTTAAAAGACAGTATTGCATAATATTGGATATTATGCAATACCAGGCAATCTATTGGCCATGGCTGCCTACAAAATAACTATTGAATTATTTACTCAACAAACATTTTGTCCAATAGTATCAGTTTGTGGTCAGTCCATTACTAACCCTGTTTAGAGAATGGCACAAAAAAGTCTTCTGAAGTCAGGAAAGACAACTCCATTGACTCCAATTAACTCAAGTTTTGTTAGATTTGGCAGAAAAAAATCCTTCAAAAAAAAACCAAAACAACTATTTGAATTTCTTCAAAACTCAGAAATGAAAAAGCTGCCAAAGATGCTTTTTCTTTCTTTCATTGTTTGTGCAACTCCAGTTCAATGCAGCTCAAGTTGCCCAGTTGATCATGTAAACACCACTAATGCAGCAAATGTGAGATTGCATTTTGGACCATATTTTCTAGAGGTTAAATTCCACGTAAACACTGAAATAACAAGTCAGTTTTTCAATAAAGCTCCTCTGGTTCTGGTTTTGGAGGCTCTGCATATGCCTCTGTTGACTGTTTTGAAGAAATGAGGGTGGATCTTCAGCAGCTTTTACTGTCACTTTGTATGACAATTTACAACTGTTGGACACCTGCACCCCAAGGTCTAACACTAACACAGGAAAAAAGTCACTTCTGTTGATGTGAAATCCTTTCTCTTGAACATCTGCTTTAAGCCCCACTAAAACCCATTTTTAAATCTTTTTAAACGAGCGCAAATACAAAGCTCACTTTCTTTATATCTCCCCATAAAAGTGTGGTTTTAAGAGCAGGTATGTCTTCTTTGGCTACCTTTTGCACAAAACCCACTAACACTGGTCATCTTATTGAGGACCAGGGTTACCTCCTTGAGGACAGCATCCCCAAGGCAGGGGTGCAGGTCTCTCTCTTCCCTAAAACTGGAAACTCAAACCCACTTCCTAGGCTATTTATCTGACAAAAGTTCTTCCATTGAGGTTAGGCTCACCACCTGACAGTGTGGTAATTCCATATCTGTTCATAGCTGAACCTCAAAATCCTACTGCTGATCCCAAAGGGGAACCTGGAGCAAGGCTGCTGCAAACACGTGTTATCTAGACTCACAAAAAGATGGAAAAAGGTTCTCACCTGAGCTGAGCTCAGATTGTTTTCCCACATCTGCCCCAACCCCTGTCCTCAAATAGAGGAGAAAAATTAGTGAATGTATTAAGCCATTCTCTGTAACATTCCTCACAAAGAACTGTCCTGTGATTGTGTCCACCAAAGGCAACCATTGGTAATCATTGAAAGTATCTAGAAATAGATGCTCAGTTTCCACGGCCCTTAACTACTCCTTACTAACATATGTAAATAGATAAAATGACTATCAGCACAATGGCTAGAACCACATATACAGGGGTTAAACCAGTGTGAGAAACCAGTTTATCCAAGGAGATTGGGACCTGAACTTCAAATTGGCTAGCCATCATCAAAGAATAAGGGAAAATCCAGCTTAGGGAGGGGCTGGGAAAGAAGTGCATTTCAAATAAGAGGGAGAGATAATGGATGCATCTATACATAAACATACATATATAGAGAGAGATATTAGAAGCATGATGCAAATTAATGCATACCTGAATTTGCATAAGACCTCTAGCTTTATGGCCCACTGCCTTCACATAATCAAACTTATGTTCTGTATCTTGGTAATATGAGATTCTCTAAGAGAGTGGTAGTGTGGAACAGTATCAAAGAGTAGGAGACATTACAGATGATAAAGATGCATGTTTTATTTATTACGTAAACAAATGATTTCAGTTTCTCATTTCATTTATCTGATGAAGTTTTCAAACAAGCTCCACCGGTATTTCACCTTGATCTGGCTCAGAACTGGCTTCAGTATCTGCCCTAAAGAAGCTATTCTGACCATGTGTCCTGTTTGGATATGAGGGAGAAAGGTCTGCTAAGGGTACCTGAAACCAAAACCACAAGCAGGAAGACACAAATGTGGAAATGATATACAGAGTCAAATGACAAGAACAGTATGTTCACTTCTCTTCCTTCCTTCTGGCATTTTTCTTTCACGTGAGCATTCTTGTAAACACTCAAGCCCCTCAGAAATCTGAGTCATCCTTGAAGTATCCAAAGCATTTAGGAGTGACAGAACAATTCACTTAGCATTGCATTAACATTCTTTGGAGACTTTTGAAAACAGGACTTTGACTCATGATCCAGGGAAACAATCCTGTACATTTTACTCTAAGCTATTCTTTGAAACTTACTGAAGATTTTTCTAAGCAGCTATTTTACCCATTGTAGAATGCTGTGACAGAGAGGAACTCTGACAACATTACAGCAGACTTTTCTCAGAAGTTAGCAACTGAGCACCACTAAGGATATACTGTATATGTAAAAGAAATTACCAGCAATGTCAAGCTCAGAAAATACAAATATGCAATTTTGGAATTAAAAAAATCATATTCTGAATATTTCTAACCAAAAAAAAAAAAAAAAAAAAAAAGTGAAAATCTCAAAAATCACATTCCTGGATTTACCATAGTAGTAGTTGTTATAATACAAAAAGAACATCTAGCCCAATATCTCATCTCTCACATTGCCTTGTAGTAGATACTCAGGAAAGACTATACAGATGGAAGAGAATCATTACTGACATGCCCTCCTCAAGCACCATGATACTCTATTGGAGTGGGTGTCTTGGAAGATCTGATTTCAAGATAGCTGTGGAAGCCCAAAGAGTAAATCTGCCATGCAGGACGTGAGCAAGTGGTATCAGGTGAGATGCTGCGGGCAGGTGTTCCTGCTGGAATGGTCACTCAAGTAGTGACATGTCAAGGTAGGAAAGTTAATACATGTCATCAGCTGAGGGGCTATGAGAACAGGGATCATTAATTGAAATAATTGCTAAACCATCTTTCTTAGACCAACTTTATATGAGAACACAAAGGGAAATATTAGAAGAAAGAGACCACTACCCACACAGACAACATTTATGTCTCCAGGAGATTTGACATCAGACTTGAACAAGAATTTAAAAGCATGGCTCAAATTTTCTACCATTTGCACATAGCGCTAGAATTCTGATTTTTGCTCCCTTCCTTCAGAAAGAAATGGAAAAATGTGGTGAAGGAAAAAAGAATACCAAGCCCTTGAATCCAGTTTCTGTGGTTTCAGAAATCTTCAAGGAAGCTTTTGCTGAGAAGAAGTCCACATTTTTTTGCAAAAAAATATTTTATTTTTTTTTTTTCCAAAAAAAATATTTACCAGAGTTGAAATTAAAAAAAAAAAAAAAAGCCTTTCCCTGATAAATGAAGGACATTTTACAGAAAAGAGAAACATGAATAAGTAATTGCAAGGACACTTTTGATGATGAATACACAAACCATTCTAAAATGATCAATGAACACAAGGTTTCTCTAGAACCACTCTTTTCTTACATGCTATATAGCACAACACCAAACACATGACCATGACCTGTCCTGGTAAACCCCGCCTCTTAATGGGCTACAATCACCTATCACCTGAACACCCACAGAGTAGGTTTCTTATTTGTGTGCAGTTAACAGATGCACAGAACTTGAAAAGAAATCCTCAAAATCTTTTTCCTGCAGCTGCTTTGTGAAATATGGTGGTATTCCTTAAACTTCACAATATACACCCACTCTAAGTATGGCTGTAACAGATGCCTCTTATGGACAATGAACCTAAGGAATTTTTTCATGTTGTTCCAACAACAGTTTTTGTAATAATCTACTTAATATATTGAAACTACCACTTAAGGCAACCATAAACACAGACAAATCTGCATTTGAGGTGGAAATAGTGGCTCAGTTTTTCTGCAATACACTCGATCTGCTGCAATAGTATTTGGTTTAAGGCATTTTGCTCTTAAATTTGAACCCTCACAATCAATGAGACTATAAAGACCCATGATTTTCTACGCGCATCTCAGTAAAATAGACTTCTTTGCTAATTGTAGCATAGGAAATACTCTTTTAATGTAAGACCTCATCTCTGTAGTGCGTGATGCCTGCCCATTTGCTGAGCAAAAGTAAACAGCTTCATGGACATTGTGACAATATTGCACTGAGTTCAAGTCTCTTGACTTCACTTGCTTGTTCCATTCTTAAACAACCGGGCACCACTGCTTAAGACACCAAAGCCATTTTCACAACTTTTAGCATTTCCAAAATAAATATCCAAGCTCTATACCTACTGCTTTTACATCTATGTAGAGACACTGCCAGGACCAGAAAAATATGGTCTGGATTAACTCAAAAGTACTTTTTTTGTTTTGCTTTGCTTATTTTCTCACTCACACACACAAAAGAAACATATTTTCCTTTGGGTCAAACAAAGCGTGCAACTTAACATGGAAAATGAAACTATTTTCATTTCAAGTTGGTAACATTCTCAAGGTCTATATCTTAAGAAGCATTTTCTTCCTGAGTGCTGGTAATAAAAGCTGAGGAAATGGCTACATTAATGAATCTTTCAGAAGCCTGAGGTGACTTTTTTATTCTCTCTCAGTAACACAGGGGACTCTCCAGAATCAGATGAGGATTTTACCCTAGGCACTGCAGCATCCAGGAGGCTACAAAGTCATTCTCACTATCTCTATAAATAACATTTCAAGTCCACAAAAGTGGAAGATGATTAACAGGAGAGTCTGAAGCACAACCTTCATACGCTGAAGAGGAAACTGTATCAGGAGCTGAGAAATTTGCTTAGTTAGGCACTTATCTACTTGTTAAGCTTTGGGGGAACATGAAAATTCTGGAAATGTTCTGAAAGCACTGAAATTCCTCCTGTAGGCCACATCAAATATTTCTGAAAGGATCTCCATTGTGAAAAGATTTTCATAAATGCAACCTGAATTTCTGAATAATTTCAGCAGTAGCATTTTCAGTGAAGGAATTCATAATTTGGCACAAAATATTTACACAAATTTTCATTTATACCACCTATGAAACTGTTGCAACATTTCCACTCTCCTACATGAGTAACACAAAAGCACTACTTAGAAACAGTATTTTCTCTGATTTCTCTTGACAAAAATACCTGAAAGATATTCAAGATCTTCCAGTAAACATTCATTTCTTTTTTATATGTGGTGGAAATACTAGTTTACCACTCAACATATCCAGTACAAGCCAGATTGATTAATTGTTTTCTTTTGATGACGTGGCTTTAAGAAAACAACCTTAGAAAACAGTTGGACACCTCAGCAACAGCTGAGCAGGAGCCACCCATTAGTAGATATAAGCTGCAGCAAGTTGAATTAGTGCTACGCAACTCAACAAATTAACACAGTAAGCCATATGAGTTTTTTACACGGTGGTCAGTATTGCCTTGAACAGTAAGAGTCTTGGGAATCATCAGTGAAACCTAACAATGGTCAAAAAAAATCCCACCTGACTTCACGAGCATTATAACTATGGAAAGAAGTAATGAATTTAGTAAGTTTGGAGCTGGTTTGATAGTGTAAAGCCAAGACAAACAAACAAAACCCCCAAATACATCAAAATCAAACCATCTCCCATCTCCACCTTCCCCCTAAAATTCACTAGGGCTGTATGTTATTTTCATCAGAGCACCAGCAGCAACAGTGCACTTCCCCTCCCTCCCCCCCAAATCAAAGTACTTAAGGGTCACAGCCTTCTGTGTCCAACATATGAAGTTAATGTATATGTTCACATGGATGAGTAAAACATTCACAGTTACATCACATAGTGTAAATACACATATGAGAGAATGAAGCTTGTGTTTCATGCACAAGCTAATAATTCAATGACAGAATTATCCAGTGCTTTATATGGGCAATTCATTCTACTAAAAGCCCTCCTACCTTTTACTCCCAGATATCTGATGTTGGTTGTACAGGATCTTGAGTCAGAGGGAAAACTATTTATAAGTTAAGGAAAAGGGATTGACTGTCCAGTGACAAATTCTGCAACTTTTACTCCTTGAAGTCCCATTCAAATATGTAGTCTGCGCGAAATTACAAAGTGGATGCTTGTTGGAACCCCTTTATTGGCAGCTGTGTAGACTCACCAATTTCCGAGAGCTCTTTTTTGAGTTCTGATTTCAAATTCAAACACTCAAAGCAAAACTCAGTTCATACCCAAGGTATTCTCACACAAAAATGAGTTTTCATGTTCTTTCAATGTGCAGTCACAAACAGATTTGGCCTATGGTCCTTTCCAGAAGTCAGAGCCTAACTCAAGCTGG
Organism: Heteronetta atricapilla; assembly: GCA_011075105.1. Classification (NCBI taxonomy): domain Eukaryota; kingdom Metazoa; phylum Chordata; class Aves; order Anseriformes; family Anatidae; genus Heteronetta; species Heteronetta atricapilla. The sequence goes on along the minus strand of CM021731.1, from coordinate 74,348,578 downwards.
ACTTGTAGTTAAGAGGAATTCTTCCAGTTATTTTGTCCAAGTTTCTTAGACTTCTCCGAGATGTTTATATAGTGAATTTCAGAGGATTTTTTAAGTACTGAACAGCTGATGGCTTATAGTGAGTCTCAGGCTTGTTCAAGAAAATGCTGCACCTGCACAGGCAGTGGACATCGTTACTCATACCTAGGTGGTGCCAAAAAGTTTTGATGCACTGGGATCAGGGTGCTTATTCTTATATAATCAAACCTTAAACAATTTCTAAGTTGCATGGCAGTCTGGCTTCCTGTCCTGTAAATGCAACTCTAAGCCTGTTACTATATATCATCAATGGGATACAGAACCCATTCTTTTCTGTCATAGTAATAATTTTTATTGCTTCTCTGATGAATTTCAGAAGCAGTTTCTTAGTTATGACTGAAAAAAAAAAAAAAAGAAAAGAAAAAAAAAGACAGAAATAACTAAATAAATGAAGTTCCTCAGCTTTTTCAAAGGAAATCATTCAAGCTCCACACTTAAGTCTAAATATATCAATGCCTATACTCACAATTTTAAATACAAAAACTATTTTTCAGAAGATAATGCTGAAATAATGCTCCTCTTTATTTGCTAATACATATCTGGAAAATAGAATTCTGGTACTTTAATATAACAGTTTGAGTTATCAGTAGTGGAAAACTTCTCAGCCTGTACTGGCCACAATATAAATACACTAGAAATACTTCCAAATAATCACTTTAGGGATTTTTTGATGATTCAAATACACTGGAACAGAACACCTCATTTTCAAGATGCCTGTGTACTTATACATAAATTATGTTGGAGAAACTGTGTGAGAGGAAAAATCTTATATAAAAATGCACTTCTTTCCCATTCAAGCTTATTTCACTAAAATATTTTTTTTTTTTAAATCAACTGTGAGTTTTCTCTTTTTAGTATGTTGTCTGATATAATAGCTAATGCAAGAAAAGAATTAGAATTGAAAACTCTACAGTATATCCTACAACAAAAAATCCATTTTTTTTCCTTGAAGAACTACACAATTATATATATATATTTTCAATTTTAAGGGAAAGCCTACTTTCAAGATCATACAAAAGAACTTTGTCCTCTCTGTATAGCTCTTCTTATAAGAAAAAAAAAGACATGAAAACATGCCCACTAACATATGAATGAAAGCATAGCCAAAAGGTTCCCAAAATTTTGGATGCCCAACTCTTGCTAAGGATTGTCTGTAACACTGCCTTCTAAATAAATTCAGCAAATACATCTTACCATTCCTTTTTACTTTTCAGTTCTTATCATAGAATCACAGAACAGTTTGGGTTGGAAGGGACCTTAAAGACCATCTGGTTCCAACCCCGCTGCCATGGGCAGGAACACCTCCCACCAGACCAGGTTGCTCAAAGCCTCATCCAACCTGATTTTGAACACCTCCAGGGATGGGGCATCCATAGCTTCTCTGGGCAGCCTGTGCCAGTGCATCACCACCCTCAGAGTAAAGAATTTCTTCCTTATATCTAATCGAAATCTACCCTCATTCAGTTTAAAAACTTTATCCCTTGTCCTATCACTATACCCCTTGACAAAGTGTCCCTCCCCAGGTTTCTTCTAGGAACCCTTTAGGTACTGGAAGGCTGCTAAAAGGTCTCCCCCAAGCCTTCTCTTCTCCAGGCTGAACAACCCCAATTCCCTCAGCCTTTCTTCACAGGAGAGGTGTTCTAGCCCCTTGATCATTCTCGTGGACTCCTCTGGACCTGCTCTATCAGGTCCATGTCTTTTCTTGTGCTGGGAGTCCCAGAGCTGGATGCAGTACTCCAGGTGGGGCTGCATGAGGGTGGAGATTCAACTAAGGCATAATCAGTCTGCTGAGGAGGTTATACTATAGTCCAACACTTACTGCTGTAACAACTTTCTCTTCAGTTAATATTTTCTTTTGTAAAGATAGAGTAGAAAAGCTTTGCCCTGACTCTCATTCCTGTTCCTACAGCACAATAACTCATGTCTGCTCCAGTCTTAGCTAAGAAAGTACATACCAATTGTTTCCAAACATTTATTTCCATACCCTATAAGGCCCCTTAACAATAAATTTTGCTAAATCCTCCAAATTCTCTAAACAATCATTCTCATAAAGTATGTCCAATGACATTTTAATTAATGCTTTAATTAATCACTATTACTATTATTTGTTAGTTACAGGTTTCACACAGATAAACTAGAAGTTGCTAGTTCATGTTCATTCTTGCCCCTCTTTTATCCAAAACTACTTATTGCACTCTGATGCAATTTCTCTAAGCAACGTGTACATACAGAGTATTTTGAGATGCTCAAGAAGGATCTGGACCGAAGCCTGCAAAAGCTAATGGAAGCAGTAAAAAACAATCCTGTCCTGTGGTCTTTTCCAAACTTTCAAGTTTGCACATTGTACACTAAAGTCAAAAGGATAATGTTAAAACATAGAAATTAATTGAAATTATCAGATAGCAAAAGCAGGCACTAGAGAAAGCTGAGACTCTGGAACCTAACAAGGAAGTTCACTGCCAACCTTTCAACTCATGCTCAAGTCTACAGGAAAATAATTTTGTCTAAAAAATTGTTCTAATTTGTCTATATTTTCTAATACAGTAAGAAATTATGCATCAGCTATTATTTTCAATGGCTAATTTCTCAACTGTTTAAATCATGCTGCTTATCATAAATTAACACTGCCAATAATTGGTTGCATTTTAGAGCACAGTATAATGACAGTGACTATATTTGGAATCAGACACCACAGAATTTTGCTGCTGTCTGCTTTACTGTGCTTTTTTGTTTGTTTGTTTAGTTTTTTCTGTAATCAATATGCAATCCGTGTTTTCACTGGTTATACATAATTTCTGGGACCGACACATACATTTTAGGTTGAAATCCTACACCTTCGGGTGAAGACATGGTCTCTCTTGCTTTAAGTAAGATCTACATACAACATGGATCCCAAACTTCTGGTTAATTTTAGTATGTTTTATAGCATTTATCTTAAGGTATACATCAACATAGGCCATACTGGCTTAGAAATGTTCTATTTTTAGAAAGTTGAGATGAATTAACAGAAATATGAAGCTAATACAAACAACATAAAACAGTAAAGATGCACAATCCAGAATAAAACTGACTTTGATGAACTAAGACACAGCCATCTACAGCTGTATTAGATCAAAAAAGAACATCCATATACAATTTAACTTATACATAATAACTACACGCTCTAAGCGGATTATTCTTTACTTTTTTTTGTGTGTTCCATGCAGAGAAATCTTTACTGTGACTACCAAGATTTATTCTACATTTTGATTATTTCCCTATACCTAACAAAAAAACTTCAGGCCTGCACTGATTTATATACTCTCTTGTTTCAGTACTTCTTAGATCGCATTGGTTTAAGAAAGCAAACATAGAGCAAATTAACATGTAAAGAAAGTCATGTGTCATTTGAACACAAAATATTAATGTTAGGTGATCAAATACCAGTGTAATTCTGAGGGGGAAATGTTCAGATACAGAATTAGAAAAAGCAGAGTTTTATAACAAAAGCAGTGTGTTCAGATCCTAGTTCCAGAGAAAGCTGGATATTGGAGGCCTTTCCATCGGTCACAATGAAAATTCCTTATTTTTATTGGATTTCCAGAGTGAACCTGGATGCATTTTCAAAATTAGTCTCCAGTTTTCAGACTTCCTAGAGCAAAAATCCTATTTTTAAAGATGTTTGTTAACGGAATTCTATGGAACTACATCCGTGGGAAAAAAAGGAGCAGTTCATCTGAGCTACAGAAAATACACACCTTATGATCTGAGGATCACACACCCAAAATACTTATTTCTCTCTAGTGACTTCAAAGTGAGTACAGATAGATGTCTTATATGCTGATGTTTACACTCCACTAGCTCAGCCCAGAACATTTAAAGAAATGGTAGTTAAGTGTTTTCCAAATTTGCATTGCAAACACAGTGACAATGATTCTCATCCATCTATAACAGAATCATCAAGAGAGGAGGCTGAAATTGCTCAGTTTGAAAATTTCAGGTTACCAGGTGCCATAAAACTAAATCTGGTATCTACAGGGGGGAGAACATTATAACTAGTATGTTACTTAGAATCCCATTTCAAAAGAGACATATAATTTATTTCTAGGACTGTGCTACCATTTACACTATCCAGACTCTCACAACGTGCAGGCAACCAAATAAGAGAAGTAAACATATAAGTACAGAAATTGTATGTAAAAATCTAATACAGAATTGCCTATGGAACATTTACTTCTCATCCGAGCTATTAACATTTGCTCAGCATCTACTCTTCAGTCTGCAGAACTGCAGTACATGTTAAAAAGTCTGATGCATGCCTCTGTACCACAAATACTAAATGCTTAAAATTGCTGTGATGAATCACAGTTGTTATCATTCATCTAACATACAGACCGATGGAAGATTTGAAGACAGTTAATACAATAAAAATTAGTTCCCCGAAGAAACATATCACAAAGTAATCACAAAGACACAATCACTACCAGTCATCATTTGCAGAAGTAGAGAATACATAAAGGTTTAAAACACACAGACATTTCTACTGTTAAAACTTGCATTTCAACACTTTTCGCTATGCCTTTAAATATATATTACATAGAGAGCCATTCCCATATTGTGCCAGGGCTCCTCAATTTAGAACAGATCTCCCAGTTACTCATCCACTGAGCCCTGATTAGGGAGTCTGGCTTCCTTCTCTTAAGACATAAAATAACTACAGAGTCCTAAAGTTCTGCTCAAGAAAATCTCTCATTGGAACCACTGAAAATTAGTTTCAATATTTAGATTAATAACTTTCTCAGGAAACAAAACAACAGAAAATCTCATGTAATTTAATAAAAATGAAGAATTATGAAGGCTATTGGGTTTATTCAACCCTCCTCTGTCTGCCAAGGTGTTTGAGATTAGCAGCCATGAAAATCTGTAAGAGAGTGATAATATTATCTGATTGATAACATTATCTTATTGATAATATTATCAGAGGCCCTGCTGATGTGCTGGAACAGGACAATACTACAACTCATCTAATAGTCTTGTGGAATTAGGAAAGAAGGGCAAGGAAAACTGGAAGACAGCCAAGAAAATGAACTACTTCTTAGCTTCTCTTTAAAGTATTTATGAAACTAAAAAAAAAGAAAACAAAATGAAACAAAAAAATCCCAAAGTTATTTAGTTTTATATAAAAAATTATAACAATGGTTTTAATGTTCATATTAAAACAAAAAAATCTATTTGAACTGTTGGGAAACAAAGAAAAATAAACATAAGTAATAAAGCATTCATTTGGAGTTCAAGCAAGCAACACACTGCACACAGCTGTCTGGAAATGAAGAAAAATAAAGCCATATTAAAAGGAAGGCAATGGTCCCTTTAATCATACTAATGATTATGCAGTCCTAAATCAGTTATGCACCACCACTTGACTTTTCGCATCTGGGAGTTTTAGAAGCAATTTCACATACACTTGCAACTTTCCTCCCACTTCATGTTGACAGGCAAATTAGATTATAAACCCCTGTACCTGTGTACACATTCAGACAAACCCAGGGGTAGAAATACATAGATTTCAAGTTCTAACTGTTGTGTTGTTGGTTTGTTGTTGTTGCTTGTTTTTGAAAGAAAAACTGGAACAGTCATTGAAAAGGTACATTCATGAATGGTACAATGAAGAATACATACACATGCATACATACTAATGTTCGTTTTGTAATCTGAGTCAGACTGTAGACTACTACTACCCAGTCAGGAATTAACCTTGCATGTCAGGATTGAAATCCCTTCTCTCTTAATATAAGCCAACCGATCTTAAAGAACATAGCAAGACAAGAACTTGGGTCTATATCCTAACTTCATACCCCAGAAGAAAAGAAATTGTGTCATTTTAAACATGAGCCTAGTTTTCATACTGACTTGGGATCCCAAGAACCATTTTATAACAGGCAGATGTTACTTCGAGGACATCCAATCTGTTCCTGGTTTGTATCTGAAGTTTCTCCTTTAGCTGCAGGCTCCTAAATGCCGTGCTATGTTGTTGCTCTGCCCCACCTCAAAGCTGGTAGACTGCTACCATTCTCGGAGCAGGTTCAGTTGCTCCAGGGAAAGCACTACCTCTCTTTTCCTGCAAGGAATTCCATGTGACAGTTACTTTGTCAAGAAAGGCAAAAAAAAAAAAAAAAATCTGAGTACAGGAAAACAAAACATTGAAGTCCATTTTTCCAGGCTGAAAAATCAGACCTGCTGCCCAATGCACACCTTCAAGATTGGGGACATAACCAGGATTTTGCCATTGACTTTTTGGTACTGAAGTCACAATGACACTGTGCTTTTCTACCACACGGAACATTCAACTCTTGCGGAGGGCTCTGTGGAATCTATGATGAACACTAGAACTTGCAATCCTGGATTTATTTTCATAAAAATTTTCATAATTTTTTCTGGCTTTTTTTTTATATATCATAACTTCACTCTGTGCCCTAGGACTCTTCTGAATCACAGACACAGGATCAACTGCTGAAGAACCATATGCCTTTAGTGGATCACCAAAACCAATTCTTGTAGTTATTTCCAGAAGTATGACATACAATACAATTAATTGAGATATCATACTATTGGTGTCCAAATCTAGCAATTCTGTTACTTTCCTGTAAAAAAGAGAAATCGAAGTTACACAGAATATTTGAAATAGGAGTGTATAAGCAGGGTTTCATAAAAATAGGGATGCTATTCCTGACTATGTTGCAGACCAGTCATCCTGTGTGAAGATCAGGAAGTCACTTTCCCTTAGTTCCTCATCTATAAAAAACTATTAAAATTATAATTATTTTTCTTACAGAATTTGGTGAATACAAATCTATTAGTATTTGCTCACATACGTTCCCCTGTCACAGCAATTAATACCATGGAAAAACCTATAAATAAAAGAATTACAACTCTAAGTAGGTTATGAAAAAATTTATGTCCACTTAAGATGAGTGCAACCTGGAAGAGTGGTGCTTTTTTTTAAAAAAACAATGCAAACTACCTATTAAAAAGGGACAATCTGAAATGAGAGCTAAGGAAATAAAAAACAAACCTCCAAAAAACAGAGAGCTGAGCAGCACTTCATAGCTATTTATATTCATATCTGATTAGATGTGCAAAGAAAATTATCAATCCATGCAATTCAATCCAATAACCTTTTAATCCTGTAACATTTTTTCACACACAGATTTGGTTTGACAAACAAATAGAAAACAATGAGTTGTGACAATTTTTATTTTTTTCTTTAGGAAGAATTCCCCAAATACACGTACGCAAAACTCTGCCTCCAGGTAAAAAAGGCAGAAGAAAAGAATTTGGAGGAAGTATCACATGACTGTCTCATATCAATGGCAAACACTTTTTGTTTTTACATATTTTTCTTTCACACTTTTTCCCCTCAGATATGGCACTCTCTTCTACTTTCTATTTCCAGATGCTGAATAACTTCTTAAGACTTACTCAGGTATATCAGTAAGAACTGCTTTCACTAAGGTTTCTATCAAGCTCTTCCTGAATAAATCCCTAGGTTTGTTAGTGTTAAGCAATGCTTCAGACTAAAACAGAATATAATACTCTACCAGGAAGCTAATATTTTTATACCGTAGTGGAGAGATTAATGTAAGACAATAGTACTCCACACAAGAGCCCTTTAGGAGAAAGGCAAAATAATTCAATGCTTTTTCTGAATATCCAAGTGGAGCACACTATAGCAACTTTTTGAATTCTGCAACTGTAGTAACCAAACACTACTGCTCTATCTCATTCAATTCAGCAGGACTATGAAGGCTAATCAGTAAAACTGCAATTTGCAGCAACCTTTTCTGGACTTGATGACTATTGTAACTTCTTTTCCATCTTCTCTTCCATGCAAGAGAATTGAACCTTTTATTTCATTCTTTTGGCATTAGCCATCTTATCTACAACACTCATTAGTCTCATTGCTCTCTTCTGGCATCTTCCAAATGCAATGCCTCACACTGAACAGTCCTCCAACAGCTGAAGCCTAATCACTGCTTAAGGAGTAGAGTTTTTTTCCATATGACAATTCCTATCACAATAGCTTAAAAGCAAACAAAAACAAACAAAAAATACCACACCCAGTAAATTTTCTTTTCTCCTCCTAAGTACATCTTAGAGCCTCTATATTGGCAGCTTGTCCTGGTTTCAGTTAAGACAGAGTTATTTTTCCTTCTAGTAGCTGGTAGGGTGCTATGTTTTGGATTAGGATGAGAAGAGTGCTGATAACATGCTGATGTTTTAATTGCTGCAGAGCAGTGCTTACACTAAGCCAAGGACTTTTCAGCTCCTCGCTCTGTCCTGCCAGTGGGCAGGCTGCTGGGGCAGCAAGAGCTGGGAGGGGACAGAGCCAGGACAGCTGACCCAAACTGGCCAAAGGGGTATTCCATACCATCTGACGTCATGCTGAACAATATATAGGGGTGGCTAGCCAGGGTGGGGAGCCGGTCAGCGGGTGGTGAGCAATTGCATTGTGCATCACTTGTTTGTACATATTATTATTATTATTATTATTATCTATCTTAATAAACTGTCTTTATCTCAACCCACAGGCTTCACTTTCCTGTTTCTCTCCCCCATCCCAGAGAGGGAAGGGGGAGGGTGAGCGAACGGCTGTGTGGTGTTTAGCTGCCGGCCAGGTTAAACCACAACACAGCTAAACAAAGCTCTCTTGAAATTCTTAATGAAAACGAAGACATTTGCTAGCCTTCCCTATAGCATCCCCATGAATAGCATATCTACTTTGTGCAACACCCAGCTTTCAACACCAGTCTCAGTCTACCTAGTCTAGTACATCTGCTGTCAAGGAGCAGTTCTGCTCTCTGTCTTACTGAAAGCTTCCAACAGTATATGAAGACAGAGTACAAGAACGCCCAGCTGCCAGAGGCCTCAGTTCAATAATATACTTAAGACATATGTAAAACTCCAGTCTTCTTTCTTAATATTACATCAAAGAAGGGTCAAAAAAAAAAGGCAAATTAGGAACACCTGTAAGTGTCATGCTGAATCAGAGGATCAGAGGGAATGGGGGAATGTATATTGAATAACTAGTTTGAAAGGGATAAGTATTACCCATTGATTCTTTGTAGAACAGATTCAGATTTTACCAGTTAACTTGAGAATAGAAACTGATTTACTACAAACAAGATGGGTAAAGTTGTAGTGGGTTTACGTTTACATGGCAAGGTTTTGGTAGCAGGGGGCCATAGGGGTGGCTCCTGTGAGAAGAATCTAGAAGCTGCCCCATGTTTGGTAAGGGCCCCACTGCTGACCAGACATGAGCCAATAAGTGATGTTTTGCACCTCTGTGAGAGCATATTTAAGACAGGGAAAAAATGCTGCACCACACAGCAGCTGGGAGAGTGTGAGGAGTGAGGAACAGCCTTGCAGGCACCAAGGTCAGTGAAGAAGGAGGGGGAGAGGTGCTCCAGGTGCTGGAGCAGAAGTCCCCTGTGGTCAGTTGTGAGGACCATGGTGAAGCAGGCTGTCCCCCTGCAGCCCTTGGAGTACCACGATGGAGCAGGGTTCCACGCTGCAGCCTGTGGAGGAAATCACGGTGGAGCAGGTGGACCTGCACCGATGGAGGCTGTGGCCTGTGGGAGACCCCTGGTGGAGCAGATGCTGGGCTGGACCTGTAGCCTGTGGAGAGGAGACCACGCAGAAGCAGGTGACCTGGCAGGAGCTACTGCCCGTGGGGGACCCAGGTTGGAGCACTTTGCTCCTGAGGGATGGACCCCGTGGTACAGACCCATATCTGGAACAGTTCTTGAAGAGCTGTTGCCTGTGGGAAGCCCACGCCAGATCAGTTCAGCAAGGACTGCATCCTGTGGGAGGGACCCAACAGCACAGCAGACGAGAATGACCAAGAAGGAGTGGCAGAGAAGAAGCACTATAGACTGACCATAACCCCCATTCCCCCATTCTCCTGTGCTGCTCGGGAGGATGAGGTGGAAGAGGGTGGATGGGGGAAAAGGTGGTTTTGGTTTCTTTCCTTTGTTTCTCACTTCTCTAGCTTGTCAGCAATAAACAATAAATCTTACTATTTCCCTATGCTGAGTCTGTTTTCCCCTTCATGACAATTACTGAGTGATTTCCCTGTCCTTATCTCAACCCTCAAGCCCTTTTCATTTTATTTTCTCTCCTTTCCTCTTTGAGGAGGGGGAGTGAGAGAGCGGTTGTGGTGGAGATCGGCCTCCCACCTGAGTAAAACCACCATAAAAGTGTTCAGTAGTAATAGAATGATGATCAGTTCAGCCATAAACTCTTCTAAAAGCAAAAGAGAATAGAAATTGATAGCTTGCCTCAATGGCTCAACATGTGAAAGACACAGAGAAGGAAAAATCGATTTATCAATAAGATGCTGGAGAAAAAATGATCAAACAGGAAAGAACATTGGGACCAGTGAGTTAATTGCTTGCTAAAAAAAACAGACTTTTGTTTCATATGTGAGAGAGAAAAACATATTTCATGACCAGTTGCAATTGAAGGATAAAGAAAATCCATTGCATGAGACCAAATATTAGTCTTGCATCTACAGAGTAGGATTTAGAGCAATTTTCACAAAGAACTACTGCTATTCCATGTGATTACATTGCTAAAATAAATTATTTCTAGCTAGACAAGGATCTCATCATAGTTCAAATCCCTCTGGTGACATTTCATGTTATATTTGAGAAATTACTCAATAAAAATGTCAAATAGAGAATGAGTCAGTTTCCCCTGAGGATGGTTTTGGACATTTTCCAGTACAATTTTTAGCCAGGAAATCTTAACCAAACACCTCCTTCCAACAAATAAATAAATAAAAATTTTTGGTTCATTAGAAAGAAAGACAGAAATGTTGAAATAAGAATGCAGGAAAAAATACTTAACCTGTCAGCCACAGTTGATATAATTAGTTGTGAATATTCATTTATAAAGAAGATTGTAATTGTCTTGCTATACTGATATTACTAGAAAAATATTCAATGAAGTTTTAAAAATAAATGTAAACACTGTCAAGAAGAGATGGCTTAAGATTTTGCACAGACTGAAGTCAAAATCCTGACACAAGTCTTCTCCATACAATCTGTTTTCTAGAGGTTCCTAGGTGGCCTGCAGGACTATCATTGAACTATCATTAGCTCCCATCCCTAGGCCTTCTATCTTAAATCACTTGACAAAGATTTCTGGTGATCTGTGTGTGAGAAATGCAGCCCACATCACTGAAAGAGCAATTCAGCTGTCTAAACATAGGAGTCTGACAACATTTTAGATTCCTTATATTATCCCTTCTGACCACCAGCTCACACTCCAGATCTACAGCAGTAGATCCCGTGTCACATCTGCCAGCTCCAGGGTGTTTTAAGTGGCATAAGACACCCATGTTTAGGCGAGCAAATTGCCCCCTAAGAATTCTTGTTGTCTGGCTCCCTGTGTGTTGACAGAGCAGACCCTAACAGTAATGTCTGCAAGACCAAAATATGGGAGAGAAGTAGGTACTGTATAGTCTGATCTTGGTTCAGTCCCAGAAAATCTACTTCCATCTAAGCATATATAAATCTGTGTTGCTGTATGAGAAGTTGGTTCAATCAGGGTTTTCAAAATCAACCTAAAGTGAATCTTACAGGCTCTTTTATAAATTCATATGTTAAGAAATACGTATAATTCTTGTATAAATGGAAATGACAATTCTATGCAAAAATACCCAATGTTAAGTACCCACTTAATCTATTTAATCTGTTTACAGGCTCAAATTCAGCATGCTGATCGAACATTAATGCCATTTAGGGGTGTATGTTTTGGGGGCATGGTCTGGAGTAGAAAGGACCTTAAAGACCACCTGGTTCCAACACCCCTGCCATGGGCAGGGACATCTACTCCCATATCAGCTTGCCCCGTCCAGCCTGGCCTTGAACACTTCAGGGATGTGGCATCCACAGCTTCTCTGGGCAGCCTGTGCCAGTGCATCACCACCATCAGAGTAAAGAATTTCTTCCCAATATCTAATTTAAATATACCCTCTTTCAGTTTAAGGCTATTACTTCTTGTCCTATTACTTCTTGTCCTATCACTACACCCCTGACAAAGAGTTCCACCCCAGCATTCCTCCAGGCGCCCTTTAGGTACTGGAAAGCTGCTGTAAGGTTTCCCTGTAGCCTTCTCTTCTCCAGGCTGAAGAACCCCAATTCCCTCAGCCTTTCTTCACAGGAGAGGTGCTCCAGCTCTTTGATTATCCTCGTGGTCCTCCTCTGAACTCGGTCCAAGAGGTCCATGTCTTTCCTGTGCCAGGGGCCCCAGAGCTGAACGCAGTGCTCCAGGTGGGGTCTCATGAGAGCAGAGCAGAGGGGAAGAATCACTTCCCTCACCCTGCTGGCCATGCTGCTTTTCATGCACCCCAGGATATGGTTGGCTTTCCAGGCTGCAAGCATGCATTACTGACTCATGACAAGCTTTTCATCCACCAATATCCCCCAAGTCCTTCTGTGTAGGGCTGCTCTCTATCCACTCATTGCCCAGACTATATTCATGTTTGGGATTCCCTTGACTTAGGTGCAGGTCCCCTGCGCTTGGCCTTGTTGAACCACATCTTGTTGGTAAAGGCCACCTCTCAATCCTGTCACAGTCCCTTGGGGTGTCATCCCTTCCCTCCAGTGTATCAACCATACTTCTCAGCTTAGTGTCATTCACAGACTTGCAAAGGATGCGCTCAATCACAATCCACAAACTTGCAAAGGATGCAGTAATCACACCATCCATATTGCCGACACGTTAAATAGTACTGGTCTCTATACAGACCCTTGAAGAACACCACTTGCCACTGGTCTCCACTTGGACAGCAAGATGTTGACTGCAACTCTTTCAGGACAACCATTCAGCCAATTCCTTATCCACTGAGTGGTCCATCTATCAAATCCATGTCTCTCCAATTTGGAGACAAGGATGTAATGTGGGACAATGTCAAATGCTTTGCACAAGTCCATATTAAAGACCATTCATTAGTTGTGAATATTCAATTTGCATTTGAGGAACAAAATTCCCCAGTCTGGTCCCAAAATTAAAAGGCAACTGTGACCTCTTTTAGTGTCCTAAAGTTACACAATGGGAGACAGCGAGCCCTTTGCTATCATTCCCACTCATTGTCTGTTCACTGCATCTCTTCTGAAGGCAACGTGGTTCCTAACATTTTCAAAGTAATACAAAATGCCAGCTCAGAGAAACATGAATATGGGCAGACACTGATTCTGACAAACCTGTAAGATCTCTTGGCAAGCTTTAGAACAATACTTGGACCCAGAGCCACTTATTAAACACAGTGGCTTATATTATTGTAGGCCTTTTCTGCCAAAACTGTCTGAATAGAAATCCATAAAAGAAAATTAGAAACCTATCTCTGTAAACCTGTATATTTCATGATCAGAGAGCAACAACACAGACAGCATGGGTCCAAGATAATCCCACAGATCTCCTGAAGGGTTCATCTTTTATCAGGTCCCTCCCTGTTCATAATTGCAAATATACATTGCCCTACTTATATAGGAATCATTTGGAAACAAAGTTGGTAATAGCAAGCTGTTTGAAACAACATACTTGCACATTTATTAGAATCCCAGGTAGCTGAAATATTTGATTGGGTTCTGTTCAATTAAGAGATATTCATGAACAACAGCATAAACTGTTTTTCTTTCATTTTCAAATGAATAGCTGGCTGCTCTTTGTTTAAGAAATACCACTTGTACAATTAATCATTTGACCACCTCAGGTTGAGGCAAATAAATACATCTAGTCTCTTCTATGACAAATGAAATTTGGAAGTTTGGGTCAAAAACCTATCAATGGTCAGGATCTATAATCCATCTGAACAAATATACTCAGTTTGAAAATGAACCAAGTAGGAAATACATCTACTGAAAAGCTAACCAGAACCCTGCTCAGAAATTCTAGTTGTTCTACAGCTTCAGTGAGTGCAGGCTGGTGTTACTATACATTATGATTTCCCATTCAGTACCTGATTTTTTGATTTTTCTTGCAAAGAACCCCTACTTTACCAAAGTAAAGATGTTGTGTGACACAGATGAAATATCCCTTTTCTTCACTGTATAATTAATTTGAAATGAATTTGGTACTGCATCAAACAGCAGTTGTTGAAATTATATTGGGAATATTGAGAAAGACAATACGAGTCCTATGCACTGTGACTTAGCTAGAATGACTATCAAGTCAATGGGTATGGGAAACTGGATGTAGCAGTCAAAGTTTGTTTCCATGTAATCGGTGTGACGAAATTAAAACATAGAACACAAACTTTGTTTTCAGTATATAGGATAAAGCCCACCTATTTAAAACAGAGCAATGGACATAATCAAAATTACAGATCCACAAATCCTAAGACTGCTGATGCAACCAAGATCCTGCTCTGAAACTGTTTTTGTAGAGTTAGTGGACTGTACCCATTTCCTTTGTAAACATCTATTACTGATATCTGTTCTTCTGCCTTGTTTTATTGTCTGAATATTCCTTCACCACAGCTGCACTTTTAACATTCAGTAATCTGTTCATACAGCATGTTCTGGAATCCTTTTACCCTAAAAAGTGGGAAAAGGGGGATGGAAAACTTTAAACTTACAACTGGAATTACAAAACTTGGAAGAAATAGGCAAAATATGTATGTGTTGTAGGGCAGATTATTTTTCTTAAAAAAGAAGTCCAAACATCCAGCACAAGCCTTGCTTAAATGAAAACAAAAATAACCCTGACCTCCAATGTTAGAGATGGACAAACTAATTCGAGTGTGTTAGGTTGAGGAGTGCCAACTTTAAGGGTCTGGTCTAAACCACATGGGAGTCAATAGAAACACTTCAACTTATTCAGTGGGATCTGGATCAGGTCTTCATTGAAAACATGTACAAGCTGACAAAATGCTGCCAGTACATCAGGCTTTCTTACCACAGTCATGAAATGAAACTTCCTTGCCAACATTCACTACTTACCAAGACAGTTGTGGCCATCATGGGCTAACATGAACCCATCGTAGCAGGTACATCTGTAGTTGCCTGGAATGTTAATGCACTCATGGACGCAGCCCCCATTGTAGAAGTCATTTTCACACTCATCAATATCTAAAACACAAAAGGAGGAAAAAGAAGTTTTTGTAAATAGAGAACCTTATGAATACAGAAAAATTCTCCAGCCAAGCATGATCTTTGAATATATGCATGCTCCTAATCGTTCATACACTTATATTGCATATTCCATCCAATAGATGGCTCAGGGAATTACAGGCAGATTATATGAGGATCACATGAGATTGAAATTCAGCAAGCTTATGCCTAGAACACTCCTTCCCAAATTAACTGTAGTATTACCACAGGAAACAATGACATGTTTTCAGAAAATTTGTAAGTGATTTTGGTATATTTTTATGTTTAAAATGTACTTTTCATTTTCTGTTTAAAGTAATCAAGCAGACAATGAGTTAAACCATATTATTAATACCGTGTAATAGATAAAACTATGCCGTCTTTAACCAGAAAGTCTTCTCAGCACAAGGATGACTTGATATATTCCTGACAACACATAAAGCTGTTTCTCTGTGCAATAAATCTTGAAAGGCACCATTTCTGAAATAGCTGTCAGTCTGCTGAGCTCTGTGAAGTTGCTTGCTCTTGATAACACAGTACAATTTTGTCCATCTCCTTCCCTTTCCCCCAAAAGAGAGAAGCCCTGTTATAATTTTCTCTATTATTTCACATATGACAGTGACAACAAAATTTAAAATTTTATTCTTAGAAAGTATGTTAGAATTACTGTTAATTATGTTTTGTACACTGGCATGCAACTGGAAAACCACCGTGAATGACAAGAGATATTAATTCTATTTCAACTGCAATTATATTATGATCTTCCCTGACTCATACAAAAAACAAACAAACAAACTTCTTCACTCATTCTAGAAAGTGCAAACTTTCTTCTTTGTACAGATTGTATCTTGACTTACAGATGGGATGTCAGCATTAGAATTGCTGCTGTGAATCAGTGGCACACATCAACCAACTAAAAATACACAAATAATTACAATCTCATAACTTGATAACTGTCAGCTCTAAATCTGTGGTGTGCTAAACCAAAGTCCCCACGTACTGTCCCTAAGATACATAATGTGTGATATACTGATAAAGACATCTTTAGAAAATAATTTCTCGGTACATTAAAGCTATCCTGCCTGTACATTTCAAACGTGCCTTCCATTGCAGAGGTGGATGATGTACTTCGATATTAGGTTCACACAGACTGCTTTTTTTTTTTAAAAAAAACAAAAAAAAACCTTTCAGAACTATCACCAGAAAAGCTTAGCTACCTGGTATCATACCCAGAAACAATCCCAAAACGGCATGGTAGTCTGGGAAAAACAGATTATTCTGAAAAGACAGCAGAGACTCAGTCGTTCACTGGCCCTTCAAGCATTTCTGCCCTTGGTCTGAACCTAAGTTTGTCCCTCCTGCCACAATTTTTGTGATTCCCTCCTAGCACAAAACTTTGAGATGTTTGATTTGGCAGAGCAGGGACAGTCCCCCTCCAACCTTCTTTGTAGGTCTTCCCCCTTACTTCAAAATATGTATATATACATATTATCATAGAATCATAGAATCATAGAATATCCTGAGTTGGAAGGGACCCTTAAGGATCATCAAGTCCAACTCTTGACACCGCACAGGTCTACCCAAAAGTTCAGACCATGTGACTAAGTGCACAGTCCAATCTCTTCTTAAACTCAGTCAGGCTTGGTGCAGTGACCACTTCCCTGGGGAGCCTGTTCCAGTGTGCAACCACTCTCTCTTTGAAGAACCCCCTCCTGATGTCAAGCCTAAACTTCCCCTGCCTCAGCTTAACCCCGTTCCCGCGGGTCCTGTCGCTGGTGTTAATGGAGAAAAGGTCTCCTGCCTCTCGACACCCCCTTACAAGGAAGTTGTAGACTGCGATGAGGTCTCCCCTCAGCCTCCTCTTCTCCAGGCTGAACAGGCCCAGTGATCTCAGCCGTTCCTCGTACGTCTTCCCCTCCAGGCCTTTCACCATCTTCGTAGCCCTCCTCTGGACACTCTCCAACAGTTTCATGTCCTTTTTATACTGTGGTGCCCAGAACTGCACACAGTACTCGAGGTGAGGCCGCACCAGTGCAGAGTAGAGCGGGACAATCACCTCCCTCGACCTACTAGCGATGCTGTGCTTGATGCACCCCAGGACACGGTTGGCCCTCCTGGCTGCCAGGGCACACTGCTGGCTCATATTCAACTTGCTGTCTACCACGACCCCCAGATCCCTCTCTTCTAGGCTGCTCTCCAGCGTCTCATCGCCCAGTCTGTACGTGCAGCCAGGGTTTCCCCGTCCCAGGTGCAGGACCCGGCACTTGCTCTTATTGAACTTCATGCGGTTGGTGATCGCCCAGCTCTCCAACCTATCCAGATCCCTCTGCAAGGCCTTTCCACCCTCATCCGAGTCCACAACTCCTCCAAGTTTGGTGTCATCAGCAAACTTGCTCAAAATACCTTCTATTCCTACATCCAGATCGTTTATAAAAATATTGAAAAGTACCGGCCCTAAAATGGAGCCTTGAGGGACCCCACTGGTGACCGCCCGCCAGCCTGACGCAGCCCCATTCACCATAACCCTTTGGGCCCTGCCCGTTAGCCAATTGCTCACCCATCAGATGATGTTTTTATTTAGCTGTATGGTGGACATTTTGTCCAGTAGGATCCTATGGGAAACCGTGTCAAATGCCTTGCTGAAGTCCAAAAAAATCACATCAGCTGGTTTCCCTTGGTCCACCATACGGGTGATCTTATCATAAAAGGAAATCAGGTTAGTTAGGCAGGACCTACCCTTCACAAACCCATGCTGGCTGGGACCAATGACTGCTTTGTCCCCCAGGTGCGCCTCAATAAGTTCGAGAACCATCTTCTCCATGATTTTACCAGGCACTGACGTGAGACTGACAGGCCTGTAATTGCTAGGGTCTTCTTTCTGACCCTTCTTGAAAATCGGCACAACATTTGCCAGCTTCCAGTCTACCGGGACCTCTCCAGACTCCCAGGATAGTTGAAAAATAATTGAGAGAGGTTCCGCGATGACGTCCGCCAGCTCTTTCAGCACCCGGGGATGAATCCCATCCGGACCCATGGACTTGTAGGGATCCAGGTGGAGTAGCAAATCCCGCACACGTTCAGGGTCAGTTGGGAGTTTGTCATCCCCACCGTCCCGGTCCTCCAGCTCAGGGCACCCTGGGTCCCGAAGCCCATCATCGGCATTGAAGACAGAGGCATTGAAGACAGAGGCAAAGAAGTTATCACAAAACAAAACCAAAGCCAAAAACCCTCAAAGTTGAAAGGTTAAACTTCTTTCAAGTTCCAACTGCACCAAGAGAAATGCAGACATAGTGCCTGCAAACAATGCAAACACTACTCTATCTTCTCATATCCCTGAAAAAGTACATTCTTTATAGAACGCATTAATGAAAGTGTTGGACAACTGTAATTTACAGGCAGAATATTACATGTTACATGGCTTCCTCATTTAGCCTAATACAGCAATAAAAGCAATAGAAATACAAACACTATAGGCTTGCTCTTAATCTGTTGTAAAACTCAAAATTCCCAGGGGCCAGCTATGATTGCTTCCTTTTGTTTAGGTCATATCCTATTATTCATTTTTCCCTATAGTTGATAGAATTGGTTGTTAATCAAATTGTTGGCTCCAAACAGCTCTAACTCAGAAAGTTAATGTTTTCTACTAATTTTGTAGCCTCAACTATCCTTACATTTTTTTTTAGTGTTTGGTTTAATATTGTAATTCACTGTGAAGGAATTGCCATAATACAAAACCAAAACAAGCAGGTACATGCAATGTTGAATTAGCAAACCAGCTCTCAGTGGGAAGCCTACGGTTGTATCTGTATTGGCCAAATATTGATTTTTATATCTACATTGGCAAAATATTGGCAAAAAAAATGTTTTTACTCCAAGCGATTCCAGCTGTGCAGATAGGTAACTCATAGGGTATCTGGTGAAGAAAATGCCAGAATAGGTTCACTTAAAAAAGTGTTGTAGTTTTCCCTCTAGAATGAATTAATTTTATATGGTATTACATTGGCAGCAATTATTGAAGCTCTGGAAAAAAGAAAGCTAGATACACCAAAATGGTTAAGGCAGCATAGGGCCATTTATAATAATAATACAGTCTGCTAAGCATCTATTTAGGCTTACTGCATTTAAATAAGACTCCCAAGGCCAGAGCTGGATGTGTACAACCACATTTTCAGTTGCCAGTGAGCTAAATTCTGATTGTCCCTTTCTGGAACTGGTTTGAGAAATCTTGAAAATCCACTGCTTGTTTCAAAAGTTTTAAAAGATAACATTATTGGGAGGAAGAAAAAAAAAAAAAGGATGAAAAGAAACTTGTTTAGTTGGGGGTACAACTAGCTGTATAGGTTCATCTGTCTCACAAGATGAAAGAAGCTTGTATGCTACAGTGTAAGTCCTTCTGGAAAGCAGAGGTGAATCTTTTTGTTACAACCTGGACTCTCTTTCAGCAGCCCTAGGGAATGCAGCAATGTCATACAATGTTATTGTCCTCCTCCATCAACTTGTTACTTAAACGGTACATAAAGTACAAGCCTAATTATTATATAAGCATCCAATAACTTTTTAAAATTCTGGACAGTTATCTGAGAAAATCTTAGCACTTGATAACATGAGGAAGTGCTGTAATTTGCAATCACTGTAATTTGCAATCACTGTATTAGAGTCATAGGAAGAGAATCTGAAGTTGTCTTCTTTATGTGACCTAATTCTTTTTAGTCTGGCAGAACCTGTATCTATCTTAAACAGACTGACTCTTCTTTCATTATTACCGCTGAGACTCTCAGCAGCCCAGAAACATGTTTCATTTGTGTATTCTGCAACAAAGGGATAGCACTCTCAGAAGTCTCACAAAGCCACTGTGATTTAAAAGCCTCCAGAGAAGCAGATCTTTCAGGAGCATATACAACTTGGCTAAGAAATGTTCAACATTAAACAAGAACTGATCTCTTCTGCTTCCAGCTTTGGTTTCAGCAGAGTAGAAAACACCACTACGTAATAATTAATGTCCAAAATACAAAAGAAACTGTAAAACAGACTGAAGAAATGCTTGTTCCCATTTTGTCTAAACAGTTTCAGCCTGGTATCATGAAATTTGCTGTGCACTAACCATCTTTTCCATGCACTAACAATCTTTGCTAGAAGGTTGCAGAGACATTATCCTTGGAAAGTACAAAATCTACCTCCAGCAAAACTCATTCCCAGTCTTCATGAAACCAGTTGCCACTCATCACATCCTCAAATGTCCAAAAATCCTTACAGCACATACAAGAAAATGTATTTGTCTGCACAGCTACAAATCATTGTGGGCAAAGCCACTGAAATCAAAGGAAACCTCTGTATGGAGTTGACACATTTTGGATCAGTGTCACAGCTGAACTGCCAAAGATGCCTTATGGCCATTAACATGCAAGAGCAAGAATGGCTGAGCCCTGAAAGTCAATGAGCCAAATTCAGCTTTTAGTGTTCAATTTCACAGATTTCTATAGAAAATTGGTAAGTGTGCATTGTAACAACCTTTATCTTGGCAGCTTATCAAGGACAGAGATCCCAACACTCACCATGCAGCAGAACTTCAAAATAGGAGTAGGACTAGGTAAAATATGAGTTCATTTGAAAGTACTTTTAGACTACTAATGTCAGGGAAAATCTGGAGTTAATTTAGTAAACACAAATTATAATTGACTTTGAAAGGAATAATTTATGTGCTTGGACATTTTAAAATAAATAGTCAAAGGAAGCTGTCTGCCCTCATCAATTTCTTCTAAACTAAAGAGCCATGAACAAAACTAAGCATATAGGTATATTACACAAATGTGGGGTATTTCCTAAAGCAGTTGGACCTATAAAACAGCTAGAAAAATAAATATTAATTTCTTTGTAACTGTACCTCAATGGACAAATCTACATATTTATTCAGTATCTAAAGAAAAAGATATTTCTGTTTTCATCTTTATCTATTAATCTAGCTGCTTTAAACAAAACACTGCCAAGGGGCATTATGGAGACTTTAAATAACATTGTCTTTAACGACTTGCCAAAGGAACCCTGTTTTTACCTTCATGCTCAACGAGAGGTTGCTGCTAGCCCTTGTTTCACCTACAGAAGACACAGCATACCACTTGCAGAATTGTGTATTATCAGTAGTTTTGTGCATATTGCCTGCTTCTCCAGAACTGGTATGCAGCAAAGGACATTGCAAAATGTTGGAACGCTTATTTCCATGTGGTAACATTCTGCACTTTTATGGCTTCTCTCTTAAAAGGCCTTAAAGAATTTTTACTGATTCATTACTGAGTTTGGAGACTGTTCCTCCCAGAGCTAATGCAGCATCTTCATTAAAAAAAAAAAATAAAAAAATACTAGCTTCCAGTTCTTATACAATTAAAAATAAAGCCACAGTGTCAACAGAGCTTTTTTTCATACAATTGGGAAAGAAGTTACTTTGTAATATCTAAAGGTGAAATGCCCTGGTGTGAAATCCCAACCCTACAAAAGTCAAGAGGCATTTTTGGCATGGGCTTTGTGGAGCCAGGACAACATTTTTTTCTGGGATATATGGTAAAGAGATACCAGAGACAGGGTCAGCAATTAAATTTCTTGTTCCCACTTACAAATTCAGAATAAGAAGCAGTGTAGCATCAACACTGTTATTTTACTTTTAAGGAAGCAGGCAGAAATGTAGTAACATGCAAACTGACAAAAATACAATGTCCTGGATCATAATCAGATCAATATCTGATATATTTTCATGGCTTTTGCAGTCTCCAAGTCTAGTTATTAAAAAGAACAAAACCACGTTATTACCACATGGGAATATTTATATAAACTCTGTTTCTTTGGCAGATTCTGCATTTAGTATACTTTCAGGAGTAACACACACCCTGGATAACTTGAACTATGTAAGGTATTTGCATTTCCCATATTGAGTTGCACTTTCCTTAAAAAGAGAACCATCTCTAGATCTAAAGGCCAGAAAAAAAAAGCTCACACAAGTTAAAGACTGTTTTGGTTAAGTGCAGCCCAAATTTGCAAGAAGTTCAGCTCTCTTTGGAAACCAGAACAAGACAACTAAAATGATAAGATTCTCAAGGAGTTCAGATCAGCAAATTTCCACATGTTCAAAATTACTTGAAGCCTTTCAGTGTTCTGCTCTTAATATTTGCCAGAGTTGACCCAGCTAGATGTTTGAAGAATCAACTGGTAAAACGTTACCAATTCCACTCAATGTGACCTGCTGATACTCTGCTTCCCTCTGTGACTTTTGTGATAGATGAATTTCGCACCCAATTCCAAGTCCAAATTTTATGAAGAAAATATCGACATAACAAGAAACTGAATCATTTAAATTTTTTCTACTGCAAACAAACCCTTGTCCTCCATTTCACATTAGGTCCATCTCCAAAAATCCTTCACCATGAAAAACTTCCTAAGTCTCTTTTTCTGTAAGAGAAAACAAATTCAGATTTATCATTTGTCACATCTGGAAACAAATCTGGTTCCTTCTGATATACATATATTTAAATATTCAAAAATGCTAACATCTTTACTCTTTAGATGTTGTGACCTTGGAAACATTACAATCTAATGAATCAAAGAGGAACACAGTGCAGTTTTTTGCAGTTTTTATGGCTTTCAAGTTGTCATGATATTTTCAAGGCGCTTGTGCCCAAGAAAACTGTAAAATTTGATAGACATTAGGACTAAACCAAGAGCCAAGGTGAAGGGTGAGCAGGATGGGAAAGGGGTAAAACCAGAAAATACAGTCTGAGGTTTCTCAGTGGAGAAAGAAAAGAGTAGAACAGGTACAATAGGTTGTTTAGTATGAGGGTTTCTTGCAGTTTAAATCCCTCAACGACCCTTCTACTAAGGGCACTGTCCTTCCAGTGTTTTCCATGTTAGTACAAACCTGAAGAAAAAAGAAAAAACACAAACAAACAAACAAACAAAAAAACACTCAATTTTACAACTTTCTTACAAAATGTCACAAAGCTCTGTTTTCCACTATTAAAACAGCAGTAAAATGAAAATGCCATGCCAACTTAATGGAGATGGTTTGGATGCAATCTGTGGCATTGTTGGGGTGTTTTTCTGGAAGACATCTCATACAGTTTCCCAGAAAACATCAAGTACTCTGTAGCAGTTTTATTTGCTTCCTCTTATTATGGGAAGGCTGAGCATCAAATTAATCATACTTTGCATCTTCTAGAAGTCCTTCTCCAAAAGAGGAGGGAAAAATGAATCCAAACCAAATTATGCAGGGGTATGGCCAGCTGGTTAAAAAACTACATAGATTTTTAAAGTGCGAACAGCCTCAAATTTATAACTATAACTCCTAAAACATTTAGTGTGCACTTGAAGAGTAGATATCAAGACATTAATCACTGTCAGTAAGGTGGGACTTTTTTATTTTCTGTTTATTATTGTGTTCTTCTGTAACAATAATTATCTCCTTATTGTTAAAAGTTGTTTGAAGTCACAAAGAGTGAGGATGACCTTATGAGAGTCACCTTCCTTTCTTGAGGAGGAGATGGACTAACTGCTGTGGGGAAAAAAAAAAAAAAAAAAAAGCTCACAGACACACAAGCCTTCTCTAAGGAGGCAATGCAATGGAGTATATGAACTGAATTTATCAGCTGCAGAAAAATAGGTGTGTTTAGGAGTTACTGTTTTACTGTTTAAGTTTTAGTTAATGTTCTTTAAATATGATTTGGCATACAACAGGAAAAGAGTCACATCCAAAGATTCTGTTAGCTAGACATGGTTGTGTACCCCAGTGCTGTAAATTGAGTTTCAGTGACTCAGCTCACATTGTTAAGTGGAACAAGGCAGCAGACTGAAAATCCAAACTTTCAGCAGTAGCTGCATGGTTATATTTTACATTTACGTTTGACAGTGAATGACCATCACATTCTTTATTCATTGATAAGAAATACAGTCTCTGGAGACTCCCCTTCCTTATATTTTTCTTAAATTTACTTCACATTTCTCAGTTTTCCCATCTCTTCTCTTTCTTATGCACTTCCCTTCTTTCCCACAAAAAAACTGACTCCTAGTTCAGAGTCAAAAGGAAGTTTTTAATAGCTGGGCATTTTAATACTGAAATTTTGCCTCTGGGCATCAGATTTGATATACTCTTCTAAATGAGAGCAGAGAAAAGAATCTCCCCTTTGATTCATATCTGCACTTTGGAGAATGTATTACTTCTTCAGTGTACACATACTTTACCAAAGGAAAGTTATCACTGAAGTACAGAGAATTAAAAATTACTTTAAAAACAAAACAAAAACAAATAAACAAACAAAAAACCCACAACACCAAACTTAATGCTGAGATTTTGCATGCACTTGGTGTCGTTTGCTAGCCAGATAAATACCTTTCATGGTGGTACACATAACACTCCAGACGCAGGAACAAAGAGGAGATTGAATAAATAACATGGAATATTCTTCATTTAAGACCGTGCAGAGTTTTTGACTTTTTAATTGAAAAATCTTTCTACTGCATTAATATTAGGTTTATAGAGCACTTTTTGCCATGAATTACTTTTGTGGGTCCTTTGGACAGCTACCGTCATTTACATAAAAAAGTTTTCTACTACATAGAATATGAATAGAAAACTTATTATACACATTTGTACATTATGCAAATTTATACCTGAGTATTATCTCTATGTGACATTTGCCATTCTAATCAGCACAATGGGAACTGATCTGGGACCATTCAAGCTCCATTCATACTTAATATAGCATTTTACCAGATTTAAAAAAAAAAAAAAAAAAGTTATCCTGCACCAGGCATCTTGAACTCTTGATTATAGTTTATTGTGGTTTCACATTTTTCCTAATTGATATTTAAACAGATTGGCTACACGTTCTTTGAACTGCAAGTGAGATACTCAAATCGAGATGGATACCTGCAGAGCACATAACATTTTAGAGTCTGTCTTTATTTAGTGGCTGCCATGCCCAACAAGCTCAAGCAGAGAGATTTCCTGTTCAAAAGCTGTTATGAATGTGAAACATGACATTTGACAGCATTTTCCCCACCTCTTCTAAATCACAGCCATTTCCACCACAATTCCTTCTTTTAATATAATGGGAAATGTTTGCTTCCACATCTAATCCTGCAAGTTCTTGGACATCTAATGGGAAAATATTTTTGTGTGCCTTACTGCCACAACTGGCGTGCATACATCCTAACAATTATGGTTTCAGTAAATCACAGCAGGAGCTTATTCCTAGATCTTCAAATTGAAATATACATCTAAAAACTTTGAGGAAGACGTTTAAAAGTGTTAAACTCCCTGATTCACACTGACATCATTCACTTACGTTTTTCCAACCCTTCTGCACATCTTCCTCATTTACCAACTGTTTACCTCCAACCTTCCTTTGCATTTCATTCTTAAATTCCTGTCCATTGACAAAAGGAAACAATCCCAAGCCTCAATTTTGAAATAAATTCTCTTATTACCAGACAGTGAACAAACATTATTGGCCAAGAACCTTCATGTCGGAGAACAGAAGGTAGCTATTCCTCCTTGCTGATTTCAGAATATGCAGCAGAGATGTTCCAGCAGAGATGCCAATCATTGCATAGCAAAGTCAAGTCTTGTGACACCAGGGTTTCGTTCTCAAATGATTATTTCCGTAGTTTCCGTAGTTTCTGTACTGCTTTAGCAGTAGCTCTTGGGCTAGTGGAGACTCCTGGCTGAGATCTGTTCTGTTGCACTGGTCAACCATTCAGGAAATACAATGTACTTTACATCATGTAGAATTTTTGGAGTGTAATCCTGTAATTTGATCAAACTCCCTATTTCATATGGGATGTGTATCAGACATGAAATTTACCAGGCTTACAAAAGAACTTCCGTGTATATGTACCATACAACTAATCTATCTATAAGCAGAGCAACTCTTATTGCACGCACCATGAAGCTGCTGTGAGAGAGTCACTGCACACACTCAAATGACCTGTTCAGGGCTGCCCTTCACTTCAACATTAGCAGAAGTCCAATGGCTACTTCTCATGTGATAGATAGGGGTCCCATTCATGTCCTCTTATAATGCTGGACCTAATAGTTATGAAGCCCAACAAATTAACTCTGCATATTATTTTCTCACCTGTCCCAAATGCAGACAAATCCAAACATTTCCTCAACAGCATCCTTTATGGATAGAAGGCCTCCCAGCATTTTAGTCTGCAAAGAGCACTTTGTACAGGCTGCCACTCTAAGGCCTTCACAAGTGTGAAGACAGTAACTCTTTCCCTATTAAAAAGTAGCTGACTGTAGGACAATTTAGATGATTAAAGCACAGATCCTTCTTTGTTTCAGAGTCATCATTTTTGCCACAAATAGTTTTTCTAACTGCAGAACTGTTTATCTGGACTAGGAAGGTCCACATGATAGTAAAACAGCTGTGACATAGGACATACTGAAAACAAGAGTATGGTTCATTCATTAAACTCAATGAAACAGAAGTCCCACATGCCTTGTGGTAATTTAAGACCCTAGAGTAATTTAGCAAGAGTAGTATATTAATACTTGCGTGTTGACTAATTTCCAAATGAAATCATTCTGTACTCCACTGTTCTTACAAGGAGATAGTACCGGGGATTTCCTAATTTCCTATTTTCTATGGTACTCACTGAGTGTAAGCCTGTTTAAAAACTATTTCAATGCTCTAGCCTAGATACAGATGCAAAATCTGTATATAATTTATGCTTTCAGAAGAATGTTTTTTGTTTGTTTGTTTTTGTTTGTTTTTTGGCAAGTCTTTAAAGTTGCTGAGTCCTACAAGGAAACAAATTCAGTAAAATTTTCTGAGATGCCACTACAACTATAAGAATTGTCTTCTCTATGAGGTTATGTATTTGCTTCAAGAGGATCCTAGAGGACTAAATTAACAGAAATTAAATCAAAGATTTATCACAGTTTTTTAAAAAAAATCTGTGATACACAATGCTCAAACTCATTTTTGTCTAGCACCCTTCAACTTAAAGCACTTCATAGAAGGTAATAATGTTACTAGGCTACAGATTTTGTTATTATCCAAAAGTTGAATACAATCAAGTCATTTTTTCTTTCTGTGATGACCAGTTCAAGCTGTCACAGAACTGCGCCTCAGAATCTCAACTTTCATCAAGTTAAATTATATTAAATTCATGATAATATAAATAATACCCTAAATATGAGCACACAGCACTGTCTGAAACAGCTGTAGGAGCTACTGGAATCAGAAGTCAGTGGATTTGAGACTGTACAATCAAAAATTATTTCCAGGGTGCCAAAACATTTGGAATTTTTGCTGCATAGCTCAGAATACTAGTGCACCCCCTGAGCTTCATAACAACAATTCTATATTCACAATATGCAAAGTGCCTGCCATGTAGCATTGCTTTGGTACAGACCAAACACTTTCCTTTTTTTTTTTCTTTATTTGGGAAACATGGCCCTGGCCAGTAATAACAGGAAACCCTGGATGATGATGATGATCAATGCAAAAGGGTTTTATTTTCAAAAGAATATTAGAATATTACATTAATGTAATTTCTGACAGTTCTAAAATTTTATTACGAAAGGGAGTTCATCATTTATATAGGCTGTCCTTAGTCTTCTATAAAACCACACAGAAGTAGATCTTGTGAGCCAGAGCTCTATTTACAACCAAAGGCAAATAATAATAGAGAAAATTTGAAAACCTACAGTAAACAACCTTTTTTTTTTTTTCCTTTTTTTTTTTTTTTTTAATCTGTGGGTGTGTAACAATCGTCCAGCAGAGACACAGATATGCAGACAGTGACCACCAGCATGGAAACCATCAACTCTTTCAATCATTACCCTTACCCTTACAGGCTCATCAAAACATTCCCTAGACTCACTGGCCAGTAGAGAAATAAGCAAGAGCAGGGGCTCTCTGAAAAGGAACTAATGAAGCTACACACATCCCTTTGCCTTGGATGCAGGGGTGAGGGTTAGGCAAGACCAGGGCAGGCTGTACAAACACCTATTTCACAGTGAGGAAAATCCAGGAAAAGTGGTAAGGATGAAATTTAAAGTTCAACTGTGAAAAACACCATTGTTGACCTGTGAATCATCAAATATTTTCAACTATACACCACGCTTGCATCTGATGTTTGGACAAGAAAGAAAGATAGAGCAAACAGATGCAATAACTAGCTCTGCCAAGAAATTAAATATTTTTGCTCTACTGTTCAAATATCCGTACTAGAAAGTACCAAGGGCTTCCAGTGCTGTTAAGGCTATTCAGCATAAAAAAGAATGAAACTACAGATATGGAAGTAGTAGCATGGACATTTACTGGAAATTGAAGTTAGTTTGTATTTTTAGCCTGTAAATTTTCTTTTTGTAATTTTATATAATTATATTTTTTTTGTTACTTTTGTGAGGATGTTAGGTAAAAAAACCACAAAGAATGACTACAACTTCTGTACAGTATTCAAACAGTACTGACTACATTTGACTGACCACATCACAGCAAACTAATTGTATTACCTTCTTCCCCAGTAGCAGAGGTATAAAAGTGGGTAAGTTTATACAAATATTGGTTGCATCCTGTAAACTTATCCCAAATACTCACATTTAGATTATTTATCATGGAAGGCCTTTTACAGCAATGCTCTTTTATTATGCACAGATAAGCAAAATGTAGCAATCTCTTGACTAAACACTTGATTAACAACCCAATAAACAGATTTTTTGTTGTTGTTTTGTTTGTTTTTCTTTTTTAAATTGGACAGCACATCCTATATAAAACTAGAGATTAGAGAAGTCACTTTTTGAAATGTTCTTGATGAGTTCCCCATGCTCCTCTTTCCTCTTTCCCATCTTTCTAGATAATCCTTTTTAAAGGCTATATCTGGTGTATGTTCATATATTTCTAAGACATAAACAAAAGTCTAGGAGAAAACACATTATAACATTTTTTATTCATTGAAAACAGGCCACTAGGCCTAAATAGTTAACTCACCCATGATTAATAGAGAACTTAACCCCAGTAAAAGGCTCAAAATTAAAGGTGTTTTAGATGTTTATCAGTGGCTACTGGTTTAACAATGTAACCATTTCAGGTTCGATTAAACATCTAGATCAAACTTTTTAAAGGACCTATTTGTTTTCCACAACTGACTTAAGACTCTTCATAATGAAGTCTCATTTTCAGAAAAGCAGGAAGGCCAGTCGTTCTGAAGATATTATTTGCCAGGCTGAAAAATTAATAACTTGTTTTGTAGGGTTTGGCCATCATCATGTAGAGACAGGTGATGTGAAACTGATAGTAAATAACTGTAGGCAGGAGGCTCACAAGAAGCAGGTGTATATGACTACCTGTTTGTATGCAATTCTTTTTCAAACATACAGAGCATGGCTAAACACCTATCTACCAACTGCGTTTTGAAGAACACTTGTTGAAGCAAACATACTCATTTTCCATTTCTATTCTGAAAATGAAATTAATCACAATGAATTGGATGAAATTTCTGGCTCTAGAAGTTCCCAGATTACTAAGTGCAGATAATGGTTACATCATTCTTACATGTTCATTTTTTTATAGTCTACCCTAAGTGTCCACTGTTGACCATTGTCAGACTTCACATCAACCTAGACAGTTCCTTAGTCTAACTCTACTTGGCCATCTTACACACTCAGGATACTGAAACATAAAAAACACGTAGGTATGTGGCATGAGTAAATAACTGGAGTTATTTGAACCCATTGTAAAGAGCCCTGACTTTACTTTTTCTTCTAATGGATATAAATTAACAATCTTTGTATACTCTGTCAGCACAGAACACACAACTACACAGTAAGGAAAAATTATGATGAAAGCTTAAAAGGTATTCTGAAGATCTGACAACTAAGCAAAGGAAACTGACATTCAGGAAGGTCTGTCCATCTCCATAGCCGGCAAAAGTGACTTTTGTTCAAAGATACTTAAATGCACATAAATGTCTAGCAGGCCTAGTGTAAACATCTGAATTTGCATTTAGTTTAATGCAAGCAGACAACTCATAGTTACTGGAATTAAAAGCAATGAAACTTTTTAAAAGGTATCATCACATGGTCTAGCAGTGCTTCCTGAATAGGATGCAGAAAGAGAAAAAATGAGTTCTAAGAAAATACAATTTAAAACAAAAACCCCAGCTTTTTGTTAAAATGAAATGTGGTGTCTTTTTTGTTTGCTTTTGTTTTCTCTATGTGTGGGTTGTAGTGTTTTATTTGTTGTTGTTGTTTTTTGTTTTGTTGGGGGGGGGAGTTGATTATACCTGTACTGGACAGGTTGGAATGCATTTTAAATTAGAGAACAAATAAAGTA
Source organism: Heteronetta atricapilla (assembly GCA_011075105.1). Classification (NCBI taxonomy): domain Eukaryota; kingdom Metazoa; phylum Chordata; class Aves; order Anseriformes; family Anatidae; genus Heteronetta; species Heteronetta atricapilla. The sequence continues at coordinate 74,318,037 of CM021731.1, read as the reverse complement.
AAAGGGAGACTGAATACTTTTCAATAATTTTTAAAATTAATATAACATTTTTTTTACTGCAATTTAGGCCTCATGAAGGATTGCAATGTAATGCCCATAATAAACTGTCTGAATAAAATTTAAATGTTAAAGTAAATGAATTATACAATTTGTTATTAGAGACTGCAATTATATTCCTAGGACACTATCTAATTTGTGACTGACAGGAATTTAGTGAGGATAACGAAATGCAGGAAGCTAATATCTATATTAATTCACATGTTAATTTTGTGATTTGTGACCCTAGAAAATTTTAAAAATAAATTAATAAATAAAGGCAGCAACATGTTTTCAAATTACTACAGAAAAAGTAATCCCCACACACACCATCCAAACAATTTTACAGCCAACAGACGGAACAGAACCACATGGAAGAGATGTTTTTTAATTAAGTGCAATATAAAGACAATAATGGTTACCGATACTCAGTCTAAACAATTATCAAAAGGGCCTCAGCTTTTAAAAATAAGTCATTTAAGAATGGCTTACTGTTTTAAGCATAGGCTGTTTCCAGTCATAAAAAGAGAACTTTTAATTAAGATTAGTAATGTCTAATTCAAGCTATAATTTGGTTCCTTTAGTTAGCAAATATCTATTAAAACTGAGCAATTAAAGCTAAATGGGTTGAAGCATTTAAAGCACTCCCCCCAGCATCAAATACTACAATAGAAAAGACCATATCAGTGACTAATTCAGACCAGAAGACATGTATTTCCATTGGGTTTTATATTTCCTTGTTGATCATAAAGTTTGCTTAAGAATCCATTGGTAAACTAGATTTTCAGTAGAACTTATTTTTTTATGTTTGCTTATTATGTAACAAAATATAAACCACAAATTCTGCAACCTGACACATATAGCATAATATTTGCACCTGCAATGGCTTTCCTCCCTTAATTTTGTATAGTTTGGTAATAAAAATATGTACTAAGCTTCTCAGTAGCATATCTCCCCCTTTTAATAATTATTTTCATACCTGGTGTAAGGATTTTAAGCACATCTGTTGCGTGTACTTCTGTCAGGTAAAGAATACCAGTATTTATACTTACATAAGTGCCTTTTAATGCTTTCCCTCCCTACTTCCCACTTCCCATTTTCACAAGTTCTTCAAAGACTGAAATTCTTCATGCTTGGAATCATCACTAAGATCAATTTATTGCATTAATTTTAAGCAAAAACATCTGAGAAAGCTTGAAGCCTGTGGTTGTGAATGTATGACACCCACACATCTCCCCAGCCAGTTGTGGCAGCCCCCTCACGCAGCAAGACACCTGTAGTATCAAACAGCAAGCCTCTCATACATTACCTGGGGTCTCCTGGACTCCCCACAGGCACACAGACCCTGTCTTAAAAGTCAAATTGCATGGCCCAGACACTAGACAATCCTTTCCATTAAGCATGAGACCTACAGAATATGCTAGGTATGAACAGGATCTTTTAGGTGGTTTCACAGTTACAAACACTAGGATTTTCTGCAATGAATGGTGACTAAGAGAAACATCCTGGTCCTTTCAGAAAAGATCCCTCCATCCCTTATGTTCAGACTCGTCCTAACTCAGGCATTTTATCAGGTAACCCTATACAAGATAAGGATTGATGTAATATTCCCATTGCAGAGCAGTCTACAGCAACTGTCTGTCACCTTCCCTACGGATCGTAAGACACTTGCCTTGAAAACTCCTAAAACTTACTGCCATTGTCTAATCACAACATCAATATTAATAATAATGACTAAAAACTTCCCATTTTTATGCAGTACTGGAATGTCTTCCAGTAAATATGTTCTACTTGGATACAGACTAACACACAAGCTGGAGTTCCTCAGGATACTTAAATATATTACCTGACTTAAAGAGACAACTACAAAGTGTTATTTCTGCCTTACCACTGCTTTTCCCTGACCTTTTAAAAATCCTTTTGGCCTTAAGCTTCATATCCTCCAAAGTACATTATGTCAACAAGTTATTCAACTGATTTTCCTTATACAGTTCTCACATATCATTCAAGTAGAAGAATTATAAAAATATTTCAAAACAGAAACAGTGAAAGGATGTAAAGTGCTAGAGGCAAAAAGAACTCAATTTTTATTTAGGTTTAGAAGTGACTATTAACATAAACCTGAAGTGACAACACTTTGGATTTTATCCATACCACACACACACACACAAAATGTTTTTCCTCATCAACTGGAATGGCTAATCACATTATAAACAAAAATTTGTGGGGGTTGTTTTTATTAAGCCCTTGAGAGAACTGTAACTGAGTTCTTCCATTCTGAAGCCATAATCTCCTCAGACGTTAAACTGTTTGTATACAGAATAAACTGCTTCCATCTTCACATAATGAAACAGTTTATACCTAATGAAACAGACTACACCAAAACAAACCATTTTAGTCTTCAGGTTTTTGTTTCAGGAAAATAGGCTGAAGTTGTCTGTTCCTGCCTTATTCTCTGGCTTGCTCTTACAGGTCAAAACAGTTACAGGTCAGAGTAATTCTGGCAGCCCTTGCTCCCTCAGTCATTGCTTGCACTCTTGAGTACATCCACACACTTCAGTCTTAACAGATGTATATTCACTGTGCAAGGAATTCAAGCTAAGCAAAGGCCATGGGGCTCCACTTGCACAAAGCCAAGCATGGCACAACAGGCTGTGCCCTCCAGTAGCTGAACAGTTCACATTTAGCCTCCCTAATGAAGCAGTTTCATGATTTCGGACCAGTCTGAAGCACAGGCCAAGCAAAATTGCCTTTGCCCAGTGTGCTCAATTACCCTTGAAGAAATCCTTTAGCAATCAGAAGTAGGAGCAGTCAGTTGTTAAGAGCACATGCCTTTCTGGTGCGTAATATACCAAGGCCATTATTAAGGATCACGTGTAGCATACCACTCACTGCACAAGCAACAACTGGGATGGTTTAAGAGAGATTGGTGTGAGGGAGGAGGACGTGGAAAGAAGCACTCTGATAATTTTTATATTTAGACAAGTTGGAATGAATCAGAAAAACATACATTTCTGAATAAACTCAGAATTTGGTACTTCATAGCTAGAGGCACATCTCTAAATCATGTTTTTTATGTAATCATCTTCTAAGAAAGTTTAGCAAATGGAAGAAAACCGCAAAAAGGATAAAGGCACAACTATGTTCAGTAAAAGACAAGAACATCACTAGAGTATAAAGTCAGATATCAAACTCCCACATACATGCTGATTAAATAAAATTAATACATATATATATATATATGCATTACTCTCACTCTCCATTCAGCAAAATAGATATCCACTTACTTCAAGCATGTTTTCACTGTAACAGGAAGATTATTTGCTTAAAAGCTTTGTATGTAGCTTCAGCTTCCAGATAATGAAATCAGAACAAAAGCAATCCAGTAATTTTCTTCTGACAACAGCAAGAACTTGAATGCACAGCAGTTATGTTATGGAGTATTTTCAGAGATGATATGTCCAATGGTATGTCCAACAAATATTTACTTCTGCAGTGGTTTCCATCCTCTGTTTTCTGAAGTACATTCTACACTAGACCACTCTGCAGAACACCAAATCAGTATCATCAGTATCCATATTTTTTTTTCATGTAAAATGTTGATGTTCTTTGAGCATGATGCCTTATGAAACATAAGGACTGACAGTGGTTCATGCAGACTAAGGCATGGGAACCTCAGTATGCTGAGCTGAGATCTCTCAACTTAAAATTGCTAATCTGTTAAAAAACAATATTACAGGAATCAGAACTGGTCATTTAATCCATTTAACGTGTCAGGTTCTGTCATTAGTGGTTGTACTCTAAAACATCATCAATAGCTATGAAATCATGATCTTGAATTTGATGTTATCTATGGGGCAGACAACACCAAACAAACTTCTCTCATTTTAAGCAATTGGTTCAGGTCTAAAGAACCTGCTAAACAAAGGCCTTATATCAGCTCATAAAATGATCCAAAGGCTTTTTTTCTTTTCCTTCAACAGTGAAGGAAAAACTGTGATATTCTACAGCTCCAGAAAAACGGCAGTAAGTAAAATATCTTCAACTTAGTAAAGCATTTAAAGGGAATTAGTTAAAAGGGTAACGTCTACTTATGATTAAAGCACATACAAAAGTACTCTGATGAATCCAGGCACGTGAACAAAATAACTCTTCAAATTGTAACATAAATGTATTCCTTCTGCTGAGCATCTTAAATGTGTATGAAAGCCTTGAAATTTCAAGATAGGCTGTCAAAATCTATCTTCAGTTTCTTATGTGCCAAGTATTTATATATGAGATATAATTTTTCATGAAAGTTATTTGCTTCAAACCAGGTCTTCTTTCAGCTGAAATTTACATATCAAAATAACAAACCAAACCCATAGAGGTGGGTGATTATATGGAAAAGTGATTATATGGAAAAGGCACTGTTTTGCTGCATTTTAAAAGAAGAATCTCCCCCAATTACTTGAACAAATTTTATGCTCTCATATTTTTGAACAACCTCCTGAAAGAAAGGAGGGAGCATTCATTAGATTTCTGGGAACAGAAAAAGCTGACCAAGATACAGAGCTAAAAACTTACCAAACAAAAAATAACTATTTAAAAAATAATTTTAAAATGATCATGATCAAATAAATTCACCAGCTAAATTACGTGCTGAAATTTAGGTAGAAACTTTCAAAAATGTCTCTCTCTGTCAGTGTTTTTGCAGCCTTAGCCTGTAGTTTCAGAATACAATGACTCCCGGGACCAACCCAGATTAGGAAATCTATTCACATTTTCCACCATTTCTTTCAGTCTCTATACCACAGTTCATTGCTTTTTCAGCGTTGAGCTGTTTATGGGGCCATGCTGTAATCCTTTGTTCTTCTTTTTTTTTTTTGTTGGGGGGGGGGGGGGCTGGGGGAGTGCTGCTGATGGTGGCGGTGGTATTTCAGTGATATTCTTCACAGTATAGCCCTGCATCAGCTGATGCTGTGTGAAAAAGCATGATCAAGCAAACAGGAACTCCCTAAATCACTGCATTGAGAAGATTGAAAGTATTATTCCTTTTCCCAACCAACTGTACATGTACTATCTGCTCTATTTTCCTCCACCCTAGGGCTAGCTGAAGCTAGGCAAGACTTTCCCTCTTGTTATGGCTCCCATTAATCCTGGTCTAGAACAGGGTTGGGTTAGTTCCACGTGTACACAAACTGTATCCATCATTTGTAATTAAAATTACTGCCTCTGTCCTAATAGTATTAGAGAGGATACTACCTGGCTCAAATGCAGACAGACAAAAGCCACACTAGCAGAGCTTATTTGGGCAAGGATTAGAGAAATAGCAGAATTCCTCTTCTGTCATTTGACCAAAGGCTCCCTAACCACCTGATGCATCAGTGTATGCATGCATTTTGATACTGTGTTGGACACACATGCTTACAGCACCCCCCCCCCCCCAATCAAATGTAAGCTGACAAACAGTGGCAAACCATTTACATCGATGTCTTTCCAGTCAGCTGTCTGAGCAAAGAGCCATGAAAACAGAACAATGGTTTTTCAAAAGTCAAAAATGCACTAGTGTTGTGGTTTAACCCGGCCAGCAGCTAAACACCACACAGCCGTTCGCTCACCCTCCCCCCTCCCTCTCTGGGATGGGGGAGAGAAACGGGAAAGTGAAGCCTGTGGGTTGAGATAAAGACAGTTTATTAAGATAGAAAATAATAATAATAATAATAATAATATGTACAAACAAGTGATGCACAATGCAATTGCTCACCACCCGCTGACCGATGCCCAGCCCAACCCCGAGCAGCCGGCCCCCCACCCTGGCTAGCCACCCCTATATATTGTTCAGCATGACGTCAGATGGTATGGAATACCCCTTTGGCCAGTTTGGGTCAGCTGTCCTGGGGCTGTCCCCTCCCAGCTCTTGCTGCCCCCCCAGCCTGCCCACTGGCAGGACAGAGCGAGGAGCTGAAAAGTCCTTGGCTTAGTGTAAGCATTGCTCTGCAGCAATTAAAACACCAGCATGTTATCAGCACTCTTCTCATCCCAATCCAAAACATAGTACCTCACCAGCCATTAGGAGGAAAAACAACTCTGTCCCAACTGAAACCAGGACAACTAGGAATGGACAAAAGATAGAGAAATGAGATTTGCAGGGAAGTGACAAGGCTAAGGGACAGCTAAATAACAGAATACACAGGACAACAGAGATGAAGGCTGCAAGGGAAGAGGACTACATCACAAATAAAGGTGCAGGCAGGAGAACAAGTCAAAGTAAAGAGAAATACAGAAACTGAGGAAAACTGGGCAGTGTGTGGCAGACTTCTAAAGAATGAAGACAAAAGAAGGACAGACTCACAGACTCTTACATATTGAGCTTAGTACAATCTATTTATGCTCCTTCATTTTATTATAATTTTTCTGGCAGATAACTTATATTGTATATCTGGGGAAAGGAGAAGTTCCTGTTAAATACCAAATTTACATCACCATCTGAGGCCACCCTGGGTTCTGCAGCTCAGCAACTGCTGAGACTGATGAAATTTTATATATATTTATAAGTTCCCAGGTTACCCATAGACCATCCAGCAGTCAGGGAGCTTATCTACTATTTAGATAAGTGATTTTGGAAAAAAAAAAAAAAAAACATTTTTTCCAAATCAAGAATTACATGTAACGCTTCTGAAGAATGAGACCATATTTCTATTTTCTATCTGCATGGTATTTGTTTATGCAAAATGCAGTGATATTTGTATCCAAAAGAGAGAGAAAGAAAGAAAGAAAAACAAACAAACCAACCAACAAAAAAAAAAAAAAAAAAAAAAAAAAAACGTTCTTTCTCAAATAAAAATGGAAGATTTCCAAACTGGACCACCGGGGGAGCTGTTCACTGAAACAGCATTATGGGCTCCCAGAAAGTAGCTCTGAAAGGTAGGACAGGGTATGGAGTAAAGGGGAGAGGAGAAAACAAGAGCATGCAACTCATGGGGATTGATGGCACAGTGAGCAGTTAAACAGGTCCTGCTATCACAACTAAGGGTTTTATTGGATAAATTGCTGAAGTAAATCAGAAAACCAAAGCAATCTGAAAGAAAAAAAAAAAAATCTAAGGCTCAACCCTGGCCAAAACAAGACCTCTATTCAAGGAAAAGACTGAAAGAGAAAGGAAAAGGTGTTAATTCACTTAGGCTGTAATAAAATTCTGTTTTATTACAGAATGTTCTCTAGAGTATTTTCTTACTTGCTACTCCTTCTCCATCCCCTAAGCAACTCCACTCCCTGGAATAGTTCAGAAAACTGGCAAGCTGGGAATTAAGCATTAAATAGTACAAGATGGGAGGGAAAAACAAACGAACAAACAACAACAACAACAACAAAAACAAACAAACAAACAAAAAACACAGATAGAGAAGTCCTCAGAACTGAGTTGTGGGAGATGCCTTTATCAGCCTAAACTGATGCATCAAGTTAGTCAGTCAAATGAATATGATTTACGGAGAAGAAAAAAAATGAGTTACTAGCTTGAATCAAAGAAACTGGTTTATATTCTTCCTCCCCCAGTTTTTGACAACACGTAGTGCTTCAATCTACAAGTTGCTTTCAATGAAGACAGCACAATGGCCCACTCAGAGTAAACTTATTATCTGTGTGATTAGAACTGGGAAGATCTGATGCTGAAACAAAGATTACCACAAAACTGGGAGGTGGCAGATCTCTTCCTCTGGGCTCAGATGGGCTGCAGCAAGCCAACAGACAACAAAGCAGGCATTGCAGTCTGGTAGCAAGAGATCTCATCCAGGTAACACAGTCATTATGGGAGGGTGATGTGAAGTTCCACAAATTACATTAATGTTATTTTTAATGTATTGTAGCTGGAAAACTAGAGAACAATGCAGATTCAGTATCTAATGTTCACTATAGACCTCAAGAATACTGTACAACCAGTTCAAAAGTAATTAAATCTGTGTCAAAGTCTCAATCACTAAACAGATCAGGTCATGAAATGGTTATACAGAAAACAACAAAATTAGAATAAGGATATGAACAATATTTAGGAATAACACACATTTCATCTTCCTGCAGCTTTTCAGAATAGGTAAAGGGTGTAGATATATGTGCTCAGAAAATTTTTGTTCCTCTGACAGGTACATAGCAAGATATTATTGATGGATATTATTGGTGGATTTGACCAAACCAACTTTGCAAAGCACCTTCTTATAGGCAAGAACAGTAAGACTATGGATGCAGTAATAATACTCAACCTGAAATGCATCAATATATTCAAGATCCTAGAAGATGACCTTTCCATGAGGAAGTAAATTCACCTTCCATTGCATTTAGAAGGATTATCAGTCAGGAAGAAGTCACTTAAGCTGCCCTGTTCAGTGGCAACACTGTTATTCAGCAGAGTGATACAGACAGCTCAAGCTTGAGCCCACTAGAGCACTGTGATCATTGAGATGCTTATGTTTCAAAAACCCAAGGACAAGAAACTGTGGTTATTTACTCTGTCATGACTTCACTGATAAGGAAAAGCCCCTTAAAAAAAGACTTGCTGAGAGTGGACTGATAGGATAACATGGGTCACTTAAAAGAAATGGGCATGACAGTTCCATACACAAAACATCCAGAATCCCTGAACATACTGATCTCTGCAGACAGGAGGAAACTTCAGTCCAAATTACTTGACCAAGACCTGGGAAATGAGAACCCTGAATTGTCCTATGCTGCTTCCAGGTTCTGAGGGTCTCTGTGGCAACATTTGGAATCATCTTTGAAGAGCGTGAGAAACATATGACAGATATTTGAAAGACTAAAGTAACATTACAATCCAATGCTTCTTAAGAAAGACGAAATTGATGAACAAGATTAAAATAGTAATAATAACACTAAGTCAACCTTGGAGAAACAGTCATTATTTTTCAAATAAGAGCAATGAGGAGATAAATTTTATATATGTATTTCCAATTGCTAAGATTTGTTCACAATTTTGAAAAAGTAGATCTAACATACAGGTATAAGAATAAAGTTGGCGTCAAACCCACAAAATTACTGAAGATGGTTTATATATGCAATTTCTGATTCACTGTACATGCAATGAGTTGTTCATTTTAAACTTTACTGTATTGCTGTAAACACCATGAGTAGTTTAAATTTTGGTTTAGGAACATTACTGCACCTGAAGCATGAAGACAGAATTGTGTGTGACATTCCCAATAATCTCAAACAGTTGCTGAATTAAGAAAATCACTGCCCTGTGGTTTCTACTTTATTAGGATTCCTTGTTCCAAAAGGGTCTTTAGTTAACAGTTTAGAGATGATTTTTACAGTACTCCCTGCTCTTCAGTATGCAACAACAGACTGTGTAAAAGACAAAGCCAGACACCACAGGACCCCACATTTCCATCAATGGAAATAACACAAAATCTAGGTATATAAACACAAGTATTTTTCCAGACACTGCATTGCATTGAGTATTTCCGTTCATTGTACATAGACAAATGTTAGAAACTATGGAAGTAGTTGCAGTGAGCAGTGTATCAGCCCTGCATGAGGAGAAGCCTTGCTAGATCGTTCAGCTCCACATTTTCAAGAAGACGCCTTCAGCAAAGCAGTCCTTAGATGGACACAGGAATACAGAATAGATAATTAATTACCAAACGGATGCATGAAGAATATATTGTGCTGTGAACATACACCTGTGAACAATGCACGAATAGTTTATTTTATTTTGAGATTGTATCATGCTTAAACCCAGCGAGGTCCTATCACTGGGGTAATCAAAAGTAACAGCCCCCTTTGCAGATTACCATGACCATCTGCCTGTTTACCTGGAATGATTAGTTACATTAGGAAAGGGACTACAAGTATGTCAGCACATAGCAAACATACGTAAAACTGCACAGGCCTACCCAACTAGCAATTATGCAGTATGCTGCTGATGGCACTAATTTCCAACACAAGCAAAAAGCTGAAAATCAGCCTCTAAAGGCGGACTCTGCCAAGATGCTTGTCATGGTACATGTCTGTTAAAGGAATTTAACAGATGAAGAGAAAAAGTTTCATTTCAGTATAATTACTGCTAAAGCTCTCTGCAAGTCCTTAAAGGAATGTTTCTGTCTTGTGCAGTTCACAGAATCATAGAATTTCTAGGTTGGAATAGACCTCAAGATCATCGAGTCCAACCTCTGACCTAACACTAACAATTCCTCCACTAAACCATATCGCTAAGCTCTACATCTAAATGTCTTTTAAAGACCTCCAGGGATGGTGACTCCACCACTTCCCTGGGCAGCCTCTTCCAATGTCTAACAACCCTTTCGGTAAAGAAGTTCTTCCTAACATCCAACCTAAAACTCCCCTGGAGCAACTTCAGCCCATTCCCCCTCATCCTATCACCAGGCATGTGGGAGAACAGACCAACCCCCACCTCGCTACAGCCTCCTTTGAGGTACCTGTAGAGTGCAATAATGTCGCCCCTGAGCCTCCTTTTCTCCAGACTGAACAATCCCAGCTCCCTCAGCCACTCCTCGTAGGACTTGTTCTCCAGACCCCTCACCAGCTTCGTCACCCTTCTCTGGACTCACTCAAGTACCTCGATGTGCTTCTTGTAGCAAGGGGCCCAAAACTGAACACAATACTCGAGGTGCAGCCTCACCAGAGCCTAGTACAGGGGGACGATCACCTCCGGTCCTTCTTGTATATGGGCGTCATGTTTGCTAGCTGCCAGTCAACTGGGACCTCCCCCGATAGCCAGGACTGCTGATAGATGATGGAAAGCGGCTTGGCCAGCTCCTCTGCCAGTTCTCTCAGTACCTTCGGGTGGATCCCATCCGGCCCCATCAACTTGTGCACATCCAGGTGCCGTACCAGGTCACCAACCATTTCTTCGTGGGTAGTGAGGGCCGCATTCTGCTCCTCATCCCCTTCCACCAGCTCAGGGTACTGGGTATCCAGAGAACAACCGGTATTGCTGCTAAAGACTGAGGCAAAGAAGGCATTAAGCACCTCAGCCTCTTCCTCATCTTTTGTAACTAGGTTTCCCCCTGCATCCAGTAAAGGATGGAGATTTTCCTTAGTCCTCCGTTTTGCATTGATGTATTTGTAAAAAGATTTTTTGTTGTCTTTAACGGCAGTAGCCAGATTGAGCTCCAGATGAGCTTTGGCCTTTCTAATTTTGTCCCTGCACAGCCTCGTAACATCCTTATAGTCTTCCTTCCTCAGTGGCCTGCCCTTTTTTCCAAAGATTATAAACCCTCTTTTTTCTCCTAAGCTCAAGCTGCAACTCTCTGTTGTTGCAGCTTGGATGAAGACGTGGTCTTCGTTCCCGTCAGCTCATCTTTGGGCACGTGGGTATAGACCACTCCTGTGCTGTTAAGATTTCCTTCTTGAAGAGCGCCCAGCCTTCCTGGACTCCTCTGCCCTTCAGAACTGCCTCCCAAGGGACTCTACCAACCAATGTCCTGAGCAGCTCAAAGTCAGCCCTCTGGAAGTCCAATACAGCAGTTTTGCTGGTCCCCTTCCTGGCCTTGCCCAGAATAGAGAACTTCACCATTTTGTGGTCACTCTGCCCAAGACAGCTTCCAACCACCACATCTCCCACCAGTCATAGCCTGCCTGCTGCACAATGGCTTCCAGCTCCTCCTGTTTGTTACCCATGCTGTGTGCAATAGCGTAAATGCACTTCAGCTGGGCCATTGCCTTATCCCCTGGCCTTGCCATTGTTCCCCCTAGCACAACTCCAACAAGCCTTGTTTCAGCCCCATCCCCCATCATAACTAGGTTAAAGCCCTCTCAATGAGCCCTGCCAGCTCCTGGCCCAGGGTCCTTTTTCCTCTTAGAGATAGGGACCCGTCGGCAGCCATCAGGCCAGGTGCCGAGTAAAGCACCCCGTGGTAAAAAAAAAAAAAAACAAACAAAAAAAAAAAAAAAAAAACACCAAGATTTCTGTGCTGGCACCATCCCCTGAGCCACGTGTTTATCAGGTGGGCTTTTCGTGTCCTGTCAGTACCTCTCCCTGCCACCATAGGGATAGACGAAAACACCACCTGTACTCCCACTCCCTCCACTAATTGCCCCAGCCCCCTAAAATCCCGTTTGATAGCCTTGAGGCTTCTCTCTTCAATGTCATCACAGCCCACCTGGACTATCAAAAGAGGATAACAGTCAGAGGGGCGAACCAGGTTGGGAAGCTTCCTGGCAACATCCCTGACCCTGGCCCCAGGTAGGCAGCAGACTTCCCTACGGGTAGGGTCAGGCCGACAAATAGGGCCCTCTGTTCCCTTGAGGAGAGAGTCTCCCACAACAATAATCTTTCTTTCTTGGTGGAGGCAGTCCTGAGGTGTGGAAGTTGACATCCTTGCCCTAGGCATCCTCCTAGGTACACTTTCTACCTTTTCCTCACCCACCGGTCTCTCAATCTCCAGGGCCTCAAACCTGTTCTGTAAGGGCACCTGGGAAGGTGGGGCTGGAAGGGGAGGGCATCGCCTGCGATGTCGAGCAGGGATCTGTCTCCATTCCTCCTCAACTCCCAGGTCCCCTCTCTCTGCCCGATGGCAACAGGGCAGGGGGTCCACCCCCATTTGGGGTGTCTCACCCCGGTACCTCTCCTTGAGGCCCTGCAGGGAGTTGCTCCACCAGTCTATCTCCCTCTCACACTCCCTGATATCCCTCAACCTCTCCACCTCCTCCTTGAGCTCCGCCACCATGCGGACCAGGTCATCCACCTGCTCACACCTTACGCATGTAGTTTCTATGCCTCCCGGCGATGGCAGCAACAGGCTCAGACACTCCCCGCATCTGGTGACCTGAACTGCTGCATATTTGAACGGGTAGTCGGTCTGGGTGGGTGCATCAAACCTGGTGGAGACCATTGCAGCCTATCTAAAGGCTGTCGTTGAGGAGGTGTTACGTATGGGCGGGGCTGAGCGCTCTGCCCTTCCTGCTCGCCCTGCCTGCGCGAACTGCCGCGCCACTCCCTTCTGACACTCCACGCCCTGTTTGCCCACCCTGTTCGCCGCGCTCCCTAGGGGCAGCTTTTGAGCGGCCGGGGAGGGGGCGCTGCTGGCTCCGCCTACGCCTGGTCAGCCTCCCTCACGAGGGCTGCCGGGTCCTGGCGGCTCCCTCGAGTAGGCTCAATGCCGGAAAAATTAGCCCTGCTTGGTCCGATCCCCCGCTCCGCTGCAGAACGCGTCTGCCCTGGAGCCGATCGCCTCGGCAAGTTCTTCCTACCCTTTAGGTCAGAGTGGCAAAATATGCACAAAATCTTGCACAAGTGGCTAGACTCTACATTTCCAGTCACAAGAAAGGCATGCATTAGCCCAACAGTCCCACTTTTTAAATTTATTTGAAGAAAAAGATATAAATACACAAGAGTACACAAAATACATATTCACATTCTCAACTTATTTGTTCAAACGTGCTACATTGTTTTTATAAAAGTCAAGCATCATCCAAATCATATTAGTTCCCATCCTGTTTTGCAAAAATGGATTTTGAGTGAGTGAAAGCAATATTTAAGTCTGATCTTTAAACTAAACTAACAAGCACCTTTCTAAATTAGTTGTAGTGTCTTAGTATATTCCAATAAATTTTGGTAAGCCCCCAGTTTAGATTAAATGTGATATCTGTGTCATTTCTTCAAGCTCACTGCAGCATTTAAACTGCTATTCTGCTTGTCTAGTAAAACCTGGTTGTATAGGACAGTTGGTACAATAAGGAAGTTAGTTAGGCCATAATGAATGTTTTTTAGACATGAAGCAATACAGGTAGTTTGCTACAAATGTCAGCAAGAACTTGATTAAAAACGCACATTATCTTTACAAAAGACATCTTTTCTCATAGATAACTAATTAAAAAGCTTGTTTAGAAAAGCTCTGTTATGAAGTCCCAGAATCATTTAACGACCCAGCTTTGGTATTGGTATGATGAAAACCGTTTGACATATTTCATTTTTGTTATTACAAGCACAGTCACTTTTATCTTAACATTGAATTTGTAAAGGCTGATTATTGGTGTTGTCTTGTGATGGAATATTGAATACCAATCCATACTGCCAGTCTGTTTATTTCTGTAGGTCTGGAGTACTTGACCTTAAGATGCAAAATAAGCCCATGCTATGTGAACAGCAGGCCTGAGGCAGATCTTCGGTCTGCCACTGACTTGTGTGACCCTTTCTTCACCTCTATGGTTTTTAGAAGGACATTAATGATATTTGTCTGCCACTGAAGGCATATTACTTCAGTAGCAAATTTTCAAAGTACTCCAGAATCAAATTAAAAGGGACTATAATAAGTAATCTAAAATAAGCTTATTTCATGCTTTCTGTTTATCCCAATGTTTCAGATTAATCAGAAATGTCAGATTTAAAGCTGATGTAAAATCTTTAGAACTGTTACTATATTATGAAAAAGTCATATACAACACACAGTAATACCTGGTTTAGACACCTCATATTTATTTACCTAAACACTGAACAATTTAACATACACACAGAACATGTTGTAAACTGCTTACTTTACTCATCAAACTTGTCAGACACTAAACACCATCAGATATAAGGGTTTGACATCAGCCACAGAAATTCCATGCTTCTGTACATCATTCTGCAGAGAAATCTAGATTTTACAACTTATACAACTCTCTATTTTTAAAATGAGCCAAGGTATGTCAGGCAAAGAGAAATTATTTTATTAAATAGGCGTGAATACCAGCCAGGTCTACCATTAAACAGAGCTCAATGACTGAAATACAAGTAGCTAAAGCTTAAAGAAACTTTTGATGTGGAAAACCAATACAAGAAGTACTAATTCTGAGAACACTGCAACCTCTACAGCTGTGGCCTTGAGTACATTTTCACTGCACAGAACTCTGTCCCTGGAAAAGATGAACAGGGGAGGAAAATGTGGTACTGAACGATTATTCTGTTTGCAAGATGGAAATTCTAGTTTCCAAATGAACTGCAGCTCAGAGATGTTAAAGCACCAAGAGGTGGACAGTAGGAATTTGTCAATTTAAGCCCAAGACAGAAAAAATATGACAACCATAAAATTTTTTTTACGAGGGCACTTGAACAAACACTTTGGAAGTCCATGGAGAATAAAATGTGGTTTCAAATTTTTGTAGACTTCAAAGTGAATGAATGACCCAAAGTCATTTCTAGGTCTTTTAGCTCTTTAATGTACTGTACATTATTAAAAATAACATTTCATCTTTTATTTGTAAGACATTCTGCTGTGGTTACAATATTCCTTCCTTTCACCAGCGAATATCTCTCTTCTGAGGTTCAATAAATGAGTTCACAAAATCTGAAATATGATTGTACACAATGCCTTATAAAACTGAATAGATTTTTTCCCCCTCAGTAAAATGGATAATTTAGAGACACGCAGAAGCAAAACAACTTTTCAAAGTTTAAGCATCGTGAAACTGTCACTTCTAAAACAGTAAGCATTGCACAGACTCACACGAGCGTGACACACGTGTAGTGCCAACGCCAGGCATGCTCTGGTGCCTGGTTGTGTGCGAAAGAAGCACAAGGGGACACGGGGTTCCCCCCAGGTGAGGGGAGCGAGGGGCGATGGCAAATCTCTGGGTGGCCACACAACCCTACCCGTGCTTCCGAGGGTCCCGGGGACAACCAGCGGCTGAGCCCGCGGCACCAGCGCCAGGGGCAAGACGGGTACAGCCGGGGGGCGGCTGCTGCCCACGGGTCCTCCCGGCCCCAAACCCGCTCGGTGGCTCCACGGACTTTCCCAGGCGGCTGCCCGGGGGTACTCCGGAGCCGACTCGGTGGGGAAAAAAATCTCACCCCGCTTTTTTTTTTTTTTTTTTTTTTTTTTTTTTTTTTTTTTTTCTCCTCCTTAAAGTGGGCTGGTGGACGCAATGCTTGTGACAGCGGACTATTAGCGAAAGCAGCAGGGGGATGCTTGCCAATAAACACCGAGATTTGAGGTTAAGCAGCTGTAAAACTGCATTAATCGTTTCAGGAATTCAGCTATTTACAAAAGCTTTCAAAGAGCAAACAAATAAGAAGTAGGAGGGGAGGAGAAATAGGAGAGAAGCCGAACGGTCCTTACCTTCACATTGTTTCCCTTCGCCTTTATAGCCTGGCTTGCAGATGCATCTGTAGGATTTTGGTGTGTTTTGGCATATCGCATCGATGTGACAGTCATCTGTAGCTTCTGCGCACTCGTCAACATCTGGAATCACAGGATAAACCCCAAGGAAGACAGATAAGACAGGAGACCTGAGACGCAGAAAACCTCCATGGATAGGAGGTAGAAGCTCTTTGCTTGCTTGCCCTCCAAGTGTCATCCTGGAAGTGAGAACACCTAAGGCTAAATGATAAACAAGCCGATAAATTATTCTCAATAAGTCTAAGCACTGCCTTTTGCCATCCACGATCCTAGAGGGGCTCAGTCCCACGTTTCTGCTTTAAATAATCATTAAACTTACTAGAAATTAGTGGCTGTTGTATAGGTCTGGTGGTGGAGATGCACATCTCGGTTAGACAAAACAAGTGAGCGTTTAAATGACCCAAAAGAGAAGAAAATCCCTTTTGCATGTTCTAGCAAAGAGACCTCAATTTAGAAAGAGATACCCTAGTTTAAATAAACCATGCTGGCAGGAGACTGAGGAAAAATGAACTATTTGAAGAGCAAAACCACATCAATCCTTTTTATTAAGAGGCAAAACGTAAATAAATGGGAAACTGCGTGAGGCTCAGTAAGCTAGAGCGGAGAAACGCAACCTGTGTTAAGACCCCCCCCCGCCCCCGACCACCCCTAACCAGGGGGAAATGGGCCCGGAGCCCCCCCCCCGGCACTGCCCGGGGATGCCTCCCGGGGGAGCCGGGCTCTGAAAAGGGGAACCCTGCCCGCTGTCCTTGCTTTCAGTTTTCAATGTTTGTAATGCCTTTACAAACATTTCAGTGATGGGTATTCGTTTTCTCCCCCGGCCTTAAAGAGGCTGGGGGGAGGGAGGAGGATGAGAGCGAGTCGAGATTTGGCAGTCGTGGGAATGAAATAGGAGGGAGGGGGAAAAAAAATAAAAAATAAATAAAAAAAAAGCTCGGACTAGGCACACCAAAGTGAAAGCGGGTTTATTGTCAGCTTCAAATTCCAACGTTAATTGGTTCCGAAGTGCTCACTCAGGCATCCCCAGCGCCGAAACACGGATCCTCCGAGGTCCCCGGCAGAGGAGGGGGCGATGGAAGAGCGCATGCAGCACAGCATTGCGCCCAGAGGCGCACAAGTGGCACACCGCAGGGCTCCTCACAAGAGGACTGCCTGGACTCGTCTTTTATTTCTTAATAATAATAATAATAATAATAATAATAATAATAATAATAAAATCCCCTCCTAAACGCAGAGCGTTGTGTTTCCTCTAGATTCGCCGGGCTGCTGCACTCTGTTCCCTTCTTTCTTGCCCGTTCGTTTCTTTGAACCGCTCAGCCGGTTCAGATCTAGCTATGATTTACGTGAATTCGCTTTGGGGGCCCGAGGGTATTGCCCAGATGAGACACAGATCCAGTCAAGTACAAAAAGAAAAGTTTTTTTCTCTTTTTCCTCCAAACGCTTTGGATCATACTTTTGACTCATTAAACCAGCACCCATCTCCCATCAAGATCAGCAGAAATGACAGATGGACTCTTTATAATGCCGTCAAATATCTGAACTGCATTGAGCCAAGGGGGGCATTTCACAGCAACCAGAGGATGCCTCAGAGTCAGGCGTGAATGCCAATGAGTCAAATAAAAGGGCAAAACCAAGTATGAGCCCCTGCTCTGCTCCACATCTCACGTTGCATGTCGGGGACTTGAAGAACTTCTACGCTCGGTCCGTTCATTTTGTTGCATTTAAAGTCAGTATCTGGGAAAAAAAAAGGATTTCTTATGCCCCTTACCCCCTGCTTTACGTTGAAGGATTAGAGACTACGTACACATCTTTAAGAAATTACTCCTGGCTTACAACATTCCTAGGCAGATTTTTTTTTTTGCTTAAACATCAGAGCCAAAGCTTAATGTCATTACTGCTATTAGACAGATCCGAGCGCGGCTGTTAAGAAACACCAGGTTAACGCGCAAACAGAGAAAACCTGAAACGATAGAGCAGCCTGCGGAGTCTCCGGGGCTCAGCACAGATTTATCTTGCAAGCACTTATGGAACATTTTTCTCTCTAGCCTCTCCCCTGTGAGTCCCTAGGCTTTGGCAGTGCCAGAGACGCGAGAAAACGCCTCCCCACCGCAACCTGCGGCACCTCCGGCGCCTCCGGCCGCGAGCAGCCACCTCCCCAACGCCTTTAGTCGGGGACGTCGGGTGGGCACAGTCCCCCCGGGACCAGGACCCCCTCTCCTCTTACCTGCACCCCCGCTGCCTCCCGTCAACCTGCCGGCCCAGGCGAGGGCGAGAAACAAACAACAGCGCCACGGAAAACCGGCAGCGCCCATGCTACCGCTGCGAGCCCCAACCCCCGGTGCCTGCCTGCGCCGTGCGGGACGCGCTCGGGGCCGGCCGCCGGCGCTGACGCCCTGGCAGCGTCCCGCCGATTCGCCGCCGCTCCGGGGGCGGGACGAGCCGTCCCCTCAGCCTGCCTCCTCCCCGGCCCCTCCGCCCCCCTGCCCTGCTCCCCCCCGGCCCTGTCCCCGCTCGCCCGGGGTCACTGACAGAGCTACCAGCCGCGGCTTCGCCCCTCGCCCCGGCCGGCCGCAGACGGGCTCGGTCCTTCCACTCCAAAAATTTCCCCTCCGAGAAGGGCAAGGCGCGACGCCGCAGCTTTCCAACCCCGGCATTTCCAGCAGCTGGCACGCAGCCCCTGCTAGGGCTTTGCGCCGCTGCCCATTTCACGCTTTTGTCCCTTTCGCCACCGAAAGGTTTTGCTGCTTTTGCGCCGCTGCTTTAATTCCTAACTCCCTGCCACCCGGCTGCGACATCCACTTGTCACCCGGCTAGCACGTGAACCCCGTCAAAGTCTGACGTGCCGCTTCTCGGCAACTCGCGTCCAGTGCAGGTATATGTTATTGCAAGTGTTGCGCAGCACCGCCAAGTATCCCAAAGCCCGACGAGACTGGAAGGACACGTAAGAGAGTTGCCCACTCCAGCTTCTCGAAAAGTACTCACCACGATCTTTTTCCTCCATAAAACTCAATAATTAGTGCATGGCGTAAAAGCTGTTTGCTTTGACCGTTTACACCTTTGGGCAATCGCCTCCCTAATCCCCTAGAAGTGGGGCGCTGGCATCAGTATTTTAATTTCGGTCCCATATTTTTGTGTTAATACCTTGAGGTGCAGTTGGGAATTCCATTCTCAAGCCCCCTAGATACACAGAGCGTTTCTTCCATGTGGGTCCCCAGAGGTACATTAGAGCTCCACCTAGTGAGTTTTATGGCATGCTGTAGCTGAATCCTTCGTCCCCATTATTAGTTGTCTGATAGTGGTATTTAACTCACTAATAGCAATCTTCCTTGGAAAGGCTTCTTATTTTCAGAGACTTTGTAAGTATATGTTTTGCCTGGGTGAAAAATAAGGTTAACCCTCCTTATTAGGGAGGGTTATTTTCTTTCTTATTTTCTTTCCTCTTTAATTTTGTAATTGCCCTTGCTGTTCAATTCCATGAAATCATGATACTTAATTGAGGTAAATCACCTGAAAAGTGTATTTTTTCATGAAGGAATTCACTAGAACCATCTAAAAATGAGCTACCTCAACTTTTTTTGAGGTCACAATGTAATAAAAAGATTTTCTAGAGCAACAAAATACTCCAATTGCTTTTGTGACTTGCTGTCTAGCATGCATTAAAAGTGTCACATTGAGTGCATATGTTAAGTTATTACAGAAGTGACTGCAGTTGCCTTCCATCTTCCCCAGTTCTGTGCGTTTATTATCTGTACATCAATACCACCACCTATGTAGCACTCAGGAAAAGAAGTCACCTTGATCCAAATCTATTACTCTACGCATGCATTTCCTTGTATATTCTAAGGGTGGCATGCAATTAAAAGCCAAGGATATTTCATAACATTTGCCCATTACTTAGCAAGCTTTTTCCTCGTTTTTTTTTTTTGTTTTGTTTTGTTTTGTTGTTTTTTTTTTGTTTGTTTTTTCCTCCTTAAAAACAAAACAACAACAACAAAAACCTATGTGAAAATACAGTGGAAGAGGGCCTGAACCTGATCATCACATTCAATAAGGAATGCAATCTACAGTGCCAGGCTGAATATTTCCATAAGCGTCTTTTCAGCAGTTTTCCTTGCTAATTGTGACATCTTAGAAAGGTAATCCCTTTGGAATTTTACCTTTTCCAATTAATTATGTTTCTGTTCTTGTTTATAGTAATATAAAAATCCTGTGTCAATTGCACAGATGTTTCTATGAAAAATTTAATATTGGAGTTAATGACCAAGAAGCTTCCAACATGGGAGCTTCAGAGTCAGTTGCTTGACCGTAAACTTCTCTGTATAACTGTGGTGAGTAAGAGTTCCTTGAATCTAAGTGGGTGCTCCTAGCCTGGGAACCCCTACCACTGCCCTTGAGTCCTACCTAAAAACTTTTGGGCAGTCTGCAACAACAGCTTTTGTGATTGTGGACTGCACAGACTTCTAATGTGTTAAAAAATAAAAAATAAAATCATTAGGACCCATCTCTTTACTGTGTAGAAGGTCCCTGAACACCTGTGTAGCAGGAAGGTTAATAACATTAATAAACATTAACATTAACTAATGTTTAATTAAACATTAAAACATTAATAGAAATGTCTGCTGAGCAGTAGCCTCACCTCCAAAACACTTTAAACCACAGACATGCACCATTCCAAATAATACTTTGAGAAAACAGCAGAGAGGACAGCATCTGCAGAATTACTTAGTTTCCCAATTCACTGTTTAAGAACACTTGTACATTGGGACCAACAGTGCTGAGGAGGTGGGGGAGATCCACCTGTTCAAGACATCCATAAGGAAAATTTTATACAGTCAGCAGAATGATAAAGTTCATGATAAAGTTCAATGTCAGAGGGGAAGGATTCCTGTACCCTCCCCTACCCCACAGGGAACGGGGAATTATATAGTAGTTCATCAATACATGCATGGCTGGAGGACAGTTATTCTACTATTTCTACTGTAAAATTACCTTCCGCCAGAACATGCCTCCTCTTCACCCATCTAACCTTCGCCTTTCATTGCCAGGGTGCCAGAAGAGTTAAAACTTTTACGAACACATTTTCTTAAACCTGTAAATCTTTCAACAAGGTAGATCACAATATGACTTACTGATGACCTACAGAGTCATAAATTGTTTTTTCCTTAACTGTCTTATGAACAGTTCTTCATTTAGAAAAATGAATTAGCAGCTAGAGAGAAAAAAATTAAAGAGTAATGGAGTTGTTCTTTCCTGCTTGGACTGTAACCACTGAGATGGAGAAATTACATTGAAGAACTGGAACATACCTCCATCACCACAAAAAGTAGATTAGATCCTTCACTATTTATACTCACTTCATCCTGGTAAAAGACATGTTTTGCCAAGTTGAAAATTGTAACTCAAACAGGTAAATGAAGACTTGATGCATTAAAAACTATGTACTGTTTCATGACCTATATTACACAGGAGACTGGTTACTGCAGTCTCCCTTAAACTGAATAATGGAGACCTATAAAAGGTGCAAAAGGGATGGCACAGGACAAGGGTGTACGTACTACCTGTTATGTGATTACACCACAGCAAGTGGAAGAAGACATGGACTTGTGTGAAATATGCAGCTGAAAAAGATGCTTTTTCTGAAGTCCTGTTTGTTAACTCTGTTGCCAAAATGCTAGCAGAGGTGGTGATCTGTCTTTGTGCACAAGGACATTGTAGTCCCAAAGCTGGGGAAAAAAACA
The DNA here is from genome assembly GCA_011075105.1 of Heteronetta atricapilla. Classification (NCBI taxonomy): domain Eukaryota; kingdom Metazoa; phylum Chordata; class Aves; order Anseriformes; family Anatidae; genus Heteronetta; species Heteronetta atricapilla. The sequence goes on along the minus strand of CM021731.1, from coordinate 74,296,151 downwards.
AGAAAACCTTGAAGAAAATAGGGAGGCCTATAGCTCTGTAGCTTGTGTAGTCTTTCTACAGCATTCTGAATTGGGCAGCAGCATTCTGAATTGGTTTCGTTTTAGAATAACGGAACCAGAAGGGAAATATCAAGGCAATTTTAAAAACAAACCAACCAAACCAAACAAACAACAAATAAACAAAAACAAACAACCAGAAAGACTAGGGAAACAGCAAAACAGCAACTGAGCATTCAGATTTCTGTGCCAGTAAAAGTTACAGGGAGAAAGGATGTTAAGAACACCCTCTTGTTTTTGAGCTGCACCAACTGATTGAAGCTAAGCTACAACATATTTACCTGGAGTTTACAGAAAGATGTAGAGGATGCTAAAAAGCCAGAGTTGAATCCTGTGCTTGACTACAAAGAGGATAAAGCAAGTAGGTATCCATTGCTCTTTGTCCATCCCCTGACTTCAGACAAGTGTAAGGTCAGGTTTTTAATTCAATGACTCCTCCACAGAAGCTTCTAAACAGTGACATTTTTGCTAGTACAACTTCTGACTCCTGATCTGATATGGATTACTTATATTCTTACATTTTCAGCTCAGTTATTCTCAAAGTGGATGTTACTGATTGTTATGTTTGCAAACAAATATTGCTGCTGTTTTAACAGGCTATCTTCTTGAACACCAAGGTTTGCACAGTCTAAAAAGGTCAAGCAACTCAAAGAAAAGTACTCTCGGGTACTTTAGACCTGCACCAGTCAATTTTAATTGTAAATCCTGGATAGTCATTAATTGCTCTGACTGCACAGGACAGCAACAAGAGTTACAGTAATCCAACAGATGAGAAAGTTTTTGGGCTGTTTTAAGAGACTTAAGACCTATTAAAAACTATTTTATGGTTACTCCTGTTAAAATGATCTTCTTAAAAAAATATGGCTAAAGCTGACTGATTTCTTCTTCAAAGCCCTGATTAGGGCACACAGTCAGAGATATTTTCTCTTGTTCCTTTTCTGACAGATGTCCAAGATCTGCAGTCAGTTATGTGTGTGCTTTCCTGTTCTAATCAAGACCCCAGATATGTAAGGAACACTGAAGCATGTGCATATGCATCAGCAGAATGACTCTTGCATATAGACTTCTGATAGGACTGTCTCAACAAGATCAGAATCATACATTGCAAGATAAAGAGAAGGGCCTATGACCTCTACTCACTGTCCTTTATCCTTCAGCTTAGCTCAAAACCAGATGCGGGGAGTAGCATGGCTCTAAGCCACATGGGCTGTCCCTTCTCTGTAAGATATACAATTTGTTCCAATCCAGAGCCTTGCCAACCCCAAAAAACACTCCCAGAAGTCTCAAGACTTCCAGAAGTTGCAAGTTTCAACTGCAACCTGACAGAGCAGTAACAGAGGTGGTTAAGTTGGTGGAGAGCATGCCAAGTTGTGGTAGGATACTGTCAGATCCCTGCTTCAGTTTTTTCAGACCTTTCCTGAACCCAGAATGATTCAGTTTAAACATTAAAAGCAGCACCAATACTCCGGGAAAATTCTGAGGGTTCTTTAGTCAAACTTTATCCTGACTCCACAATCCTACAAAAAAAAAAAAAAAAAATAAGGCTGTTTCTCAGGTCACTTTCATGCAGATGGGAAAGGAAAATATCCGTAATGCAGCCTGCTCCTGCAATTTTCCTCCTTCCCCACTCACCTACTCTGCTATTGAGGGTTGAGTGAGATTTGTGTACTCACTCAAAATTCTGTGTTGTTCAGGGAGATCCACAATACAAAAGCTACCCTCAAGTTCTTCCCTTTAACTTGATATAATATGAAAAGGAGCCAATTGATAATATTGTATTTTAGCACCTATTCAATGTATTGCAGGGTGAAAAAGTTCCATCAAAAACATCTGGAGGACCAAAGACAAGGTCAGGACATTAATCCCTTTACCAACCCAAGTCCTAGCTAGCTACATAGTGGGAAGGTTATTCAGTTGGTGGAAATTTGCATACAAACTTCTTAAAAACAATATGTTTATTTTAGTGCAAGTGTATGTATGCACTTATCCTCTTGTTTAGCTGCAATCTTTACTGCATGTAATCCACATGGTGTAAGAGCCTGTTGACATATAAACTTGATCTTGAGTAGTAAGTAAGAACTGCATAGATTGTGCTAAAGAGGAGCTCTAGATTAAGTCCTGCTTTATTGGGTAAAGTCTGGTTTATTACCAATAATCGTTTTATCCTAAACAAAATCTGTGTTGATCAAATAGTCTTATTCCGAAGTAGGTGCCTACATAGCAATATAAAACATATGTAATTCTTTGTACTGTAATTAAATGCATTTTTTTATTTTTTTTATGCATTTTAAATGCAGTTATTTAGTTCATCCAACACAGCTGAGCTGCAATCAGATTTGATCAGAAAGCCTGCATCTCCCCTGGTTTGTCTGTAGCCTAGGCCTCTTCAGCTGTGTCAGATGAAAGCAAAGCACTCCAGCTGTCTCCTGTAAAGACAAGCGAGCGTACCAGGGAAATGGCAGTGAAATCAAATCTATGGTCTTGTGCTATGAGGACTGTGGTGTTCACTTTATGAGAACTAACTAGCAGAGTAGCACCACAGGACAGTCACTCACCACTGTGTGTAAGACTGATCAGGAGAGAAGCACAGATGGAGGTTTAGAATCAGAACAAGCAAGGTCCTGTCTCCCATTGTCCTGCTGTAAGCAACTCCATTGCTACCTATAGCATTGCTCAGATGAGCTACAGAGTGTGAAAGCCAACACATTTCAGTCACTTCTCAGTAAAGAGAATTGTGCTTCTAAACAGAAAATTAAATCAAGAAAAAGATGATTTTCCCCCTCTGTCTTTTAAATGAGAAGGAAAAGACATCGTCTTATCTTATAAAAGGATCTTTAAGATACTTTTCTGAAGCTTCTTTAACTACTGGAATATTATTCAACTTTTTAGAAACTATCTTATTTTACAGAAGGATAAGCTGTATTCCCCCCATTTTTCATACACTTAAAATTATGATGCTGCACACTACTGTGTGCATTAGAAAAGGCACAAGATCCTATTATAGTCCAAAAGAATAGGCAAAGTACATAAAAATAAGTTATATGTAAGAATACAGTTGTGTGCTCAGGGTTTTGACAGATACAAATAAAACTCAGTTGTCATAGGACTATACAGCAACAGACAAAGGGCATGTTTTGAGAAATTCATGATGTGCTCAACACACCAGATTAATCTGATGGAATGAATTTAGCATGATCATTGCTGTTTAAGACAATCTTCCAACACAGAAGATATCACAAAATATGCAAGCCCAAATCTTTGCCTTAGGACTTCTACTGCATCAAGCAATGACTCCCTCTTCTCAAAAAAAATAAAATAATAATAATAAAAAAAAAAGTCTATCCACCCATTGGTGTTGATATTTTGATATTTGCAGTTCTTCCAACCTAAGTTTGCATAGACTTAAATCAAAATAAAAGGTCAGCAAATCTTCATTCCTCATACTACTTTTTTCTCACATCCCAGATTGTATTTCAGTGGCCTACTCTGAAAGTGACTGCAGGTACAATTGAAATTGCTGTCATGGAGTCCATGCTCATGGGCTGCACTCATATAGACACCAGCCTTTTTTTCCCATACTTCTGTGAAGGGCTTAGAAGTTATCACTTATCTCAGCATAAAAGGTGAACATCCCGCTGCAAATCCCTCATGCCAAAAGTTTGCTGCTCCCCTATGGTAGAATGCTTATCTCACATGTTTTCCCAGTAACAATCTTCAAAGGAACTAGGAGCTGGGGTAGCCTAGTAGCACACTTTATCCTTTAAATCACAGCCTGCTCTGTTACACAAATTTCTGCAGAGGATTTCAAATACATCATCCTATCCAAATATAAAGGGACAATTCCAGAACCATTTGAAAAACCCTATCATCATTTTCTGCTAAATGTGTTCTTCTCCCTGAGGGCTCTCCAGAGGAGCCAATGCTATAGTGTACTAAGCTACCTATGTGACAGCTGAAGCTCAGACCAACTCAATTCCTGACAGGCAGCTGCAGTTGCAGGCAGTGTGAAATAGCAAATGAAAAAGATTATCAGATAGAATTAAATGCAGCACTCTGAGGAGGCCTTGATATAGAAAGGGTAAAAGTCCAGTCACCTTAATCCTGCATATTATTCCGTTCAACTAAATGGGTATAGCTATATGAATAAAGACAGAAGGATTTGGTCTCATATGCTTACTATTCCTCTTTTTAAATTGTATGAAATGCACAACATAGACCTATTAATAATGTTGCAGTTTGTTAATATTATGCTATTTGGGACAGATTGGATTAACACAGGTATATTAAATTACAGTGAAAGTGGCTGTCAAGAGAATAGGATGGTAAGACTGGTTCATAAAGGTGTGTTCAGAAAGCTAATGAAATTGGAAAAACTGCATACTACCACTAAATGAAAATACAAGCAGCAGAAGTTACTGACTGCTTGAGAGTCCTGATAAATTTTCATCATACTTGATCTGATCACAGTTTAATTACTTATCTAAAATATTTGTAAGACTTTCAGTCAAATACCTATAGTAGAATATAGAAAAGAAAAATTGTCCCCTCCAATTTCCAAGTGAATGTGAAGAATCCTGGGATATCTAATTAGGTGTATGTAGAGATCTACATGGGTCAAGACCAAGACAGATACTTCAACCAGTCCTCCAGTCTGTGACCCATGGGGGAAAAATGTGGTGTGGGTTTCATACTGTCTTTGTATTTCCAGAGGAGTCCTTAGACAGGAGGTATTCTTAGCTGGCTAGGTGAGTCAGTGGTAGGTCTGTTGTGCACTGCTCAAACAGTTTGAAGCAAACAGGGATCAAATACGTAACATTCAAACTTTTATTTTTGCTGTGTGCTATCAGTAAGCACACGTAAGATTTAAAGGTTGTTCAGAACCTGCTTTAAACATGTTATCTCAGGTTCCTCTCTTTATTTTTAGACAAATTAATCTACATACAAACACTTACTGAACAGGCACAGACATGGTATCTACCTCCTACAGCTTTCCCTGTAAGTTCTGTCTTCATATAGCATATGATAGCATATAGCATATGATACAACATTCAGTTATGGTCTCAATTCTCATCTTCTTTCTACCTCTACTTGTCCAACCCAACAACTCAGAATAATGTAGACCTTTCTATTAGCTTCACTCAGCCTCCAGCTGAGCACTCAGGTTTGCACCAAAGGGGTGGAAACCCTCACAGCTCTGAACGGCAAGATGAACAACTCTGCAGGGTGCAAAACAGTAACATCGGCCCTGTGGAAAGGTCACACTGCATATTCTATTTCAAACTGAAACACAGTGGGTGTCCAGCAGAACCCCCAGCTGCGTCTGTAGTGGCAAGATACCTCAGGTGGCTGGGCAACAACTGAGTGCTGCCAGCTGTGCCAGTCACAATCATCTGTCTATCACTTTGCACTCTCATTTCTTGCTGGACATCTTGTCAGCCTGGAATTACATCTGCTGTTTTGGGAAGAAAGCACAATAGGAACTTTGCGTCCAGGTACCAAAGTTACACAAACATTACTCCACCAAAGGTGCTGACAGAATACAACTAAAGAATAACTCCTATAGCAATCTATAGAAACTCCAGCAGGCTCTCAATGTGCAATTTAAAAAATTATTTATGAGGCCACTTTGTACAACTCTTCTGCAAGGACATCGGTAAACATTCATGAATTAGGTCACTCACAAAGATAAGGAAAAGAACATACAGATAGGTTAAGTGACTTTCTCAGGTTCACATGGGAAGTTCAGAAACCCAGAAACAGGATAGTCAAGACTTTCAAAGGGATCCCAGGTATCTCCATTTCACAACTTAGAGTGGCTTACTGCAGTAACTGCAAGCCTTGAGCACATTTGGAATCACTTGAGAGGGACCACGTTTGGGCAGCCATTGCTACTCATGGGCAGCCGTATCCTTGACTCCTGCTCTACAGTGTTTGGTACTGCAAAGCACAATGTGCTGTCCTACCAAGACACAAGGGGAGCTAATTAAAGCAGTAACTTATCCTTACCCACCCAAAAACCTGAAGCTCCACATTCATTAAGTGCTGTTTTGTTTTCTAATCTGCTCAACAGAACTTAAATGTTGTTTATGGACTAGAAATTTGGGATAAGTCTTGGGTTTTGTGGAATAGTTATGCTCCAAGAAGTCCTTTCACTCAGATGTAATAGATGATTACAACAGTTTCTATAAATATAGATTGTTTTACAGACAATGGCAGACATTACAGTTTGTTCTAGTTTTCATTGAAATTAAGCCAGCAAAGCTCTCATGCCAGTATTATAACAATAATCATTTCTTTGCTGGTTTCAGATTCAAGCTAGACATAGATAAGCAATTTTATATTTATATTTAACCGTACCTTTATTTCCCACTTCTCCCACCTCTTTTTTTTTTTTTTTTTGATTTGCAGACAAAGATATTTCAAAAGAGCACATTTCAGTTTAAATATACTGGTTTTAGGACTGCGGAAGGAAAACAGGGCTCAGGCCAAGTAAAAGCTTTAAGAAGAAAGGCAAATCAATTAAAAACACCAGAGGGCAAAGATTGCTTAGAAAGAGAAGAGACTTTGACAAATTTGAGATAGCTATGTTCTACAAGGTCCATAATGGAAAACAAAATAACTTGCATTTGTAATAGCAAATATCCACAGGAAAATAAGGCATCTGATGCATCACAGATAATATGGATCTATGCTTTCACAGTCTGAATAAACAAGCCACATCACTGAGTTAGTGTTTGTTGAGTACTTCGAAGATGAAAAGCAATGTATAAAATGTGAGGTGTTATTCTTAAGACACACAAGGCAGCCAGCCTTCAAAGTCAGCTGCTGAATTATTAGTCTTATTGATTTGACATTGCATTCTTTTTTGCACCACAAAACCTACTAAAAGCTACTCAATAGAACATACACAGAAAAAAGACAGTAAAAAAAACCACAACACAACAACAACAAAAAACACCACCACCAAACCAAGTTTTTAATTTGGGACTTTTGAAAGTAATATTCTGTTTTTTGGTAGCTTGCTAAGAAAAAAGAAGCAGAACTGTCATTGCTGAATGTATCTTTTGACTGTAACTATAATTTAAAAGAATTGTCTGATGTAATTTCTTCTTTTCTCACACAGTGATTCCAGGCCAATTATTTATCCCCCTCCCTCCCCCCTTAAGAATAGTGTTTTGAAGTCAGCCAATGAAACATGTTTTATTTAAGGACTATATTCCTAGAGTAATGGATTCTTTGGAGACCTAAAGGTTGCAGAGCACTTCATTAGTTCCACATAATGAAAGAATGGTGCAATTGAAGGAGGTCTCTAAAGGAGAATGGTGTGAAAATTAGAGACCCGTCTGCTCACTTGCAAAAGAAAAAAAAAAGAAAAATGTAAAAAAGGAAAGAAGAGGAAAAAGAAAAAAAAAGGAGAAAAAGGAGGAAAATAAAAAAAAAGTTGTGAATTTTCTAAATAAAGCACACCATCTCCATTCAGTCCACTGAGAAAGGGTGTCTACTCAATCCTCTTACCATTGACAATATAATAAAACCAGAGGAACTTTTTTGAAGTAGATCTGCACATTCCACGTTTGGATTGAGGGGCAATGGACTGTTTAAATTGCTATTTACATTTCCAGCTGTTTTACCAGTGATTTGCCCAACTTAATAGCTCTTTAAGCTTTTAAACAAGAAAATAGCTATTCTCACGATTCAAAGAAGAAACCATGGTTATTTCAGACTGCCTCTATTGTAAAAGGCTTAGACCTCTCTGTCTTTATAGATGCCCTTCCCTTTATAGTACTTCCCTTTTCCATCTCCTCCTGCTTTCTAAATCTTCTTCCATTTTTAGTTCACTTTTTACATTATATATTTTTAGTAGTATAATGAATTTGTGCTGATAATGCTGATTCAATTTCCCTGTATGATCTTCTGTTAGTTGTTGGGAAGTTAGCCAGTGTTAAACAAATGCTCCACAACTATTGAAAAACGTGTATTTATTTATACTCTTTTTTTTTTTTTTTTTTTTTTTTTTTTTTCCTGGGGTGTTAAAAAAAAAAAAAAAACAACCAACAAAAAAAAAAAAAAAAACAACAACAAAACACTAGAAGTGTTCACAGTCATAATGTAAACTGTATTTTCTGCTTATTTTTTCAGGCGAAGGAGAAAGGAGGGCAAGGGGGTAGTCCACAAATAAGAATGAGACTAAGATGAAAGGTTAAAAGGGGGAGGAGGGAGTTATTTCATAGTGGCTCAACAAACCACTGCAATTATTTTGTAATAATTTGCACCCATTAGTTTGCTTAACCTGGTGCTAATAAACTCTAATATCATGAAGAAAAAGTTCAAAAACAAGAGCCTCCCCATCTTGCTTTTCCCCTGATCAAAGCTTAAACATTTTCCTTTTACTTACTCTTAAGTATCCTCTGTGTATACAGATGATTCAAACACCATTCAGATAGTGGGGCAAACAGTCAAATTCAAATTGTTTAGAAAGCGGTAGCTGCTACTCTGAACAAGATTTTCAAAATTAATACAGTTCACTAAAGGAAATTAGGGTAATGCTTGGAAAAGTGTAAATTCTTTTCAAGAACTAATTTTACCCTACCTTAAAAAAATGAGAGAAAGGTATTATAACCAGCATAATTCTAAACAACTGATTTTTATTTTAAATAGTAACATCTCATATATAACAGTCAATATATCCTGAACTAAAATTGCCATTTTTTTTATACAGCTTATACAGAAGGCAGTGAATGATCCCCAAACTGACATATTTGCAGATAAATCAGACATTTGTCCTAGTTTCATGCACCAGAGCGTCAATGGAGATGTAACAGTTTCAATATGCAAAACAGGACCAAGAATCAATCTGTATTTGAATTAGTGTGGTTAAATAAAATGGGCTTGTAGCTGGAATGTCTGGTCCCTTCAAAAGAAAGGAAAAAAAAATCTGCACACCTGAGTCACTGAGAAGTGACAAAGTTCTAAAGAAAGTATGTTTAAGGGTAAATCAAATGCCCTGTTCCCTTGCAGAGAAAAAGATTATCAAACAGCATCGTAAATAAATAAATAAATAAAGGTCCAGTAAGGGCTAGAAGAATTTTGGATGTTTTTTGCAGCTGTTAAGTACAAGTAGTCTTCATGAACTTTATTAGTGAAAAGTTCCACCACCTTCTAGCGCTCTGCAGGAGGGTTGAAAATAAGCCATATTTAGCAGTATTTTTCTGAAAATCTCTTTACTCAGATTTTGAAAATTCCCAGGCAGCTCTGCTATTAATGCCCAAAATAAAACAGATTACCCAGGGGGAAAAAAATGTAAAAATCTAATGCAATAAATCCAGTGCTGCTTCAGAGTATTGATGGAAAAAAAAAAAAAAAAAAAAAACAACCAACCAACCAACCAAACAAAAAAAACCAAACAAACAAAAAGACAGTTCTTAAAATATATGGCAGGAGAAAACATAAAAACACTAAAAGAAAGGCTCAACAGGAAGTTCTTCAGAGCAGGCATTCATCTATTGGTACTCAGTTCCAAGAAATGTGATGCCTTCTTACCCTACACAAGACAGGTTTTTGGTGAATCATAAAATAATCCCCTTTTCAACCTTGTTGCCAATCTGTAGTAGTAAGAAAGGAGTACTGCAAATCAGATTTTGTTCTGTGCCAAGGAGCTGTTGTGTGCACTTAGGCACATTACTTATATTCCCCTAGCCTTGGTTTCAAGAACTAAAAATAGCATCAGGTCCCATCTTCATGGAAGTTCCTAGTAAAACGAGCAGAGAAAACTACTGCATACAAAGGGAAAAAATTAGCTTATTGTCCACAATCTATTAATAGCCCAAAACCTGTGGGGTAGAGCAGCCACAGTAAGTCACACTTCAAGTAAAAAGCATCTGGGAGTTGAACTTTCCAGCACTGGGCATGATTAACAGCAGATGCACTCCTGTGAGCAGCTCCACTAAAATCAAAACAATTGTTTACAATAATGAAAATACATACAATTATGACTGCAGGATTAAGACCCATTCCAGAGCTACAGAAGCCCAGTATTAAGAAAATACACTTGTATTAAATCACTGTGACTACTTTGTTGCAGAGATAGAAGTTTTATTGCCAAAGGAGCCATAGTGAAAGGGCAATGACTCAACTCAAGCACTCTGCAGCCTATGAACAGCTGCACACTTTATGAAGCACTCAGCTGCCACAGCCACCAGATCTCAGTAATACCTCCTGACAAATCCCATTAGGCTTCTTCTTGCCCCATTAAAATCACTGGAGGCTTAAAAAGCGGTAGCAAATCAATTTCATATTGCCTAGGGATCTGTTACTGCATTTATTCTTTACTCTGACCTGTTATTTACACAGATAAGATTCACCATGGAGGCTATTTTCTAAGAATCTGAATAACACAGATTGGCTTTAGTCACCACAAAGTAGGAATTAACCTGACACAAGCAACTTGAACACGTGGATAAACACACAGTTTAGATGCCCAAAAGGCCAAGCAACCTTGGAAAAAAAGCACAAGACTGCCAGGTTACCTAATTTTGCAGTCTGCCTTCTCTGCTAAAAAAAACCAACCAAACAAAAAAAACCAGCCGGCTCCATGTCCTGCTCCCAGCAAGGGTGCTTTGCTGCCTCTTGTGGACAGCCTGCCTGGGTATTTCCAGCTGGGTATTGAGAGGTAGGATGTGCTTGGAGCCACTCGGCTCCTCAAGCTCTGGTGAAATCTCCCTGTTGTGCCTAGGCTCCCCCACCTGCAGCCCTTCTATCTGAAGGCCTGAAGGTGAGCTGGAAGGAAGGTGGCTACAGCTCCACAGGCTATATCAGTGCAGTAGCAGAGGTGAAGGCTAAAAGAAACTAATGATTATCTCATCTAAATATCCCCAGCTTGGAATGACTTCTATTGTCTTCCCCAAGTGACACTGTGAGTACACAGGTGTTTTTGCAACTCCAGGAATGGTGTTGCAAGCAGAACAGTTTGGAAGCAAAGGAGTTAGTCTAATCTTTATCACAGGCTGTAACCTTTCTGAAGCCTCTCAGGGGCTGGGAGGTTGTTTGGAGATGCGGGATTGATGGTGAGGTGCACCCACCTAACCATGCTCTCAAGTCATGGCAGATGCTCTGAGGTCTAGGCAAAAGAGAAAAACCCTTCCCCTGTGGCCTGGAGAAAGGAGCCTCAGTATAACCCTGGTCCACTGTGAGGTTCACCAGGGAGGAGTCACTCTCCAGGCATGGCCAGTTTCCAGTGCTTCAGAGTAACTAAGCAAACGCTAAACCAGAGTACATCTGGTTAATTGTATAGTGGGAGAAAAAAAAAAAAATCTTTCTTGACCCCTGAAGCAGAGGCTTTTATTACAACCATTATCTTTATGCAAATGATGATCACGCTGAGGATTTACTCTGCCTGTTACATGTGAAGGAAAGAGCTGAATGAATGATACATTCTGGACAGATTCCTTGGCCAGAAGGGACCATTCATGCCAAAGCCAGTTTGAAAGAATATCTTTTAGAAAAATATCCAAACTGCCTCTTAAAATCTCCAAGTGATGTCAGTCATGCTGTCCTATTGTTGCAACGTTCTGTTACCCTTACTACTAGGACACTATCTGAAATCAATGTAAAACTTATCTAGCATGAGCTCTTCCCTGTCAGACCAGTTTCTGCAAGCCTGAAAAGCAATGAAAAACTGCTTGGTTGCTTTGCTGTTAACATTCCTACAGATGGCAGTTTTATAAAGAGCTCTGCTAGCTGCCCTGAACTGCTCTATTTCAGGTTTCAGTGGGATTCAAAAGGTCCCAGAGAAATTCTCTCTTAGATGCCAAAAATTCTGCAAGGGAACTATAGAAAAGAAAAGAAAAGAAAAGAAAAGAAATAAACTTTTTTCTTGAATAATAATTAACAATCAAAAACAAACAAACAAAAAACAGACACACACAAGAAGCAAAGAAACAAAATGAAAATGAGTCTGCTTTACAAAGTATGGCATAGAGCATGGCTGCAAGGCAAACTCCTTTATCCTTGCTTATGCTTCTGTTATACTCCAGCAATATACGCTGGCCATACACAAAAAGGCTGCTTGGTCTCAATCTCCCAAAATGGACCAGAGGAAGAAGCACAAGCAGGGAGAGAAAAAAACAATTAGTTCAACAGTAAATGGGATCTGAGACAGCAGGATGCTTCAGCTGTTTCATGTAGCTATCACCACAAACTCAGTATATGGTTCTGAGTGCAAGAAAGGTACAAACCATTTATCAAATACTAATGGGCAAAAGCTGGCTCTTGCCAGCTGAAGATATTGAAACCAAGCATAGAAGAGGCCATTGTAGTCTATGTCTTCATGTTCCAAACATGTGCAAGACAGTGGTGAAGAGCAGCCATCACAGTCACTTGGCATTGCAGAAAAACAGCTCCTGAGCAGCTCTGGGTTATGCTTGATCAATGGAAATATCTGGAAAATACTATTTGGTTGAACATTGAGCAGTAGCAGGTGCACCTATTGTGCAGCTATTAAAATGCCTGTTCCCCAGTCGATTCCCTTACATGGATACTCCTTGCCTAGACATGCCAGTTTTCACAAGCTTTGTCACTTAAGGCTTTGCTTGTCCAGCTCTGCTGCTACCACACCAGTCACACCAGCATGCGTCTATCTGTGTTAGGTCAATCACTGTGTTTGCTGCAGAACATGCTTCATTTTTTATTTGGCGCAGGATGGCTGAATTCAGCTTCCCTTACTTGCTTCAGATCAAACAGGTATATTTTTGCTGTTCTCAGAGTCACCCTGCTCCTGGTGCCCTGCTAGGCACGCTTCCTTTGAACTCCAACAGCCTCTTAGCTAACAGAGAATTAGCTGGAGACTGTTTCTGTGACAGCTGCCTTGCTGGAGCCTGAATTATGTGTTGAAGGCAGTCTAAGTATAGTACATAAAAGCTGAAAAACACTTTAGTTCCTAAGGTGCAGCAAAATTTGCATTCCTTGACTTTAACCACCCCAATATAACTGCTGAAAGTCCTATGCTGGGAGTCCAAAATTCAAACATATGCAGAAATTAGCTCCCTTAATTCTTTTTAGAAGTCTCACTGATGGGAACCACTAGCTGAATAAAGATGCCAGGCAAGCCTAAGACTTCAAAGACTCTTCTTGTGGATCACACAGGACAATATCATTCTGTGTAGTTTTGCCGAGTTTCTTTTGTAGGGCACAAACTTTAGGCTCAGGAGATATGGGATGTTTGCCTGCATGGGCAGCTTAACTTGGCTTCAAATGCTCTATACTTTAATACACCTCCTGCCTGCATGTGAAAATATTTCACAATCTGATTTCCGGACTATAAGTTGTGACCATTTGCAAATATGTTAAAATGTTCAGAATGCTCAACAAGATGTAAATACATAAAAAATCTCACAATTAGAGCCCTGTCATCTTGCATTATCTAGATACAAATATAGCCAGGACTCTGGTCCTGTGCTGGAACAAATCCTAAACAGGCTGCGTTCAAAGAACCTTGTCCTCAAAAACCAAAATTACACAAGCAATCTATTCCACTAGCTGTGCAGAGAGGGAAAAAAGGCATGGCCAGCCATGAGATGGAAATACTACCTAGGGAGCTTGAGATCCAGAAGGAACATCAGAGCTTGCACAGCACGTCTGCACAGATGTTGCATCCTGACATATGTGTGCTTTGATTCTTCAGAGCAGTTGGCAGGAAAGTTTGCTCCCTGACACAATCTCTCTTATCAGTCAACACAACATGTCTCCAAGGTAGAACAGTTTCTCTGGGGCCTGGTATTAATATTTCAGCAGACAGTTTTTTATGCTGTTGTGAGCACTTCTGTTCTGAGGCTGGTAAATGTATGTAGTGTACATGGCACTGAGACTGAATTTCTCATCATGACTTTGCCTAATGGTGGGAAGTTACCATATGCTATTGCTCAGCAAAGGACAACCTTACATTGTAGTTCCTTCATTTAAAACAATAACAACTGTCTCCTGCATAGAAAATTAACAGGCCCTGTTCCCAGATGGTGTAAATTAGCATGGCACCAGTAATGTCTGATTTATAACAATTGAAGATCCAGCCTCCCCAATATACCACATGATTAAGCATGCACTTTGCTAGCCTGGAAATATTTTGAGGGCCATGTAATTGTGCAGTAATGAACTAAACTTTTAATTAAGTTCTAAATTTGAATTAGAATCAATAAGTCAATAAATAGCCTTCACTTGATTTAGATGATAAATATGCACAGCTGAGGCTGCACTGTATGTTCTTCCCAGTTTTCAGGCTCTCCTTTCTCCTCCATATGTCAGAATCTAATAAAGGAGCTCTAAAGTATAGTCCTAATATATTATTGTCACACATGGTGATAATACTGCTTGAGTTAGGAGACTGCCAGGCTTCTATTATAAATCCTGTTCTCAAGGCTTTATAGCATGTGTGTTTCATACTGCAGCGAGCAAAATTGTTTTTACAAGGAGCTGTCAGCCCCAGTGTGAATTTTTGTTAAAATAAAATTAAAAATTGGTTTGATTGATTCAACCTGCCAATTTTTCAGGGTTTCTGAAGTTATTTTTGCTAACTTCTGGTATAATATGCCTTAGATTTGAAAAATGCAGTTTCATAGCAAGCTTTTAAACAAGACTAATTGCTGATTTTTGTTGGAAGGAGAGAAAGGGCAAATAGGTTTGTATGGTGGTAATGACTCTTATATTTTAAGACTAGACAAGACCTTTCTGACCATCTAGTCTGACCTTTTGAATAGCTAGGTCACAGAATTTTGTCCAGTAATTAAAATATCTGTCCTGGTAACTTCCAGGTTGAATTACAGTAGATCTTTAGAAAACTGTCACCTCTTATCGGAGGGAATGTCACAGACAAACTGTATTATCCAGTATTGGAGTAGCAGAGTAGAGGTTACCACTTCAGAGTTCTTTTCTTCACTCTGATTTTGACTCACTGTGTGGTCTTAGGAAAGTCACTTCATTTTGTAATTTCTCAATTTTTCCATCTTCCTTGATGAGGAAAATATTTTTTAAATGCCTCAGGGAGGACATGGTACATTGTAATAAATTATTTGACGAATGCTTTGAACTATTCAGATAAAAGATGCTATTCTGCAAAAGTAAAGCTACTTCTGTGCATTCAAATCTGAAAACTGATTACTTTTCAGAATGCATTTTCTCTCCATTTGTGTCATGTTAACAGCTAGTGCATAACAAATCTGCTTATGTGAAATATTGATTCTTACAGTCCGCTGTTTCAAATATTTTAGAAAGAAATGGTGTAAAAATTGTTTCACATATTTTTACTCAGCTGGTATGATTTTTCTACAATTTGAATGAGTGGTTCCCATTATGAACAACATTTGTCTTAGAACAAAGATTAAAACAAAAGGTGTTTTGGATAAAACACCTTTCAGCAGGGCTCACTCAGGGTCACAAAAACTGTCCCTTTTGTTGGCTTTCCAAAGGTCTGGTAGAAAATTCATTTCTGGAGCACAAATGATACCTCTCTGAAATTAGTCAGGCAGTTTGTACTCTGAAATGTCACTGCAGCTAGACACTCAACAAATATAGGGTTCCACCTTTCAAGACCACGATAACAATGCTTGGCACCAGCATGAAAGATAATACAAAGCATTACAGCTTAAAAACATCCAGTAACATTCAACTGGAATATCCAGGTCATTTTTTTCAAAGTGACTTTTACTTTTAAAAATATCTACCCCGAAGACTGATCCTTGGTACTCAGGCTAGAGATGCAAATGGCCTGAATATACACTGGGTATCCCCTTGGTTCAGTTTGGCACCTTTGTGGCTTGAAGAGATTGTTATTTTACTGCAGCTTTCTAATTCAAAGTGTCAAAAAACAAAACAAAACAATGAAGAAGTAGGACAGAGAGTGAAGTTCTACAACGTAAGTAGTGCAACTTCAGTGAGTTGCTCAGCAGAGTAAAGTTAATTAGGTCGCTGAAGGACCATCACAGTGGAAACTTCAGAGATATGTTCTGGGAACTGGGAACATCAGATCTGTGAATATTTGCTGCTGGCCCATGACTATTCACTAGGACATTTTCTGTGCAAGAGACCACAGCTGGGCCATAGTGACTCTAGGAGTGGTGTCTCAGTGAAGAACAAGGAAGACACGTGAGGAATGCACTGAAGTGATCGCTGCTGCAGAGTGGTCAACCCCTTCCACACATGGTGACTTAGAAGAGAGAAAGTGTAGAAGAAATTCTCAGAAAACAACAGCAAAACTTTAGACTTACAGAAGTTATAAGGGAAGCAAGAAGCAAGGGAACTATGCAGCTAGTCTTAAGTTGTTTTTCAAGGCTTATACAGCCAGGTGCTTTAGAAATAAAATTTCTACTGTAAAAACCTGTGCTCTTTCTCTCCATGTTTTCCCATCCCAGTTGAATTAGAAGTTCAACACCAGTCTGGAGTTCTCAAAGCTTTAGTAGTGCTCAAGAGAAATTTGTGTGATTGTTTGGGAGGTCTCAGGCTCTAAATCCCAGTCACAAAATAGAATGCTAATTCCTGAGTCTCAGAATGAATCCTAAGTTCCCGAAGTCAAAAGTAGTGACAAGTCTCTGCCCTGTCTGTGTCGGATGAGCTAACAGTATAGAGAAATAGTGGATCAGATTGTAGAAGTTGCATTGACAGCCTGATACAGCTCTACTAAAGTCAGCTTTCACCAGCTAATACTCTATTCGTTTGTCTACAAGCAACAAAAGAGAAGGAAATAATGTCTTTATTTTTACTTCAACTGGAAATTCTTTAGCAAGCACAAGAAATAGTTAGCTTTCTTAACTGCATTCATCAGCACTTCAATATATACAGCAGTTCTGCCTGACTCCATGCAGCAATTTTAGGAAAGGTGGAGAAAAAGTCTAAACCATTAGTAACAATTCTGATAGTTGAATAAATAGAAGTAGTATTAAAGAGCTGTATGCCTTTCCCTGTGCAGACATAAGATGATCGTAGTAAAAGAATGTCTCTGTGAAGGAGATATTGTTGCATTCTTTTTCTGTCTGGAACATGGCATAGAATACTTCTGGGTAGCTGGCACTGAATGAAAAATTGATTTTTCGTACAATGGAAGATGAGGTTTTCAACAAAATGATAATGATCCTTTCCTATTTTTAAACTGAAAAACCTAAACCTAATTTTTTTAAGGTAAAGCCTAAAAAAAGTGGGATTTTAATGGTATTCAGTAATTACAGTGATTCTGTGATTTGCTGTCTACTGACATTCTCATTCCAGGCTGAGTGTATATTTGCTTTTCCACCCACATTTATTTTGCTCTCTGTCCAATTGCTGTCAAGGGTGGGATCACAACTTCAACATAGTTTAAGGTGCTTTTGTAAAACCATTTGTTTGGAAAAATATCTGGAGGACAACAGATTCTCTTCTTAATAAGAAAGAGGAAAAAGTGCATAAAACTGAATAATAAAACAGAAGGGGTACCATGAAACCTGCTATGTAGGCATTTGACACAACCCCCAATATCTTTCCTACATTTTGTCACATCTGAATATTGCATAATCTTTACGTCACTGCTTTGAGTATTGAAATTATATGTCTGTTGGAGATAAACAGATGCAAGCTTCTCTGTGCATGTTCTGACCTGGCAGGTGAGGAGCATCTTGGGTTCAGAAGCTGGGCTGACAGAGTTTTGCATTCTGAGTTTAACTTACCTCACAGAAAAACCTTCAGGGTAGTGATTATTTTGCACATGCTTGTATGAAACCCAGCATGACTGGTTTTGGTTGGCCCTGCTAGCTTCAACTACATAAAAATAACAAGTAATACGTTTTTGTTCACACATGGTTTCAGTGCCTTTTCGCAGTTTAAATTTGGTTGTTATTAGCAGGGATTGAAAAAGAGCAAGAAAAGGGCTTCTAAAAATGTCTATTAGGTACTAGAACTTCTTAAGCTGGGGAAAGATTGGATTATTGTCCTAAGTTTGATTCAGAACAATGTTAAACATGGGATTAAACAGCCTACTGTACTGAATCTGGCTGGGATGTTAGCTTTCCCTTCAGCAGCCCATACAGTGCTGTGCTCTGCACTTGTAGCTAGGACAGCAGTGGTATCACACCAGGCTCCCTTCATCCTTGGCATAGACTACCTCAAGACTTGGCATAGACTACCTTCAAGGATCCAAAAGGGCCTTTTGGCATAGCTGCTTTGAGCACAGAGAACATTAGGCAGCTGTCTACCCTGCCTGGCCTTTCAGAAGACCCTTCCATTGTAGCATTGCTGAAGGTTGAAGAACAGCAGGTACCAATTGCTACCACAATGATGCACCGACAGCAATATTGCACCGAGATTCCCATTTTTGAGTTGATTCATCAGCTAGAGAGTCAAGGAGTGATCAGCAAGACTCATTCACCCTTTAATAGTCCTATATGGCCAGTGTGAAAGTCTAACAGTGAGTGGAGGCTAACGGTGGACTATCGTGGCTCGAATGAAGTCACGCCACTGCTGAGTGCTGCAGTGCCGGACATGCTAGAACTTGCTAGAACAGCAGCATGCAGGCTGCAGTTTGCTTTCAATTGGAGTGGCATCCAATAAACCTGGAATTGACTGCCCCCGGGATGGAAACACAGCCCTACCATTTGCCAGGGACTGATCCAGTCTGCACTGGAACAAGGGGGAGCTCCTGAACACCTGCAGTACATTGATGACATCCTGTGGGGCAACACAGCAGAAGAAGTTTTTGAGAATGGGAAGAAAGTAATCCAAATTCTCTGAAAGCTGGTTTTGCCATTAAACAGAGTAAGATCAAGGGACCTGCACAGGAAAGTTCAGTTCTTGGGGGTAAAATGGCAGGATGGACGTCGCCATATTCCGATGGATGTGATCAACAAAATAATGGCAATGTCTCCGCCAACTAGCAAAAAAGAAATACAAGCTTTCCTAGGTCTTGTGGGATTCTGGAGAATGTATGTTCCAGGCTATAATCAGCTCGTGAGTCCTCTATATTGAGTGACTCGAAAGAGAAACTGTTTCGAGTGGGGCCCCGAGCGACAACAGGCCTTTGAACAAATCAAACAAGAAATAGCTCGTGCAGTAGCCCTTGGGCCTGTCCATACTGGACCAGCTGTGGAAAGCATACTTTACACTGCAGCTGGGGAGCATGACCTCACCTGGAGCCTCTGGCAGAAAACCCCAGAAGAAACTCGAGGTCGACCGCTGGGGTTCTGGAGCCGGGGCTATCAAGGATCAGAAGCCAATTACACCCCAACTGAAAAAGAGATACTAACGGCATATGAGGGTGTTTGAGCTGCTTCAAAAGTTGTGGGTACAGAAACACAACTCTTGGCACCACAGCTACCTGTGTTACATTGGATGTTCAAAGGTAAAATTCCCATGACACACCATGCGATTGACGCTACGTGGAGTAAGTGGATAGCGTTAGCTACACAGCGGGCTCGAATTGCCCAGGAATCCTGGAAGAGATCATGGACTGGCTGGAAGGCAGAGATTTCAGAGTGTCAACAGAAGAGGTAACCCGTGCTGAAGAGGCACCACCATATAATGAGTTGCCAGAAGACAGAAAGCAGTATGTGTTGTTCACTGACGGATCTTGCCGTGTGGTAGGGAGCCATTGGAAATGGAAAGCTGCTGTGTGGAGTCCCACACAACGAGCTGTGGAGGCTATGGAAAGGGAAGGCAAGTTGAGTCACTATGCAGAAGTAAAAGCCATACAACTAGCCCTAGAGATTGCTGAAAGAAAAATGGCGAGTACTGTATCTCTACACTGACTCATGGATGGTGGCAAATGCTCTGTGGGGGTGGCTGCAGCAATGGAAACAGAGCAACTGGCAGTGCAGAGGTAAGCCTATCTGGGTTGCTACTCTGTGGCAAGATATTGCTGCCTGGTTAGAAAACCTGAATGTAAAAGTATGTCACGTAGATGCCCACAGGCCCAAGAGTCATGCTACTGAAGAACATCAGAACAACAAAGAGGTGGATTGAGCTTCAAAAATTGAAGTGACTCAGATGGACCTGGACTGGGGACATAACGGTGAGCTGTCTGTAGCTCGATGGGCCCATGAAACATAAGACATCTGAGGAGGGATGCCACCTACAGATGGGCTTGTGAATGAGGGGTGGACCTGACCATTGAGGCCATCACACAGGTTACCCATGAATATGAGACCTATATTGCAATCAAGAGAGCCATGAAGATAAAATCTCCCCGGAACAGGGGGAGGTGGCTAGGGTTTCGATATGGTGAGGCCTGGCAAATTGACTATATCGGACCACTCACACAATCCCATCAAGGCAAAAGGTACATACTCACCATGGTAGAAGCAAAAACTGGGTGGCTGGAAACATACCCCATAAACCATGCCATGGCCCAAAACACTATCTTGGGCCTAGAAAGGCAAGTGCTATGGCATCATGGTACACCAGAGAGAATTGAGTCTAACAATGGCAGTCATTTACAAAACATACACCAGAGAGAATTGAGTCTAACAATGGCAGTCATTTACAAAACAATCTTGTCACCTCCTGGGCCAAGAGGAGGTGAGGGTATTGAGTGGGTGTTTCACATCCCTTATCACCCACAGGAAAGGCTGAGAGGTACAATGGACTGTTAAAGACTATGTTAAGAGCATTGGGCGCTGGGACATGGAAACAACGGGACATAAATCTACCAGAAGCCACTTGGCTAGTTAACAACAGGGGGTCTGACAACTGTGCTGGTCCTGCCGAAACAAAACCCCTACACACGGTGAAAGGAGCTAAAGTCCCCATAGTGCCTGTAGGAAAGTGGATGGGGAAGTTGGTGTGGGTTGTTCCTGCCTCGGGAAAATGCAAACCCACTTGTGGGATTGTCTTTGCTCAAGGACCGGGATATACGTGGTAGGTTATGCAAAAGAATGGGGATATCAGGTGCGTGCTTCAAGGAGATTTAACCTTGGGAGAAAACTAACCTGTAATCTAAGTTATATGTTGTAGGAGGACGCTGCAGGTTCAACGAAAGGTCAACTTTGCAAAGAACTGGGCAAGTGCAACAAGGACTCGAGCTATGCTGGTGCTGGCATCCAGACATCCAACTCCGCCTGCCCTGAGTGACCACTTTGGCAGATGAAGAATAAATCATCAACAGTTCTTATGGACATTTTCTGAGAAAGACCTATAGAATGAAAAGATATACCTACCTATATCTGTTAAAGAACAATGAACAATGGTGATGAAAATACTTATCTGCTAAACTGTGGGGGACCTGAGAGTGACACAAATGTTATAGAATAAGGGGTGGAGGTTGTCCTGGGTCTGGCTGGGATGTTAGCTTTCCCTTCAGCAGCCCATACAGTGCTGTGCTCTGCACTTGTAGCTAGGACAGCAGTGGTATCACACCAACGTTGTGTCTGCTGCTGAGAAGTGCTGGCACAGCATCAGGACTCTCTCTAACCCTCCTAGGGAGCGGGCAAAAAAGTGAGAAAGAAACATCACCATGGCAGCTGACCTGAACCAACCAAAGGGATATTCCATACCATATGATGTCACACTCAGCAATAAAAGGTGGAAAAAGAAAGAAGAGGGGAGGAGTGGGCTCTCGTTGTGAAAACTTTTGTCCTCCTCCCAAACACCGGCTACATGTGTTGGGGCCCTGCTTCAAGGATGTGGTCAAGCATCGCTCATTTGTGGGAAGTAGAGAGTATTTTCTTTCCTCTGCACTTCCACATAGCCTTTAGTTGTTTTGTTTTGTTTATTCCCTTTCCCCCTCCCTTTTCCCCTTTCCCTTTTTTCCCTTTAGTTAAATTGTTTACTTAATAATAATAATTAATAATAGTATTTCCTTAATTTTTTTTTTCATTTAATTAAACTATCTTTATCTCAATCCGTGAGTTGTTCTTTCCTTTACTTCTTCCCCTCCTCATCTAAGGAGGGGGAGTGAGAGAGTGGTTGTGGTGTTCAGCTGCCTAGCACAGTAAAACCACCACACCTACATACCATAAATTTAGCAACCACTTTGATACAATATACCAAATTCTTTCCTGATTTATAGTATTTCAGTGGGGTTGTACCAAGAGGTGGATTTAATATGTTGACACTGTTCGGTGAGAAATGCACAGATGTACAGCTAAACATCATAAAAACACTTACATTTCTCAAATTTTTTACCTCCTGGGCATTACTGGTAACCAGAAATACATTGGTACAGAGCTGGCCAGCAAAGGCTGCAACTATACAAATATAGAGGAAGAAGAACCAAAAGCCATTTGTCTAAGTGAACAACACTGTTTTGTCATGATTTTGTGCAACTATCTACAGTCTAGACCAATTCTGAGTGTAAAAAACTACCAGAATCACTTTTCTCTATGAGGTGAGGCTCACCTTTGTCACAGATAATTTAAAAGTGTAAATTGTCACATAATAAAAATTCATTGCTGGCTCAATTTGCCTTACTCTCTGGCACTGAATGGTTTGTGAACAAGGTTATACAAACAGTGGTTTTGTGATAGGATGCAGAAAAAGAAATGAATGAGAATAGCATTATACTGAAGGGTTGGACAGGTTTCCTCATCTACCTCCTGACTCAACAGCTTGCAGCTTCCTGATGTGTGCCTCATACTTCAGAGTATGCCAAGATGAAACCCCATAGAAGTTCTGACAGAGAGGATGACATGGCTTTCCAGGAGCCCCCTCTTTCCCTGTAGGGGCAACCTAGGGTTCCTGTAAACACCAGGAAGTAGCTTTTGCTCCTACAGTGAGGAACTGTGGTTAGCCAATAGCTCCTATGCAGGCAGAACTGTGCTACCAATCACACGACATTAGTCTAGGCAGGGGAGCACTCTATTTACAGGTCACAGCTTGGCCAGCACAGATGCAGAACGGAAGACTGAATTTCACTCTTCTGAGTTATAATTATTGCTATTGTTATTCCACTAGCCTTCATACTGAAACCAGTGTGGAAACAGAAGACCATTCTGCGTATTATAGCCAAACATGAATGTTAATACACAAAGAGATTTGCATCACAGTCAGATTCATTGCTATAACACGTCACATCAACCAAAATGCAGAAGTCATATCCAAACAAGCTGTTGGCTACCAGCTATAGGTTTTATTTTGGAAGGAAATAATTTATTTTCTCTTTTAATGTACTCAGGCTTGTTGGTAAGTATCCCACACACCTTTGAGCTACTGCTAGATCTCTTACAATGTAGAATAACTGCTTTTTCTCATTTAGCACTGCGCAGCGGCAGATGGCCAGAAGTAAGTGAAAACCTTCAGGGCAGCCACCTGGAACTAAGCAGAAAGAAATATTGGAGGGTAACTGGAAAGCTAACAAAACATGGTAGCACTGTCAAAATTCACTTGATAATCAACAGTATTTATTCCACTCTGACAGTGCTACTGATCTCAACAGAACTGAAAGCTCCAAAGCATTTTTTCAATGATGTATGCAACAGACATCTTTACACTGTTGCAGTCAGCTTTCCACCAGCATAAACCATCCATGTAGACAAGCACACCATTGACATGTAGGGTGTTAAAAGCCCATCAAGCAGATTAAGTCTGAGCTGGAGAAGCCAACCATTTTGATCTCTTGTCAGTGTGCAGGGCAGATGGAATATTAATATTCTGAAATATCATACCATGCAATTTATAATAATCAGGGGACTGATGAGAAAAATCTAGACCAATATTATGGGAAATGGGCCATTTGATAATGTGGTTTTGGCAGACTTAGAGAAATGGGTAAGAGATTCCAGACATATTTGAAGACTTTGAAGGCACCATGGAAATAATTCATTTAATTCAATAAAAGTCCAGCCTGGAATTGCCTCATTTGCAGCTTGCTTGACATTTGCTGATATTTTTGGTGCCAGTACAATAAAGTTGTTCTCTTGGTATAATTAAAACACTCAGTGACATATTATTGAATGAGACATTCAGTGTCTGACTAAACTTTTTGTCTCCCAACTAGAGACATAAAATGTTTTAACATAAATTGAACATGAGAATTGAGAAGAAAAATTTAAATGCTGGTCAGGACACCTCTAGCTCTTAAGAGCATTCCAGGCTGGGTTCTTCATGCATTGTAGAAACAGGGACCAGATGACTCCTGCTGTGTTCTACACTATTCCAAAATCACACTCGAAGAACTTCAATTCATAGGGCATTATTTTTCGATGGATCACTATTGATATCCTGTGACACCTTTGTCTGGAATGGGAGCTTGTTAGCTATATTATAAATCACACCACCACAAAAGCAGATGACCTATGGGTACATGTCACTTTGCACTCTGCAGCTCCCTGTGCAGTGGTTGGCTGCAGGACTGAACCATAACACCATACTAAACCATCAAACTAGTATTTATGACCTTATTTGTCTTCCTAGACCAATGGGTATAACCCACATATGGAATGCATCCTCTGATTGGACACTGAAAGGCAGTAAAACAGATCTTGTTCACCAGCTTAGTAGGTGTACAAATCTTAGTAACAACTAGAACAGAGTCAAAATCCACAGCCAATAAAGATCAAGAGCATCAAAGACTAAAAGGATATTCCTCTCACCTGTGCAAGCCAATGGAGACAAGTATCTTGTTAACACAGCTGTAGCTTGTCCATGAAATAACACCCTGGTATTTCATTTTTTGTTGTTGTTTTGTTGTTGTTTTTGTTTTCTAATGTAGTCATTTCACATTAGTGTCTTAAGCCATTAGTTTACAAGTTGGCCTCTTACTTCACAAGTGAAATTGAAGCATAAATCAGTATTAGCAAAGAAAGTAGGGAATATCTGAGTTTAAAATCAGGGCTATATGTGTTTCAGGTAAAAGGAATACACTGAATAAAGATTAAAGAATAATTGACTGAAGGACAAAGATGACATGCAATGATACAGATCATTTTATTTGTCTAAAAGTGAAGTGCTCCTGACAGAGCAGCCTAGATGGATGGATTTGCTTTTACTCAGAAACACCGTCTAATTCTTGAAATGCCAACAGAAAAAAATAATAAGGAAGTACAAATGTAGTCTAATGTCAAACAAAAGATGTAATTTCAAGTCATGAAAAAACAGATTTCAATGGAATGGCACAACATTCATTTGGTCTGCAGATTGCACCACACAGCTACAAAAAAAGCAGTCCCTAAAACTTCGTGGGTGGCAGCACAAAGGCATAGAGACCCTTTGGATAGATTACAACATTATGGTACAACTCTGATTATTAAGTCAATCTTTCATTCTCTGCGTTAAAATGTCTACAGGTATTAAAATGTCTATTATTCCCATCTCCCATCCCCCTCTGTCTCCCCGTCTCTCTGTACCTCCCTTCCACTCCCCTCCATTTCACTTGTAAGAATGGAATATCTGGACCGCACTGCTCCCTGCTCCAGCACTGACATGGAGTTAGTATTTACAAGACTGCTTTCTAGCTATCCAGATTAGATGTGCTGGTTAAAAAAGTACATATCAAACATTATCCCTTTCTTAGAAATTGACTAAAAGAATCATCAAAATGTGTATCACCATCTGGACTGAAACAGACTTATTTCTGGTTTGCATCACTTGCCAGAGAATTGTTGGGTTATAAACACATTTGAGCATAAATTTGATATCATAAGAGTTGCAGCTTGAGCATAAGAGAAAAAAAAGAGGGTTTATAATCTTTGGAAAAAAGGGCAGGCCACTGAGGAAGGAGGACTATAAGGATGTTACGAGGCTGTGCAGGGACAAAATTAGAAAGGCCAAAGCTCATCTGGAGCTCAATCTGGCTACTGCCGTTAAAGACAACAAAAAATCTTTTTACAAATACATCAATGCAAAACGGAGGACTAAGGAAAATCTCCATCCTTTACTGGATGTGGGGGGAAACCTTGTTACAAAAGATGAGGAAAAGGCAGAGGTGCTTAATGCCTTCTTTGCCTTAGTCTTTAGCGGCAATACCGGTTGTTCTCTGGATACCCAGTACCCTGAGTTGGTGGAAGGGGATGAGGAGCAGAATGCGGCCCTCACTATCCACGAAGAAATGGTTGGCCACCTCGTACGGCACCTGGATGTGCACAAGTCGATGGGGCTGGATGGGATCCACCCGAGGGTACTGAGAGAACTGGCGGAGGAGCTGGCCAAGCCCCTATCCATCATTTATCAGCAGTCCTGGCTATCGGGGGAGGTCCCAGTTGACTGGCAGCTAGCAAACATGACGCCCATCTACAAGAAGGGCTGGAGGGCAGACCCGGGGAACTATAGGCCTGTCAGTTTGACCTCAGTGCCAGGGAAGCTCATGGAGCAGATAATCTTGAGAGTCATCACATGGCACTTGCAAGGCGAGCAGGTGATCAGGCCCAGTCAGCATGGGTTTATGAAAGGCAGGTCCTGCTTGACAAACCTGATCTCCTTCTATGACAAAGTGATGCGCTTGGTGGATGAGGGAAAGGCTGTGGATTTGGTCTACCTTGACTTCAGCAAGGCTTTTGACACCGTTTCCCACAGCATTCTCCTCAAGAAACTGGCTGCTCTTGGCTTGGACTGGCGTACACTTCATTGGGTTAGAAACTGGCTGGATAGCTGAGCCCAAAGAGTTGTGGTGAATGGAGTCAAATCCAGTTGGAGGCTGGTCACTAGTGGAGTTCCCCAGGGCTCGGTGCTGGGGCCGGTCCTCTTTAATATCTTCATCGATGATCTGGACGAGGGCATTGAGCACACCCTCAGTAAGTTTGCAGATGACACCAAGTTAGGTGCATGTGTCGATCTGCTTGAGGGTAGGAAGGCTCTGCAGGAGGATCTGGATAGGCTGCACTGATGGGCTGAGGTCAACTGCATGAAGTTCAACAAGGCCAAGTGCTGGGTCCTGAACCTGGGGCACAACAACCCCAAGCAGAGCTACAGACTGGGAGAGGAATGGTTGGAAAGCTGCCAGGCAGAGAAGGACCTGGGAGTATTGGTTGATAGTCAGCTGAATATGAGCCAGCAGTGTGCTCAGTTGGCCAAGAAGGCCAATGGCATCCTGGCTTGTATAAGAAGCAGTGTGGGCAGCAGGGCTAGGGAAGTGTTTATCCCCCTGTACTCGGCTCTGGTGAGGCCGCACCTTGAATACTGTGTTCAGTTTTGGGCCCCTGGCTACAAGAAGGACATGGAGGTGCTTGAGCAAGTCCAGAGAAGGGCGACGAAGCTGGTGAGGGGTCTGGAGAACAAGTCCTATGAGGAGCGGCTGAGAGAGCTGGGCTTGTTCAGCCTGGAGAAAAGGAGGCTGAAGGGCGACCTCATTGCTCTCTACAGGTACCTTAAAGGAGGCTGTAGCGAGGTGGGGGTTGGTCTGTTCTCCCATGTGCCTGGTGACAGGATGAGGGGGAATGGGCTAAAGTTGTGCCAGGGGAGTTTTAGGTTGAATGTTAGGAAGAACTTCTTTGCCAAAAGGGTTGTTAGACATTAGAACGGGCTGCCCAGGGAAGTGGTTGAGTCACCATCCCTGGAGGTCTTTAAAAGACGTTTAGATGTAGAGCTTAGCGATATGGTTTAGTGGAGGACTGTTAGTGTTAGGTCAGAGGTTGGACTCGATGATCTTGAGGTCTATTCCAACCTAGAAATTCTGTGATTAGGAAAGGTCAGGAAAAAAGCAAGCACTTTGGACAGATGAGCTCCTATAGTCTTGATATTTATACTGGCAATGCAAATAAAAATGATTAAAGCAGAGATGGCTGTAATTGGCCATCTCAGATATTTGAGATTAATAGAGCAATAAATAATGTATTATGCAACTTTGAATTAATTGCTCCACTTGATGTTGCCAGAATTCACAGTCTGCTGCAAGTGCAGTAATTCACTTGTTAGTTGCATAGGCCCTGGATACCCTGCTCTGATCCATAGATAATACTGATATATCTGATAGAATTACAGAATGAGAAAACTCAAAAGCCTACCTGGTGGTTTCTCATTCTGCCAGCACTTGACAGCTCTGTCTGCGTGAGCCTCAGGCGACCATCAAGTCCATTTGGAGTAAGGCACAGTACATTGCAGTGGATTGCTTAGGGCTCAGCTGCTAAGCTGTGGTGATTTCCAGGGTTTCAGAAAAAATAAAATAGCGGTAAGTGAGTGGGGGGATTTGACACTTTCAGGATGGCCAAGGCAATCACATTTTTTTAATCTCTCTCTCTTTAGTTTTTAAACCAATGGTAGGAAAATGTCTTTTGATGTTGCTTTTGGAAGAAGTGAACAATAGTAAGTGATCTGGAACACTCCAAACAGCAAAGCCCAAAATTCATAAGTACTTGACCAGGCTCCAGATTTTTGCTGCTGAAATTAAGGCCATGCTTTCACTGCAATCCCTTTCCCTTCCACCCCCCCCAAAAAAGGGATGGTCTTATACCATATTAGTAGGTTAGAGATTGACAGAGTGGAAGAGTGGGCTGGAAGTTAATAAATAAACAAATAAATAATCCTTTGTGCCCCAGTGAGATATTCTCATTGTGATCTTTAATTAGGATTGGTGATCTCATTTAAACATTCTGGGCAGTTTTAAGTTTTCCAGGAGGTATCATATAAAAACTCAGCATTAGAAATTGCCTCCAGATAAGAACTGCACAACTGTTTTGTTGACTTGTCACTTCAACCAGCTTGTTCTTAAAACTATTTGTAGAAGTGCCAGTGCATGCAGACTCGGTCCTGCAGCTAGGCTGTGGCTGATCATCCTGGTGATGCTGCAGTCAGAAGAGATTTTTCTTCTGCACTGTGTTGCCTCAATGATACTGCAGGGAGTTCAGATAATATGTTTTCATACCTATTTGAAAACCACCCATCTCCTGAATAATGTGGTACACTTTGAATTAATTTGACACAGTTTTGAATTACAGGTATTAAAATGCAAGAAAAATGCCTTGAACAGTTAATTAAGAGGTGTGTTTCAGCTGAATAAAAATTTAGGATTAGTCTTAGTCTCTGAAAGTTACCAGTATCAAACTTAAAAAAAATAATAACAATAAAAAATGCAGACTAGCAGAAAGCAGCAGAGCACAGCAGTAAAACTGCAAAGCTATTAGTCTTCTAGACAGCTGTTACAAATACATCAGAAGATACATCTACATATTTACAAATGTAAAAAGTTCTACCTTCCATTCAGAGAAATGGCAGTGCTTTAAAAGTGTTAATTAAACCTCACGACACTGTTGGGAGTCAGTAAAATGTGAATGCTAGTTTTGCAGATGTGTAAATTACCCCTTTTATCACTTAATATTTGAATGTACTTGCATTTAAAAATGAAATGACTTAAGAATAAAGACTGTTTAGTCTTTTACCTTTTCTCAACAAAATTTCAAATAAACATTCTCCCTTTACTGTGCCTAACACTTCAGAAAAAAAATAAAATAAAGACATAAAAGTTTAGGAAGGAATTAAATAAGTTTCTGTTTTTCTGTTTCACTTGCTTACTGTTTCCAAGACTCTTTTTTCCTGTAAAGATAATTACATATAAGTGCAGCTAAACTACCAGCTGAATTTCTAGCCAATCCATTCCAAGAAGCAAGGGAGTAATACTAGTGCACAACAACATATGCCTATGATTTCCAAGAAAGAGGGAAAGGCAGATGAGGAGGAAGTAAATTCTTGATTTTTAGAGAATTTAGAAAATCTCAAGTTCATTTGCTCCGGATGACAAATTCTGCCATCAGCTGAAGTTTTCAAAAGACAAAACATGTTGAAAGAATAGATAGAATAAAATATTTTGTATTGTACAGCTTCAGTGTTTCATTCATTAAAGGTTAATTTAAGATGTCTGTCCTCTGAAGTCAACAGACATTTCAATGAATGGCAAAAGAACTGGTTGTGTCTCTAGCATATGGCACTTTTAAAAAATGTTAAGAAAGGCCTGATCTTGTAATTTAGTGGGCAGGAAAGCAGCTGAAGCTAGGTGGTACTAAGGCTTTCAGCTCTCTGCCCACTTACCATCTGTTCCAAAATTCAGGACCCATTGCAGAATAATCATGTAACTGATCACACAACAACAAAAAAATAATAAAAAAAAAATTACATGGTGCCTCCCCATTGAGTTTTATCCTACTTTGGTTGCAAAACCTTTGAGAAAGCATAGCAGATGCTGAACAGGTAATTGAAATGGACAATGAAAAGAGCTGACAGAACTGTAGAAGCCTTAATATAATTGTCAATAACTTTCCAGCTGTAAAGCCTATAAAGCCAGACATAATCAGATTTTATGTGCCAGGCAGAAAGCTGAGTCCTGTACCACCTAAAGTGATGCTTACATCATTTTTCTTCAGCATTAGTTAGTAATGCTTTGGCTAGGTAAACTTATCCAACTTCCTTTGAAACATCTCATGTCCTGACAGTTGCTAGGAACAGGATATCTGACCTGATAGATATGGCAAATCCTACTTTCCTGGAAAGGTTTCCATTGAGCCTAGTCTTTGATATTTCCTTTCCTATGGAAATGGGCAGAACTGTCAACCTCATTGGAAACTGCAATTAATCCATGGTGAGGAACTCATTGCCATAACAAAGATACGGACAAACTTGGTTTTTCTTCTCAGCACATCTAATATTCAAACATCCTGGCCAAACTGTAGGTTCAGCTTTGAGCTTGAAGCCAAAAATGCTCTAAAGCTGTGCTCTTGACTATGATGCCTACTATGAAGTGCTGGACTAATATCTGACTTGTATCCAGGACTTATTCACTGGAGAGATCCCAAAATGTTTTGCATGCTATATATAGGAATAACTTCATATACCACTGGAATGTGGCTACATCTAAAGTCAAAGAGATGGCAGAGAACTTAAACACTACAGCAATTATGTGAAAAATAGATCAGTTAATTTTAAAGGCAGATGAATTGCCATTTCTTGAGCCAGAATCAAAGCCTTTGAAGCCACTTATTTTACAGAATATATCACAAAAATCTTCAGTGATGCCCTATTGTCAGTTTTTTGGCTCCCTGTTACTGCTGGAGCACAGTGATCCTGCACAACAGCTCTTTGAATTTGTTCTTTAATCAAAACACCATTTTAAAAAATATAATTGCAAACAGCAGGAGGACTTGGCATGATGATGCCACTCCAAATACAAGAGATAAGGCAGCCCAGTAGGAAAGACAAATAATAAATTACCTGGTGACAGTACTAACAGGACATCCCTGTAGTTCTGGTGCTTCAAAGTCAGTAATACATTCCTCCTCACAATAGCCCTGTAAAGATAATCAGTTATCCACAGGAGGAACAAAAGGCTCAGGAAAGCTCACATTCTCTACACCTTCACGGTGTTCTTCAGGCTAGACCATGGTGTCACAGCTTCATCAAAGCCTCCAGACAGAGGCTGTGGATTGGCCCCTCTCTCACTGGCAATGCTACAGTGCAAAGCCTGGACAAGCCTTACCAGGGTCTGGGGCCTCACTGGCTCAGACCTTAAGTGCTCACAGGGTCATGGAGTGTGGCTGACAGGGTGCATTTTTGTAGTTGCACTTCTGCAGGAATCAAGTATGTTCCAGGACATCTTCCCAAATGCTGCTAGGCTATGCCCAAGCTTTAAGGTCCTGTTTATGACTGATCACACAGCTTTATCTCTCCTGTGGTTCTCCCCTAACACAATCCATCTCACCCTGAGGCATCCAACCCTTCCCTATAGCTCTGCATAACTGCTGGTATGGGGAACGAAGCATCTCCAAAGCAGCAAAAGCTACACTCATTCTGGAGAAAAAAGGCAGTTTCTCACCACAGCTTTACAGCATCGTTGGCTTTGAATTGCTATCACTTATCTCTACCCATATTTCAGAGGGATACGTATCATTTACCTCTACCCGTATTTCAAAGGGACAAGATGGCTTACAGCTTTGGTTATCAGTTCTGCAGCTTTTCACCCTCAGATTTTCTGCCATGCAGCTCAGGCTGGGGTGTGTGGGGGGGCTTCAGGTGAGGCCAGCTAGGGGCCATTAATGCTCATGTGCCACCTGGGCGTGACCAGGCCTATTACCTTTCTCAAGGCCCTGGCAAGCATTTTGATTTAATGTTTCCTAAATAAGTGTGTTTTTATCAAAAATCTGAAAGCTTTT
Source organism: Heteronetta atricapilla (assembly GCA_011075105.1). Classification (NCBI taxonomy): domain Eukaryota; kingdom Metazoa; phylum Chordata; class Aves; order Anseriformes; family Anatidae; genus Heteronetta; species Heteronetta atricapilla. The sequence continues at coordinate 74,264,085 of CM021731.1, read as the reverse complement.
CAGATAGATCAGTTTTGAATTGTGATGTTGAAAAGGATATAAAGAAAATCTCTGCACGTGATAAAAATGCACTACAATATTTAAGGCTTTTACTTTCAATGGAATTTTATGAGGGACAAAAAATATAAAATATTCTTCCTTTTCTTTTTCAAGTAGCTCTGGGTTGCAAAAAGAAAATCCAGTGCTGTGTTGGATCAAAATGATGTGAGCAGAGAATCAATCTCAGCTTAGACCATGAAGAGAGCAAGATCTTCCTTTCCTATCTCCCCAAAATTAGATGTTGACTCAGTGAACGTGTGAGAAAAAAACAAACAAACAAACAAACAAAAAAAACTCATCTTACCAGGAATGTAGAATTTGTTGCACTGGATCACTTGACTTCTTCAGTGAGAAGATACATGGTGCTGCAAAGGAGTTGAGAAAGTTTACTTGGAATTAGTTCTGTAAAATGAACATCAGAGGTAGGCTGATAACCTATTTTGGAACAGTATTAAAGAAATAAATGCTGCTCCTAGCAACAAGATTTCTCTTCTGTAGATAAAGCTAATAGATATACATGATGAATTTTCTTGCATTCAAAAAAAAAAAAAAAAAAAAAGAGAATTTGTCATTTCTCTGAAGGACACATTTAAATTCAACAGCTTCTGACTGAAGCAAATACATAGTCTAAATCTTCCTGGCTTTTATTTTATTTAAAGCATCTCTGCTCTGGTTTCTAGCAAACTGTTCTAAGAATGCAGGCAGTCCAGAAAAGTTAAATGTAGTTGAATTTGGTGAAGATGTGGGTTTTTAAATGCCCTTCTATGTTTGCATTTTTTTTTCCAAAACCCAGCTTCTGGGATCCTTTGAGTATGCAAAAATCTGAACTTCCATTTAGAAGAAAGTAAAAAGAAGCAAGTTTTTATTCCTGTTGTTGCAGAGAAACACCTTGAAAATATGAATTACAAAGTCTTACAAGCCAGAAGACAAACAAAAAGAACCTTACATTTATTTTCTTTAAAGTGTCATGATTTAAGACAATCACATAAATTGAAAGGGATTCATATTTGTTCCATGATGTTTGAATACCTGGTTTGGAAATGCTGGGCTTTATAGCATTATTTCCTATTTTATAGGCAATACTATTTATTTTATAGTAACTATTTTATATTTATAGCATCAAGGCATAAAATTCCAAGTTTCAGCAGACTAGAATGCTTTCTTCTCCTGGGGTGATAAATCCCCCCAAACAATGGAAATATTGACAAAAATTTAATTATACTGTCTCAGTGAGACACCATGATTTTTGGTTTCTAATTAAATGCATATTTCTTTCAAAATTGGCTCTTATGTAACTTGTAAATCATTTTGGTGGCAGATCAGTGGGAAATAAGGGGAATATTGACCTTGGCAATCTTTGTCTTGGCAAGAAAAAAATAATGATTTTCAGCTGAACTTAAAATTTATAAAATCTCTTGTCCAAACAATATATCTATATCTATATCTATATACTGGATAAAAGAGTTCTTTAAAATAAAAAGGAGAGAGAAAAAAAAAGGAAAAAAGGAACAAAGCACCTAAGTTTGAAGCAAATTAACAGGTATTCTGCTGCCTCCCTGTGGAGAATGGGATGCCTTCATCTGGAATTTCTGAAACCAGCATCTAGTGCATTTTTAGATCAAGGCAATTTGCGAGAGTATTTCTATTTACCTGTTTGATTAACAGATAGAAACATCGCACTGCAGCAATACAGATGAAGGCTGAAGGATGTCAAAATATTTGCTCGTTAGCCCACAAGAGGAAATGCTGTGGGGGTACAGACTGGTACAGGTGGCTGCAGGACCCATGAGCTAGCTCAGTATCTGTTGCTGCATGGGGGCTAGGGCTGCAGTCTGAGTGACCATGGCAGTGCTGTGGCATCCTACCCTCCCTCTAACCTACAAATCCCCACTACTCCTAAACTCAGCCTAAGAAGAAAAAAATGTTCAGCTTTCTGCAGGTTTAGCCCCAAACTTGCTCACTAGAAGGTTAGTGTGGGTACAAGGGTATGCAGGTGGCAGTGCTGACATGGGTTCAAACTGCTATGAAAACCTAACTTTTTGGGTCTCCCTCATCCTTGTGGGACACAGAAATGTGCCTTTCTATCTTTCTATTCTGCACCACTCCCAAGGAAAGGCTTTGTAGACAAATAACTCCGACCCTTCATTGAGGGTAGAAGACAACTCCTATTTTATGGAGGACTCCTATTTTATTTTATGCTACAGATGGAGGTTTCTGGAGCAGAACTCTTTTGTGGGGAGTGTGAGGAGTGAAGTGTGATATTGCTCTGGAGTGACCACAGCCAAGGAAGGGGAAGACAGGGTAGCAGCTGCACTTCCTGGCTAGCACTAGAGGAGATATTAGTCACTGTTGACTCAGCAAGCAGCGCTTGCCAGAATAAGGTTATATCTGCAGGTCAGCATTGCCCTGACTGTCCTTCTTTAACACTGGAAAGACTGATCAGATCTTTGTCATTAGTTGTCTTGTATGTCTATGTCCTGATCTTCTTCAGCAACTGTTATTCCTGATGCTGTGTGACCCAGATGCAACAAAGACTTCACTGGCATTTCTGTTGGGGAAGAAGGTAGGTGCAATGATCAGATTCCACCTCATCTGAACCACTTAAGTGAGCCAAACTGCGCTCTGAAGATGCACTGCGCCTTACTTACGAATTGAATTATCCTCAGGAGGGATCTTCCTCTACTGATTATAAAGGAAGCTCAGGAAAGCTTCTTGATTTATGTGCCTGGAATTGTAGGGGATTAATAGAAACTTGATATGCAAGGAGCAGAGCAGCAGCCTGCTGACTCACAAAATGTAACCAGGACAGCATACCACTGACTAGATTAGCTCTTCTGTGAAGCTTTCCCAGGAACTGTAGCACAGTCAGCCCACAGAGTGCAGGTCCAATGGAGACCAATACATTTTTTTTCACTGTCACATGGACAGTCTGCTGCCCAGCTCCAGGCCAGAGACAGCAACCGACTGTGAGATCACTGTCTCACACTCAAGTCTTTCAACAGATCTCAATGAAGCCACTAAAACTGGAGAAGACCCTAAAGCATGTTTTGTGAACAGCAAAATATTAATAAGTATTCCTACCAATACTTTCCCATAAAAATTTTCTGCTGTATCTTCCTCATATGGCTTTAAATATATATGAGTATATGCTCTGGTCCAAAGAGCAATAATGCGGGGCACAACAACACCCAGTCTGGAAACTCTTTAATGAGTTCACCAGGCAGAATCAGGAAACTATTAACATAACTGAGTGTGGAGCTGCACCCTTCCCTGCTACACAGAAGGAAAAGCAGCAAAGTTATTTAGAACTTAAAAGTCAACTAAATTCTCTAGCAATTATCCAGGAAAGCTTGTATTTCCATTGATGGATGACACAGATGAGTGGGAGACATGCTTTATCCTAGATAGTAAAAGGAATTATTGGAAAAAAAAAAAAAAAGGTTCCAGCAGGAAAGGAAAATTCTGGGTCTCAGTTCTCTACTGTAATGGAGAAGTTTGGGGTTTGAGAAGCTCAGGAAGACACTGGATCCTTTAGGATGGTGAAACCCGGACTCTTTCTAAATTAAGATTTCCTAGAGAATTGTGAGCTACATAATAGCAACGTGGGAGAAGTTTTCTGCCATAACTTCCTCACATGACTTTAAACATATAATGGCATGCTCTGGTCTATAGATTAGAAACACAGAGCATGAGATCACCTAGCTTGGAAACTGATTAAGGAGATATCAGAGCAATATGCCTGCAGAAATATCTTCACCTTCAAATATTTAACAATCTATAGTTTTATTAGTGTTGCAGCAGACTGCAAAATTATCAACTCTAAAAATATAAGATTGCCCTTCTGGAGCAGAGGCACAAAGAGCCTCAGTCTCTGCTTAACTCTGACATCAGCACCTCTGACGGTGCTGATGGGCAAATATTAAATTCCCATTTTGCTACTCCCTCTCCTTGATATCTTCTTTATTCCTGTGAAGGTGGCACATGCCCACAGGGAGCTACTTTTTCTGTCTTGGATGACTACATGTACGGAGCTGATCTGAACAGTCCTGGAACAGAGGTTTTACGCAGTGACTAAAGACTTCACAGCCTTGTTCATTTCTCAATGATAAAAAAGAGCCTGTAGGATACCTGATTGTGGTCTCTACATGCTGATTATGTGAATTTACTCATCCAGACCAGATATCAATGGAGCAACAGACAGCAGACAGCAGCCCCAGCAATGGCTCCGTTTTTCACTTCATGTAACTATGGAAAATGGTTGGCAGGATTTTTCTCTTTCCTTCTGTCAAGTTTCTCACTTTTATTTTTGCTTCTGTTAAAAGAAAATTTCAGTTTGCAGATTTTTACTAAAAAAGTGAAACAACTTCCACAAAACAGCAGACACTTCAGGGGAGGATAAAGTTACTTGAAAACCTAAGAAAAAAACACTACTACTATTCCTATGAGTACTTTTAAAACCAAACACTTTTAATGTTGTTTGCTATCTTACATCTGTCTTACAGAAGGGAGATATTTGGGGAAAAAAATGCACTTTGGAGGGGATTTATTCCAGTTCTGCGCTCTCTAATCCCCTTCTCAAAGAAAATGGCAAAGAACTTGAAATAGACTGTGTAGGAAGAAATGTTCTGTCACCATTTTTCTTCTCCCATGGAAGAAGAAACAAAGTAACAAAGTAAGTAAAGAGTAAAAAGCTCCTTTAGCTTCCTCTCACTCATTCTCCTTCAAAAAAAAACTAGATGGTGTTGGAACATATCCTTCCTCTCACATTTCAAGTAAAACAAGTGAAGGCAAATCCCTTTTCTGTGAGAAATAAGCTATAAGAAAAAATAGTTTCTGATGCTTTCAATGTACTTTTTCACCTGTGCATCAGGAAGAAGAAAGAGGAAGTTTTAAAAAGCAGGAATTCTGCCCCCTTTGCCAAATAAAAGAATATGACTATTTTAATAAGTCAAATGTTACATTTTTGTTTTCCAAAGCCTTACAAATGCAGTCTCAAAAGCTAAAAAACAAAAATCCATAACATAATTTTAGATATTTTGGAAAAAGTAGCTCCCTGTGAGAATGTGCCACCTTCACTGGCATAAAAAAGAGATCAAGGAGAGGGAGAAAAAGAACTTTTCCAATGTTTCACTGGTGAGGCTGCATTAGTGATTAAAGAATGACCTAGAAGAAAACGCCATCTAATGACCAGTCTATAGATCAAATGAGCAATTTATCTGTGTATTTAGTTGTTTACCTACATATCACACACCTCAGTATCACCTGGCTGCAGGTGTTTCTTCTGCCTGTGGCTGACAGACCAAACTGCGGTTAGCGTTTTCACACAAATATTAAAAATAACAGGCGTAAGGGTTGGGACCTCCAAGGCGCAGAGGGGTGGCCATGAGCTAGCGTCCCAGCGCGTGCTGTGGTGTTCTTCAGGAATACCCAAGCGTAGATCTGATGTCTCTGAGGGCGAGGAGCCGGGCAGAAGCACCTAACCTTGCTCTCAGCTCTCACACAGCTCGCCGCGAGGGGGCGCCGCCGCTCGCGACCCTGCCGCTGCCGCTCGCTTCGTGCCGTCGGCCCCCGTGGCCTCGGGGCTTGGCGTTTCCCACTCCAAAGCCCCACGGCGAGGCGGCGGCCAGCTCCGAGCTGACGGGGAACGGCTAGCTGAGGGGGAAGGCGCACCGCCGAGATCGGCTGTCTCCGTGGCGGCAGCCGCCGGGGCCGGCAGGTGTCCGCCGGTCGCCCAGCGCCTCGGGCGTTGAGGAAATGGCGGCTGCGGCCTCCCGGGGCCGAAGGGCCGCGGGGAGGCCGCGATACCGGGCAGGGCCCCGACTTTCGGTGGGCTTCCTCCTCGAGGCGGACGCCGCCCAGTCACAGAGTTTCCGACCCCCCAAACGCTCCTTGGGGGGACAGAACAAAACGTATACATATTTTCCGGGCCTCCCAGGAAATGCTGCTTCAATGCCCCTCTCCTAACTAAACATCCTGACAGCCTATTAAAAAAATAATTAAACACATTTACAGATTCTTATTACTTTTTCCTTAATCCGGGATATTGAAAAGAATGCATAATACAAACTTCCTGAGTTGTCACCATAGTGCAGGAGATGAAATTATGTTTTACTTCAAAAATAATTAAGACCAGCTCTTTGTGAATTCTGATTGAAACAGCTTTTTTATGTTTTAATTAAAAAAAAAAAAAAACAAAATGACATTCCAACATCAGTCTGTGAAGATTTCTATGAATACTACTGACTTGTTTTGAAATAATACAAGAATAATGCGTAGAAAAAATGGAAAGGCTTATAAAATAAGCCTGTGAAGCAGACCCTTGAGTTTTTCCCAAAGTCAAAAAGATCATTCATTAAGTATTGGTTTAAATTAAATTGACTTGAACTTAAATGAACAATATGAGATTTTTTGATGTAGGTCTTGAATGGAAAATCCAAGGCCAGTTCCATTGGTTTTGCTGTATATGTGATAGTGTGCAAATTTTTCAGTTCCACTGAATATTCCTTTATTTCTTAACTCTCCCAAAGTCCCCTTCTCTCTACCTGAATAAGAACGCATCAATTTTGAAAATGGTTGTTCTGAAAAGAGTGGTTAAGTATGGGCTTGTGCTTTCTCTGTTTTAACTGCATACATTTCCATCTATAGGTTTACACGTCTGCATGTATAGATGTGTTCAGAGCAGTTTAGAGCACAAGGAGTTCAGCTGAGGCCGGTGCATAAAGAAGTCATGGATGGCTCCCACTTCAACTCTCTGCTGCATTAACTCTGCTACTTCTATTGCAGCATGCCTGTGCTCCAACTTGCTTCAAGAAATGCTATTTTTAATGACTTCAAGCCACTTTGCAACAAGTAATTGGCAAAAAAATGGCAGCAAAAGCTGTAGCATTAATGTGTCTCAGTACCCATGGCTGAAGAGATTAAAAACAAGGAAGAGAGGAACGTCAGGGGCTAGTGTTCCCCCTTGTTGCTGGTGACCGCTGTCAGAAGCTGGCGCACATCTCTACCACCTACAGAGAGTCCCTGTGCAGGGTAACATGGCTGGCAGCCAGCCAAAGCCCCCCGTGGGGTTGTGATGGGCAGCTCAGACCATCTCCAGCTATTTCCCACAGAGCACTGTACAGAAGGAGGTAGCTCTAGTGCCTTTTGTTTCTTGGCTGCTGTTCCCTAAAGTGCCCACAAACTTCTGAGGTACTTAAAAGAACCACTGTTTTCAAGTGGGGCAGGAGACCTCTATTTGGAAGAAATTAATACATTATTTAATTTCGAAAGCATACTAAATTCCTTTTTTAGTTCATTACACTTCACTCTCCCGTGAATGCAGTCATGTCATTACAAGTAAGATTACTTTGATATTTACCTGAGCTCAAAGAATGCCATTTCTCCATCTTACTGAAGATGACAAGTAATAATTAGAAAGGGGAACACTGTCTGAGGAATAAAGGATAATAACAAAGGCAACATTGCATCTGTTGTGAAAATACTGAAATAAAATAAGACTAGGCTTGTACCATCCCATTTTCTTTTACAAATGGTAAGGATTTAAGACTAATTAATTTCATTTGGCATTATCACTGTCTTCTTTAAATGAACATTCCTGCCAGGTCAGGGTTGGGAGATGAAAGGAATATGCATATTTTTAAAATTCTGTCACAGCAAAGTTAAAAGAGCAAAGGCATCGATGTGTGCACTGTCTACTGAATCATGTATTACACTCATCCACTACCTCTACTGAAATCTGTGGACAGAAAGACGATACTTGGGATGAAATTATGGGCTGGTAGAAGAGTAATGCCAGGTGAAGGCAGAATGTTCTGAGAGAGTAAAGAATGGGGGCTGCAGCAGACTAGAACCAAAAACTTACTTCATGTTCTGATAAGAATTAAACAGCAATAATCCTCTGTGACCCTGTTCGCTTCTCATCGTTTGTCCTATTTTATCACAAACTCTGGATGCAGTGACTGCTCTTCCCTGTGAGTACACAGAGTGTCTGGGATGGTAGAGTTTTAATACCAGCCTAGGCTTCTGTAATGCAAATAATAAATGAAAAGCTTATTGTGCTTTCACACTAACGACAGTGCCTCAAACACAATCATGATAAATGCAAAACAATCTTTCTCATTTTATCCAGGTCTCTTTTTGTTCTGCCAAAGCCACAAACAAAGAAGTAAATAAAAAAAAAAAATTAAAAAAGTAAAAATAGCACATTTAGTTTTTCATTCCTGGTAGGGCTTTGATGACAACCACACACAGTGGATTATATATAACTCACTTCCCACTAATAATTTAAACCATTCATTCCTTTCCAGCAGACTATACATTCCAAAAATGCTTCATGTATATTTAATATACTGATTATTTCCTTTATCCAGTTACTGAGGGCAAATTAAATATACCTAAGAATCCCTCCAATTTCTGTAGTCTTTTTCATCTGAAGGTCCCAAAGCATATACAGTTGATAATTTTCCATGAAAAACACCCTGCCATGAAGCTGTGAGAATAAACGATTTTGGTAGTTGAATCTAATATACTTTTTGGTTTCAGTATGACCCACAATCACTTTTGCCTTTAGGGAGATGGAAAACATTCTTTTTCAAGCTAAAAGAAATGTTCTGTTTGACCTAAAATATTTTATTTCTGAGCATTTATGAAAAATGAAAATTTGGAAATAAGTGGCCAGATGCTTAAGAGAAGTTGTTCAAATGACATCGAGGCTGTTGTTTGCCCTGGTCTAGGTTGGTGGCTACGACAGTTTTGGAGAAAAAAAAAAAAAAAAAAAAAAGTAAGGCCCATCTTCTACTCCCCTTTTTATTTAAGAAAAGGCTCTTCTCTTTACTTAGGGCTTTTCCTGGAAAGCGGGCAATGCATTAACTTCCTAAGCGGCAGGCATCAGAGGTGTGAACTCTGTACTTCAGGTACAAGATATAGTGTAGGGACACATCCAAACATTGTATAGAAGTCCTTTGTGTTCCAACCCAAAGCACATACTGAATTTCTCTTCTATTTAGACATATTTTTGCTTGTTTCAGTAGTTAGTTCCCCATCTTTTTCCTCCTCCTCTTAGAAAATGGTTTTGTGGGGGGAAAAAAGGTTCACTCAGTTTTCTTCATGCAATTCCTTTTTTTTTTTTTTTTTTTTTTTTTTGTAGAAGTAAATAAAGGCATAAAAAGACTACACTACTCACAAGTCACTAAGCGTGAGTTTTAACATTAATGTCAGTGAAAGCTGGGTGGCAGCCAGAACCACTTATTGGCAGATCCAAGACTGGAGCCAAGGAGCCCCCACTTGTGGCCCTCTGCTGTGAACTTGCTACAGTACAGATGTCTCCGCACAGCCACAAAATGAGCAGATTTAGGCTTTTTTATACTTTCATTTGGACAGTGATAAGTACTATGCACATTGTAGATGCTTTTATGTGGTTTAACATTGTGGGAAGTAATGAAACAAAATTAAGGACAGTAATTAGGAAAAATGTAAACAAATTAAGGAAGCTGGAAATTATTGCCTAATATACATACAGAATGTATTATGGGTTTTGTATACAAAGCCCCCAGCTTTGTAAAATCTTCTGACTAAGCATCCCTTTAGTGGATTTAATTTTAGTAGGTATGCAGCATGTTTAATGACATTTTCTTTCAGACACGACTGTGCTATGATTTGTGCTTCTTGAAGATTCATTTATCTTGTAATTCTTGTTGCTCCAGGTCCATGGCCAGGACCCTTTGATTAATTGGGGCATATCGCAAATGCTGAGACCCTGCCCCATGTAGCGTACATGGACACTGTAGCTCTATCTTTTAACCCTAAATTTTAAATGCTCAACTCTGTTGTCCATATTTAGACACAGTTCTGTAATTCATTACAGTAAAATCCAGACATCATGAAGGTTTCAATATGTGCACAGATGTCATATTTTACACTGTGCCCCATTACTACTCATACTTTCTTAGTGCAGTTATAGTTCAAAGCCCTAAAACATTTAGATACTGGAAAGATGTGTTTACACAGCTGTCATTCCATCCAATTTAGAAGGACCATTCAAATCTCTTTACCTGCTACAGCTTTGGAAACTTGAAGTGCATTGAGTTCTTGCCTTTGAAAGATTTGCATTGGTGAAACATGGAGATTCTTCCGACTGCCAGACCTGTTTCAGCAGCTACCGGTTGTATGGCCTTGCACCTTTTTTGCTTTGTGGTTTGAATAATGCTCAAACTTCTATGTCTCAAGTGAATCTCTTGTTTGTTTGTTTGTTTAGTCTTGCTTTTATGAAGTACCCAACATTATTGCCAAATTGATTCTAACTGTATGAGCCCTGAGGACCTTAATAAAGTGCCCAAGCTGTGTGTTTAGACATGTTATTAAAGCAACCCTATTTGCAAATTGGTCTGCCTGTGTATCAAGGATATTGCATTGAATGCTTGCTTGCCACTGTACAAAATGCAGACAAAGATGTGACCTCTGCCAGAGTCACATACAATATCACATACAATAACAAATCACATACTCTGCCAGAGTCACATACAGTATCACATACAATAACGTAATTTTATTTCAACAAAAACATTAAAACTGAGAAAAGTATCAAGCATCTCCCTCTATATGCATGGACACAGAACTATTTTCACAAATACTTTATACCAAGCTACAAAATCCTCACATCCAGTAGAACTTCTTGAGGGTAGTTTACATACATGATTTAGCATGTTTAAAAGATACATACAATATTTTCTTTGCAGAAAACTTATTTTGCCAGGTGATGGTCTGGACAACAGAAAACAGGTGCCACCTATAATCTTATATGCATATAAACTTAATCAAAAGAATGCCTATAGAAGAATGTATAATGCCTAATAAAGAGTGAAGCAGGTGAGGCAACATTACCAGTAATTACAGGATAACAGTGACAGAAAATAAACGACAAGATCTGCTATTATATGAGTTTGAGATTAAGATCTTTTTAGACATAAGTATCCATGTGACAGAGTGACTATATAAATATCTCAACCATGAAAAAAGTTGGTGTCAAAGATTGCTCTTCCTTAGACACCAGGCATATGAGGAATATACCAGGAATAATGAGATGTACGTCTTCATAAAGCACCACAGCACTTTAGTTTTGATATTTAAGGAGCAGTGTTTCTGAACATTTAGTAACACAAATGGTGAAGTTCAGAAGAAAGGAGAGGATACTGGAATATAGGTGAGGATACTGAGGAGGAACATGAGAATAAAGGTGAGGCTGCAGGGCACAACATCCAGCACAATGTTCTAGGCACATGGGTTTGCTTAAAGGAAGGGTAGCAGGGAATATAGATGGTCCCTACTATTAAAAAAAAAAAAAAAAAAAAAAAAAAAAAAAGTGTGTCTGCTGGGTTCAAATTGACATACCTCAGTAGACAGAAGTACCAAGTGACTGAAAGTTAACTGCAATGAGTTTCTGCTTCATGTGGAATGAGGTAAAAAGCTAATGCAGTGATTTAAATTTTTTTTTTGGAAGGGAAAAAGATGCTGGACTGGACTGTGCATGCAAGAATTGTGGCTTCGTATGGCTTAACTTGCATAAGTGAGGTGACTTTATAGCTGTTAAAGAAGAACCTATTGCAATATCTATGACAAGAGATACCATATTGCAAGGACCACTGTTTCAGCAAGAGAAGGAAATATAACAAAATACTTGGTAGCATGGGAAGAGAAAGGATGAGTGATCAGACAATGGTTCTCAAGTTGTAAACCCCTTGGACTAGTTTGGATCCCGTCTCTGCAAGCATCTTTCATATGGTTGGCAAAAGCAGCTACATCACCTCTTCTTGAAGAGGGGAACGTCAAGCATATGGTTTTCCTCTCAGAAACAGGAAGGCACTTAACTTGAGGATTCATTAATCACCTATAAATACTACCAAGCCCACCTTTACTAGCAGGAAAAGTGCTGCTATAAAATTTTAGTTGCATGGGATGATCACTTTGCTAAAATGTACGTATTGGATATCGATCAACAGCCATTTCAAGAGTAGAAATGACAAAGATATTAAAAAACATAGCAAATGAAAAAGATGAAAACAGGAATTATCTGCTTTGAGAAGAGAGAGATTTGTGTTGAGAAAAATGAAAAGACAAAAGATGAAAAATTTCAAGAGCATGTATTTAAGTCAGATATTCAGATTTCAAATAGGCAACTGCTGATCTCAAATTGATTGCAAGAGCTTGTCAGGGAATGTATGCCAAGGAATACACAGTCACAATCACAGTTGTATGTATAGGGAACAGATATGTAGGAAAAGTATAAAAGGGATAGGGAAAATGACAGGGAGCCACCAACTGGAAAAGAGGACATGAAAGGAAGAGCCATTCACAGTAGCAGGAAGACCACCTCCGTCAGGTACAAAACTCTTGGTGAGCTGGAGTCTTAGGAGATTGCAGTAAGATGAGGAATTGATACAAACCATCCCAGTTTCCACTCAGACTTGAGTGCCAGTAGCAAGCGGTCTGTGTGTAGTGATGGAGAGGGATGTCATATGGCACAGGTTATACCAGTGACAAAAAAAAATAAAAAATAAAAAATAAAAAATGGCAACCAAGTCAGAAGGAGCTGGCTAGATGGGATAACTGAGACCCCTGGGAGCACACAGCAGATTTAAAACAGCCAGGGTTAAGGATGAGGGAAATGAAAAGTGTTCATTTGTTCTATCTATACCAGAGAAGAGGGCAAAAACAAAGGCAGAGAAAGAAGAGAAATTACCCTGGTAAATCAAGAAAAGCAGTGGAAAAAAGGAAATTAACAAGGTAGAGCTGGAAATATTAAAGTAATGCATGAAGCAGAAGGGGGACAGACATTTCAGGGTCTTATTCTGAGAGAGAATTTTTGTAGGAAAGATGAAGGAATATCTGGTGTGAGAGCGCTGACTAATGAGCCAACTAAAGCTGTCACTTCAACACCACAGGTAGAATTATCCCCCTCTTTGTTGAAGCAATTCTCTTGAGAAACACTAGGTCAGGTGTGAGAAAAGTGCAGGTCTGAAAATGGATGTGTGGTATTTTCTGTTAGAAGACAGTTTTCAAAAGTGCAAAAGTGAGTGTAGTTAGCATTCTCCCTTGTTATACTATATAAATAAGGTTAGCTTACCCGCCTATACATAGTACATTTAACATGTTGAAGACAAATTGTCTCAATAAATTCTCTTGTCATAGAAAATAGTGAGAACAACATGTTGATGACATTGTAAAAGTAGGAGATTTTATTCTAAAAGTTCCAACACCTTTGACACATTATTTCTGAGGTTCTAACATCACTGGCATAAGATTTCTGTTTTCTAAGATAATAGTATCATCTTTCACAATTTTTTGGCACTAAACAATACTGTTCCTACTGTGGACTTGCCTCTGTCCCAGTCCCTTAAATTTATGGTGTGGATCCACTTCTAATTGTGCCAGTAATCCTGCCCCTCATTTCAGTTCACAAATGACAAGATTGGATCCATGTGATGAACAGAGGATAAAAATTATTTTCTAAGACATCACAACTATTCTGGCAATTAACACATGTCATGACCCCTCTTACCTGCTGAGTCACAACTTTGGGCATTGCAGGTTGTTCCAGTGAGGAGCAGAAACTGGTGGAGTCAACTGTTTTCCTGATGACATCCCATTTGCTTGAACAAAAAAAGACTCCAATAGAAGGAGACCGTCTCAGCTCACAACTCAGTCATCTGACACAGTATTCAGCTGAAAAACGCTCCTTTAGCTTTTTGTAAGAACCGTAGTCCCAGTGCTTGTTCATTTTACACTTAGCTTTCTCTTCTATGTTTTTCACACACACATACAGCAATCCCTTCAAAGAGATTGCCACTGAAGACTGTGGCTGCAGACTGTGAATTCCTGAGCAGCTTTTTGTATCTTTGGTTCTCGACATTGAATTTTGAAGTTCCATCACCTGTTGCAGTTCTATGAGGAAGCTTTATGGCTTCTTACAACTTACAGAAGTAAAAGACAGTAATTAGGATAATAATGAAGTACATAACCACATCTCACTAACTTATTTACTCATCACTACAGTTTAGGATAGTCTGACACCTTTAAATTACCTCCAAAAGGAAATAACAGAGTCTTCACAGATGAATGATAAATTACATAATTAAGAGACTGTCCTGTCTTTCTATTCTGATGTTCCCATGTGCTACTCCAAACCTCATTGCATCTCTTTTTGGAGCTTTCCACTCCTTATGCAGTTTTTTTCAGGCTCCTTAGAGGCAACTCTTACAACGGGCCCCTGAACAGCATCTGTTGTGTGGCTGGAAGTTGCTAGCTGACACACCCCATGCATTGTATCCTACTGGGTACAAGCAGCTTTTGCAGTTTTGAGGCTGACAAGTATTCTCTCCATTTTCCATTGGTAGAAAGGGAAAGGGATAATCTTAACCCTGGAAATGCCCTCAGTTGGACACAGCAGATAGGTTATTTCAAAGACTGACCCCCCAAATTATCTTCAATGACATTGCTTGTATTCACATCAGTTCTACGTACAGTCTTACCCAAGGTTTATCCAGTTTAAGTTTTCCAATCAGATCTGGTCCAAATGCAAGATTTGTGGTTCAGTAGAAGTTTAAGTGGACTTTTAGGATTTGATTTCAGTTCAAATCAAATCTAGGAGAGATCTTTTCAGGAATTCTTCTGAACCCCAGATGGTTTGGTTCCCCAAACCATTCAGCTGCTCATTGATTATCACAGCTAAAACAAGCATTGACTTCACAAAGCAGCGATAGAGACTCAAACTCCCAGTTCCAAGTAGTTCCATCTGTGATTTACTCTGTAGGGAGGACATAATAGTCTACAGTTTTGCCAGGAGCTATCTTAGATCCAGTGAAACTGTACAGCACTTGAGAGGTGTCTCACAAATGATCTTTGTTTCAGCAGTACTGTTGCTACTGAAAAAGTCTGATCTATGGCCTACCCTGCAGTCCCCATCTCTTCAGTTGGGAAACTCCATCCTAGTCCATGTGCCTAAGCTTCCTTTGAATCTCTGAATGAAAATGATTACGTAGAAGAGATGATGTAATCTAGGCCTTGTCCCAGCACAACCCCCAGTATGGGAAAGTACTACTCCTGGCTCACATACTAGAAGCATTAGTATTACTTAGTCTCATTTATCCAAGGCTGTCTTAAAATATTACCCAGAAAGCATGTGACACTTTGGTTTCTCATTTTGCAATTCAAAGCTTCTAAGTGACCTAAAGAATTGTTAGTCTACAGGAACACCAGGCAGAAGATTTGTAGAAATCTCCAACCCCCAACCAAGGATGAGGAGCCTGCACTCCTACTAGTTTAGAAGGAATAAAGGAATAAGAAACATTAATTCTTGCCTCTTAGGGATAAGAAAGCCAGCTGAACTGCCAGCATCTACTCTGATTTTCTCTGCTATCTCATCATAAATTTGTTCACTGAAATGGTAGCTACCTAATAGATTTCCTGTAGTTCTACAAGCCTACAGAAACACATATGATTCATAATTTCTTCCCTGACCCATGTATGTCTCACCCCCAAATCCCAAATCTAATTCATTCTCTCTGCTACAGTCTGTTCCACTTTGCATTGGGAGAAGCAGAGCAGGGCTGTTCTCCAAAGGGAGGTGAGCCACAAGCCAAGGGGGATCCCAGTGCCACCAGCACAGCAACCTCATTAGCCAGAGCCTAACTCACAGTACCTAAAGGACTGAGCAGGACAAACCCAGAGACAGTAGCCAGGTCCCACGAAGAAACCAGATTTTAAGACACTATTATGGTGATGAGGCACATCTAAAGTCAAGCTAGAAAGTGTTCCTATAGATCAGGGCTAAAATCACATCCACTGATCAGTAGGCAGGCCAGTGTAGATAAACCAGGCCCCAGATCAAGGCAGCACATAGAGTAAGGTGCAGAACAAGCAGCTCCCCAGCATGGCTGTGACCTATGACTGCTCCAACATAGCTAATACAGGGGCTGAAACCCCAAGGGTTAGCTTAAATAGAGCTCCTGGTTCCATGAGTGTGGGGTGGAGGCCACAGGTGAGGCAAGTCAGGGCCCTGATAATGCCTTCCCAAACAAAGGTTGTTATGTTGTGAACCAATTTAAAAACCCCAATCAAATAAAAATTACTACTCCTTATTCATATGTACCAGAAAGATCTGCTTGGCAAAATACTGCCTTACAGATTTTCTTTGTTTCTTGTTTGCTGGACACATTTTTCTGCATCTATTGTGTAACTTTTGCAATCGAAATTGTACCATGTTGTAACCCCTCAAATATCCAGCCATTTTCAAATTATGACTTTACTACAGCCTTTGATCTAAAACTACCCAATAAAGCTTATCACCTACTGCTTTCTTCCCATCTTCTTTACCAAATTTCATTTCAAACCCCAAGCCATCCCAGTGTGAACAGAGTTCTCACTGAGGTAAGCTAAGGGAGAGACTATGTTTCAAGATAGCTTTTGCCAGTCGCACAGTGCTCTGATATCAGGTTCTTGCCATGGGAATTACTTGGTTTCTTGAGAATACTTGTAGCCACTGTTCCACTGGATTTGAACTTCTGCAAGATATAGGAAGGGAGGAAACAATCATCTATTCCCAAACACCCTAATTCCCCTGAGCAGTCAGTTCTTTGCTCCTTGCTTGTTTAGACTGGCATTTGGAATCAATCCCATGATGAACCTATTTCTCTCCTCACAGTTCTGTGTACCAGAGCTAAACTCATTGTTTTAAAACAATTCTTATTGCTTTGGGTACAGTTTCAGACCAGCAGCCTTAGGCTGATCCCAGCCTGTATTTATAAATGTATCTAATTTTGTTCAAAGATATTAGCATGAGCCCAGTATATTAACTAGGTGTAGAGAACATGCCGGGAGGAGTTCTGGACCAAAGCCTTCTCTGGTAGTCTCTCTTGTGTAACTGCCCACTATGAAAATCAAAGGCCATCATGTTGAAGTGTCACAAACTTTGTCTGCAATAATAGCATTTTTCTCATCTTCTGGGCCATTTTCTATTGCAAATCTTTGCTTAATATTCAGTCTGAAAAATCAGATAAAACTGTTACAGAGTCTGGGAAATCATCACTATTCATAGTGACTCAGAGGAAGACTTTTAAAGTGTTCAAGGTAGTTTGTACACAGGAACCAAATCCGCCGTCATATTTTCTCTTACGAGAATTATTGTTGGCACACAAGAACAGTTGAAGGCTTATTTATGCTTTTCTGATATGTTTTTCGATGTCCTTTGTGGCTTTTTTCTTTGCTTGATGTTAAAAACAGATGAGGTGGGTGTTCGAGGTGCTGGTTCTTCCTTTGATAGCCTCGGAATACTGCAGCCTCAGTCTTTCCTGAATCAAAGAGAGAATCGTGATGTTTTTCCAAAAGGTCTTTGGGGCAATATCAAACCAGGTACTATTGAAGCCAGGGATAGAAGAATGGGGGCTTGCTTAATCGCATTAATGATTTCTAAATAAAACAATCGTAATTATTAAAGACAGGAATGGAAGAATGGGGGCTTACTTAATTGCATTAAAATAGACACTGCTGAGTGTCTTTGCTTACTACTGTGCAAATTAACTGAAACAAGGAGTCTTGGGGCCCCTCACAGAGGATGTTTCCTGACAAAATGGGGAACCTGTCTCAAAAACCAGCTGAGACCGACTGTGTGGTTTGGACAAGAGCCAAGGAGCAGCTGAGTCTGTACAAAGGCAGGGGGTCAGCTAGTGGTGATGAAGAGTTATCAACCTTCATCCCCATGACCCCCCCGACAACCACCACCAGTAGGTACTGCGCAAGTGCAGACAGAAGAAGCTTATGGAAATGACTTATTGGAACTAATTTTAATACAAAGTAGGGATAGGTTATGCATATGTATATAGGCATATTGGGAACATTCATGCATATGTAACTCTTTACTGCATATAACCAAAGCAAGTTGCTGTGTTAGGGCGTGCATGCCTTTGGGATCTATCCTGCATACACCCGGCGCAAAACAAACCACATATCTACTTTATAACTCATTTGTTTTGAGTTGTAGAGTTCTTCCATGAATCACTATATCAAAACAAATCTAACAGAAACAAACCTTAAACCTCAGGGGTGACGTTATTGCACTCTACAGGTACCTTAAAAGAGGCTGTAGCGAGGTGGGGGTTGGTCTATTCTCCTATGTGCCTGGTGACAGGATGAGGGGGAATGGGCTTAAGTTGCACCAGGGGAGGTTTAGGTTGGATATTAGGAAGAATTTCTTTATTGAAAGGGTTGTTAGGCATTGGAAGAGGCTGCCCAGGGAAGTGGTTGAGTCACCATCCCTGGAGGTCTTGAAAAGATGTCTAGATGTGGAGCTTAGTGATATGGTTTAGTGGAGGACTTGTTAGTGTTAGGTCAGAGGTTGGACTTGGTAATCTTGGAGTTCTCTTCCAACCTAGATGATTCTGTGATTCATACCTTTAGTGTTCCTCCTTTACACTATTCATTTACACCAGTGGTTTTACATTTTTACCTATTGTGTCACTTTTTTTTTTTTTTCCTTTTCACTGCTCACTGCACATTAGCTACATTATCAAACAAAAATTCTCCCCTGCTTCAGAACTACCGAAAACCTAACATAGCAGATCCTCTTGCAAACTTTATCTAAAAGTTTCAACCAACATTTTTTTTCCTCTGGAAGACTACCAAACTATTAAATTGCATTTATTGTTACAGAACTGTTTGTTCACACTGGTAAATTACTTGCTCCACAGTAACAGATCTTGAATGAATTTGGCACAGGCTGGATTTATAGGGTATCACCTGTCAACTGCCAGTTGACCAAAATTTAGTCACCAAAACTGCACAAAGAAACGCTCATTTAGTCTGCACAGCCAAGCAGGCCAAATAATTGTCATGTTTGAAGCTATGTCTACTTTGGTTAGTAACTAAGCTCCCATTGTTATTTCTCAAGTACATGCTGGCAGTGTGTTCTGGCTCTTCCATTCTTTCCCTAAGGATGGTGTCCCTGGTTTCTGGCTAGCTGTGTAACAATCTTTACTTTTTTTTTTTTTTTTTTTTTTTTTTTTTTTTTGTCTGTGTTTATTCAAACTGTTTATTTGCATTACTGTAAACTTACTTTGTCTTATAAGCCAACTGTACTATTTTTGATAGCTTGAAAAATGAGACTACCATCCCTTTTCCAGCATGTATGCTGGCCACAGAGCTGCATTTACAGTGCTCATAGCAGTCATTTCTTAGCCTCCTTATGAGCGCTTGCTTCCTATCCTAGAGCACTGACGCAAGGGGGGACAGCTTTATGGGCAAATTCCATTGCATTTCTGCAGGCCAGTAACTTCATTTGACTCACCTCGGTCCTGAGAAACATATAAAAAATAATTTGCTGGTAAGTTATCTATCCCAGAAATGTTCAGTGATAAGTGTGCATTCTACAAGCCTCCGTCATCCTCTGCAGGTGAAGTGAGGACTCTGTTTTCTCCTTCCTCACTCTTGGCTATCCTCTGGCACCTCCAGTCTTTAAACCAAAAGCTCAGGACTTCCTCCATGATCAGGATAATGCCATCTTGTTCTGGTGGGCAAGTTGTTTGTCATTCAAACTGTATGTTACATCTTTTCTGTCCTTTATCCAGCTGTCTCCTAGCAGAGAGTTAGCAGACCATTTCAAGGAGAGGCTATTTATTCCCTTTATGCTTAAATTGAAGGTTCAACAGAAGAGGAAACACTTGATGCCTTTCAGAAGGCTGCAACAGAGAGTGGCTGGCCACTCAGATGTTGGATGTATCGTCTTGCTGAAGGTCAAACAGTGCAGTTATTGTACTGTTAGGAACAGAAAGGAGGACTCTTTTCTCATGTTTTTTTCTCTAAGTGGTAAATGCACACTTCCCTTACCTCTGAATTTCCATGCCATGATGGGTTTATTTGACTCCATTGTGTGCTTCTGTGATTTAATTGTTATGTTATTAGGGTGAGTAAAATAAAGCTGCAGCTTTTCTTTTGCTGTATTAGTGCTGTTTAATTACATTTGGGAAAGGCGAAAAGGAGAGTGGGAGCTTGCCAACATTAATGCTGTCATTCACAGCCCATTGATGACAAGGAGTTGAAAGCTTGGCAGTTACTCTGGTAATCAGCAACCTGGCTGATGACGAATGGAAAAGATTATGTGAAATTTCCTGAAAGGGGGAAAAAAAAAGTTCTCCAAAGAAATAACATACAAAACAAGAACAAAGGGCAAAAATCCCAAACCCCAACTTCTAAATCCAACAGTAAATCCCTTTTATAATGTTTACATGAAAGACACTACACGAAACAGTTATAATAAATGAAAAATTCCACTAGTAAACTGTGTTTAATGTCTATGAAAGGGATCTATGTTCCTAAAATAGAAGCACAAATATGACAACTGGATTGTTGTTAAAAACAATTTGGAAATGGACTTTTTCCCCTGAGCTGAAGGGTACATATCACTTGTAAAAAAAACAACAACAAAATACCTTTCATCACTAGAGGTGGCATCTCAGTTACATTTTGATTTATAGCATGGAAAAGAAAGTAATCTTTAGAGCTGTTCCAAATATATAACTCCCAATAACAAAATAAGATGCTTTTTGTTTTATTTTTTATTCACTTTGCTTAATTTTCTCTTTTTAATAAAGGAGAATGCAGACTTATTTCATCTTACTATTAATAATATATGCAACTTCTGTTCAGGCGTTAGGGTTATTTGTAGCACTCCAGCATCCAGAACAGCATTAAACTTCAAGGAAGGCTCCAGGAAAATGCAACTGGAAACTACATTAAGAAAGAAGAGAAATTCTATAGTACTTATGTGCTTTTGATGTGACCCATACAATATATGATTTGTGACTAATTGAAAGCTGAATATAATTCTGAAGCCATTTTTGGCATCTTTGGGATATTACAATGGTCCTATAGTATCTATAGTATTACTATAGTTTTAAGAATATGAAAAGCCTGCAGAATTGATCAACATGCAATTGTTTGCTTGGTATGCAAACAATCAAGTCTTTTGTCTCTTCCATTTTGTCAAACAACATAATGCAAGAAAAAAAAAAAAGGGTTTTAATCATGATGTCAGGCAACTCAGGCTACTTAAAATTTACCAGCAGGTAATGTTGCCTGTGCAGGACTGTGAATAGGGAATTTCTCTTTCATAGTGTTGAACAGATACATCACCATGTGGCTTCAGGCTTTTTCCCTGCAGGCAGAGTACTGCAGTTCCGTATTTTAGGAGGAGTGGGAGGGAATACCTCGCCACAATTGAAAGATCACTGAGGTTTACTGGAAAACTACATATGAATGAGAATGATTTTACTAATACATTTATTATTATGAAATAGCTATGTATTTATCAGATGAAAAACATAATGCATATTTAATGACCTCCCTCCACTAAAGAAATGACAATGGAATATTAGTCATGCATCAGACCCACTTTTAAATTTCTCTGGGAAAGAGAAAGGGGGGGATGAAAAAATATAAACTTTTTTTTGGTGTGTATGTCAACAACGAAGTTCCACTGCCCAAGTAACAGGTCTCTCCATTGCTGGAGAATGAAGAAATAAGGCTACTTTATAGATAAGGCTTCCTACATATGTCATTTCCTCCACATAGAAATCACGTACAGGCACAACTTGATGGTTTTCTTTATTTGTCCAAGTTTTATGGCCACAGAGCAAAGCACCAGAGTGCATGTACACTGACTTGCATGCAGAATATTCAAGAGTGCAGGCTAGGACCACACTGAATGTGTAGATCAGCTGTACTTGCACAAGTGCATTAAACCTGATCCATCAGGGGAACATTGTGAGATCCTAAATCAGACTAGTCTAGGAGGTATCGGTGTAGTGCGTATGTGTAGACTAGCTCTGCAGTGCACAAACAGGAAGTCTGACATGTTAAGCACAGAGGACAGAACCGGGTAATGCAAGAGATTGACTGAAGATTTCAGAGCTAGAGAATGTCATTCAGTGGTCTACTGCTCCTCCTCTGCAGTGACGCTGCGCTGACAGAAGTCTGCCGGCCCCATATCGGTAAAAATCAAGCTATTTGAGAAACATAAAAAAATCCTGAAGTAGGTATGATCTGTTTACCCACTGCAAAACGGGTGGTTTGGAAGTATGGATTTAAATTAAATGACACATAAATAATTAACAATGACCAAAAACCCAAATGAAATACAAACATTTAGCAGAAATAAAGAGATGTGCTGTTATACAGGACTATCTTTACTATCCATTTCTGCCTTTCCCAGTGTTCTCCTGAACTTCATTTGCCCACCTTGAAGTAACATTCTCTTTGTACAATCATGGGCAACTATAAATAGTTGAATAGAATCCTGAAGTTGAAACCCTAAAGGGGTTCTTTGCATTATTATCCCTTGAATTTGATCAAGATACCATTAGAAGTACTGTCCTAAATGGACAACATTATTCTGTAGTATTTCCTCCCAGAATTCATTATTAAAAAAAAAAAAAAAATCACCCCCCCCCATATACATAATCTGCATCTTATGTGATAGTGGAGGTAATTTAAATCTTATACTTGCTGTCATGTACTGAACTGAGTTCAGATAGTCAATCAAAAGAGGTGTTTGCTGCTAAGTTTTGAAGGTGATGCCAGTGAATTGACTGAAGCCACTGGCTAAGCATATGGAACAGGATTTAAATGATGCAGGAGAGCAATTTCTGAGAGCTGCAGTGTCTTCTACAGGCAGAGGAAGTGTCTTTGTTTCAAGCCATGCAAGAAGTTCAGTTAAGAACTATTTAACTCACAGCTGAAAAATTAACGTAAGACTAGAAAAAATCTTGCCTATTTTCCTCTGTCAATCTACAACTAAACCTAAGTAAGAGAGGATAAGATCTGTCTTCTCTAAGACTATGAAGGTGATGGCTACTAGATGCTTCCAATTTAATTCCTTTTCTACATGTCATTATTTCAGTTGTTTCATAAAGTATTTTAAAAGGCAAACATGCTTTTGAAATGCATCGAGAACATTTAAGGTAGTCTTAATTAATGAACAATTTAAAACGATGTCATGTAAATTTTAACTGAATGTCAGTTTTCATACAAACAGAACTTGTCACAAATCATAAGTAAACAACTAAAAATGTAAAGTATAATTCACTATTTTGTAACAATAGAGTTTAAGAAATTATTGTTCTGAATAAAGATTTAGAAGCTAAAATAGAGTAATACAATGTGTACAGATAAGTCATCCTTTGGCTGAAGAGCAATCAGAATAGCCATATTGGTAATACAGCTGCAAATTTATGTTTACATGTTTAACAAAAAAAAAAAAGTAAAAAGTTTCTCTTAGGACGAAAGTTTAAAAAGTAAATTTAAAAAGTAAAACAATCAGTAACAATGAAAAACCCCACACCTAAGTTACCAAGATATTCTTTTTTCTGCCTCATCTATTAAACAATAATTAAAAGGAAGGATTTACATCAAGCCAACCTTACCATATCTGGAATATTTCATCAACAATTTTAGTATTAAAGACAAAAATAAATATGAGAAATACTTAGCACATTTTAAAACATTTTAAAGGAATTTATTACTCATATTTCCCGTGGGGAAACTACACAGCCTCAAGATTTCAAAAAAATGGGTGCCTGTTATTACTTTTCTAAGCTTGTATTCATGAATGTGAGTAAGTGAATTGATTATGAATATGTTCTGCAGCTTCTAATAGGTCCTAAGCATTAGGCTGATCAAAAAAAAAAAAAAAAAATCAAGCACATTTATATTGTTGTAAAAATGCTGACATGTCAAAATGCAAACTTTCAAGATAAATACATGTTTTACCAGTAATGGAAACTGTGAGGGAGGGTTTTCAGGTCCAATTTTCGGTTTCTGATACACAGCCTGACCTCGTCTCCATCTGCGCAGAGAGCACATAATAGCTCAGTGGGTAGCTAAGGTATTCACTCCCTACGCAGAGGTCTGTGTTCAAGTTTGGCCTCCACTTCGGGGATACACTGACTACTGGGCTAGTCTGCGGTGCATTGCTTTATTTCCTCCAGATTTTTTCCCTAATGCCACCTCCTTCATGCTTACATAGAACTTATGTCCAAATCCTAAGTCTTGATAGAAGGGATGTTTTCCAGCACCGATTTTTTTCAATGACTGTTTTATCAGTGATAAAGTCACCATGTATGCTAAAAGCAGATGTAACTCTACCAATTGTTGCTAGCTATCCAGCACACTTCCTTGCCTAGTAGGCGATCCAGGAATAAGCGTGTGGGAATTTATTCTTGGAAAGGTTTTAAAATATTTCATTTCAGAATCTCTCAACAACTGCACAGCAAAACCCTTTACATGTCAATTGCCTCTCCTCGATGTATGCGCTTAACTTTCCTGCTCCCTACTCATCACATCGGAGGAGTATTATGCACTTATGATTCTATCATGGCCTGATTTGGGAGCTGGCAGGAGCCGTGCATGCTCAGTGTCTCTGAGGAGCATGCCGGCCGCTGGCGGGGCCGCGGCCTGCCCCCCTGGCACCCCAACTTCCGGCACCCCACAAGTACCTCACAGACCCACCCCCTCCCCGGCACCCCCTTCTCCTCTGCAGGGCCCACAGCGACTCCCCCAGCCCCAAGGCTCCGGGGCCCGAGGGAAAGTCCGTGAGGAGGGCTTCAGACGGGGGATGGCCGTCGCGGACCCCAACGGGCCGCCCACTCCCCCGCCTGGCTGCCTGGCGGCGGGCAGCGCGACACCCCAGGCCAACTTCCCCACGACCTCGGGGGACAGCCGGGCTGCGGCCTCCCGGCGGCTGCCGCCTCGACTCTGCCCCGGGGCTTCCCTGGGCGCAGCCACCCCCGCCAACCGCCGGGGGCGGCCCCGCGCCGCCCCCCGCTGCCCCCCACCCGAACGTCCGCCGCACCGCCGGCTCGTCCAGGCCCCGGCCTCGGGCGGGGGGCCATGGAGCCCCGGCCGGGCGGGGAGGAGGGGAGGACCGACACTGGGGGATTCTTGGCCCCCCAAAGGAGGTGGGGGAGGTGGGGGAGGAGGGGGAGGGGAGACGGGGGGGAGGGGAGGCTGGGCTCCCGGAGAATGAGACGAGCGCTCACACAAAATCCGTCGGCTTCCAAGCAACCCCGGCGGGCAGGGTGAGTATTTTGGGGGAGCCCCCTGCCCCTTTGCGGCGGGGGAGGGACCCGAGCGGCCGCCCCGGGTGGGGTCTGAGCGCCGGCTCGGGGCGGGGGGAATCGCGCCCGGGGCCCGCTCCCCGCTGCGGGAGCACCGGGGGCGGTGGGGCTGGGGGCTGGGGGTTGGGGGCTGGGGGTTGGGGGCTGGGGGTTGGGGGCTGGGGGCTGGGGGCTGGGGCTGGGGCTGGGGCTTGGGGCTAGGGCTAGGGCTAGGGCTAGGGCTGTGTGTGCCAGGGTCTGCACCCGCACCCCCTTTTTTCCCTACGCACCCCCAAGCGCGTCACGGTTTTGCTTCTCCCAACCCAGCTTCCCCGTGGCTGCTCCTCCGTGCTCCTTGAAAAATAGATCTCTGTGTGTCTGCCCCAAAGCTGGGGGGCGAGAGGGGAGGGAGCGACGGAGGGGGAAGGGCTTCTCCGGGGAGCAGGGAGAGCTGCCGGCAGCTCTCCTTGTCCTGCCTCGATGCTGTCGTGCCGGAGCGGAGAAAGGGGGTGCGCCGAGGTAAGGGCTGGCACCCCGCTCCCGGGGATGGGGGGCGGCCGCCGTCTTGCCCGCTCCCTGCCTCTCTCCGGGGCGCCCCACGGAGCCCGGCCGCCCTCGGGCAGAAGTTAGTTTGTCGGCGGAGTTGTTGCGGAGGGCCCCCCGAGGTGGCACAGCACCCCATTGTGGTGGGAGAGGGCTCGGTGACCTCCAAAGTTTTCGCCGCGGGAGGAGACTTTTGCCGTAAGTTTTTCAGGATCCGTGCTGATCTGCGTGGAGTGGGTCGTGCCACTGCTTGGTTCGAAGAAGGAAAAAAAAAAAAAAGCCCAAATCAGGAAGGGTTAGGTAGGGATTTCATTGCTTTTAATATATTGCTTGCTTTATATCTGCAGTTTGTGTTTGGCACTTTTGGAAAGGTAATGTGGAACACATTTATTAATACATATGCTGGGATGTGGACAATGTAGGAGATAAACGTGGGGAATGTGCAGAAATGGGATGGGTTTTGAACATTCTATTCCCTTTGACAAATGATCAATAGCGAAAAATTTTGCTTACACAATCTATACTTTGACAATATAATAATTAAGAGATCTGCTCATAACGTCCGGTATTGATAACCACTACAACTTAAGTTAATGCTTAATAAATTTAGTAAGTAACTTAGGGAGGTTTGTATATTCTGGATAAATTGATAGCTAGGCAAGATTATTAAACTTTGTGATTGCATCCTGATTAAGTGAACTCTCAGTTATTCAGGACAGTATCAGTAGACAGATACTTGAAACACAAGACTATGTTTTAAATGTGTATGGCCAAGATTTGACTACCGAAATGAGAGTATCTTTTGAGAAGACAAGTTAAGTAGTCATTATATGATAGTAATTGTGTTGGACCCATGTGTATTAAACTGTTCCATGATGCCGGGCACTGTAAATTTTCTGGCAGTGTACTATACAAATGGGGGGTGGTGGTGGTTGTAATTTTTATTTTATCTATAGATTTTCTTTTTGCAATTATTAAATGTAATGGCTGTTCCATATATGATACATACATGAATTGATTGATATTAAATGTTCACTGAATTTTTAATGGTATGTTTAAACAGCTTTAGCTTTGCTCTTCTGGTTTTCTTCTTTGTGTCAGGCAGCAACAGAAGAATTTCAGATTTCTTGCTTGTACATTATTCCCTCTTTCTCTCCTCTCTCTGCTCTCCTTCATTCTAATTTAAAGCACGGCAACTTCTGCAAATACCTGTACATATTTACATGAAGAAAAATGCCTATTTTAAATAACTGCTCGTGGTAAACTAGAGCAAATCCCTCAGGCCCTGTGTGAAAACCTATTTTAGAGACATTTGTTTTGGTATTAGTTTGTGATGCCAAACAACAAACACGCAAAAATGCAAAGATATAGCTGGTGCTCTGATCTTTGTTTAAACAGGTCATGGTTTTTATTTAACGCTGTGTGCTCATTACAGAAACTGTTAGCAAGAATGTAAAGCGGACCGGAGTTGTGCTTTGGCATACATAGCCTATTCTGCCATCAATATTTCTGCTTCTTGAATTAATGGTTCACAGAGCATGGTGTTGTATGTGATAATATTTATTTGAATTAATTTGTTATAATGAATTAGGAAAAAATGACCAGGATATATCCTTTTAGGAAAGGAATAAGATCAGATCTGCTGCTTCAGGTGCAGTCCCTTTCACCTGAAGAGTTAAACATGACTGGGCACTTCTGTATTTTAGTAGAACATTTAGATGTGTATGAAAAGCTTACTGTTTTTTAAGTCAGCAAGAGTTTTGCCACTGAATCAGGAGGAAGTAGACTCAAATCCCCCGGAACCAGGTATCTGCTTAGTTGATTAGCCAGATGGCTTCTTCTTCCTGACATGTAGAAATGATATCAAATAGTGAATAAAAAAGTGAGTTTATATTTGAGCGTTTCAGTATTTTTGTGCATGAAAACAGGTTTCATCTCAAATGATAAGTAAACATAGTAAAAATAAATCATGCAGTTCATTTGATTCCTGTTGGACCTCGTTTTGAAGAACAGCAAGCAGTCACATTCAGTGAGGATGTGTAAAGTAATCTCACGGAAGAGCCTTTTCACATGTTACTGTTACATTAGCATACATTAGACTTTAACAGTGTGCACTGTGAGGTCTCCTAAGAAGACTAAGTATAGTGCTGGTAACTGTAGTCTGCACATACACCAGGTTCTGTGAACATTGTAGGTAGATTGGGTTTGTATGAGAGTGTCTGAAAGCAAATTGGTCTCTTATTTCTAACTTAAATACATGTTTCTGTTTCAATTGTGAATATTCCAGGTTTGCTTTGAAATGCCATCAAGGTTAGTAAGATAAGAGGGTCCTTGAAGGTCACTGGGCTGTTAACCTGTGACTTCCTCTCTGGAAGGTCATCCTTTGAGGCTAATGTTATTACAAATAAAATACATGTGAATGTAATGCTTGACTAAGGTTGCAGAATGACAGTCCAGTGTAAGATACATTGCAAAAGGGAGCAGAGCTGTTATGAAGACTATTCACCTGCTTCAGCAGTGACCACTTCTAGAGAGTAAAGCAGTTCTTTCTTTGTGACTGCTCACTGCTTGACCTCATTGTTGAAACTGTCAACAAGGGTGACAGTTTTGCTGTGATTTGATATGACAGTGGAAATTACATTAGAATTAACAAATAACCATCGTGCTATATATGTAGTAACTTGCAGTTGTAACTGAATTGGGATTCATTACATTAACCGAAATACAAAATGCTTAGTGTTATCCGTTTAATCACTGTTTAAAATGTGAATATTTACCATTGGAGTAAAATTGGCTTTGTAATGTCATTTAAATATGCTATATATGACCATGCAGAGCTATATTAATATTGGTGTAACAAGGAATTTTTTATGTATGTTTTTTACCTAGGTTATCTATTTTCAGAGGTGTAATACATTTCAATTGAATACATTTCAATTGCAGGTATTTGCCCTTACTTATTAGATCTTTTTCATTTATACATTTCTGTTAATCAGAAGATTATTGTGTCTAGCAGATATGACTCTTCAATGCTATGTCTTATGCAGCGTGCCCTCCTGACCTTTTAAGTTCAGTGTCTCTGCCATACAGCTAGTCCAACTTCTCTTATGGCGGGTGAGGGTCTTGCCATTCAACCAAAGACTGAAGCCAGCTGAGCAGCTGTAGAAGCAACATATGAAGGAGACTGATGGCTGCTGATATTTTGGACAGTTTTTTCTCTGCCTTATCCTAATAGGCTGTTTTGCTCAAGCTCTCTTTGCCAGCTCTTGCAGTCGCTTCACTTTTCTTAACGTGTTCTGTAGCTCAACCATCCTACATGCCACGTTCGTTGCTTTTTCCTCTTCTCACCTGTGCTGTAATAACCTATCTTCTCTCTGCTTTTGTCTTCTGTGATGCTAATCTTATTTTTTCCTTCTCTGCAAGACAAGATGGAAGGAACATAATGTTCTGTCATTGCATTGATCATTTTTCTATGTTGCTGTATTATTGTTTGTCCCTACTCCTTTGTTGAATTTCTGTATACTGTAAGCTCTTCAAGGCAGAAGCTTTTTGCTGCTCTTTGTGCAATGCCTAGCATAGTTTGTTCTTGGATTTCAGTTGGTCTGTAGACACCCATATAATAATAAATAATAATGCTGGGACTATGTTTTCTTTATGTGACAGCCTTCTTTCTGGTTTTGTGGTAAACCAAAAATTTATTACTTAAAGTTTACCTTCAGTCTTGCAATTCTGAGATGTATCTCAGTTTTCTCCCTTGGCACATGTACTAAAGTCCTTAGTGTGAGTAGATTTGGGTAGAAGTTCAAGATACCTTGCCTACTGGAAAGGGGGTGGGATGGATTAAAACTCAACTGCTGCTAATAGTTAACAAAATAGTAAAAACTGAATAGTAAATACAAGTAATAAAAAAATGAAATAACTGTCAACTTCTATGTGTTTCAGTGGAAATTCAGATTTGACAGCACCAAAAAAAAAAAAATCTGGTTTCACCAGGTTGATCAAGTAAGGAACGTAAAAGAAAAGCAAATCCAAAAAAGTATAGTGGTTTCATTTCACTACTTTGATACTTTCCTCCTAAATGTTTTTTCATTTTGATCTCCCTTTACTTTTCACCACTAAAATGTTTGGCTTTGTTTTAGCATCTTTCAGGTCAAATGAAGATATGGTCCAAATAAAATTGTCAAATCATTTTTTTAAACTGCCAGCAATCAGATGTTGTACTGTGTATACAGCTTGGAGTCACACTTCAGTGACAGCCAAACCAGTGAGCAATGATCCTGCATTTGGAGCAGGCTGATCAATGTTTTGAAGGGCGAGAGCTTCCCCCTGAGCTAGCCAAGCTGGAGTGTGCCTCAGTACAGACGTTCCCATGGATCTACTCTCAGGAGTAGCCCCTTCAGTTTCAGGGAGAGCAGTGATTTGAAGCATCCCTGTGTGAGAAGGATCAGATTCTTCTGGTTAGCAAAGCAGCAGCTGGACATTTTAGATCTGTCAAATACGCAGAGGTTTCTGACCTGAAACACTCCTCATCAGGACTGTTTACCTGGGACTACCCCTGTATTCCCTGTCTTCATTCTTTGAAAAAGGCTTTCATTATCTTTGTCTCAGTTTCCGGTGGGCTCTCTGGGCATGACGTCATGGGCACAAGGAGTGAGTGGTCCAAACAACCATATTTAAATATTTAAACATCAAACAAACACATTTAAGTATTTTGTTGTATATTTTTCCTTTATCAGTCCTAGGGAGGATACCTGTAAAAA
Organism: Heteronetta atricapilla; assembly: GCA_011075105.1. Lineage (NCBI taxonomy): Eukaryota > Metazoa > Chordata > Aves > Anseriformes > Anatidae > Heteronetta > Heteronetta atricapilla. The sequence continues at coordinate 74,233,610 of CM021731.1, read as the reverse complement.
TAAACAGGGCAAACTCACTGACTCCTTCCCTGAATGTTAATGAGATGACGCGAAGGATTTCAGTGAATAAATGCAGCTAAATGAATGAAAATTAGAAACAAAAATTATAGGACAATATTCAATTTTCAAAGTTTTGTGTCTAAAAGAAAGATCCATAAAACTGTTAAAATTTTTCTTGATTGCTGTTAATTATGTAGTTATCTCAAAAGTAGTATCACTGTAGGTGTATGTACATGTAAGCTGTGTTCTACATTCTGCCTTATGTATGTTGGCATGCTTGTACTTTGGCATTTCATTCATCTTCACCTACAGGTATTAGAGTGGCCACTTTTATTTTTCCATTCTTGTGTATTAACATAGAGATCAGCAACCCTTCAAGACTTGTTAGCTTTTGATTTCTTCCTGAAATCGGAGGAGAATATTGGCAATAGGAGTTTGTCCAAAGCTGAGAGATGCTGCTTTGCAAAAAGGGAAGACCCTGTGAGCTGTCCTGTGGTATTACGCTGCCCATGTGTGAAGCAGCAGCACCAGCCCCTGCCGACCTTAGCACAGGGGAGCTTCTGCCTTTCCTGCTGTTTGCTCCAGGGCTGCTGCCTGCTTGCATCTGCCCTCAGCTACCCCAGCACCATGCTGTACGCTGTTGATCATTGGCTACCACTGCTGGTGGCAGACACTGACTTTTGAGTTCTTACCTGGAAACTTACCAAACTGACCGCTGGGATAATCATCCACTCAGATTTAGGCTTTGTCATATTCTGTTAAAATTTTGGTATCAGAGTGAACAGGCTAAATTATATGGGATGTATTCTGCCCTCACATATGTGTGAATGATCGAATCAGCTAAATTCTGTGCATTTATACATAATTTGCAGTGAAACTGGTTTGGATAAATTCTGTGGCTCAGGCAAGTGGATTTCACCTAGTGCTGCTGGTACAGATGAAAGCCGGGAAATGATAGTTAGGCAAGTTGTCACAAAAAGGTGAAGAAAAAGAACAAAGTTCTTCAGTTACAAATCTAAACCTACTCTGTTTTCTTAAATATATAATGTTTCAGTACTTACATATTCCTTTTTCTAAGTAAATAGTTTAAGATTCAAGAGCCTTATCAGAAGACATGCCAAAATTGCAGACTGAAACATAGAATCAAATCACTGCAACCCTCATTTACTCCTATTGGAATGTCCATCTTTGGTAATTTTTCCAGATAACCTGTATTTTTTAGCTATTTTTTCATTAGAATTACTATTTTCATTTTGAGACTTGTCATTTTTCTTGTATGAGCTTAGGATCTTCAGTAACAGCAGATTTTGAAATATTGCCAGAGACGAAGGCATTTTTTTTAGAGTGAGGAGTGAGCTTTGTGGCTTTTAGATATTTATTTAAAAAATACTTCCTTAGAGGTAATTACTTAAATAGATTAGCTACTTTGGCAAATATTTTGGCATAAATACAGGCAGCATCAAACCAAAATGCTATGTTTCTCAGGGAGGAGGCTTGATTTTCCTTAAGAAAAATGTATCCATTTAAATATTTTATCCAAATGTGATGTTTTATACATTCAGGCAAGATCATATGTAGGATTACATTAATGCATTTAGCCTTGGCAAATGTTCAGTCTATTTGTAAATCTTACAGTGCTTTAGTGTTTAAATCTAAAATGTATTTGGTACATTATAAAGTGCATGTTTAAGAAGACAAAGCAATATTATTAGGTTGTGTTTATTTTTAAAATTGAATAAATTAACAGTTATTTGTATGGATGAGAATTAGTTTAGAAAATCATGCTCCTGATAATTCAAAATAAAATTAAATCTACTTCAAAATAAAATTAAATCTTCATAAATAGAATACACAATTACTCTAGTTTTGTTAGCCCAGGTAGAAAAAATTGAACAGGTAATTTAAAGTCATGCTATCATCATTCACACTAGGACTAGCTAAGAAGGATTAAAAGTGGTAACTGCTTTAACAAAATATAGAATTAGATTTCATAGGCAAATGTGTAATTTTGGTGTTTTCTGCACTCATTGATCCATCTCTTTTTCTGGGTGCCAGGTCAGTACTTTGGCATATGGTAGGCACAATATATCTTTTGAGGAAATTCCACAGAAGTGAATATAAAGGCACAGTTCCAAAAGACAAATTATTTATCACGTTTCTTACTTGCTGTGTCTATAAAATCCATTTATGACAGTTAAAACTAACAAGTACATTAGTGTTCTTTACTTATAATGAGAGAAACATGTACTTGTGTTTCAGAGCAATGGAAAAAAACTAGTTTGAAGAAAAAAGTAAATTTCAGTGAAGAATGTTGTCATACTGCATTTGAAAGGTCATTATAATGAGCAGAGAAGAATGATATGTGTTTTAGCATGGTGAGAAATAACTTTGGGGATTTCTTTCTATTTTTTTCTGTAGTTCAGGTTAAGGTAATTATAATTACAGAGAAATAGAAAGTCTTATTTAAGTCATTGGATCTTTTCACATAGAAAACAAAGCTCTGTGCCCTGTAGATCTGCAGTTAATAACTATGTGATATACATGAAGAGGCACTGAAATATTATTTGTCAGGTGAAGAAGGTGATTTGAAGCAGAGAATAGATCTTCTGTTTCTTTCCATTGAAGTCTATAGGATTTTGAGACACAGGTAATGGAGAACTATGCCTGCTGGTTTGGTTATTTGGATGGGAAAAGTTCTGACTTCTGGTGAAAAGATATGGTCACAGAACTGAGTATTACTGATGCTAGTTAGCAAATTTAGATTTGCTAGCAGAGAACCATCTCAGATGTGTTTTAAAAAGATGATCCAAAGGCTCCCCTTAATAAGTCATGAATATGACTTAACTCCTTTACCAGAGTCATCTGAAGAGAGCTGAAACTGGAAGGCACGATGCTTAAATTCTCTTTCAATTAAAGATACACCATAAGCAAAAGGTTTTTTGAAAATGAGGGACAGAGTATAGTGGCGCATGTACTCTCGTTACCAGGTGAAGATTGTGAAATCCATGGTAAGAACCATTGTAGAGAGGCATTTTAAAGGTTTTATTCGGACATTTGATAAGCATGCACATCAATATACCTACATGTTGTGTCCTGAGAAGCAGATGGTGCAATGTATTTTGTTATCTCAGGATTCTCACAGAATGAACTAGTGAGTGCTTTCCACTTTTTATGTGGTGGTAAATCTGCATTACAAAAGTCACCCTAACGTACACATTTATTTGCTGCTTAAAAGCAGAGATTTCTCAGTATGTGTGGTTATGAAGTGAGAGCTGCCCTTCAATAGTGGTCTCTCCCAATTAGGTCTGAGGCACAAAGGCAGCCCAGGGACGTGTGCCAGGCCCCTGGATGTGCCAGGTTTGTGTGTGTGCTGTGGATCGAAGACTTGAGGCTTGAAGGCTATCACCCTGGCACATTTCACCAGAGCTAAACTGACATTTAGAAAAACTAACATTCTCAAATGCCATACTGCTTCTGCAGCTTAAGTGGTTTAGCTTTGCAAGCAGGCTTTCTAGGTCCCTGTGTTCATAAGGTAGAACTCTGGGAAGTTTGCAAGAGGGGTAAGATACCTTAAAATGACACCACAGGTGATAAGATGATAATTCAGATATCCTCAAGGAGTCTGGTGTTTTTTTAAATATCGTTTAATTACCGTTGTCACTAATTGCAGGTATGTAACACATTTGCTTGGTGGAAAGGAGCCTTACGGGTGCATATTTTGCTTCCATAAAGTGCAGTTTTATTTGTTTGCTTTTTAAATGCAATTGGTACAACAAATCATATTCATTTAAAAGCCTAATGATCCCATCAGTAGCAGCGTGCATGGCTGACCTTAAAATCTACAAGTGTCTCTATGAACATTTGATTATGCTGCCTTCATTTCAAAGTCTGCAAGTACATTGAGAGCATTCAGATTGCTGCATTTGTTAGGTGAATCCAGGCTGGTCTGCTAAGGGAGGACTTGGTGGTTCCGGCTTGCTAGTACTTGCATTCAGTTTCAGAAAATGAAGAGAAGGAAGAGGAGAGTGTATCCCTCTGGAAAAGCTTTTAGCTGCAGAGTGATTTGATTAGCTCATCCTTTCGCACAGAATAATGCCTTTTTAGGATTATTTCAGTATTCATTACCTGATGGCAGAGCTGAAGTTTGCAGCCTGTGTGTGTGCCTATGCAGTGTATTGCAAACTCTCACACTCCTCTTTAAGGTATTTTACTGCTGTTCTCTCTCTGGCTTTGCCTGAAAAAAATATGGCTTTGATGTTTTATAGCTGCACAAAGGTGCCTTTTTTACTACTGCATTTCATTTCTTCATTGCCTTCCCAAATCCCAGCTTGTCAGGCTCTCTGAACAAAACATGTTTTCTGTAGCTGCCTCTTTGCCACTGACCTAGTACCAGCATTCTCTTCCTTCTTCATGGCATCTCTGTTGTTGGTGCAAAACCTGTCAACTGCCCCTCCTCAGCTCTCTTGGTGGAATGTGCTGTAGCTATGTTGCACTTCTTGACCTCCAGATTTTTTTGTAACCTGTCAGAGTTCTTTGCTCAATGGGTAACTCTTTCAAAATTTTCCCTTTTAATTCATAACTTGTTATTATCATCATAATAATTTTATCTTGGTTTCCAAATACTGTTTCAGTGACATCTGCTTGAGTCATGTTGTTTTCAAGTGTAAATTCTTATTTTCTGTTTCAGGAATAATTCTCAGGAAGCCTCAATATTGTTATTTGTAGGCTTGAGACAAAGGGTAGGTGAATGGAGGGAGGAGGGTTGATTGAATAAGATATGGCAAGGGATAACGGACAAGAGAGTGAGCTGAAGGATGAACGTAGAATGAAACAATCTGGGAGTGAAGAAGTGAGATTAAAACAAAACACTGGCTTGAAATTGAAGAAAAAAGAGAAATAAGATGCATAAAAAGGCTGGAGAATTAATGGGAAAATAAACATGCCAGCTATACAAGAAGGCTGTGAGACGAAAATAACAGAAATTTCAGGCTGAAAAAGTCAGAAAATCTTAATACAATGATTTATTTGAAGACTTAATTCAGCAAAAGACTTAAATATATGTTTGAGTTGAAGCACCTATCTAGTCCAGTAATTCCTCAGGAGAGATGGTGCAATCCATATAGTTTATGGCCTGATGTAAAGCTTACTGAAGGTGGTGGAGCAATGTCCACTACATACAGTGGTCTTTGGATTAGGGCTTTTGCAAACCTTTGAGCAGATGCTGGAGAAGGCAGCAAAAAAATAACGTATGGAGAACATTCCTGACACCAGTAAGAAGATGGCTTAGCTGATTTAATAGCTTTTTCTCAGTCTGTGATTCTAACAGCCAGGTTTGTGATATTTATTTAAGTATTCATGTTCTTGCAGTCATTTTTACATTTCTCTGTGTTTCTCTGGCAGACATCCCACAGCTCCATAAGTCTGGGGGAAGAGGATGGTTAGCATGTTGTTGCTGTGGGAATTTGAGTCTTAGTGTTCTGTATTGGTAATGCTGGGCATATAATGTTAAAACTCGCATGCTGTAAAAGCAGATAATTATTTCCCTGCTACATTTTGTACTCTGGTTTGGGAAAGGAAGACATTTCAGAATATTAGAAGAAAAAAAGTTACAGTTTTTGGAGACTATTGGAAAGAGAAAGAGAGGAGTAATGGGTTATCAGTCAAGCTGGAAAGAGACAGCTTGTTCTGTAGAACAACAATAATGTTCATAGTCAGCCAAACACTTACACAGGAAAGAAACCCTAGACTGAAAGGTAAGGTTCAAATACATCTGTATATGTTTCTGAAATGAGCTTGAATTAAGCTTGTTATTGAATTATGCTTACTGATGATGCGTGTTATAGTATGTGATTTTTGTTTAGCACAAGCTATTCATGTGATTGCTAGTTATCTTATTTCCAGTGCAGTATCTGGCTCCTTTTTTTCCCCCTCCTGTCTTGGATACTTTTTATGTATCCAGGGTTGACACTGGGGGATTGTCATTTGGCAGTTGGCTCATCAGTACTGTGGTGTTTCTTTCCTTTTTTTTTTTTTTTTTTTTAAGTGAGATGTATATTTCCATTTCCTACATGGTGAACTTTCTATTTCCTGTGGTGAACTTCTAGATGAATGTCTGTGGCTAGCATCCTCAAAGGCTGGCCTAATGGTGTGATTCACATGATCTCCCATGTGTGGGGATAGATTCCCTGCTTAAAAGAAGTCTTGAGCATTAAATGCTGTATGAGTGCTATACTTGCTGTCCTTTGTTTCTGTTTGCAAACAAAGTTGGAAGAAAAATGTTCTTTTGAGATAGTTTGTATTGTTAAATGCTAGTTTCCCAGAAAGAGAAAGCAGAGCTTGAGTGGACATCGGAGGTGCCTGAATACGTCTGCTGCTTGTGCAAATTTTTCTTTGCTGTTTTTCTACCATTTCCTTACCACTCACTTCTAGGGGAGGGCATGAAGGAATCTGCTCTCATTCTCAGACTGTTGTCCTGTGGGTTGTTACTGACAGCAAGTTGTCGTCATTTTACATCCATTCACCAAGTAACAAAAGCGAGTTGGAGCTCTCATTCCAGCTTCCTAAAGACAAGATTTCCCAAAACAAAAAATACACTACCACTTCTTGGAGCACTTAACATCTGTAGTGGTTAGGCCAGATTTTTAAAGATGCTTAGGTGCTTGGCTCCCACTAGAACTGAATTAGGTACTTAGGTCTCTAAGTACCTATAAATAGCTTAAAAAAATTGAGTGAATATGAAGACCTTCCTCATCCATCATTCTTGGCAGTGGTCCCATCAGAATGGAAGTAAGGCACATCAGCAAGGTGACATAAAAAACTTGGAGTCCTGTTTTCCAGAAGATGCACATATCAAGTAAATTGCTGCATTCTAGCATGTATTTTTATGAAATACATCTTCTGAAGCAGATTTCTTACATTTGCTAGATGAAAAAGCCCTTGCTTGCATGAAAGTAAATATTTAAGACAGACAACTTGTAAAAAGGACACAACATTATACTGTAAACATACCCGCCTGTATTCCTGATAATCCATTTTTATTAAAACTGGGAAATAAAAGTAAAATTCACAGTTAAATTACTTTCTACTGTTTCTAGGGGATACTCTTTACATTCCAGTTGGTTTTACTTTTTTGTTCCTATATCCATTTTCAGTGTTGTTGTTCTAGACTTGCATAACTTTCAGGGAAAATTTATTCCCAAACGTAAAACCTGTATGGATTTTACCTTTTTTATATTTAATAACATTTAACTGTATGTTAGCCTTTGAATCACTTTCCTTTCCAGTGAATCCAGATTCTGGGGCTAGAGCTGTGTTAGAAGAGAATGTGTTTAAAGGGGGGAGCCCTTCATATCTGTATCAGGGGGTTCTTCAGTAATACAGCTAAACCAGGAGCATGTGCAGTTTACTTGGTTCCTTGGGATGTGATGAACAACCACCTACAATGCACATGCTTACTAAATGGTGCAGATTTTCTGGAGAATTGATTAAACTGGTTCTTTTTAACTAACACACATTTTAGTTATGCACGGGCATGTATTAAGTTTTTGTTTGAGGTTTTCTTGAAGGAAGATGGGGAACAAACATTCAGCAATGCAATCAGGAAAAAAAAAAAACTAAATGACTGTGTTGACAAAACATTATTATTTGACAAACCATTCTGAAGAGTGACTGCCTTCTGTTTTAGTTCTCTATTAAATGTCTGAAATATTTGAGCAAGTTGTTCCTTGTGTTCTTTTGCAAGCTTACTTCCTCCACCCACGTCGCACCCCCAACTAAAGTATGTTCATCAAATTGCTGGGTTGGAAAGGTTTGTAATGAGTTCTTTGAATTGTGTGTTTTCCTCCCTCCATATCCCACTTTTGAACTTCATCTCCTATTAAATAAAGCAAATCTCAAACAAATTAACTGTCAAACAGTTATGCTCCATCTCTTCAATCTGCTTCTAGGTTTTTCAAAGGCAAGTGCTGCATAGGTAAGGAGATGTCATGGTCCTCTTCCATCGATGTAGGAAGATAGCAGATATGATTGCCTGAAAAAGCAGACCTAACCAGTGCAAGCATGGCTTTCGCCCAGTCACACATTATGGCAGCTAGAAGGCATCAGCATAGTAGACTCATAATTGAAGTGGATGAGTACAGCTCCAACCCCACACAGGCTTTCACGTTCTACAACATTAACCAGGGACGTTTCCAGCCCCCACATGTGCAAATGTAAGTATTATGGTTTTGTTACTGCTCTAGCACAGCCTTCTGAATTGTTTTTGCCTTGTTGATATGGTATTTGATGGACCAGTCAAAAAGAATGCAAAGAACACTGCTTTGCTGCCTTTCTAGTAATAATTACTATAGTGATACAAAATCAGGCCATTTGGAAAGTGTAAGTACTTTGTTAAAGGGTGGGAGAAAGATCATTCCAATAGCATAACTTTAATGCATAATAGTAATAAGAAAATAAATGATCAACAAGCAGTGCTAATGAAATAAGAGATTGTACAAGGCTGATACTTTCTGCAATCTTAATAGTTGTTCGTTTGCATTGTGCACTTGCTTATTGATGTAAATAGCTGTTAAAATACCAAGCCCATATCTGTACAGCAGATATTGTTTGGTTAGTTATACTACAGCTGCATACAAAGAAAAAATGACATCAATAAGTAAAATGGTGTGGGCACCCATCCGACAACTTACTTTCATACCAACATGCTGAAGATGCCAAGTGCTTAAAGAGTAATTAAAATAATGTGTTTGTTTCTGACTTATAATATAATGACAGCATTCGTAAAATTAACTAAATGATTTACTTGTAATATGAAGTGGAGGATTACAATTACAAAATGAAACTTGCCATAAAGTTTAAAGCCAGAAGGAAGAGCAAAACAGTAAACCTATTACAAATAAATTAAGTATAAAATTTTACAGTAAAATATTTTTATAGGGAATAAAAATGTCTGCACCATTTTATTGTGTTTATTAAAGAGAAAAGCAGCCTTATCTTCAGATGAGAAGACTGGTTTTCTTTTTTTTTTTTTTTCTAAAGGAAACCTTTTTTTCTTTACCAAGACTGAATAAATAATCACCCCATTCACATTTTTGGTATTTAAAATGAATTCATAATTTCCAAACATAAAACATGATTTCTGCATTTGAAAAAAGTCAGCAATTATGAGTGGTTGAATGGTGTGTGACTGTTTAGTGAATGCTCATGTACATTCTTTGGCATAAAGATACTGTGTTAAAAAAATCTGGAGGCTAACATACACCAGGATGGTGAGCAAACAGTCATCTTTTGGGGGCAGTATATTAGTTTATAGTCTGTGTTTGGGGCTTTTAGGTACTACTGAAATGCAAACAGTAAAATGAGTTTGAGTGTTAGCACTGGGAAACATCTTTTGTTTATAGAGCTGGCAAATAGTAGCAGAAGTACAAACAAACAAATGTGGGTTCAGAAATACTTCAATAAATGAAAAAAACAAATGCAGGTTGCTTTATTTGTCAAAGCTTAGCCATTCTTTGTGCATACTCAGACAGTTCCTGGGCACTCATGAATTTGTTCACCAGCCCTAAAAGCTGAGTGTTTTTCACTGAGCTGAAAATAAGTTATTTATTAGTACCTACTTTGTACTCAACAATATGCTGCTTAAATTTCTAACCAGTAACAAATCATATTACCAGAGGGCTTAGAAAATCAACTGCACAATAGAAGTTCAGAACCTAAGCAAGTAGCTGAAAATAAGCTATCCTTAGAAAATAGTTCTTCAGAATAATTTAGCAATATCTTATGAATGATTAATACCATTGAAAAAGCTTGTGCAAATAGAAAAACAGGCTAAATCAATTGAAATATCTACCACAATCTGACCTGTTCATTTCTTGGAACAGAAATTGCAAAGAATGTTTCTGAATACCAGCAGGATTTCTTTTGTCTCCTATGACTGAATAGAACAGTGACAAAGAAGGGAAAAGTATATACAAAAAGTATAACAAAAGCACGTTTTATTCACATAATTATGGGTGAAATTTTAGCCCTGCTTTAGTCGATGCAAGTTTTGTCATTAACTTCAGAGAGCTGAGGGCTTTGCTCTGTCTGTATGGATAGCTCAAAATAACTACATTGGTGATGTTACAGGCAATCACAGACTTCAGACCTTTTCACATCTGAGCTTGTGTAAACTAATTGAACTGCAGTTATTTGTTGTGCTTTTCTTCCGAATTCAATCCTAGAGCTCTTCCTTGGTCCTCAGTGCAGTTCTATACTGTGTTCAACTTTTTATCATCCATAACATACTAACAGCACTTTCCTAGTCCTGTTATAGTCCACCATTCCCATGCTTGTGAGATGACTGGGTTGCCAGTGATGAGAAGGGTGGTAAATACTGACATTGTTTTAATGTCCATCAGTTGTTCCTAGAAAGTTCCTGTCATGTTTCTTTGGGAAACTTCACTAAAGTCTAATGTAAAAACTAACCTTTATTACTGCTTTTTCTCTGAGGTTTTAATTTCATTTTTCAATTTCTCTGCAATTTACCTATTGCTTTAAAGAAAAACAAAAACATTTGCGTGAAAATAATCAGATCTTTCTTCCTCTGCTCATGCTGCAAGCAGTGCACTGCATACCTCTTTCCCATGAATATTCTCTGGTCCATTGTACAAGCCCTGAAAGTTAAGCATACTTCAGCAACAGGAAAATGCTGTCCATACTTTCCCCCTCCCCATCCAAACTATAAGAAAAACCATCTGTATTAGGTGCTGTGTAGGTTGCTATGGTGTGTCTCTTGTTTTTCATTCAGCTCCAGAGAAGTAACGAGGGAAATGGATCCCTGACACCCAGCTTGTGGCTGTTCTGTACTTTGAAAGATTTCAGAGTGAGAAGCAGCAATTGCTTTAAAGACTACCCTATGGTGAAAAGTCGATAAGTGGTCTCTTAAATCAGTCCGTATTCCTGGTTTGTGCCAGGGTAATATGCATAATTCAAGCCAGGCTTACTGGTATGACCTGTAGCTCACTTTGCCAAGTGCTGGGTAGGGACAGCAATAATCAGAAGTTTGTTTACTGAACCAATGTTTAATCTTTTTAACTTCAGTGGCTGTAACTGTAGCCAGGGTCAGCTCCCCTTCTTTCTTCTCTAGTTGTCCCAATTCATTTTGATGAGGAACTCTGTGAACTAAACACAGCACCCTTTCACATAGCTTGTATCTTAAGACAACCCTCACTCACTCGTTTGAAACCCACCATTCTCCATCCTTTGGTACCATCCATGGTACCTCCACTCACCAGCCATGGAGCTCCCTCTGTGCCATCCCTCATACCTGCAAAAACAGAGGCATTCTTAACATGCAGCTCAATTGTTTGAGATTGGGATCTGCCTACCCCACCAGCCACGCACATAGTGTTGTGTCTCCACGCGCACAGTTGCTGTGTCTCAGGGTCCAAACATTCCCCTCTTTTTCATCTGAGTTTCACAATTTCCACTGTGCGCATACTTACATGTATGACCAGCACATACATACTGTTCTTTGGGTATGATCACGTGGGTATGAACAAATATACTGTGTTCATGGGGTGTGATCTGATCACAGCTAATTTTACACGTTATCTCACATATGGGTATTTTCTTATCAGAAAATGTCACTTTAGAGAGAATGCTGTAAGGTACTCATAATGGTTTGTCCAGTGTTCCTGTAAAGTAAAAAAAAAAAAAAAAACACTCATGAATAGCTGATGCTTAGTATAATGGCTTAATTAAAACAAACAAACAAACAAACAACATTCCACTTCTTCATCCTAAAACGTAGGAAAGATGGGTACAAAATAATTTATTCATACCCTAGTTTTGTAGTTGCGTTGTAGAAAATGCTAAAAACTTTTTTTTTTTAATTATTTATTTTAAATATATAACATGATTTGAATGTTTTATATTTTATTCACTTGTCTAGTAAAGTTTTCAGGAACACCTCAGTTTACCTGTCTATAAATTTACTAGAATTATTCTTTTACTTAGTGAAAAGATCGTGTGATTAAAGATTATCTTATATCTTTCAATAGTTTCTATTGAAAATTACCTGAGTCAGTAGACCTACTTTTTTTGAGAGTCTATTTATATAACAGTGAGATCTTGAATTGAAGCGCAAGCAGCAAGGCATGTATTATATACTGCAACAATAAACAGAACAAAACTAATTTTGTTTCTCCTTTCAAAATAAACATTTTAAAAGTAAAATAATTCATAACATTTCTGTATACCTCTCTGGTTTCTAGTGACATAAATATGACTCTTCCATCTCTGGATTTTTGATTTTATTTCACCAGAATTCCCTAATTGGAATAGCAGATATGGTTTAGCTGCATATGGATACATTTGCTTCTGTGTATTGTAACAAAATATAGATTGAGGGTATAAAATTGAACAAGTTGGAAATAAGTATGACTGATACTGCAGAGAGGTGTTCTCTGCTTTTCTCTCCTAAATCATAAGTAAGTCTCATCAAATTGGATCAGATCTTTTCCTCAGCTTAGAGTAGTGAGATTGGGCTTTGAACAATGGAGCCTCACCCCTCAAAGCATCTGATTTCATTTAGTATAATTAAGCCCAGAAAGTTGCCACATTTGTCCTGACAATAGTCAGGACTGAACGTACATTTACAGTTGTTGTCAGGAGAGTTCTTATCTTACTTTGCATTACCACACTGAAACGTATCTCCAAAATGTGTTAATTAAATTTGTTGGAATAATATAACTTGCAGAAAAAAAGTTATAATTAAAAAATGCATTTAAATATATTTATGTATCTAAAATAAATCTTTTCTCTGTGTGCTATGTAATCATATTTAAACAATGAAACAGGATAACACTGTTCCTTTGAAACTGTCAATGCCTTTGATTTATTTGTATTTGTTTCGGAGTTGCTGCCGTAGTTCAATTTCTTTTCCTTAATCTCTTTAAATTAATACAGCAACCCAGCAAATACTGAAAATGTTGTGATGTGAACATCAATAATTTTTACACCTCCCATTAGTGATAGATTTGTTTTAATAAATCCGTTCCATCAGACATATCTAGAAGAACGTGTAATCTTTTGTAAAGGTAAAAATTGGTATTAGAATTGCAACGTAGACACTAAGAAGTTCATAAGTAGTTTATAACCTTGTTATAACACATTTCCTGCAGGGTTGATCCAGTGCCCCATGATGCTCCCAAACCTCCGGGATATACTCGTTTTGTCTGTATTTCTGATACTCACTCGAGAACTGATCCCATCCAAATGCCATATGGAGATGTGTTAATACATGCTGGTGATTTTACTGAGCTGGGACTTCCTAGTGAAGTAAAAAAATTCAACGAGTGGCTAGGTAGGTATCGAATTCTGTGTGGATTTGAAAGTAAATTTGTTTACTGAATGTATCTGCCCCTTCTGCCTCCCAGTAAAAAACATTGTACAGTCAGGAATTATGAATATTAATTTGTCTTTTAAATTGGAATGGCAATGAGAAGGAATCACTTTTTTTTTTTAACAAGTATTTTTGCATTTTTCCAACTGAGCAAATAAGATTTGTGAGACTATTCATCTGTTCTGCCTTCACACTCTCAAGTGTACATTAAGCAACTTTGTGGTGTTAGCAACAATTTAAGTCAGTAGGCCTTTAATGATTTACATAAAACCTCTTACATACATTGTTATGGCTTTGCATCCCTGGAAAAAAAAAGTTATTGTGACTGAAAACATTTGTCGGTTTAACCCCAGAGGCTCATAGTTTTTTTATCTGGGGCTCAGCTGCACTGCAGCGATGAATTCCAAACAAAGCAAAACATGTGCCTGTGGTTGCTGTCTTGGATGTAGCAGACCAGATGCAGATGCCTTCTGTAGGCAACTGTTGGCATTGGTAACTGAAATTCTGTTCTACTGGGCAAGAGAGTGGTGATTTACATGTACTTTACATGTACATGGTAAAAAAAAAAAAAAAAAAAAGTAAAAACTGGAAATCATACACTGCATCCAGACAAAAACCCTGATCTGTATTGTTATCAAAAACAGGGTGAGAGGAAATGAAAGACTTCGGAAGAGTAAGGACAGAGTTTAATGGTAATGGATTTTAGTTTTTGTATTGGTTTCATTTCCTTTAGTTTATGCATTATGCATTTTCTGACTTTTTTTTTTTTTCCTCTTTTTTGCTTCATGTTACAGCATTCCCCACTAGAAAGGCACAAAGCTGACAGACACATGTAGGCTGAAATGGGGTATAAAGAAAGGCAGTACGTAACAATTTAAGCAAATATTTACTAGCAAATAATTATTAGTTAAGACTGATATTTACTTCAGCTTGGAAACCCAATAATATGCCCAACATGGAGCAATTGTATTGTTCTGTTGCACTCAGTTATGGGCAGTCTGCAGGGGTAGCACACTCTGCTATTGTGCCCTCTGCTCTGTCTCTGTCCCCAAATAGAGCAGGTCTGCTGTACAGCAGAAAGCAAATAATCCTATTTTGTAGCTCTCTACCATGTATTATACTGAAAATAGCATAGAAAGATAATACAAACCATATGGTTATCCATCCTAAATAATATCTATTTATCTGTTAGTGTGGGAAGGAAAGTGCTTTGGGACATCGCTAGCAAGCAAAGGTGGGGCTACACACATTACTCACTGAACAGTTTTTTTCTCCCTAGTTCTCCGTCTGCCTCCCTGCTGGTCACAGCTGTACAGTGTTCTGAAGAAGTCCTTAAACTGAAATCCTCTCAGTTTGGTCAAGAGATTTCCCAAGGCATTTCTGTGATGGTCTCTTCATCATGTTTGTTCCAAAAGAAGGCCTAATTTTCTGACTTTTTAAGGCATCCTTCCAATTTCATGGTAGCATGCAGTTCGGGAAAAGGTGATCTGTGTGGTTTGGGATATATTTTTGCAAGAACATCACTGAGATACGTGAGGTTAAGAAGTAACAGATCTTTCTAGCTCATTAGCAATTTGAAAAAAATGGAAACATTCAACTCAATTTTTGAATTCTGAAAAATGTAATAGAAGCATAGTTTGGAGTCACTAAACAGGCTTCATTCAGCTGGCATTTAAAGCTTTGTTTCAATTCAAAAGTGTAAGCTTTTTTTCAGTTATGCTCAATAACATTTTAAAATGAAAACTTTAGCTAATAAATGAACAACTTATGAATTCACAAATACTTTAAATGTTTGCAACAATCATTAGGATGGTAGAATGGTTAAAAGTGTTCTCTTTAAGAAGAATTTTCAAAATTTTTGCAGGTTACTCATTTTTCTGTTAAAGGTGCTAGTCCCTGACAGTTTGGATTTTTCTAGATAGCTGTTTCCAGTATTTGCCATGATTTTCTAATTATAACTCACACAGCCTATCCAACCTTCTCCTTCTTCCTTGTGTGAGCATTTTACTAGTTCCTTGAGAAAGTAATTGAGAGACTGGCCAGGACTTTTACTTTCTGCCTCATTCTTATCTGTTGCCAACAAATTTACTGGTATTCTCCTTCATGCCATACTGCAGGGCTAGCTTTCCCACATGGTTATTTTGTTCTGTTTCACATATATGTCTTCTGGCATCAGTGGACTACAGCTTTGTTTATGCCTTGGAATAAAGAGTAGAATATTTTTATGCCTTCCCTCAGCTTCCTTTTAGGCACTAGATGCATGTCCTACTTCTTCTAATAGACCATATCTTTATGTGTAGCATTTATTCCTCCCTTTTGGCCTTCTGTTCTATCATATACCCTTGGGTCTCTGCACTCTAGTCTATCAGTGTGCTTCATCTATCAGGAGGCCCTTCAGCAAGTTCGGATTTTATCTTTCTGCTCTACATAAAATGTCTGTTGCTGTCTGATGTGAAGTATATTTTACATTACCATCATTAACTTCTGTGAAACTTATGGTTATATTGAGCACATGCTCAAGTGTTATGCTAATAGAGGCACATTGGCTTGCTGAGTCATACCCTAAAATATGTTATCTCTTTTTTAGGATAACTGTATGTGGGTACCCAGGAAGGCTAGATGGTATTTCTCTGTAGCGCAGCATTGTCTTTGTCTTCCTTGTTTGCCCCTTAGTCACCTACTTTTATACCTTTTATTCTCTCACTTCTACAGCCCTCCACTTCATTTCATTTCAGTTCATGCTTCTCAGTAATCAGTTGTTTTTTTTTTCCCTTTTTCTTTTTCTGAAGCCTTCCCCCCACCTTTCCAGGGAGGGATTTGAGGTTTTACCAGGGCTAGGCTGATGCCCAACTGTAAGGAGGAGATAAAGGGCTGTTGGTAACTGGATGTGGATATTTTCTCAGCTTTAGATAGGTGGTCCAAAGACTTCCTTAGCCACAACGTTACTGTGTTTTCAATAAACATTTACAGATTTTTCTTCTCTGAGTTTTTTAACTGCCTTTTGAATCTGTGCAAATCTTTAATGCAGACATAATCTTGTGGCAGAGAGTTCAACAAAGTAATATGGACTGCGTGAAGAACTCTTTATGTTTTTAATTTTTAATTTGTCATCCACTAGTTTCATTTGGTATTTCATAATACTGGAAGTATTATGTATTTGGTATTTCATAATACTGGAAGATGCAAGTGAACAATTCCATTCTTCATTTGCTCCAGAATTTATAGGCTCTTCCCATATCTACCCTTCAGATATTTTTCAGGATGAAGGCTGTTTAGAAGTCCTTAAATGCCTTTGATCATCTGTATCTCTCTTTGTATATCTTCTTGTTCTTTATCTTTTTAAAAGGTGGAGAGACTAGGGCTGCACATGTACTGATTTATGCCCTGTCATAATGAAATTTCCTGTTTTGTTCTCTTTTCTTTCTAATGTTGTGGATTATTATTTTCATTTTTGACAGTGACTGAACAGTGAGATAGCTTTTTCATAAAATTGCCTGTTATAACTCTGTAAACTTTTTATTTTTGAATGGTAGTATCTATTTCAGAATCAATCACTGTGTATCTACAATTGGGCTACTTATTCCAATACTTACTGTTCTGCTTGAATTTATGTTCAGCTTCATCTGTTCTCTTATTGTCCAGTCATGAAGTACCATGACATACTTTTGCAAGTCAGGTTTCCATTTTGCTACCCTTATTCGGGGTAGCTTATTGAAAGAAGGGGAAAGGGCATGAATAGTCAGTTTACAGAGTTTGCCAATGGTGCCAACATGGTCATTTCCTTCCCCTCTTTTTCCTGAATTGACCTTTCTCCTGTTTTTATATTTCTCCTTTTCCTTTCACTATATAGCTTATTTTCTGAATGTACTTTTCTTCCAGATTTGTAAATCCAGTTATTGAGAATCAGAAAAAAATGAAGAACAAAACTTGTGTTATGGTAGGCCTGGATGGGAGGCCATGAGGACAGTGAAACTTTCTAGTGATGTTATAAGGATGGGTTGTTTGAAGTTTTGAACATACCCTAGTTTTCCAGTATGTCCAGGAGATTTTAATAGCATCACTTTAAACAGCTGAAAATAATTCAACTGAATTGTTTTTAAAAATACACTAATCAAGGCTAGATAAGGTAGGATATATCATGCTTGCTATGCTTGCTAGCTAACTTTGTGCTAATATTTGTCATTATTTTTGTTACTTATTCTCAACCTGCATATAAATCAAATGTTCTATAGGGCAAGTACAAAGACAAATGTCCTGCTTTGATGAACTCATCAAAAAATGACTCCAAAACTATCTGTTCTGTTTGTCCCGTACTGTTGGCACTGGAAATTGCCTGCTTGGCTCAGTTGCTCTTGTAATTCCCTTTGCTCAAGACTGTAATATCATTTCCAAATGTTGTATACTATAGGATCCACTGTCACTTTGAGATTGTGGGTAACTGTCCTGGAAATTTAACTAAATACCTGATGTGTGATATATACTCCAACGCATACTTTTATATTCTCCCTGAGAATTACCTTCTGTGTATGGATTGAAAAGATTACTTAAACTAACACATTTTATAATAGTTGTTTCTGTGTGTTTGTTTGAGATTTTTCAATGTCAAATATACTCTTCTTATTTGAAATTCAAATTCAAGCTAAACTTGAAAAAAAAAAAGGTAGCTTTGCATTGTAGTGGAAAACAGTAATTAGTTCTTCTGACTATTTTCCTGAAAATACTAATCTTACTTGAGTATCATACATATACATGCACAAATTTGATTAAATTATTTGACTTGCACTTCAGGAATTGACCTGAGCACATGCAGCTCAAAAGATAACATTTTTCTCTCTGACTAAAAAAATGTTTTTAGACTGAAAAATGCCTGCCCAGCTTTAGTAACTAGCACTAGTAGAATCACCTGCTTCTGGTATTAGACTGGAGAACAAAATCATCTAATTTTAATCAATACGCATTATCCCTATATTTAAGTTCTTGATGAAGAGTTAAAAGATATTCAAAAAAGTCCAAAACATTGGACTTAATTTTACTTTTGCTTTTGTGATAAATCTTGTGAAATAGTGGTAGTTATTTATCTTCCTCTCTTAACAGGTTTTAGGTTCAAAAATTGTCACATTTAAAACAGATTAAAATTGTGTTGAAGAAGAAAGAATATCAGCCTCAGAGCAGCAAAAGAAATTAGAATTTATAAACTGTAGTCATGCCATTTTGACCATCGGTAATTACACTATTTTTATGTTAATGCAGAAACCCCTTGAAACGAGTATTTAAGCACTAATTATCTATTTACAAAAGAATGCCTTTGGAAATGCAGTGAGAAACACTGAGCCGTGTAGGGATTTAGAACAGATGTCATTTTTAAAAGACTGGGCATACTAAAAAAGTGTTGTTTTTATCGCATTTCTTAAATGTGTGATGGCTCACATCTAAGGCTCAGACAGTATGGTACAGAAAAGCAGAAAAGTGCACTGCACCAAGCTCTTCCATTATTTCCTGCAGTTCTGAGATTTCATATATTCTGAAGACTTCTGAGCATTAAACTGGCTGCCAGGAGTCTCAAGAAATATTTAAGCTGCATGCCTGTACTGGGAAGATGAGCCAGAGCAACTGCTTTCCAGATACGCTTCCCATGCTAATGATGAGAAGCTGTAGGAGCTCTGGGAGTGGTTGTTGCTAAAGGACTTTTCCTTCATTCCGTCATTCCAAATACATTCCAAATACACTTTTTTCCCACTTTATACTTACATTGAGGTTGCTGCTTTCCACTGTTAAAGCAGAATGTAGCCAGCCTGCAAGATTCTGAGCCTCGGGGATAGCTCATGTAAAAATGGCTTGTGGTTTTCATAAATATTGAGATGTCTGAACTCTCCAGTTTAAGCAAGTGAGTAAATTTATCCAGCCTTATTCTGGACTAGCAGACAAGTGTAGCTTTAGGACAGTGAGACCCAGAAGTGCAAAGAACAGCCAGGGAAGTGAAAGGTCTGGAATATAGTTCTGCAAACTAATTGCCTCTGGCTGAGATACTTGAAGGAGCCTGAGGAAGACAGGAAACCAAATTCTATTTAGTCCTCTTCAGATTTGACAGCCTCTTCATCATTCCCCCTTGTAAAATTGTGAGAATGATGCTTGATCCACCTACCACATGAATGTGTTGGATGATTAATGATTCTCAGTGCAGCACTTTGAACACCTATTACCAAGCACTGTCCACGAACATTAAACATCGTTATTAGTGCTGTGCACCACATACAGTGACATGACACATAGTTCTTTGTAGTCTTCCCTTGCAGAAGGTGACAACTGGTAGATACTGAAAGCACCTCTGTGGGATCTGAAGATGTGAACAGGAATCTGTCTCAGGGTGTGGAGAGATCCATGTAGGAAGTCTAAAGTATTTTTGTTATTTTTTAACATAGTTCTCTATTTCCTTTGCTTTCATTGTTCCCAGATACATGTTGTAAACCAAAACTAGAATACTCTAAAGGGCAAAAAAACGGTTGTAGAAATTTATATTCTCAGGTTTATTATTTAATACTATAACTTTTCAGAAAATAGCAAAAAATATATTTATGAAAATGAACCCCATGGTTTATGTAGTTGGGGATTCTCAAGCCATCAATTGCCATAATCCAAGGGGGCATATCAAAGGAAGGTTCAGCTGAGGCAAACCTTGCAGTTGTGCATTTTTTTTGATATCTGTTACTGACCACTAGAGGATGGAAAATATAAAACTACATAATCTTGTGATGAGACTCAATGCAGCTACTCTCATGGTGTAGTTTGCAGTATTCATGGGGTTGGTTCTGTGAAATTACTAGGTTATTAAATAAACGAGGCTAAAAGAAAGCCATATTCCCTTTAGAAGTAATTTTGGCCAATTATTATGCATGTGTGTTTGTATAAAACACAGTATATCAAAGAATTTAAGTTAGGCTATTAGCTGTTTGTTTGTTTTTATTTTTATTTTTTACCTTTATCTACTTAGTTAAAGAAATCCTGGTTTGCAAATGTGAGCAATATTTTATGTGTTTGTTGTTTTAGTGTTTGACACAATTACTGACTTTTACAATGCAAGAGTGTCTTGATCTTGCAGGTTATAGATGGTTTAGTGTTCATTTACAATATTATTCCAGATTACACACCATACAATAAGTATGTTAATGTGAATTTCCCAGATGTCAGCCCCAGTGCTTAAACACAGAACTGTCAAAGAGATGCTAAAAAAAGCAATCTGAGACAGTTATGCAGTCTTTTTACTATATCACTCACTGCTGTATTCTAAAAGGTTGAAATGAGAGGGAGAAAGCATTAAGTGGGCACTTACATGTTTGTCACTGCTTTTAATGAATACTAAAAATTCTGCTCAGTACAATACTAGGAGAGAAGCAAAGCACATCTGCTTGTACAAGTTGGCATTTATCTCTGTGAGCTGTAAGTTGATAACAATTGTAAGCTAAAAAGGAGGTCACTGGTTGGTAAAGATGCCTAACCTCTTAGTACAAGAGGAGTCTGGAGTATAAACATCATGCATTTGCTTTTGAATTATTTGCAGTCTTTACCTAATATAAGGAGAAGGCTTGCTGTTAGAATGGGATGAACCTTTAAGCATACAGAAATATACTTTGAATTAACTCTCATGCAGAGAAATAGCAAACTAAGACACATCGCTCAGTGCTTTGCATTATGCAGTTTGTAGTTCAGTGACAGTCCCCCAGCATTTCAGATTATTTTGTAAAAATTATGTTCACCATTAAAGGACCTGCTGTAGTTTAGAAGTTAAGAATTGCTGTAATAAAATTCTAATTGGTGTATAAGACCACAAATAATTAGATGTTCAGTTGATTTTCTTAATTGGTAATCTACAGTAATGAGAGGAATAAAAAAAGATGTTACTAGCTAAACAAATATACATATATATTCTCATACACATTATATTACCAGAGCTATTAACAGATTCTTATATTAACCAAACAAAGGCTAAGAATCTGTCTGAGGAGTGCTTGCCACAACTGACAAAAGCCAGTTACGTATATATATAGTTAAGAAGTTATTAAGGTGATAACATCTTTCTGGCTCAACACCATAATAACAATAATAATAATAGTACTACTACTAATAATGTGTACGAAACAAGTGATACACGCACTGACCGATGCTTAGCCTATCCCTGAGGAGCCAGCCCCCCCACCCTGGCTAGCCACCTGTATATATTGTTTAGCATGACGTCAGATGGTATGGGATACCCCTTTGGCCAGTTTGGGTCAGCTGTCCTGGGACTGTCCCCTCCCAGCTCTTGCTGCACCCCCAGCCTGCCAGCTGGCAGGACAGAGCGAGGAGCTGAAAAGTCCTTGGCTTGGTGTAAGCACTGCTCTGCAACAATTAGAACATCAGCATGTTATCAGCACTCTTCTCATCCTAATCCAAAACATAGCACCCTACACTAAGAGGAAAAATAACTCTGTCCTAACTGAAACCGAGACATGGTATTTTAATGATTTTAATATGGAAGGCTGTTCAGATAACATTTTCCAACTAAGTCTAGTTGTAGTTCACTAGGTTACAGGGTTATTTTAGCAGCAGCTTCTCAGATGTGGAGAACAGGGAGATTCCTGGTCTTCAGCAAAAATGACTGTCATGAGTTGGCTAGTCAAAATAAGAAATCAGGATAAAAATGCAGCTTTCTCCCAAATTCCCCAAATTGAAAACTTAACTTTTGTTGTTGTTTGAAAATACATCTTTGGCTCCCATAGCATATGTTCTTGAATGTATTTCTTGGCGCTCCTGAAGGGCAGATCTATTTCGTACATGTTTGCTGCCTTAATTTTACTGGGGAATTAATTTTGTTCTGGATATGTGCACAGAATTTCTGTGACAGATTAATTTTCTTTAATATCTTTGTATACGTAGTGTTTCTGTATTAAAACTGAGTTTGTAACCTGCCCACCAGGAAAGCCATATTCTAGCATCAAATGTTAATTGGTTATCAGCTGGGTATTTAGTCCTACTCATCTGCTAAATGGATAGTACAAGAAACTTATACTGAAGTTAATGGAACATACTCTCTAGTCCTGTTAAATAGCTTGTCTACCATAGATTTGTTCTGTTAGAATCACAACACAAAATGAGTATTTAATTTGTTTCAGCATTACGGGCTCTTTAAAAATTCTTCTTCATTTTCCAGTGTGGACTTGGAGACACAAAAGATAGAGAGGACCTGTGGAGGTCATCGAGTCCATCCTCCTGTTTGAAGCAGCTCTAGTTAAAGTAGGCTGCTCAGAGCCTTGTCCAGTTTAATTTTGAACATCTCCAAGGATGAAGATTTCACAGCTGCTCCAGGCACCTGTTCTACTATTAGACCTGTTCTACTGTTTGACCATCCTCATGGTATTTTTTTTTTCCTTAAATTGAGTTCAGGAACTGGATTTAAGGAAAACAACTCAGTAGTTTTCTTGAATGAGGTTACTCCATCCTAGGTGCAGGCCTTTGCATTTGCTTTTGATAAAGTTTGGTGTTTCTGTCAGCCCATTTTTCCAGCTCATTTTTTCAGCTTTTGGATATTCCTTAGTATAGCAGACCTGTCTTTCGCTTTGTTGGCAGATCTATGCCCCTAATTTTGTGTTGTCTGCAAACATGCTGAAAGTGCACTCCATCTGATCATCCAGGCTCTTAGTAAAGATGGAGAACAGTGCTGGTCCCAGAATTGTTGGCTGAGGATAACTATAGTGACTGACTGCCAGCTGGACTTTGTACCATGGATTCTGGCCCTTTGAACCCAGTGACCCAGCAGTATTCAACCCACCTTACCATCCATCCATATCACCAATTAAGCTATAAGAATGCTATGAGAGTGTCAAAGGCTTCGCTGAAGTCACAGTGAACAAAACCCAGTGCTCTCCCTTATTGATGGAGCCAAACATGTCCTCTGAGAAAGCAATTGTGTTAGTCAGGCATGATTTGCCTTTGTTAAATCAATGATGGATATTCCCTCTAACCTTAACGTGCTTAGAAAATGACTTTGTGGGTGATTTGTTTAATAATTTTCCTAGGCCTGCTGGCTGGTAATTCCCCAGATTCCTCTTCTTGCCCTTCTTGAGGATGGGTGGGACATCTGCCTTTTTCTAGACATTGGAAACTTCTGTGGTATATCTGATTTTTCAAAGATGATAGACAGCCTGTGTCCATCTATTGCAACACTCCAGCTGCAAGCTATCCCACTATGTCTCCATAGCCTCAGAGATGTCACAATGCTCCACTGTGTGTGGAATTCTCCTTCCTCCTGGTAGTACTCCATGCTGTGTGCCTGCATATAGGTACCTGAGAAGAACCACAGTCAGGCTGCTTTCACAAGGGCAATGTGAGACCCTTCACCATCCTGTTACTACCCAGCTGCTTCCTCACTGCACCCATGCCTTTGCTTCATGGTATGACAACCCTTCCCTAGCACACCTACTTTAAAACCCTTCCTACTGCATTTCTTCTGAACCTGTTGGCAAGGACACTCTTGACTAAGTTTGCCAAGGGAATCCCATCCCTGCACAATAGCCTTTGCTCTTCAGAAAGGGTACCGTGGTTTTAAAAGGGGGAGCCCTGCTTTCAACACCTGCTGCACAACCAG
Organism: Heteronetta atricapilla; assembly: GCA_011075105.1. Lineage (NCBI taxonomy): Eukaryota > Metazoa > Chordata > Aves > Anseriformes > Anatidae > Heteronetta > Heteronetta atricapilla. The sequence continues at coordinate 74,209,608 of CM021731.1, read as the reverse complement.
ATAGTGACTATGGGATGCACTCCCTCCTGCCTGAGCTGTTGAACCCCTAACTTGGAGGATTGAGTTACCACTGGGACTCCATCCCCTTCACCCCAGGGCTGTTAGTCACCCTTGATGCATTCAGGGTCATTATGATGGTGGTGTTGGTGGCTACATGGCTGAGTGGTAGGGAACTTTATTTAGCATATGGCTATTTTTGAAAGAAAAAGGAAAACAGATTAGCAAATGAAAATGCTACTCAGTGCTTTTAGTAAGGCTTGTTTTCATGGAGCTTGCAAATGAAAGACAAAGGGACCCCTCTGCACTGTAGCCTTTGGTAGGAATCATTCTTGCCAAAGCCAGGAAAACCTTCATGAGTGGAAATGGAACATTCTCAGCTCAGTTTGTTGAAAAAGGGACAGGAAATGTTCCTGATGTCATTTCTACCCATCTTGCCATTAGCATCTATGAGCAGGTGTGGGAATAAACTGATCAAACTAGAAGTGTTTGAATGATCTCTGATCAAGAGCTGCTTGCACAAAAAATAATAGATGTAAAAGTGGTTTTTCTCAAGTTATGGGCACGTCTAGAAACTCAGGCTGTAGAACAGTTGTTGGGCTGTGTGCTCTTGGAGAGGTCTTGGTCCTAGCCAAGGATCAAACCAGGGCTAGAAATTGTGCCATAGTCTGTGCCTAGAGTTGGAAAACCATATATTTGTGTCGGAAGGACATACTAGAATAAGAAAATACAAAGTAATTTAAATCTAACAAGAAAAAGTAAAAAGCTGTAGGTCAGAAATAGGAAAGAAAGTTGCTGCTCTGAGGTAGTTTTCAGGTAAATATCGATCAGATATTGTTAATGTTTTGTGGATCTTTAAACTGTAAAAAGCAGTTGTAACATTAGCGGTTTCTCAGGATTGTGCTCACACACCATGTTGGATTGTGTTACTGCTAAAGTAAGGTGGTACTGGTACCTCTTAGGTCAGTGGTACGAGGATTGTGCCTTTAGTGCAGCAAGATGGATAGTATTCGGTCCTGACTTCTGCATGTGGACTAGCCATATTGGTAAGTACTCATCATGCTGGAAGCAGGGAAGGTAGGAAACTTGTCAATAATATCATGGTCTGATAGCTGAGAATCTTTGTCTGTACCCATTTAATTGAGGTCTTATACATATAGTTCATGACAGCGGTGCCCAGGCAAAAACAAGGTTTCAAAGATTTCCTTCTAAGGTTAACTTTGCACTCTGAGTGTGCCTGGTGTAAAAAATGAAACATATTCATAAGTCTTCAAAGGACAAAGTTGAAGCAAAATACTGTTAAATTCATGTGCAAAAAATAGCAGAAAAATACCTCTGTGTGTTAGACAAAAAATAAGATTTAAAGGGTAAAGAGAGCTTGTGGAGACAAAGAGAGGGAAATAGTTTAGCAAGCTGCCACCTGGTATGGAATGAAAGGAAAAGAAAAATCTGAGTTGCAAACTCATCAAAAACAGAGTTGTTAATTGAAAAGCTGTCAGACCTGTAACTTGCGCAGTGCTTCTGACCACCACAATGTACATTTAGAGTAATTTGCTGATTTACCTAAGTAACATCCACAGACAGCAACATGACGTAAATACATTAGTGGAAGCAACAATGATAACCAGCTCATACAGGTTCTTGGCTGCTAGATGGATGGATCAGATGAACTGAAAAAGATTTACACAACAGAATAGAAATGGAATTGTTAACAATATTGTGGAATGCGGGATTTCTCTTTCTTTTCTTTCTTTCTTTTTTCTTTCTTTTCTTTCTTTCTTTTCTTTCTTTCTTTTCTTTCTTTTCTTTCTTTCTTTTCTTTCCTTCTTTCTTCCTGCCTTCCTTCCTTCCTTCCTTCCTTCCTTCCTTCCTTCCTTCCTTCCTTCCTTTCTTTCTTTCTTTCTTTCTTTCTTTTTCCCCAAGAATGCTCTAAGGCCTGTAGATGCCCATACATATTGCAGCATGTAAATAACATTTTTAACTTAAGTGTGTACCACCTAGAAAACTTGTGGAAATGGAGTACACATCTGCAAAATGTCAAGTGTTTGAGAAGCAAAAAATTGCAATATTTATATTTCACGTAGTCTTCCAGTTAAATAATGGAATCTCAATGTGTAATAATAAATATCCGAACAGAGTTTCTGGTAATACATTTTCTAAAGGCACGTATGTATTGGTTCCACATGAAAGACTGTAAGATCAAATTTCCTAATGCAGGTGTTAGAAGTGCCTGGAAGTTATATTTAGGAGTTACCCATATGTTTTCATTTGTTAGACTGTGTGCTCAGCTACATGGTATCTCCTCTGGATTAGTGCTGTTTGCTCTCTTCTTTCTGGAGCTCTGAATCACACTGTTGAATTTTATCCTTCAGTCCTACTAATGCCAACTTCTGCCTCTGTATATGGTTTGGTAACTTAAATTCTCTAAACATCCTAATTCTGGGTTAGGCTTGGGATCATCACTAAAGGTCTATATTATGTTAGAAATAATACATTTTAAAAAATGATAAGATTGTTACTGTGCCAGGTTGGTCTCTTTTTCAGTAAAATACCTACTACTTCTCCCATTCTCCTGTTCTGACTGTCTTCATCCTGATGCAGATTAATACCACAGAAACAAAGTAGTGAGTGCAGCTTTACACAGTTTCCATCTCTGCTTCCTCTCAGATACATGTGTAAGGTTTCTGCTGATCTTTCTGGGACAAGTGATTGCTGCTTCCAAGTGCAGAGTCCATTTGATAACCAAACTTGGAGTTGAGTGGAAAGTTTCTGTAGCAGTGCTGCTCTCAGGAGAGCCCACATATGTGGGCGTGTATATTCTTGCCTTCAGCAGGAGGTTGTTAGGTTTTTCACTAAATACGGGTTGTAAAATACTCTCAAACATGAGTCATTTTAAATTATAGTCCATGGATCTAATGAAGTCAGTGAGAAAATAAAGAGGAGAAAAACTGGGGACAGAGGCAAACTGTGAGACTCCTCTTGGGGATGTGGAATTCTGACAGCTAAGCCCAAGCCCTGTCTTGCGTGATGGCTTGGTCATTGTATCAGGGCAAAGAGGGCAGCAAACCCCCCTTACTGACCCAAGCCTTGAGTCAATGAGACCTCCTCAGTGCAAGCTGATAATGACCACAGGTCTGGGAGAAGAGAGCTGGGATTATTTTTTCAAGCATTGCGAACATTTTCCTTTGAACCCTAATTTCTGTCACTGAGTTGTCATCACTGTCACAGTAAGTGATACTTGCAACACAAATGGCAACAAAATAGGAGTAAATGCTAGACCAGAATTCTGCAGACCATTATTTAAGGTTGATGAGTTGAAAGTAGTTTCAACACATTAATACTAAGCAAGCTAAATCATACCGTGCCCTGAAAAAGACAGTAATGTCATTTACTTGAAATCACCAGGAATACTGAGTAGGAATATGCTCAATTGTTTCAAATATGGGAGCATATTATAAGAATTGATGATAGTTTATGAGTCTGCCTGTTTTCTTTTATTGGATTTTCTGTAAAACAAGTAATTTATTTTTCACTGTTTCAGGTAGCCTGCCCTATGAATACAAGATTGTGATAGCAGGAAATCATGAATTGACATTTGACCAGGAATTCATGGCTGACTTAATCAAGCAGGACTTTTACTATTTCCCCTCTGTTTCTAAGCTGAAGCCAGAGAGCTATGAAAATGTACAGTCTCTTCTAACAAACTGCATCTATCTTCAAGACTCTGAAGTGACCGTGAGGGGATTCAGAATATATGGCTCCCCTTGGTAAGCAGGTTTTTAAGCATACATAAAAAAAAAAAACATTGATTGCTGTCACATCAGCCATTTCATATGCATTCAGCAATATTTGGATTACTGTGTTAGGAAGAAAAATAATACTTGGTTTGATAAACTTTTATGTAATGTCTTATAATGAATCACTCTCGTGCTGAAATTACACACTTGCATAGAATAGGTATTGTTAACCGAAAAATGGTGGGGAAAAGATAGTTTGCTTCTTAGATTCTTACCCTGGAACGGTTCTCTAATACAGCCCATGTAGTGTTTTTTTCTGTCATAAAATATGTTTTCAACACTTAGTGAGTTTATATAATTACAGGTTAATTTTATTGCAAGGATACCTTCTTTTGACAGTTTCTGTCCTACAGATGATATTTAAGGTTCATTGGTGTATACAGTAGTCATTTAATGGAGCAAGCTTGTTTCAGTATTTTATGAATATAAATTCATATTTTATGAAATAAAATACTGAAGGCATTTCTGCAGTTCAGGCATTATTTCCCTTTAATATCAGATTCTTACTGTTTTACGGTAATAGCTTTTCTCAAGGTATAGTTGAGCTTCTAAATTAAAGTCAACAAATCAGTGGCAACCTAATATTTCATGGGTTTTGCTGTACTGCATAGAGCGAACACTTAAAGCTCCTTGACAGTATCAGAGACAGATGGGTTTTGGCTTCCTGACCCCCACCTTTGACCTCCTATGTACTTCTTTTGTGTTGCTTATGTTTCATTACTATGCTATTTCTGCTAACACAGTTACAAAATCAGGTCTTTCATGAGCATTTGGTATACATTTAAAATAAGTTAAAATGTATTTTTAAAGGCAGGCTTTTAAGGGAATCTGTTACTTGTCCTTGTAAAATCACATCAGGCTGGAATATAGCAAACAAGTTGTCAAACCTGATGCGTATACCCCAATGTGAATTTTCTGTGTGAATAAACTGTGAAATCTCTCTCTCTCTTTTTTTTTTTTTTTTTTTTTTTTTTAAATGAAAACTGGCATTTTCCCATTTGGTTACTTGAGATGGGTGTTAATTTTCTCCAGGCTTATTATTCAACATTTTTCTACATCAAATAATTTCCCTCTTAACTGCACCCTTCTCTCTCTCCCCCTCTTAGATCTCCAAATCTTTCTGTGTGTTTTTTTTTTCAACCTACCCACCTGCTGTGTTGTAGTTCATCTTCTTGTGTCTATTGTGTATTCAATCAATGTACAATTTACTTAATTTTCCAAATTATTAGGGAAGATATAAAAATTTTCCAAATTATTAGGGAAGATGGTATCAGTCCCAATATTAACTTCTGAGAAATGCCACTTGGCATTTCTTCCCATTTTGATGTTCAACTGTAAATACTGTAATTATGCTCTGTTTACAATATGTCTGGCAACTTCATATCTTCATTGCAATATTCGTAACCAGGCACCATATTTCCAGTGTCAGTAATAATTTTCCAGGCAGTAAAGTACCAAAAGTCTCATTAAAGTCTAGATAAATTAAATCAAATCAAAACACTATCTATAGAGCAGCACTAAGTGGAGGCTAAAAGAAACCATTTGAACTTTCTGTGTTTGAATAGGTCTGTAAAAATCTGTTGAGAAAACTTTTTTCCTCCCATTAAACCATAAATGTTCCTGTAAAATCAGAATTGCTACCTTCCCTTTGTGCACTTATCCTGTGATTTTGCACAGGTTGTCCACGATATCTGGCCTGACAATTCATGAAAAAAAAGATTGCTTTTCATATTTCATACATTTATTTATATTTACTGTCATCCTTATTTTTCCTATTCTGTAGTGCTTCAGGTTATATCTTAGGTTCTACAGTACATGTTTTGCAGTGCCACAAACTCACCTCCTACCCCTTATGGTCCCAGAAGGTAAGTGTTGTGGAGTCCTTTGAAGATCTTCAACTACTGCATATGGGAGAAAGTCTTGGTGATGGAACCTAGGCCAACAAAGCTTTTCTTTTTTATTTTATTTTATTTTTTACCAGAAAGACCTGGTACCTACCCATTCTCAAGGGTGTATCTTGGAAAGAGGCACTGTAGCATCCACAGTACTATACATATTGGTGATGCTGCCCTAATGCTGAGAAAGAGAAATGTAGTGGGAATCCACTGATTCCCTTCCTCTCTGCTGATTATTCCAGGGGTCTATGACAGAAGTCTGTGGACAAAAGTCGTGATGATGCTTAACTTTGACTCTGTATATCCCCACATTGCCTGCTTTCCATCTGAACACCTCTCTTCTCCCTTCTCCTTGCTTAGCAAGGTGGTTTGTCGTTTTGCAATTTTAAGCCTTCCTGCACCAGCTCTGTTGGATTAGGCCTGGCGTCATAATCATATAGTTCCAGCCAAATCTTTGTTTGTTTGTTTAGTTTGTTACTATGCAATGCTGAATGAAGTTTCCATGCTAAGCAATGTCATGTCCAGTGAAAACAGCAGCAATAACAACAGTAATAGCAATAAGAAGTTGCTCTTCATTATTCTAATGTGGAATTGGAAAAGTTAGATCAGCCAAACCAATGGTCAGAAAACTTAGAAAAAGTTACTGTGTGGGGGTTGAGCTGCCTGATGGATAAGTTGAAGGCTGTAGTACAATTGCCTAATGAGCACTACTGGTCTTTAGCATTTCTTTTTGTTTCTATACTTCATTTGCCTGGAAAAGAAAGGTGTTTTCATAATCTCTTTGGGAAATTAATCTCAGTTTCTTTATACATCGCAATAATAATGATAAAAACTAAAAAGTACAGAAGTTTGATGTACTTCTTGTGGAGATTTTTTTTTTAATTTTATTTTTTGCATCATCTGCATCATGAAGCCAGTCCTTTAGAAATTTTTTATGAATCTAGTCAAGACTTCAAAGTTTAGAGTTCTGAAATTGTGTAGAACTCAACAAGAAAGCTAAGTTTCATGTAATTGCTTGCTCAGTAACCTAAAATACTTTATTTTCTAGCCTTGAAAATACGTGTATAGTTTTTTGTTGTTTGTTTGTTTTTTTTTTCTTTTTTTTTAATGGATTTGTTTGGTTGGAGAACTCCCAGTTAGAGTTTCTGTTTGTTGTACATGCATGATTCTAATTAGGTAAGCTATCTAGAAATTAAAGATGGGGACCCCAGATCCTGCCTTTCTGATTACAGCCCTGATCCTTTGTCTTACTTCACCCTTTGTAAAAATAAACACAAGCCTTTTTAAAACAGGCTGTTCAATATTTGCAAAGTACTTTGAGAACCCAGGAGTAAGGTCTGAGTGAATGCCAACCAGTGTTAATTTAGTGTTTTTACCTGTAGCCATCTGTGTTTTTATGTGTGACCTATTCAGAATTATAGTTCTGCTTTAGATGTTTTAGTTGCAAAGTAAACCATGAAAGCTTGATTGGTTTGCATAAGGTGCCAGTCTCTAAGGTGCCACTCTCTTTTAACTATATACCATTTGCGTATGGTTAAATATTTTCAATAGCACTAGGGTATTTTGACCTCTATTCTTATCTAAAATTCAGTGGTTATTTTTAATTGCAAGAAGAAATGGTACACTGTCTTGTCTCAAAAACCAAAGCTATAACTCTCCTGGGCTTCAAGGGCAAGATTTCAAGTGCCAGATTGAGCCTCTACTCACTAACAAAAAATTAACTGCCTTAAACATTTATTATACTAGTATTATAATCAAGCAGGAAGCAGCCATTTTGATATTCAAGCTGCAAAGCACACAACCTGCTGTTTAAAAAATAGTATTTGCAACACACTGGTATCTTGGACGATCAGTATAAATGATAGGAGAGAGGAGGATAAAAATATTTGGTACTTCATGAGAAACTTATGAATACTAAGATTTTGAATGTCTCCAGAGCAATCTTGAGTTTTAAGGGTTTTCTGTGGCTACGTTTGGCCAAGGAGGCTGGTGCTCTTGACAGTGCACCACACAGTACTGACTCTCAGGTCTGGATAAGCAGAGGATCAGTAAGAATGCAATGTGTTGCCTTCTAGCTTAGCACAGACACAGAACTGCACAGGTTTCTTTTCCCATATAAAGCCTGGACACCATGATTATTTTTTGTTTGTGTGTTTGTTTGTTTAAAGCTAGTCACAGAAAGATGCAGTCTAGTTTCATCCCAGCAAAACGTAGGAGTTGGCCAGAACACAATACACAGGCCTGGAAGCAATCTTGCATCAATAATTGCCATAGTTGCTATGACTACAAAACAAAGACTTTACTTCCTCAATAGTATTTATTGTAAATTGTTATGTTTCTGATTGGAAAGTACTTTTAAACACCCTAATTCATTCTGGACTGCTATGAGAAAAACCAATAGGTAAAATAACTCAAATACTTATTAAAAAATGCTTCTATAAAATATTCTTGTGACTGTTAGGCCTTCCAAAGCATGAAGCCATTTGTCAAGGGGGAGTTAATTTGTTTTTCAGTAACATGTAAAATCATAATGTATAGATACAATTGCAGCATGCAGGAACAACACAGAGGTGGCAGAGTATCATGCCTGAGGTGCTTTGAAGACTTGGCAGGACAGTCATGGCAGATGAGATCTAGTGAGAGTGATAGGCTTCCCTGAAGTGATGGGTTGGGCTGAAGACCTCCAAAGGTCCCTTTTGAGCAATGTTTCCGTAATTGTAAATGCCACTATGGAGCTAGAACTAGGTATAAGCGTTGATACTGAAATGAACAGGTATCAAAAAAGTCCTTACAATAGGGAGCTTTGCAGTTGATACCAAACTGCTGACAAGCAGTGGACAGTCCAGACAGGTGGTTTGAAGGTCAGAAAGCCAAAATAAAGGTGGAAATCTGAAACTGAATTGTAGCAGAACATGCAGAACATTTTTTTTTTTTTTTGTTTCTGTGATCAGACTGAATATTATATCCATGGGGACATCATTCATGGAACTGTATTGATTAATGATTTTTGAGCGTTTCAGTTATAGATCTTCAGCCTTCAATTACAGTTCATTCACCCCCACAATGTAAGAGTTCTAGTGTTAGCTATAGCTAGAACTAAGATACAATCCACTTGTGCCTTTTAACTGCTAAAGGTTTTAATTGCACAATCACACACTGTTTACACACATACACAAAAAAAACCTGATGCATTCAGTGCACAAGATCTACTGTGCTTTCTGAATGAGGCAACAATGTATTAGTCCTTTTATGCTCATTGTTTAGAAACACCATGTAAAAATAAAGAAATGTAAAGGTGCACATGTGCTTTTGTATCGACATGAGAGCACCTTGCTGAGGTTCATACGTGTATGTGTGGTCTTGAGTGTTGCTACGTCTGCTCTGCTGCACAAGGTTCCAATAACAGGCTGAGACATGGCTGGAGCTTAATAAACTCTGCCGTACGACATGTTTTTTACGTCAAATTTTATACAACTCAGTGAGTAAATAACATAGCTCTGTTCTTCTCCTCTTGCTTGCAATAACTAATGGGAAGACTTTAAAATGAATGAATTGACCACAGATCAATAATCAGAAGTTGTTTGTATCTGGCAAAGGTTATACTGCTGCCCCTCTAATGTCTAATATTATACGTCTGCCTTAAATTTACTGATAAGGTATGCATCTGCAGAAGATCAGTTATTTTGTGTTTATGCTCTGACCTTGCGGAAAATTGCAGGAATTCCAGTGGGATTTTCTATTGCAAGGGGAACTATTGTGCATTAATGGTAAGGGAAAAGTACACCTTTTATATGACATAGCAAGAGAAATGTAAGTGACAGGAAGGAAGGCAACTTCTTCCTACCCACTGAATCTCCGTAATGCTTCTAAGCAGCTGTACAGAGCTGTAGGAGAAACTTCTGTCATCCTGTCCAAAAACAGGCATACAAGGTGGCAGGGGAACCTTTTATTTCTTTTTGATTTTTTTTTCATTTTCAGCCATGTGAAAGAGGAAGGGACAATCAAACCTCTCTTGCCAAACGTGACCATTTCCTTACTCTAAATGACATATTGTCCTGGATAACTTAAAGAAGCCCGTTAGGATGAAATTACTTTCAGACTCATTATCCAGAGAGTAGATTTTTGTTTTGCTTTGATTATCTGGAGGGATCTGTTCCTCTGGAACAGAACCTCATTTTTTTTTTTTTTTTTTTTTTTTTTCAGAACTACATTTTTTTCTAGTGTCTATGCATTCACATTTCCTCCTTCATTAGTTATAGCCCATCTGGAACTTCAGAAACTTTTATTTCCCAGTCAGGGAGAATGGGAGAGCAAAGATTAGTATCAGCCTAGAAAGTCATTTGTGACCATTTTTGCTGAAGTGACAGATGGCTCAGGCTGGACTCCTTTTTGTTTTGTATTGTTTTCTGTTGTTGTTGTTGCTTTTCTCCAATGGGATGTTGATTAGATAGGGCCATCGTTTGTTTACACACAGACCAATATCTCTCAGACAACATTTTTGTTCAGATAATGGGAATCAAATGAAGAAGCTTAGGGGAGTTGGGGGGGGGGGGGGGGGGCGTGTACTGAGCTTAGCCTCCTGGACCTGGACCAGGGACATTCAGTGAGTTCTGACTGAGCTTCATTCCAGTGCAAGACACATTGATCTGCAGGTTGTTAGTGAGTATCGGACACCAGATTCAGCCCAAAGCAACCTCAGCAAAGGCTTTATTCTGCATGCCATCACCCCACTTCGGTGTTAGGTCCTTCTATAGATGCAGTGCAGGTATATGTACTGTTGACAACATGCAGCCCAGTGTCTTTATTCAAGCTGTGTAGTCCAGTGTCATCAGTGGTGCCACAGGTGTGTAGCTCTCATCTGATTTTTTTTTCCTTGCCGTCTGATTTGTTTTTTTTTTTTAGTCACAATGTAGGTGACTTTGTTATACTTATTCTCAAACTCTATTGGTGTGTGTGCATGTGTGAACATGTGTCCTTTAGACAGGCTGAATGGTGACTTCCATGTGTAATTGCAGCTGTTTCAAAGAGCATGCAAAGGGCAAGATGAGGCAGAGTCATTTTTGTTTCACACTGAGTCTAGCCTACTCAATCCTTAGGTCTCTGTTTCAGTGCCTTTCTCCTCCATCTTTTCAAGAGCAGCTGTAATACTCTTTCATTCCTCACTGAACTCAGTTTCCATCAGTAGAATAATGTAACAAAGATTTATAGATTCATTTCATGTAGGTACATGCTTACATTTTGCCATTGATGAATCATCTCATGTTTACTTTGCCAGACCATGTACAAATCTTTACAGTCATTGAAGTGAACATCAATTAAAATGAAACTGTATTAAAATAAAATATTGACTTCATTTAACATAATGCACCTCCTAAGTTGGGAGCATAGCGTACCCATGTTAGAGCAAGCAGCAGCAGTGCAAAATACTATGTTGCACATTTCATTCTCTGTAAAATTTACAGACAATGATTACTGTTCTTCTGCATCAGAATGACTGCTTTGATTCTTAAGTTCTTAAGTTCCCTTTCAAATCTGCGAAAAACTATTCAATACTTCGCACCTGAAGAAAACATATAGAGAGACTCAAAAATGTGTGTTATTGGACAAAACCAAACTATAAATGTATCTAAGTAAAATATCTGACCCTCATTTGTTCTTTCCTTTCTGCATCCTCACTTGGTCAAACGATAAAAATACAAATAACTGAAGTGCAATTGCTTTTGTGCTGTTACATAAAACAGTAAAATACCACTCTAAAATTCTTGCATTCATTGCATGTTGCAGATTAAATACATATTTGAGCTGGTGGCTTGTTTTCATGTCTAGCTCTGTCAGTGATGGAGTTTACAGAATTCTGGATGTGGAAATACTACTGAGTGCTGGGTTTTGGTTGCTCAGAACTATGTTTTAATAATGGTGGATGTTCCCTGATTTTGCAAATCAGGAGCAGTTTGGAGCTCTGTCTTTATTAGTGACTTTGAGTTAGACAATATAAATGAGTAATTCAGGTACACAGGCATGGTTCTTGAAGAAAATGAGTATCATGAGTGGGAGGAATAGGTGCCACTCATTATTTAGAAATGAGACATCTCAAGTTTCAGAAATTCTGGGGAAGAGGTTGACTTCTAAGCCTACCTGATGTGGCTGTATTATTACAGTTAGAATGCTGAAGACTTTTTATTTCAGGCATTCAGTAAAAGGTAGGTAAGATGTGACAGATGTGTAAGAAATAACAACGTCTTCAGAAGAGAGAAAGCAAAATTGATCATCCTGTTAAAATATATTAATTACAGACTGCACTGCATAGATTCAGGTTTAATTGTGTTTTAATGGAATGCTTGAGTGATATTTTTATTTCCTTTTCTGTACTTATCAGAAATTGTTCTCCATTTTGGAAAGTGCTGCTTCTAAAAACACTTAAAACCACAATACACTGTAGTTTAGTTTGCAGCATATGGGAGATTGTAAGAATGTTTTTTTCCTGTAAAATGATTTTGATCTATTAAATTCAGCTGTTAGGGGAGGTGGTGGGGAGAAATGTAAGATTTTAAAAATCTTGAAGATTTACTCTTGAAGAGTGAAAGGTTTTCCAGGGGCAGAAAATGAGACTTAAGAGTGCATTCTGGCTGATTTAACAGCAGAAACAGATCAATCACTGGATAATTTTTCTCCCCCCTCCCCCCACTTTTTTGGTTTTGTTTTTTTACTAATGGCATTTGGCTAAAATCGGTGCATTTCATGTGATAAACATGTCCTGACAAGCGGTCTCCTTACATGACTTGGAAACACAGGAAATCTAAGCCTCATTCAGTAGACACGAGGTATACAGCTGTCGTTGCTCATATTAGCAATCATACTGAATTCAGGAGAGGTCTTTTTAATGAATACTGCAGTACAGATTAAATGACAGAAAAGAATTAGCCAGAATCATAAAAAATTGCTGAAAAAAATGTTTATGAGGCAAAATAAAAATTTCTCAGACTGCAAGTGAATTTTCTGTAGCATGTTAAAGGAACATGGTTGTTGTTAACTAATAAAACTCTGCAATAGGTTATGTGAGTAAGTGAGAAAGTGTAAATCTAACTACATCTATCGTAGCTCATAATTATAATCAAAGGCAGGCCAATGTGATAATTTCTAGCTGTTGTGTACTCCCGAGAACTTTTACGTTTCCATTTTCCATGTTGGTTTTTTTTGTTTGTTTGTTTGTTTGTTTTTTTAAGTCGCGGCAATTTAGAATATTCCTTATTTCGTTTTCCTGTTAACAAATGTTCCAGAAAATGTTTTCTCTCAAAAAAGATTTCTCCCAAACATTGCACAGTAAGTCAAACACCATTGTGTACTGCTTACACATACATGTTGGATATAGATCAATTCTCTAAGACGTTTCACAGTGATATCTCACAGAGTGAGCTTATTCAGTTACTGAATGCAAAGATCCTTTGCATCCACTTTGCAGCTGTGTTCCTCCCCTGCATCTGTACTGGAGTGCAGGAGGACATGACGCTATGTATGCATGTGTACTTCTGTGTATGTCTGCTAAATATAGATCAGCAGTTATGTTTATTTTCCATCACATTTTGGGGTAAGTGCTTTTTCTTGTAATGTCTGAATAAGTGGTGTAGCTTTATATTTCTTGCATATGACTGGAGATTTGCATTTGCTTGTTTTGTTGCAAATGTTTCTAGCTTTAGTTAAATTTGAGAGCAGTCAAAAAATATATTGCTTCAGTTTAATTAGCTTGGTAGAAAAAAAGTTCTTTCTTGAGTGATAATTATTAGTTGTATATTATTAGAATGAAGGAGTTCACATTCAGTTACTTAGCAGAAATAATTGAATTTTCTGATCCAGTAAACTAGCTCACTTTGGATTCAGCTGGTTTTTAATTTAAGATCTATAGAAGAGGAGACATGTAATCTCACTACAGGGAATTGGCTACACTTTCCTGCAGTTCATAAACCACGAGAGTGAAATAGTAATTCCCCACAGCAGTTTTCTGTTTATTTTTCACATTTGCTTAAAAGTTTAATTTTATGAGAGAGAGCAGATTTTAAGGTTTTAAGTGCTTTTTTTTTTTTTGGTGCTTTTTTTTTCCCCACTTGAACAAAAGGACTACCAGCTCTATCTGTAGTCTGGGCTGTAGTCTCAGACAGCAGCAATTTCAGGATGTTTCAAAGATGTAAGCACAGTTGGGTACTGTGATGAGCCCTTTGGCGATGTTCCAAGAGAAACACAAATATCTAGTTTGGAGCGGATCTACATGGAGATGATTTTCAGCTGGATTAAACTGGCAGAGCTCCACCAGCTTTCAAGCCCTTTATGCTGGTGAGAATCAGCCTCTCTACTTCAAAGTCGCTTGTATGTATGTGTTTTCCATAGGTTTTTACACAATAGATACATTGCTACATTGAGAGGTAGATGGTGACTTTACATCCTGCTCTAAGAAAGTGCAAAACTGCAAACCGAGCCACCATCACAGAGTCTAATTGTAACACGGTTATCTTCATTTTTTCTATTTTTTTTTTTCTGGCCAGAATTTAAGGGGAAAAAAGTAGTAATCTACCACTTGTTGTGGGGCTGTTTAACATCAGAACACTTCCTTTGGATTTGTCATTCATAATTTTATTTTATAAATTGACATCATTTAATATGAATTAATATGAGGATTTTCATCCCCAGTAAAAAAGCAAATGTGAACCAATATTAAAATGGAGGGCTACACCTGTGTGTGTCTCATATTTCTAATTGTGTAATTTACATCAGGTAAGTATATTATTTTTGTGAGGCTATCGCAGAATTCCTGGCTAGCTGAATGAACATCCATGTGTTTAAGCTGTAGGCATAGAGTGTTACATTGCAGCAGTTGCTTTCCACCACTATAGTGTGGGGTGAATTTAGGACTGCAGGAAAACATTAATTTGGATTTTAGGATTGCTTGTGTGTTGTTGACTTCAGATAGAAACAGGCCATATGAAGTATCAGTATGTGCTGTTTGAAACAAGAAATCGGTTCATCTGTTGCTAAATTGAAAATGTTAACAATAATACACTTTATGTGTATATATGCATAAAGGGTATTAATTTAATTGTTTTGGAAGCATTTTCATGCTTGCTTAACTCAAAATGGCTTTGATTTTTCTTTTAAAAAAGAAGAAAAAAAAAGAAGGAAAACAAGGAAAGAACTGGCAGACAGTTAGTCCATATGGCCTAATTAGTCCTGGTATTTTGAGAAAAGAATGTAAACCTGGTGAGTTACTAAACTGAAAGTGGCTGCTGTGAGGGCCTTTTTTATCAATTCTCAGTGCACCTGTGCATCCTATGTATTTTATTCATGTTTCATCTAAGAGAGTCCCTCCAGGAGCTTCATTGTAAAAAAAAAAACAACCAACCAAACAAACAAAAAAACACAGCACAAGTATAGCATCTCCCTTTGGAGAGATATTCCATTTTCTCAGCTGAATTCTGGACAGTCTTAAAGGACTACAGTAAACGCCAGATAGCCAGATGTGTGGAAGAAGAATATGTTTCTTCAGCTGTCTGGTCATCTGATAGTGAAATACTGTAGAGATGCCATGCACGGATGAGACTTGAATTATTTTTCCATACTGATTTTTATATTCATGGCAAGTTTTGCATTTTAAAGGAAATGGTGACTGTACTGTGGATAGAGGCTGTTCCCTTACTCCCTCTAAGTCCTTCTTCTCACTGTGACTTAACAGTTACCAGTATGTGAAATATAGTCTGGATAACTTACCTGTACATATGTTTTTCATGTTGGGAAAACTGAGGGAACAGACTCTGAGATACCAGGATCTAAACACGTTAGCCCTGCATTAAATCCATAATACTGAATATCCATACAGTTCTACATCTGTGCCTTCAGCATTGAATCTCATATCTAATTATTCCAAATGAGCTTTAAACGTTGTTTGTGGAGTTTATTTTATTATTTAAAAAATATCAGATAGGATATTATAATTTAGTTTCCAGCAGAATAAAATAAACTATTTGCATTTGGTGTTGGCATGTTTTAAATTCAGTCTTTCATTATTTTTTCTCCTTACCTGTTACCTTCTGTGTTCTTGTTATGAAGATAAAGTAGATTCCATTTTATTTTTCATTGTTTTATAACAAACTAATGTTTAGAAATGCTGAATTCCTATTATTCACAGCTCATTCTTTCTTCTTTCCAGTCAGAGATGTATGAAATCCTTTACTAAAAAAAGATGGATGATTTCATGTGTAACTCAAATTGCAAAAGAAATAATTACTGACAGAGGTCCACATTCTGATTTTTACACTCCTTTCCTTTTGTGAAAACAGTAATTTAATTTGATTCAGAGTTTTGAGAATTACAACCTTGGATTACAAGCAAGTAAGGCAAAAAAAAACAACACAGCAAACTTTCCCATGGAAGAAATGTACTTCTTGTGGCCAGTAGACTGATGGAGGATCCAAATTTGATTTGCTGTTCACTACAGACTGCCTAGGTAACTCTGTGCAAGCCTTTTATTGTCTTAGCTGAAGTTCTTAGCTTAGTTCCTCTCCCTGCCACTTTCGACTTTCACCTGCTGAGCTGTACTTGGTGGCTGTCTGTTCCAAAGGATAATAATCTCTGAGATTAACTATAAGGTGCATTTAATTGATTTAAGTATGAGGCCTTGGCTTTCATTAAAACACCTGGCTTCCAATATTATGAATAGGTGAATCTTCAGTTTCTTTTTTTTTGCATAATTTAATCCTTTCTGTACACTGCTGTACGCCACTTCTCTAAATAATGTACCACCCTTGTATCTCTCACATGGAAGCTGGTCATAATATGTCTCGTCACAACTTCTGAAACATGTTCTTTTTTACATCTCAGTTATGCTGTTAATATGCTTTGATGCCAAGGTGATGGACACTTGTTCAGAGCCTACAAACAAGCAGTGCCCTGCCAGTCCTTTTTAGCACTAATGACCCCGCTTTGGTCCCTGCCTGTTTTGGGCTGTCCTCTTGCAGCAAAAAAAGACAGAACATTGTTATTTCACACCTACTGTAGATGTAGAAACAACTGATGACACCAAAAAAAAAAAAAAAAGGAAAAGGAATAAAAAGGGCATAATTTTATGATTCTTTACTTGGAGATAAAATGAGAAAAACAAGTAAAAAGCTCTAAAAATACTCAGCGAACTGGAGATAGCTACTTAAAATAGGCTAGAAATGCACTTAAAGAGATGGGTTGATGACCACCTGAAGGATGTGAACACCAAGCAGACAATGAAGGTATACGTTATTTTATTCCCTTGTTCATTGAACTGTAACTAATAAATCAAGATCAGGAAAAACTATATTGATATGTGTCTCTACAGTTGTAGGGAAGGGGAACAGAAATGAGAGGATTTGTTCCATTCTTTTGCAACTGAGCTTCTTTACAGTCATAGGCCACTCTCTGCTTATTTTCCTACAGGAGAAAAATAACAATTGTTGTGGAGGAAAGACGGGAACAAGTTGCATGTGTTCATGAACCATTGAAATTTATTTTGTAATCAAAGGAATTCTAGTGAGAGAATTTGCCTTTCAGCTGCAGAAAAGATTTATGTAGGAGGCTTTACAGAAATGAGGAGATGTAATGATTGTGTTCTAGTTGTATATTTTTTGCTCTTCAGGTGCACAGAAGATGTTACCTACTGATCCCTTTGATATGCTAATGACTATTGAGTCTGTTATCACCCATAGCTCCCTGTGGATGTTGGACTCTGTAAGGGAGTTATCCCTTGAAGTCAGCAAGAGTAATTGCATGCCTACTGGATTTGTCTAAAACAACCGGACAGTCCAGATGAAGCTGCTACTGTAAATCTGGCAGTCCTGAAGTTCTTTGGGTAGCTTGCACTGTGCGAGCACTGAGGCAGTGCTGTGGTGGGAATGTTTTTGTAACTGCCCAGTGGCTGCTTGTTGCGTTCATTTGTAGCTGGTGGCGGAGTACCATGGAGGTTCCAGTTGAGCAGATAAATGTACAGAGAGGAAGAAATCCATTCTTTAAGTTAAAACATTTAAATAAAGCCAAGGTAGTGATTTAGACTTCACCTTCTCATTGAGTATAGTAGAAAAAATCATGCACGTTGATAGTTTTCCCCAGTCAAATATTCTTTTTTGTGTCCCCTTGTATGTCTGCTGAGCAGAGTGAGATGTATACCAGTAGTATGAAAATCGAAAACCTTTGATGTTCACATAAATTACAGGTCAAGTCTGCGTAGTGCATCACTGCCCTTTACAGTAAATCACGTGTAAAACTAAGTTATGCCCTATTTAAATGACAAAAGAATTCTTGGACTAGACAGGTACTCTTTCCAGGAGTAGCTGAATAAAAGAAGAAAAACTAATAAATAATGAAGGCAGTAATACGTTTGACCACTTTTTTTTTAATGACTTTTTTCTGTTATTGTAACAGAAATGCCCCTTTCAAAGACAACCAAAGCGCTAATGATATAATGATAGCTGAGGTCATTCATAGGAGGTTGAACTGGTTTAATTAGAATTTATGAGAAGGTTACTATAAGAGAGCAGAAAGATGTTAAGGGGTTAACCTATAAGAGATTACACTGTAGTCAGTGTTCTGTTAAAGTTTGAATTAATTTTACCCATGGGTTTTTCAGATTCTAATTTTCAACTAAATGAGACATCTGTTTCAGAAAAGGAAAATTTGCTATGGTTGTCATAGCAACTATCATTTTGTAAGAAAATGATTCCAATGGTTACTTTAGAACAGAAAGACAGAAATTCAGTACATAAAGCAACATCTGATTGCTAGCACAAATTCTGATAATTCAGCCCTTTTTGTATGGTAGATTATTTGACCTGCAAAACTTGTTCATATGTTTTTAACATAAGGTTAATTGTGCTGTAAACAAATTCATTTCCAATATATTTCCCCCTTAGAGTTTTATATATAGACAATCACTATTCTTATAATAATAATACAATTGAATTTCAGAATAAATGGAGAGATCTAAACTGTTCCCATTAAGAATATAGGATCTAAATCAAAGTACATTTCTACATGAGTGCTTCACTTCAGAGGTGAAATACATTCATGATGTACATCTCTAATTGCCAAATACTTTTTAAAAAAAAAAATAAATTCTCTTTTAGAACATACTCTATAACATTTTCTTCATACAATGCAAACTATTAATGAAACATCTATATCTATATAAACATTACACATTTCCTGAGCAAGCACTAATAAAGAGATCCAGAAATTCTGTGTTTGATTTTAAGACTTCAGCTTTGCTTTCAGGTTTCTTCATAAATGGAAATTTTAGACCAAGTTGTCTATGCATGACATCCAGATCACAGACTTGTTAGTGAGTATTAGAGAAGTTTTTTGTTTGTTTGTTTGTTTGTTTCCTACCCAGAAACTTTAATGCCTGTTTTGCAATAATTTTTCTGAAGAAGGGACTTGGGGTTTTTTAAAATCCCTGCATGCATATGAACATTGTTTTGCTCTGGGGTTGAGGGCACTGAAGAGCATGATTTTTCTTCCCTCTCTTAAATGTAACGCACACTACCAACCCCCACTGAATCCTTCCCGGGACTTCATATTTTTGTCAGAAATGCTCCAACCATTTCTTTCGATCTTGGGATTGTCACAAAAGACAGCATTATGGCAAATTAGGCACGTTCAAACATTTCCCCTTCACAAAAGAACAGCTCCAGTGTGCATAACTTACCAGCCCGCAGCTCGGGTGGGTGCGAACTGCAGGCACAAAGGGAGGCAGGGATGGGGGAAAGTGCTGCGGGTCTGAATGAGCAGATCATGCCTATTCATAAGGGAAAACAGGCTTTTAACAAGTGGCGACGTACAGGCTGGGCCTAGGGGAGGCAGGCAGAGGCTCTCACGACTGCATGTGCCATTTGTGGTCATTTGGGTTTCGACAGGATTAAACTGATTGCTGATGTGACCTGTGACAGTCACAATTATGTCTCCCTATAAATACTTCATTATGTGCTTAAAATAATGGCTTGGTAAGTTTTTGACCTTTTATTCTTTGGCAAATACTGTTCTTTCCTCTTGGCTTCTTCCAGGGGAGCAGCCTGGCTGCAGCCGGTTCTGCTGTGCCTGATGTGCCAGCAGGCAGTGGGACAGATCCTGACTTTGCATCCCACTGAGGTCCTGGGGACCATCCTGTCCTGGGCAGTGGTTGGGAGCACTGGGCGGCATTCCCTGCGTCTCTCAGTGGCAGAAGAAGGATTTACCATGCTGATTGATGCTTTGTTTGCCTCCTGTTTGCCCTTGCAAATATTTTCTGTCAGTGAGATTTTGCTCCTGGAAAACTTGCTCTGGGCCTAAATACTGTTTGCCAAGTATTTGAGTGTTTTTGTGTTGGTGAAGGAAGTTGCTTGGCACACAAGGTTTGTAGTGTGATCCCAAGGCAGGGGTGGGGAATCCAGAAAAAGCCTAACCTCTGTATGTTTTTCTAAAGTCTGCCACTTCTGTGACATCTGAGCACCTCACAGACTTCGTTTGCTTTATTTTCACAGCATGTCTGTGAGAGAAAAATACACCTGTCAGTGGTGAGCAGAACATAAAGATCTCTGATCAGACTGGGGTTTGGTCTGTATGACAGGGTTACAAACCAAAGTTGTGAGCAGCTGACTGCAAAATAAGCCAGTGAATAGACCATGAGTGATTGCCCAAGCTGTAGGAAGGGGAGAAGTTATGTACCTGCAAGCCAGCTGCTGTTCCTCCTGGGAGGAAAGCCTGCTGGATGATAAACAGCTAACCAGATCTGTGTTGTGTGAAACATGAAGGCAGAAGCTGGTGAAAGGCTAGATCTTTTTCTCAGCCAGCTGCCCTGGTCTGAGCCACCTGACTCAAAAACATTTCTGCTTCATGCTGTTAGCATCTCATCTTCACCTCACTCATCACAGTTTCTGGAGGCTGAGATACATTTCTGGTCCCAGTGGCAGATGTGCAAAGCTTCACTTTTTTTTTTTTTTTTTTTTCTGGCCACCTGGTTATGCAGGGCGTTGTGTGATGAGGAGCTTGGAGATGAGCTGTCTCCTAGCTGTGAACACAGAAAGCCTTCAGACACCTCTCTAGAAAACTTGAGGCTTTTGTCATCTGTAGAAAAAGGAAACATTTGAAAGTCCCCTTCTGTTTTTCCCTTTACCAGAATTTTCTTCCCTTGGGTAAGCCACATCCATTTATATTTTAGCAAGCTCTGTATTTTAAGCTGTTTTCAGTAGACATGTGCTTTGCAGCATTCCAAAAGGAAAAGTAGAAAATATATCATCATGAAGATTACAGACATGCTAATTTTTGAAATGTTAGTCAAGCATCAGTAATGGTACAGGATGAATAATAGCTTTATGGGCATTTTCTTTTGTCTTTGCCATACATGATGGAAAGTGTAGTTCAGAGAAGTTGTTTAAAAGATTTATTTCTATCTTTTGATGCAGTGAGGGAGTGTAAAGCTTTCTTCAACAAAGTAACATCTCAAAGGGAAATCTGGTTGTTGTGTATGTACTTATAAACACTAAGGCTGCAATTATCATAAACCTTATTAAATCACAGTAGCCCATTTGTTGTTCCTCAAATATGGACATGCTCAGAACACATCAGTCAAAAAATTATTTAAAAAATCCAACCTAAAACTAACCTGTCAGTTTTATGGCTGAGAATTAGAGCACAGTCAGCAAGACATAATTTACTGCTGTGATATAATTGCTGTGAAATACATTTTTTTAATCAATGAGATAGCAAGGTACAGATAAATTGTGTTCTGATTGGCAGTGTTACAGTCCCACTGCTCCACAATGAGCCGGTCTATAAATATGTTTTTAAAAATGTAAATGCCCATCTGATAAGAAATCCTAAATATGTAAAGTTTTATTTAAAAGCAACTCAACATACCAAAGAACAGAAGAAAACTATATGTAAGAAAAGCAGTGTTCTTTTTTTCTGATGGGATGCTTCCAACTGGAGAAACGAACCAGCATAGGTGATGTCTCCAGCTTTTGAGTGGTCTCTGTAGCTGTGCCAGGGTCTGCCCTTGCCCAGGTCTGCCCTTGCCCCAGTGACAGTAGGCTACAGGCCAAACACAATGTGAGGCAATGTGGAACACATATCCACATCGGGCTATCTGTGGCAGGTGTTCTTCTAGATACCGCAGGACTCCAGCATGCTAATCCACGTGGACGTCTTGGTACCTAGGTCTTGTGAGAGTTACCATTCACCTGGTTAGAGGAACTGTATGAATATTTTGTTCTGTGCTGCTTACTGAAACTCATAAGGATACTGCACTGATTTTCCACAGTAGTTAAGTAACACTGGTTGTATGGAAAGAGGGTTTTACTGTGCACAGAAAGAAGAAAATGAATGCTATTTGTGTCTTCAAATTCCATGCTACTAGAAAGTCGATCTCAATATTTTAATTAGATAACCAATACATGGAAGTAGCACTGAAGACATTCTCCTCCTCTTTTGGCAGGCAACCTTGGTTTTATGGCTGGGGCTTTAATCTTCCGCGAGGCCAAGCACTATTAGAGAAATGGAACCTTATTCCAGATGGGATAGATATTCTTATAACACATGGACCACCTCTCGGTAAGAAAATATTAGTGCTGTTAGCTGTGTATTTCAGATGATACAGTAACTGATGGCTGTCCGTAGACAAAGAGTGGAAACCTGGGTTGTAAAAGTCAAAAGTAACAACCCTGCTGATTTCAGCAGCACCAGGACTTTGGCTTGGGTTTATGTTTCTTGATTACCTGAGATCAGTGTAGGGAGTTAAAAAACAGGTACAAAACTGAAGTCCTCATAAATAAAGTCTTAATGAGTTTTATAAATAAACAAGGTTCAGTTTGCCTGTGCATCCTCCCGCTCTGCCAGTGGTGAAATCAGTAGACTTGAAACAGGGAGTCTGCTTGGAGAGAAATGCAGGACTAGTTTGTAGCACAGTCTTTCTCCCTCGCTTGCACTAATGTCCCCCCCAACCCCAAGTTGTATTTTCATGCTGACTTGATGAATCTCCTGCTTCACAAACCCAAATGCTGCAATAGTTGGCCTGCTCTTTGGACAGCATGGGTGAATTACTTATTTTTAATACAATCCAGCAACAGACCAGCAAGAAACAGTTTTCCATTTGTATTTTACAAGGAGTAATAATATAGCAAAAAAAAAAAAAAGGCAAAAGCAAAGGATGCCAGGAGAGATTTGACACATTCCCAGATATTAGTGAAATGATCTGTGTTACGGAAATGAAATAATCACAGAAACTTGTCTTGATTCAGTAAAGGTTTTAAGGCTTTTAGCACATTAGTCAACATATTTAAAGGATAGCAAGCTGTATTTAATGCAAATATATATTTAACTCTTGCCAATTTAATAACTGGACATGGAAGTGAAGTATTTACTGAAGTGTTTTGCTGACCCTTACTGCTGAGGAGCGCTTTGTGCAAGATGAAGGCAGGTGGTTTCTTTAAACACTTAGATTCCCTTCAGTCCTCAATTTCCTGAAGGTAAAATCCTCTTGTCTTGCACCTTTTCTTCTCCTCTTTCAAAATTTGGAGGAGAAAGTATCCAAAGGGTTTGTGTTTTGTTGATTCTTTTAAAAAGACTTGTTTGCATTCCACTGGTCACTAATCCCAGGGAAGGGACTGATTTTCTCAAAGTGGATGTGTGTTGATACTCCACTAAAGTGGTGTCTCGTGCCCTGCCACAGACTGTTTGTAATGTGGACCTGTATCATAAAAGTGGATGGCAGAAATGAATAGTTTAGGCCTTGAAATATATTCTCAAAATGATTAGATTATGAGGATAATCCTGATATGGATTCAAGGCCTGAGTGGTAATGCTGCATCTTTGATACAGTTTTGTTTATAAGTTGTATATTTTTAAAACTCCATCAGGAATGTCAGTACTTGAAAATCCATTTTTAAAAATAGTATATGAGCTGTAAAGAAATTCAACCTTCAACTCCTTTGAAGAATATCCCTGTACCTAGGGCTTGAAAATCCAGGGACTGAAGGTAGAGAGCAAGTTTCTCAGCACCCAGTTTCAGGCGCTGGGCTAATTTTGCCACCTAGTTAAACCTGAATTGTTGTTATTATTATTTGTTATTATTATTTAAGTTTGAGCCATCCTCCAAGGATTTTTTTTTTGAAGATCTCATTTCTTTGTCTTACTGATTCATTAATAGATGGCTTCAGCACAGAACACTGCCTGATGGCATCCCTGACACCCATTCAGCTGTTGACATCCTTTACACTCATGGCAACAAATACATGACGCTTCAAAAGAAATTAGCACTCTGCCTAGCTTACAGAACCTCTTTATTGTGTATTTCTGTCCACAGACATTTTGAGAGACAGGATCCTCTTTGACCCTGGGAGCCAATTATTTTCACCAGAAAGCTGATTCTTTTTGTTCTGATCTTGGACAGCATCACTAGAGCTGTTCCTAATGTTCATAAAAAGCAATAAGTGTTGTTACAAATTCCTCTTATATTCCAGAATGGGTGCCTAAATTCTGTCCATCCATTTTCTCTGTTCCTTTCTTATTCACTCACTTCCAGACTGCATGCATCCCCCTAAACTGATTGATACTACATCATTAGATAGTTTTAAAATTGCCTGCATGATTGATCCTTCTTGGCAGGGGGGTTGGACTAGATGATCTTCAGAGGTCACTTCCAGCCTTGGCCATTCTGTGATTCTGTGATTCTGTGAGATGCAAAAGCACTGTTAAGAGTTAATGGACTTTGTGCTTCTTAGTCCCTTAAATGTGTAATGAAAATCTGACCCACAAGTAATTTTTTTTCTGTTTTAGAGGAGTGCTTTGGCATGAAACTGTGGCAAGGAAACAGAGGTTCACACAGGATAAGGAAGCAAAGATTGAACAGCTGTTACTGACCATTTTATTTTAACCTGTTTGTTATTAATATATAGCATATTTTCATAGCTTATAAAATACAGTATTCGTGATCCCATGATTAGTACTAATGCTCATTTCTAAATCAGTATATTTTTGTTAATTTTATGTATAGTGTAACTTCTGAAGTCCTTTCCTTGACTCCTAAAGATCTGCATTTATGATTCTTTTACTTCTCTTCAAAAAGTTCACTTTTCTTTGTTTTTAATTTATTTTCACCCTTAAGTCTTAATTTCTAACTGTCTGATTGTCTGTGACAAAGATTTATACTTTACTGACAGCTGCATAAACCTGTTTCAAGTAACCAAACATTAAAAAAACCCTAAGATGAACTCTAATTGTTAGCTAGGTGTAATCAATTATTATTAGTTTGTGTAGTCAGGTGTACATAATAAGCTGCTAACATATGGGAAAGCTTCGGAAGGGTGATAATGCATGTAAACACAAACATGTTCAACATAAATAATGTTTAATTTAATTGAGAAGTTAATTTTATGGATTTTTGTTTGTGAAGTTTTTGAAGTGGAAATACTTTTGCCTTTATGTTCACCACAGACATTTTGACAATTAACTGTTTCAAATCGTTAATGTAACAAAACCTAAAGTTATGAGTTTGCTCTGAAAAAAATAATGAACTGGATTCTGGAGGAAATGCTGGCTTCATTGTGACATCTTAAATAGTTGTTATTTCCTACACTGAATTTTGAAGTGCATTGGATACCAGGAATGACAGGTAGAACTGATTAACAGAACGCAGCATTGACCTGCACTGTCTGTAACTCTGGCTTTATGCATCACCCCATCAGGAGCCAACAGTATCTTCAGAGGCATCTGAATGAATTAGGAGTCTACATCCATTACCAGAACTTACTCTTTTTGACACCTAGGACACAACTATAATAGTAGGGCAAGCTTCTACCATTTTAATAAAAACCCATAGTAAAATGAGCCCAGTTTTCAGGCACTGGCATCTAAAGAGTTATTTGTCAATGTATGAACCTACTTTGAAACTCTAGTAAACCTGAGAGCTTTTCCAAGAGCTTGAATACCACTCTTTTGGTCTTTTAAGCCAGTTGGTTAGCTGCTACTTAGCCATGCTTGAGTGAATCTGAAAAGTAAACACATGAAAACTAGGTCCAGACTATACCTCTGGCTGACTACAGTTTTTTCAAATGCACAATATATTCACACAGCAATCATAGCAAGAATCGAAGTCAGGGATACAGAGCTATGACAGGCACAGTGAGAGTATCAGAACACATAGAATCCTAGAATCATTAAGGTTGGAAAAGACCTCCAAGATCATGTGATCCAACCATCCCCCTACCACCAATGTCACTAAACCTTGTTCCTAAGCACCACATCCAACCTTTCCTTTAACACCCCCAGGGACAGTGAGTCCACCACTTCCCTAGGCAACCCATTCCAGTGTCTGATTACTCTTTCTGAGAAAAAATGTCTCCTCATTTCTAACCTAAACCTCCCCTGGCATAACTTGAATCACAGAATCACAGAATAGTCTAGGTTGGAAGAGACCTCCAAGATCACTGAGTCCAACCTCTGACCTAATGCTAACAAGTCCTCCACTAAACCATATCCCTAAGCTCTACATCTAGACGTCTTTCAAAGACCTCCAGGGATGGTGACTCAACCACTTCCCTGGGCAGCCTATTCCAGTGACTAACAGCCCTTTCGGTAAAGAAGTTTTTCCTAATATCCAACCTAAACCTCCCCTGGTGCAATTTTAGTCCATTCCCCCTCATCCTGTCACCAGGCACATGGGAGAATAGACCAATCGCCACCTCACTGCAGCCTCCTTTAAGGTACCTGTAGAGTGTGGTAAGGTCACCCTTGAGCCTCCTCTTCTCCAGGCTAAATAGTCCCAGCTCCCTCAGCCGCTCCTCATAAGACTTGTTCTCCAGACCCTTCACCAGCTTCATAGCCCTTCTTTGGACTCACTCAAGCACCTCCATGTCATTCTTGTAGTGAGGGGCTGTTGTGGTTTAAACCGGCTGGCAGCTAAACACCACACAGCCGTTCGCTTACCCTCCCCCCTCCCTCTCTGGGATGGGGGGAGAGAAACAGGAAAGTGAAGCCTGTGGGTTGAGATAAAAACAGTTTATTAAGATAGAAAATAATAATAATAATAACAATAATAATATGTACAAACAAGTGATGCACAATGCAATTGCTCACCACCTGCTGACCGATGCCCAGCCCAACCCCGAGCAGCTGCCCCCCCCACTCCATCTAGCCACCCCTATATATTGGTCAGCATGAAGTCAGATGGTATGGAATACCCCTTTGGCCAGTTTGGGTCAGCTGTCTTGGGTCTGTCCCCTCCCAGCTCTTACTGCACCCCCTACCTGCCCACTGGCAGGACAGAGCGAGAAGCTGAAAAGTCCTTGGCTTAGTGTAAGCATTGCTCTGCAGCAATTAAAACATCAGCATGTTATCACTACTCTTCTCATCCTAATCCAAAACATAGCACCCTACCAGCTACTAGGAGGAAAAATAACTTTGTCCTAACTGAAACCAGGACAGGGGCCCAAAAGTGAACGTGGTACTCAAGGTGCGGCCTCACCAGAGCTGAGTACAGGGGGACAATCACTTCCCTGGACCTGCTGGCCATGCTGTTTCTTATACAAGCTAGGATGCTGTTGGCCTTTTTGGCCGCCTGAGCACGCTGCTGGCTCATATTCAGCCGACTATCAACCAATACTCCCAGGTCCTTCTCTGCCTGGCAGCTTTCCAACCATTCCTCTCCCAGTCTGTAGCTCTGCTTGGGGTTGTTGTGCCCCAGGTGCAGGACCCGGCACTTGGCCTTGTTGAACTTCATGCAGTTGACCTCAGCCCATCAGTGCAGCCTATCCAGATCCTCCTGCAGAGCCTTCCTACCCTCAAGCAGATCGACACATGCACCTAACTTGGTGTCATCTGCAAACTTACTGAGGGTGCGCTCAATGCCCTCGTCCGGATCATCGATGAAGATGTTAAAGAGGACTGGCCCCAGCACCAAGCCCTGGGGAACTCCACTAGTGACCGGCCTCCAACTGGATTTGACTCCATTCACCACAACTCACTGGGCCCAGCCATCCAGCCAGCTCTTAACCCAACGAAGCGTATGCCAGTTCAAGCCATGAGCAGCCAGTTTCCTGAGGAGAATGCTGTGGGGAATGGTGTCAAAAGCCTTACTGAAGTCAAGGTAAACCACATCCACAGCCTTTCCCTCATCCACTAAGCATGTCACCTTGTCATAGAAGGAGATGAGGTTTGTCATGCAGGACCTGCCCTTCATAAACGCGTGCTGACTTGGCCTGATCGCCTGCAAGTGCCACGTGATGACACTCAAGATAATCTGCTCCATGAGCTTCCCTGGCACTGAGGTCAAACGAACAGGCCTGTAGTTCCCTGGGTCTACCCTCTGGCCCTTCTTGTAGATGGGCGTCATGTTTGCTAGCTGCCAGTGGAGTGGGACCTCCCCTGATAGCCAAGACTGCTGATAGATGATGGAAAGCGGCTTGACCAGCTCTTCTGCTATTTCTCTCAATACCCTCAGGTGGATCCCATCTGGCCCCATCGACTTGCGTACATCCAAATTCTGTAGCAGGTCGCCAAACATTTCCTCATGGATTGTGGGGGCCACATTCTGCTCCTCATCCCCTTCCACCAGCTCAGGGTACTGGGCATCCAGAGAACAACTGGTTTTGCTGCTATAGACTGAGGCAAAGAAGGCGTCAAGCACCTCAGTTTTTTCCTCATCTCTGGTAACTATGTTTCCCTCCACATCCAGTAAAGGGTGAAGATTCTCCTTAGTCCTCCTTTTTGTGTTGATATATTTATAAAAACATTTTTTATTGTCTTTAACAGCAGTAGCCAGATTGAGATCCAGATGAGCTTTGGCCTTTCTGATTTTATCCCTGCACCTCCTCACAACATCCTTATAGACCCCCTGAGTGGCCCACCCGCTTTTCCAAAGATTATAAACCCTCTTTTTTCTCCTAAGCTCGAGCCACAACTCTCTCTGTTCAGCCAGGCCGGTCTTCTTCTCCACCTCCTCCTTGAGTTCTGCCACCAGGCGGACCAGGTCATCCACCTGCTCACACCTCACGCACACAGTATTTCTGCCTCCCTCAGATGGCAGCAGCAGGCTCTGACATTCCCTGCATCCAGAGACCTGCACTGCCTCATTTTTGAGCGGGCAGTCTGTCTGGGTGGCTACAGACTTTCTGGAGAGAGCTGCCTAGCGTGGACCACCGCGGCCTAGCTAGTGGCAGATAGCCATCAGGTAAGTTGCTCTTAGGGATAGGGGGATCGCTCTGCCTTCCCTCTAGTCCTATCACTAGTTACCTGTGAGAACAGGCTGACCCCCAGCACCCCACACCTTCCTTTCAGGCAGCTGTAAAGCGCAATAAGGTCTCCCCTGAGCCTCCTCTTCTCCAAACTAAACAACCCCAGTTCCCTCAGCTGCTTCTCACAGGACTTGTGTTCCAGGCCCTTCACCAGCTTCGTAACCTTTTTCTGGACATGCCCCAGGACCTTGATGTCCTTCTTGTACTGAGTGATCCCAAATTGAACACAGTACTTGAGGTGCGACCTCACCAGAGCAGAGTACAGGGGGACAATCACCTTTCTGATCCTGCTGGCTACACTACTGATAAAAACCAGGATGCCTTTGGCCTTCTTGGCCACCTGGGCACGCTGCCGGCTCATGTTCAGGTGAGCACTGACCAGCATTCCCAGATCCTTTTCCTCTGCACAGCTTTTGATCCACTCTGCCCCAGGCTTGTAGCACTGCATGGGGTTGTTGTGGCCAAAGTGCAGGACCCAGCACTTAGCCATGTTGAACCTCATACCATTTGCCTCTGCTCATCAATCCAACCTGTCCAGTCTTTCTGCAGGATCTTCTTACCCTCCGGCAGATCGACACTTTCCCCCAACTGGGTGTTGTCTTCAGACTTACTGCAGGTGCACTCAACTCCCTCATCCAAATCATCAGTAAAGATATTAAAGAGGATGGGTCCCAACACCGACCCCTGGGGAACACCACTGGTGGCCTGTCACCAGCTAGATTTTCACTCTGTTCACCACCACCCTCTGGGCCCAGCCAGTTTTTAACCCAGCAAAGAGTGTACCTGTCCAAGCCATGGGCTGCCAGATTTTCCAGGAGAATACTATGGGAGACCATGTCAGAGGTCTTGCTGAAGTCTAGGTAGACTACATGAACAGCCTTTACCGCAGCTACCTGGTGGGTTACCCAGTCATAGAAGGAGATGAGGTTGGTCAGGCGGGACTTGCCTTTCAAGAACCCATTTTGGCTGGGTCTGATCCCCCAGCAGTCCTGCATACATTGTGTGATTGCATTTAAGATGACCTGTTCCATCACCATGGTCAGGCTGACAGGCCTGTAGTTCCTTGGTTCCTCCTTACAACCCTTCTTATAGATGGGCATCACATTATCAAGTCTCCAGTTATCCGGGACCTCTCCAGATGACCAAGACCACTGACAGATGATGGAAAGCAGCCCAGCAATTGTATCCACCAGCTCCCATCTGGCCCCATGGACTTGTGACAGTCCAGGTGGAGCAGCAGGTCTCTTGACTGTTTCCACATGAACTGGAAACAAGTTCAGGGGAACGCCCCCAAACAAGGGGGTTCCTTCTGCTCCTTATCTCATACCTGCATATCAGGAGGCTGCGTACCCGGAGGATAAGTGGTCTAGCTAGTTTAAAAACAGAATAATTGTATCTTTTATGTTTCCAAATTCGAGCCTGATGAAAATGGCAGAACAATAGAAAGGAAACAAGATTGGTTAGTACAAAGCATCTAATACAACAACAGACTTCTTATACTACTGTGGAGAAAACACCACACTTCAGTTGGCAGTAAGCATCCCCCTGCTGCATGTTTTTGTACTCAGAAGCAAGTTGGTGTGCATTTCTGTCTGTGTTCATAAAAAGTGCATTTTTGTAGGGATGTATGTGAGTAAATATAACACTTAAAACATATCTACTGCAGAAGGGCTGAGTTTCTCTGGCTGTTTGAAGCCCTTAAGCCAGTTCTACTTGAGGATACTGTTTTTAGATACGCTCTGGGTTCCTTACCTCAGGTCCACTAATGTAAGATTCAATATGATAAAAATATAGTTTGGTCATTAGCTACACAAATTCCATTACATCATTTAAAGTGTTAGGTTTTAATAACTACATTCCAGGGCTAGATTTAAACAGCTAAGTGTTGAATTAACTTTAGAGTGTTGCTTAACTTTAGAGACTTGCTTTGGACATACTGCTCTTTAATCCTCAGTCTCTTAAAGGAAGAATAATGAATAAAGCATTGAGTTTTCCTGCTAACAGTAGTGCAAAAATGGTTAAAATGCAGTGATTTTTCACTTGAAAAATTATTAGCACATTACCATAGTTCTGTTCCTTCAGATGAGCTTTTAAGTTTTTCTTCAATTATTTTTCCTTGTTTCCTCTTCTACATACAAAGGCAAACTCCACTTTTTCCATGCCTGTTCTTCTATGACTGCTTATGAGAAGTTATGCAACATTAAATCTTAGAAATATTTTTGAATATTATGGCAGATAATGTATCTTCTTTTAAAGCTTTCATTTCTTTTCCAAAGGTTTTCTAGACTGGGTACCTAAGAAAATGCAACGAGTAGGATGTGTTGAGCTGCTGAACACAGTCCAGAGACGAATACAGCCAAGGCTGCATGTTTTTGGACACATCCATGAAGGTTAGAAAACATGTCTTTCTGTATATATACTTAAAAACCACAACCACAGAAGCTGTCTGCTTTAACCAGTATTTTTTAAATTGAATGTATGAACTGAAGCACTTCTGCAATTCAGATACTTATCTAGCTGCATATATACAGATGAAATTGGCTGATACTTGCCTTTCAATATTTGTATTTCAGCTTCTCTTACATCTATAAAGTAGGGTGATACTCCTTCACAGTGAGGATAACTGTGAATTTTAAAATAACATGAGTCCAGTAGTTGCAGAAAGGGGCTAAATATTAGGATTGATGGGTTGTATTTTTCTCTGCTGAATCTCTGTGACTTAGGATAATTCTTGTAAGCTCTTTGTGTCTCAGTTTCTTTTGTTTGTTTGTTTGTCTGTTTTGTGTGTGTGTGTGTTTTTAATGGGTTAAAGTGATTTGGGAGGTGCTTTTGGGGCTTAATCTTTAAGATTGGACAATAAAGGTTGTCTCTCCTTGTCAGTGCCTATTTAAAATCAAGAGGGATGTCACTTCTGACATGCGTAGAAGTGCAAGATGCTTATCCATGTATTTATTTGCTTTGGCAGGAGAAACATTATGTAGCCAGACAAAACAAGGTGGTTCTCTTGACTATTTGAGTTTTAACTGGAAAAAATGAGTCTCCTT
This sequence comes from Heteronetta atricapilla, assembly GCA_011075105.1. Lineage (NCBI taxonomy): Eukaryota > Metazoa > Chordata > Aves > Anseriformes > Anatidae > Heteronetta > Heteronetta atricapilla. The sequence goes on along the minus strand of CM021731.1, from coordinate 74,177,608 downwards.
CACATAATTCAGTAAATGGTGACAAATGTGATCCACTGAAGTCAGGGGCTGTAGGAGTTCATCTCCAGGCAAAGGGAAAGGTAGACGCTGTCAGCTACAGTAAAGTCTCTCCTGTACGCATTCCATGGCAGCAAGACTTCAAGCACGCCCCCACCAAAACACTGGGCTCTGCAGAAATGTACCCATCAGCATGTAAGCATGTATTATCAACTGCTTAGTTCTTGGCAATGTTATCTTATTGGCAGGAAGAGGTGCTCCACAACTGGCAGCTTTCTGCTTCTGGGACTGCTCCAGACTTCGATGTAGGATATCTGTGGGTTCTCAGCAGTGTAGAAATCAACAAATGGAAAAAAAAATGCAATAGCTGGCACTCAGATACTTCATGTTTCTATGAAGAACCATTACCCTTCCTAAAAAATCCCACTCTGAATTGCTGCTTGGTATTTTCACAATGCTAAGTTAAGGGTGACATTGGTTAGAGGTGTGCTGCTGTAAAATCAGTGGAGAAGACATTCCTATCTTTATTTTAGAGGGTAGGGATCAAGTCCATTCTCCTTGTGTGTCTCATCTGTGGTGACTTATTAGTGTGTAAGTAATGTCCAAAGTGCTGTTAAAAGCATAGAGTAAACAAACAGTGCATAGGCAGTACCTTTTCCTAACATTTCCATGTTACAACAGGCTTTGAGAATTTGTACAAGAGAGCTGGTGAATACAGTTCAAACTCATTGTCTTTTCAGAAATTGTAGGCCACGTGAGTTGCAGGGGATGTAAGCAAACAGTTAGTGAGCCATGAAGCTTCAGGCAGGTAAACAAAATCACATCCGTTAAGACAAAGCCCAGCTTTGGCTCCCAAGGGAAAAGAATGTCACCTCCACAGAATAGTAAATCATTTGAATTAATACAGTCGGCACCAAAGGTATCAGAACACAGAAGCAAGGTACTCTTCTTGTAAACTATCATAATTTAGAGAAAACAAATGGGGAGCTGCATAGCCTATTTTGCAGTGGGATGCTAAATCTCTGCAGAGGAGAATTCCCATTGCAGACAGGTTGTGCAAACAAAGCTGCTCTTTGTAGAGAGAATGCATGATTTGAACAGATGAGTTCCTCCCCTGACTGAGCATAGCTACATCTGCAGCAGTCATTTACTGAACATCCATTAGGACGAGATGCTGAGAAGAGATGTTTCTTCCCTATTCTCCCTCGGCACTTCTGTGTCTGCCAAGAAATACCTCTACACATGGCCTTTCTGCTGGTCAACCTTGGCGGTGATGAGCAGCATGGCAGGGATTCCAGCTAAAATACTGCTCTACCAATTTCAGCCAGTGCTTGGCAGTAGGGGAAGAGTGAAAACTGTAGCATGATGAATCTTTCAGCAAAAAGAATGCATTAGCAAGCTGATTTTGTTTTCTGCAAATGTGTAGCTGAGGAGATGAAGTCCCAACAGCAAAGCGGTCTGTCCTCGGTGCAGTTTGTGTTTTACACAGAACAATTGTTCTGTGGCAAACAGCACATGATTTAAAGAAATGGATGTGACAGGAACCTGACAGAGTTCTCTTCCCTCCCTACTTCCTAACTGTAGTGTGTTTTTTCCATGGGGAGTCCAAGAGGCCCTGTGTTATTCCGGGTATTTTAAGGAATGAAAAATGAAGCTGTTTGGCTACTGGTTTCTTGTTTGTAAATTCTGCAAGTAACAATGCTTCTGTAAGACGTGAAATTACGCTTGGAAAACTTGGGATCCTAGGTACCTAGGATATGAATAGCTTTAACTCAGTGTAGCAATGAATAAGTTTCTCTTTTAACTACGTTAATTGTAAGATTGAATTGTAGTACAAAAGCTTCCCACCAGGTGATTTCTCCAAAATCATGTATGTATTTCAGATTGTGAATGCATTTCTTCACATTGAGCATAATACTTGCATTTTCTTCAATTTGAGTGTCCAACATTAAGCTTTTAGTTTTAGTGTAATCAAGCTCATCTTTTTTTCCTTTTCATGAAAAGATTTTAACAGTGGAGAGTGTCTAATTTTTCATAACACCATGGCAGTTAAAGGGCTTTTTCTTGACTTTTTCAAACATCATTTCACTGTGTTTCTACAAACATTAGAGCTGGAAGTTTGAATTCCTGCAGATTTAGCTCTGGAATTGTTTGGCTTGGGTGCCTAGACACACATGAGATGTAGTTAATGACTTCCCCCACTGGTGAGACATTCAGGAGGTGTTTTCTCCCATGGAAATGTTACAGTATCTTAGGATATGAATTCACCTTGTCTGGCAGAGAATGCGTGAATAAAATCTTTTTTCTCTGCTTGGGCAGGCATTTTAGTCTTTCCATCCAGTATGGTTGAAATTGGTCATCAAGTTCAAACACATGGGAAGTGGTTCCTTCAAATCCCAACCTGGTGCACATGCACACATCCTCCTCTTAGTTGTGTCATCTTTTTTCTTCATTGGTTTCTTAAAAGATATACAACATAGCACAGAGAAAAAAGGTGGGAAAAGGAAAATAGCTCAAATGCTGGTGCATTGATGACCACAAATCTAAATTATGTACGGACATTTTTTTAGTGTTGAAATTTTCTAAGCTCTCTTTTCCCATCTCTTTGAAAACTGAGAAGGTTTTAACAAAAAAGTTTTGTAAAGGAGAATATTAGTGTTTCTAAGGAGGTTTGAGGAACAGGCTGCTGGAAGTTGTAGCCACTAGCCAGTGAGGGTGAGTTTTGGTTTTATGTGATTTAAAAGATGGCAGAATATTTTACTATGGGAAAAAGATGGTATTCATCCTGTAGACCTTCACATTTTGCATTAAGAAGAATTTTAAATGCATTCCAAGTAATATATGTGGCACTCATTGTATGATAAAGGTAATGATATAGGTAAATAATAAAAAACAATTAATAAAGAGTGAATAATAATAGTAACCAGAGCTTTTCTTTCTTCATAGGTTATGGTGTCATGGCTGATGGAACTACTACCTATGTGAATGCATCTGTGTGCACTGTGAATTACCAGCCACTAAATCCACCTATAGTTATTGACTTACCTACTCCAAGGAACACATGATTATAATAAACAATTTAATGTTGTGCCCAACACATTAGCAACTTTATATTGCTGGCTGAGAATCCCAATAAGGAACTATTCAACAAAGCAAAAACCTTCTTCTTTTTTTCCTGCTATCTCTTCACATATAAATTCAAGTGACAGAAATGGAAGACGAACACAGGCATTTTGGTGCCAGAAACAGATTGAAGACATACTGCCATTAAAATATTTGTGAACACAGCAAAGTGAATGCATTCCACATATATACATAGGCATATATATATATCTCAAGTAGGGACTTTTGTATGTACCATACATTATATTGGACTTACTAAAAGAACAAGGTCTTTCAAGGGAGTATTTCCTCAAGAAAGTTTGAAGTTTAAAAATAAGTGTTTAGACTAGGATTTCCTCATTTCAGACATTTCCCAGTGAGCTCTTGATAACTGGAATGTGATGGTAAAGATGCTTTCCCTTAGTTAACGTGGCAAGTACAAAAGATAGTACATGAATGACCAGTCACAGGAGAAGAGCTATTATTTCAAGTCCTCCAGGTCTTGATTCTTTGCATCTATTCAAAACCAGTGCAGCAGCGGTCCTAATTAACTGTACTGAAATGAACTTTAACTACATCTGGCATTACAGATGGTAAGGGAAATGGTGCATATTGCTGGCATGCTGTAAACAGCTCAAAATTGAAGAAGAGAGACTGTGTTAAGTGCAGTATAAACTCAGGAATTTGTAACCTGGCCTCACCTGTGGAAAAAAAAAAAAAAAAGTATAACTGGTAGTATAACTGTTTTTTCATATGATAAGACGATATGTGATTGTCTGTAAAAAGCAAAAGCAAAAGCAAAAGCAAAAAAAAACAACAAACAAAACAAAACAAAAACCACTGATGTTCAGTAGTGATATTCAAAATAAAACCCACTGGGACTGTTTAAAACCTGTTACTGGGACATGCAGCCAATGATGAGATTGCTGGTTTGAATTTGGCCCATGTCAGCTGTGATTAAATGTCATCGTGATCAGTTTGTCTTTTGGGAAACTGTATGTATTTAGAGGGAGGTGTCATCCCAAAGTGGAGTTTGGGCATTCATTTTTGGACAGCTATGTAGTAGCATAAGTGCAGTGAGTGACAAGTACTTGCCAGTGGGTACAGAGCAAGTGTCACCTCACAAAACCTATCGCTCCCATGTGCCTGCTCAGAGACACTGCTGAGAGAGGCCCAAGACAAAACCATTAACCCAGCTGAAATCCATCTAGTGTGTTGGGTGTTGGCATACCCAGGCAAAGCAGGAGATGTGGGAGTTGCTGGGGATGGCTGAAACTAGTCCTGCCCCTGCAGCTTTCCTGCAGGTTAACAGAGTTGCTGAATCTGCTGGGATTTCAGTCCTAGGCAGAAGCTCAAGAATTGACTAAAACCCACAAAAATATGTGCTTCAAATGCATGCCGCAACACATTTCTGCCTTTAACTAACATCTCCATGCTCAAAGAGGAACCTTTTTGCCGTGATGGAGATAATGTAACTGGTGTAAACTGAACGTGGACATTCTGAATCTGGGGCTGACTGCATCTATATATTAATTTTGTTTCCACACATGAGGCAAATCACCACATTATCAATACAGGGTTGTTTGCAGGTCTGTAGATAGCCCATACCTGCACACACAGTGGTTAGATGTGTGGGTTACTTTTTGCCTGATGTATGGTTATAAATGTGATGTTTGTGTAGCAGCTGCATGTACATTATATACATACACAATCTTAAATACCTGTTCTACAACCCCAAGCTTGCAGCCTCAACTCTAAGCAAAGTAGGCAGAAACACCACATTTTGCTGGCTTACCATGTGCTCTTCTGACTGATGCTGGAAGCTGTGAAATTTGAACCCAGGTACTGACCCACTGACAACAGAAAACATGGCAAGCCACAGATCTGTCACTTCTTGGAGCTGTTGAGTGACTTGGATTTTCTTCTTGACTAATTTGCTGCTTTTTCATGAAACAAAAGCGAACAGAAAAACAACCAGCAGTGTCCTGCAACTGTTTTGGATGTGCATAGTTTGCAGCACAAGAACAGTCTACCATGAATTCAGCTGGGTCTACTTTTTGTATAATCCATTGGTGTAGAAATTGCAAGATCAGCTCCTAAATCAGCAAGGACTGAAATTTTTAGTTTAATGTGAACTCCCAGCATCATTGGGAAGATGAAGAATAGCATACAGTTAGAATAAAAATGTCTTAGCTAGTCACAACTCAAGCATTTTGAAACATATGTGGCAGGAAATTGGCTGTATGTTAAAGAAGTCTGAAATGTTTACATTCACTCATGGCACACTAAAATGTTAAAAGTGGGGGAAAGAGGTCCTTTTATTAGCCTCAACAAAATTTCTATGTTGACTATAAACTATTCTCTTAAAAATAATTTTGCCTAAGGTATCTTCAAAATACTGTGTATTTTTATGTGAAAACTATATGAAAGCAGCTGTTACTTCAAAATAGCATTTAAAGTACTCAAGGTATGAAAGCTTAAGGGTTATTTAATCATTTTGGCATAACTTGATTGTTGTTGTAATTTTTGGTCAAGCATGTTAGACAAATAAAGTCTAAAAAGAAACAACATAAGGCTTCCTTCTATCCATCTCGTACATTCAGCCCCGGTAATGGAGAATCTCTTCTGCAGGTGTGGGAGCTAGCCTGGAGGTATTAAAGTTGGGGTACTGAGGTGGGAGTATTGAAGCTGTCATCACCAAGGGCTGTGGTTTAGTGGGGGGCAGCTGGCACAGGGGATAGGGTGTCCTGCAGGTGGCACAGCAGCGCTTACTACGGAAGTGACTGACAAGTGATGGGTCCTTGTCTTGCACCATCCACCATCCTGGGGCTTCCTCATCTCCCTCAAAAGCTGTAGAGCAAACTGGATGGAGGGGATTGCTGAGGGGGGGAACCAGCACCTGTAACTACAAACGTTTAGCAGAGGGGATATGCCAGATGTTTTTGTGATGCAGTGAAAAGCTGCATGAAACAGTCAAGAGCTGGGATGCTGTCCTTATCCAGAGAAGGACTATGTAGCTGGTGAAGGGCCTGGAACACAAGTCCTGTGAGAAGCAGCTGAGGGAACTGGGGTTGTTTAGTTTGGAGAAGAGGAGGCTCAGGGGAGACCTTATTGCACCTTACAGCTGCCTGAAAGGAAGGTGGGGGTGCTGGGGGACAGCCTCTTCTCACAGGTAACTAGTGATAGGACTAGAGGGAATGGCTTCAAGGTACGCCAGGGGGTTTAGGAAAAACTTCTTTACTGAAAGGGTTGTTAGTCACTGGAATAGGCTGCCCAGGGAAGTGGTTGAGTCACCATCCCTGGAGGTCTTTGAAAGACGTCTAGATGTAGAGCTTAGGGATATGGTTTAGTGGAGGACTTGTTAGCATTAGGTCAGAGGTTGGACTCAGTGATCTTGGAGGTCTCTTCCAACCTAGACTATTCTGTGATTCTGTGATTCAAGTTATGCCAGGGGAGGTTTAGGTTAGAAATGAGGAGACATTTTTTCTCAGAAAGAGTAATCAGACACTGGAATGGGTTGCCTAGGGAAGTGGTGGACTCACTGTCCCTGGGGGTGTTAAAGGAAAGGTTGGATGTGGTGCTTAGGGACAAGGTTTAGTGGGTGACATTGGTGGTAGGGGGATGGTTGGATCAGATGATCTTGGAGATCTTTTCCAACCTCAATGATTCTAGGATTCTATCTGGGGGATAGTTTGTGTACAGGGTTGAGCCTGTATGAGCACAAACCCCACAGGGTTTAAAAATGTCACCTTAAATGAGGTGACATTTTTATTTTAGGTTTGTGGGCACTGTCAAGGGCCTGATTTTTTTCCCTCCAATTTTTCCTCTGATCTAACTCAGGTGAGTGAGGTCATGAAATGGAAGGTTTACACAGGTGCAGTTTTGCAGTTGTCAACTCTGTTTAAATTCAGGGACGATCTTTCAAAGTCATTTCTCACCCCACCTCCCCATGGTTGACCTTCACTGATATTTAACAAGGTAGCATCACTCCCAAAGGTGTGCTGATGTGTATCAGTAATACGTGCTTTCCCATTACTAGGCAGAATTGTTACCAAGATTAATTTCAGTTCATTCTGATGAATGGACTAGGAGAGCTATCACTGCATGCCAATGAAAAAAAAATATATATATATATATTTTTACCTTTCTCAGGCTGTGGATGTGAAATGTTCCTTGGCTACAAGGAATGAGCAAGCTGGGACTCAGCACCCATCAAGCAGCTGCCTTTCCCTGTGCAGCCCCCACCCAATGCATATGCACCCCAGTCTAGGAAGCTGGATTTAGGGTGTCAAATGAAGCTGTTCGGTAGCACCTGAAGCCAGAGACCCCAAAAACTACTCCAGCCTTCAAGGAGGTTGCTGCAGGGAGCCAGCAAGGGAGCTGTGAGAAGGGAAGGTGAAAATCCCCACCTGGCTCAGCCGGGTAATACATGGGCACGAACTTGGCAGGAGGCAGTGCTGGGTCTCTGGCACTGCTGCAGCAGGGATCTAGAGAGGATGGGGAGAGGTAGTTTGTCTTCTCCAGTCTCTTAAGTGCTTCAGAAGAAAGAGGAACAAGCCATTCTTTACAAGGCAATTTTTGGAATAATCTACCCATGGGGATATCTGCCCACCTCCATTTATTCTTGTTTGTATGAGAATTTCTCTCTTAAAAACCTGTATTATTACTCACTGCTAATGTAACTCACATATAGCAAACATAACTGCAAATGTTCTTTCAGGTACATCCTCATTCCCTTCTGGAAACTCTCTCTGCATCTGAGATTTTAGAGATATTTTGGAACAGTGAGTTCCCCACGTGATTATGCACAATGCAGTAGAACAACAGCATTTCGCTTATCCCTGTAAGAGTGCTGCCATTCAGCTTTATTGACTATCCCTTTGTTCTCTTTTTATGTGAAAAGTGTAAATAGAAGTATTTGTATGTGCCTTCTTTGTGCCATTTGTTATTCCATGTACTGCCATTATGATGCTTTTTACTCACTTCATCTAAAAATTAGAAAAATTTAAATTCTAGCTAGACTCCATTGCTAAGCCTCTTACTTTCCCATCCCAGAAAGGCTTCTCTCCTCTTGCTGATGTGTCCTTGGAGAGTTAGGGAGAGCCAGTTACTCCAGAGGACTTCTTGTCCCTGTGTACCAGAGCTTTGGGATACAGTTCTAGCTACATTCTCTCCTGATCCAATGTGTTTCTTCATTTGTTTGGGGTTTCTGGTTAATAATAGATATTTGCAACCCCACTGGAGGACTGTGGTGAGCTGCCTATGGCTTCAGCTGGGGTTTTGCTTCAAGAGGTGACAACCGATCCAGGCTTCCCTGGTTTCTACAAGCATCAGCCCTTCTTCCCAGGGTGCCCAGCCAATCATGTACCCCATGGAAATCCCTTCCTTTGTGTCTATGGAGGAATCCCTTTGTGGCCTTTCCCCTGCTTGCCCTGGCTTTGGTGGTGCCCTCTGCAGTCCTCATCTCCTCAGGCTGTGCCAGAGGGGACACCTAACCCCGGCATTGACAGCTGCGCAACATCTGACCATGTCTCATCCTGCTTTGTGCTGTTTTGTGGCTGGTCCCTCACCCATGCCCCTTCTGTGGCTGCCGATCACCTTCCTTTTGTCACTGACTCTTATGCTTCCCACAGCCACTCTGTCTGTCCCCACTGCAGTGTCCCACTCACAGTGGGGCTCCCTGAACAGCCCCCTGACCTGGGTGCCCCCACCTCAGATACATTTCTGGTCTCCCCAGGGGTGGGTGTGTATCTGTACATGCAAAGAAGCAGAAATCGGCTGATTTACCCCAGGGGTGTGGCCTGGAAGAGGAGGGTCCTGCATGATCCTGTAGGCCACACGCCGAGGGCCATGCATGTTTGTATTTGTTGAAGGAATACATATTTATTTTAATGACAGCAGAGGCATTAAGCATAATTTTAAATACTATGTATTTCTTCATTTTGTGCATTTGAAATGTCAGGATTTACATCAGGCTTCATTTATGGAAAGAATGAGATGGCTTTGTGCTGCATTGCTGCAGGCAACTCCTCTGTGAAATGGGCAGCTCATGGAGGGACAGGGCAGGGACCCCCTGCAATGTGTTGTGACAGTGGCCGAATCACCACCTTTTATGCCATGGGCTCACTCTCAAAGTTAGCAACTATCTAACAGGGTTATGGCATGCGTGGTGAGGCCTGTGAGGACCAGCACGTGTTGGTCTTATCACATGGACATCTGGTCTTGCCTTTAAGCCAACAGCCAAACTCCACCACCCTTGTCATCTGATCCAGCTCGAGGCAGGACCTGCAACAAGTCCAGAGCAGCATAGGCCAAGGGATACAGGTCCTTCTGCTGGGGATGACACCAGGAGGTCTCCCCAAGCTTGGCCCAAGATGATGAACATGGATATCTCATGTATCCCGTCTGTTTGTGAAATGGAGCAAATGTTTAGCACTGGGATGATCTTGCATTTTGCCCAATGTGCTCCAACCACAATGTCCTTGCTCATCCAGATGCCAGGAGGAGCATCATCTCTGCTCGCTGCCTCTAGCCTGCTGCCCCCTCCTTCCTATCTATGCCCTTGGGATTTTGTGCTGGGGAGCACTTTTTCCCCATGCACCTCCAACAGCACCTTTTTTCCCCACCTGTTATCCTTGTGAAGTGGTGGGTACATAATTATGTTTATTGCTTGTTCAGAAATAAATAATAGCTCTGAAGTGTTACCTATCCTGTGTGTTTCTAAGGATGCCCATAACAATAATTAATCATATGTATTAACATACAGTCAAGAGACTTGTCAAAGTCAGAGCTCTCGAGCAGTAAACAGAGCTCACACAATTAGCAGTCCCTGCTCTGAGAGCGCTTGAATTGATTCAATATTTCTCCCAACACCTAAGAAAGTCAAGGAAGCAATAAATCATGAAAATACAGACAACACACTCAACAAACTATGATGAAGACACTTCATCAACTGCCTTTAGAGATGCATCAGTGTGTTGCATGAGACAACACTCTTTGAACTTGTTGTATTACAGCTATAACGAGGAAGGGCTCACTAACACTGCCCTTAACTTGAAAATACTGTGCTCTCTTCTGAGCTAAAAGTTGAGGGTTTGTTAATTACTTCCAATTCATCTGTTAGTGAGTACTTGCTGTCCCTTAAAATAAAGACAACATAATTTTTAGGTACAGATTTTTATCTAAAGCATAGCATCTCAGCCAAACCCCCCAGGCCAAGTAGACCAGAGGGGCAGAGGGTATAGCTGGCCTCACTGGACAAGAAGGGTCCTGCCAGAACCAAGCATGAAGCACCCTGTGATCCTGCATCCTCTGCCTGCTTTGTTAAAACAGAGCCTTTCAACTTGCAAGAAATCAACACTTGCTAAAGGAACAAAAGAAAAAAGGACAACAGCAGCAGATGGAGAACAGTTCCTCCAAACCTTGAAGCTGGTATTATCTATTAGAAACAATAAAAAGAGATCAAAGCCCAGAGATGGTAAATAACAAAATGTATGAAAGCAAATGACTTGAATGGGGCTCTCAGAAGCCACTGCGATGTATTGTGTTCCCTATTGGCTTCATTTCTATTTCTGAGCTAAAATGGATAGCATCCTTTAAAGAACATTGTTGTCTGGTTGTCCCCACACTTAGGTTATAGCAGTGGTTGTGTTCGATAATTGTGCAGTGTTGATCTAAAATTACAGTTTCTTTTTCTGTGGAAGACCAGGCTGTCTGGAGCTGTAAGGAGAGATTTCAATGAACAGAAATGTGTGAAGTGACTACCAGATCCTCAGCCCATGTGACATCTTTGTGTTGTCAACATATAACAGATACAAAGATTATACAGTGCAGAAATTCATAAATTGATGATACATCAAGATTAGAAACCCAGGTAATAAATGCAAGGAATAGAAATCACTTGTTTAGAAACATGCACTAGTTGATATTAATCAAGTCTAATAGGATGACACATGAAAGGGATGTTGTTAGGTTGTTTGTAATCTCCTCAGAAAAGATCAACTCTGTAAGACAGGAATAAAGCTGGTATTTGTGAACTGTTTAAGAAAGTTTGCCAAAGAGAAGCCCCGGAATCCAGAAAGAAACAAACTGGTTTCAAAACCAATCAACCAACCAGAAAACACCCTGGTTTTGAAGGTAAATAAAAAGAGACTGGGAAAAAAAAAATAATAAACTGATGAAGGGAGAAATGTGTGTTAAAAAGCAGTGAGGAAAGCAAAAGTACACAGAAAGTATCAATGCCTTGCAATGGTAATGACTCAAATATACAAAAGCTAATTGCAGTGGGAGAGTCACTGACAGCTGTATTAAAAATGTGGGAGTTTTAGATGAATATTTTCATTGTGTACAGACAAAATGGCTGGGTGGTACTGGGGCATTACACAGTGCTGGTGATCAATTACTTTTCAGCCCAGAAGTCCTTAAAAGGTGTGTTAAACAGCATTTACCAAGTTTTTTGAATCAGGAACTCTGTATCTGAGAGTATCTGAGAAGCTGTCTGAGGAGATTTTTAAATTGTTAATAATGAATTTTCAGACAAGTTGGGACATGAGAGAAGTCTCAGCAACCTGGGGAAAGCTGAAATTGTGCCAATATTTTAAAAAGGGAAAGAGGAAGGCCAAAGTGAGACAGCAGTAGCCTGACTTTGATCACCAGAAAGAAGCAGTGATGGGTTTGATTGCAAAGGCTTGAGTAATAAAGTATTAAAAATGGATAATAAAATGAAATGCTAATCAAGGTGGGTTTAAGTAGGATGGATCTTCTCAAACTAATTTGATGTCTTTTTATGAGATTACAACTTTGGATAATAAAGAAAGCAGTTTTAAGGTAGTTAAGTAGTATTAAGGTAATAGACTTCTGTAAGGCACATGACTTGGCACCACTGCCTAGCATTTTGAGTAGGAAACTATAATTTTGACATGGCACAAGTTAAATGAATTAAAAACCACCTAGTCAATGTAATTAAATAAGAAATCATCTTTAAAAGGGCTATCTGCTTCATAGGGTCCACCAGGTAGTGGTTCCTGTCCTGACATGATTTGACTGCTAGATCTTGACTGAGAAATCTTTCTCCCCCCCCAAAGCAAAGGTGCTACTGAAATGGTTTACAGATGAACCCTGTGTTGGAACTCAGAATGTGTCACAGGTACACTGCAATCTAGATTTTTTATTAGAAAGTAAGGTGTAGCAAAGAAGTCTACCTTTGATTGTGGCCACATAGGAAGCTGTATCTCTAAATGCTATGGGCAATAGTGGCCTTTCCTATGGGGAGGAGAGCTCTCAAAAAGGACTTAGGTGTGGCCTGGGCATCCAGCGACTGCTTCATTTTTAATATATATGTGTGTATATTCATATATATGTATGTAGTGTTTTCTTTATGAAGATTGTAATTATTCACCATTCAAATGATTGTGCTGATTCTTTGCAACTGGCAGTTTTAAAATCAAGATCTGATGTATATCTTCAAACAAAAAATAATTATGGAAGTCCCATTCATTAAAAACAAACAAACAAACAAACAAACAGCCATTTGGACCCTTTTGGCTTAATTTATTGGGATTTGGATCAGGCCCTGGATTAATTATGGAGAGATCTGCAAAATGACCACTGGCCAGGGTGCTTCCACTCCTGCTGCCTTGCTGGAGGTCTGTGAACCAGTGGCACTAAGAAAAACACTCCTTTACCCAGACATGCCATTTCACACTCTGGCAGGCAATTAAAATGCAAATAAAAAATGTTAATTAGAACTGTTTCAACATCTATTCTAATGCATGAGATGGGAATTCTGCATAGTGTGTGGAGAAGGATACATTCTTCCTCAGGCAAAACCAGACTTCCAGTCTTGCTCTGGAGTGAGCAGACATAGCTGCTACTTTTTGTGAAAACTGATTGCAGCAAGAAAAGAAAAGAAGACACCCAGGTCTGATGCTGATCTAATATGCTGGAATAAATCCATTGAAATCAGGGTAGTCACAGCGCTTTGTTGATTTAATGAGATGAGAATTAAGCCCTATAAATGTACTTACACTGAAAGCAGGCCCAAAAGGGTGTCTGCAGCACAATGAAACTGCTGTGCCACACTATTTTTCATCCCCCCTTTATTTTTAATCACAGCAAATCTATATTCAGGGATAAGGACAGACAGTAGCTCAAGTAAGGCTCAAGCACACTGGACTTCAGCCTGAATATAATCCTGTGGTCATGGGGCTGGTTGTGGTGTTTCTGCCTGAATGTCACCTCAGAGCTGATGGGGCAACATCTACACGACTGGAGGAGCCACCAGCAGCTGTGGGGCTCATCAGGGACAGCACTGGGAATACTAGTTCAAAGCAGAACAAAAATTATGGGCTAGCAAAAAGCTGATGGCACGTTACAGAATTTTAAATATCAACTCAAATTACTGACATGTAACATTAACCAGGAGGAGTCATTTGAAGACAGAGGTTGGAAAGTGCAGTGGCAAGAAATGATTCCTGGTTTTGGTGTATGTCAGAAGGAGCATTGCTGCCATTTATTGTTGGAGGTCCTGTTGATATTCACTCCACTAGTGGTGAAAAGAAATTGAAAGGGTGGTTTCTTGCTTTTAAAACTTCTCACAGAAGATGTTTCTAAGAAGGCAATCACTGTTTCCCACTACCCAAGAAGATCCCCTTTACACACAGATACTGAGCCTGGACTCACGAATGTCCTGCTTGAGCACAACAGCTGCAAAACCAAAGCCCAGATGAATATGGCAAACAGTTTCCAATGAGAAATGGGTTTTCCCTACACTGCTGTTATGTCTCAGTGTCTACACCAGTGGGAGACTGTATTTACCCTATGATGCAGGATTGTTGAGCAGCACCAAGTCCTATAGATGCTTTGTTAAAAAAAAAACAAATCCGGAGCATGACATAACAAATACAGTTTAAGCTCTTTTGTGACTTTCAACTTCCCCATCTCAGCAGGGCAGGAGGAAAGAGGTGGCTGCGGTGCAGTGCTGAGTCCCTGCAGCTGCCATACAGTGCCTGTACACATGGTGAACACACAGAGCCTGCAGAGCCCACTCTGCTTTGGCTGAGCTGCACCTGAACCCCCAAAACAAGCAGCCCAGGAGCACCTCTGTGCACTTAGATGTCACCTCCCCGAAGATGAGCTGTCAGCCCTTAATGGGCAGGCCCAGAAATGTGTTTTTATAATGACTCTGACTTATGCATCCTGGTAGGTCTGCTGTCCATTTAAATATTCCTCCATGTTCCTCCACTAAGGCTCATCCCAGTACAATCTGATGGTTAAGATGATATTCTTCCTTTTCTTACTTAAAACCTACCTACATCAAAGATGAAATCTGGATGCTCCCAGAGCTGTGATGGGGTTGTTTTTACAGTTATTTGAGCAGCATGTTATACCTACTTATTTGAAGATGATGATATTTGTATTGGTGCTAAGAATTCATGCCAAACTTAATTTTGGGATGTAGTGAAGGTATTTGCATATTTTAAGGATTTATATAATACAAAATTATTTTTATGTCTCTTTTCACAGTGTAATAATGCTCTTTCCATTGCATGACAGCTTTTAGTATAGAAAAACTCAAAACCAAGAAAATTATTTTTTGGATTTTTTTTTTTAATCTGTTTTTCATTTTGCCATGTTTGGAGCATCTCTTACTGCTCATGACCTACTGTATATCATCCAGATAAAAACAGTAATTACACAGAGATATAGGCACTTCACACAATAATGCCTTAATCAAATGAAAAAAATGAAATGATTGCATTCTAAAGAAGGCATGGTGTGTTTTTTGTTTGTTTGTTTGTTTTTCCTAAAGCATGCTCTATTTCTAGCCTTGCAGGCTGTATGCCAGTTGCTGATGTAGAAGAAGGGCCATGTATTCTTCTCTTTCTCTTCTTCTGTCCCTTTGATTAGCCTCAGCCTTCCCTTTCCCCTTTCCCTATTTAGAGAAGGAACAGGCTCTATTTCCAGGCTTACAGGCTCCATGCCAAGCCCTAGCATAGAAATAGCTGCTATAGAGCCTATGAACCTTTTCTTCCTTCCCTCCTCTAACTGCTTTCCATCTCTCAGTTCCCTTTTCCTACTTGCTTGTGCTTCTAGCAGACATCTCTTGTGCCTCACAGCTCTGCCCTGCTCAGAAAGTGCTCTTCTGAGCAGCTGCTGCCTGCAGGCTGGGCAGGCTGCTTGGCAGGAGCAGCCAGTGGGCTTTGGGGCAGGGGGCTGAGGGGGCCACTGAGCTCAGGGGGGCTTGGGAACGTACTAATGAGCAGCGTGTGTTGCTGCTGAGCAGCTGTGTTTGTAAGGCCTTTGGAACAAGAAAAATACAAGAGGAAAAATGGGGGTGGAAAAAAATGCAGTGAACAATACTACCTGCTTTCCGTTTCGTAGTCTAATTAGACACAAAATTCACTTTTTGTTTGCATTTTAATTGTCTGGAAATGCCAGGGTGTTTGGCCAGTGTGAAGTCTCTGGTTGTATGGGCTCAGGCAGGGTGGTGCCCGCCATGAGGGTGATGGGAGGCCTCCACCATTGCACCTCTCTCCTTGGAGGTTTCTTGCCCATGAGTGGTTTTTCTGAGCAGTCATGGGAGCTCTGGCAGAGACACAAGGCTCCTTGGTGGTGACAGATGCAGCAGTGACTTCAGTCTTCTTTGCTTTGTTCCTTTTGTGCTGGAATGAAGAAAACAAAACTTGAAGTGCTGTTAAAACACTGCCAAAATGTTTTAACCTACTCTCTCTGCAAACTCTTTGCCTCCAGCACTGAGGAGACAACCAGGCAGTCACAGTGCCATTTTGGGGACAGAGC
This sequence comes from Heteronetta atricapilla, assembly GCA_011075105.1. NCBI lineage: Eukaryota > Metazoa > Chordata > Aves > Anseriformes > Anatidae > Heteronetta > Heteronetta atricapilla. The sequence goes on along the minus strand of CM021731.1, from coordinate 74,161,711 downwards.
AGCAACCAATGCTGAGGTAGAGCAGAGAGGCTGGTAGGGATGAGCAGGTTATGGTAATCAGCTGAACTACCCCCAGGGACCCTCATCTTCTGTGCTTCAGCCCTTCCCAAGGATCATATGCTGCTCCAAACCCTGCGAGAGGAAGGCAGTTGGGCCGCTGTCCCCCTGCCTGCTATCCCTTACCCCACGCAGCTGCTCCCAGGGCGACAGAAAGAAGGGATTGGTGTCCTCTGCTCAGCAATGACATTTCCTCTCTTTGCATTGTTGTTTTTATTTTCATAACCGCCTTGGTGATTACATGTAGCAGCAGGAGACTGCTATTGAAGAATTATGCTCAATTCCACTGACATTATCTGCCTCTTCATGAAAAAAATGGGATGTCTGCCAGCCTGCTGCCACTGGATGGCTGACCACTGTTTGTGAGGATCGGCTGCAAAAAAAAAGCTCTCTTCCATTACAAAGCTGATCCAGCCAGCAGTTTGGGATTTAAATATGAAAAATTACCTTGGTTATTTCAAAACACTGGCAATTGAATTCTTTTTTCTTTTTCTTTTTTGAGGCTGGATAAACAGTTGGCAAGTGCCATCCCTGCCTTTAGGAACTCACTAAAAAAAACAGCATGATTTGATTTGTTTGTACAGAGAAAAGATTGTTCTTAAATACTTCTGCCAGTAGAATTAATGGAAAATCCTCTGGCACGATGTGTCAAGAAACCCAGGGATGCCACTTGCCACTGCATGTCTCCTGCAGATGGCAGGTATCCTGAAAATGGTGGAGCAAGGGACACAACGCCTGCACCCTTTTGCAATGCCACTCCATGCCACAAAGCAGTGTGGGGATGGATGCCTGTGTTGGGTCTGTCTGGGATGGAGTCACCTTTCCCTGCAGCAGCCCACACAGTGCTGTGCTCTGCACTCGTGGCTGGAACAGCACTGGTATCACTCCAGTGTTTTGTCTATTGCTGCATAGTGCTGGCACAGCATCAGAACTCCCTCCAAGCCCCCAAGAGCCAGCAGGCTGGGGGTGGGCAATTGATGGGGAGGGGACATCACCAGGGCAGCTGACCTAAACCAACCAAAGGGATATCCCATAACACCTGATGTCACACTCAGCAATAAAAGGGGACTCTTGTGGGGGAGGGGTCCTCCTGAACAACTGGTATGCGTTTTGAGGCCCTGCTTCCCAGGACGTGGCCGTACATCGCTTGTTGAATGGAAGTAGAGAATAACCTGTTTTCCTTACTCTCTGTGCTTCCGCGCGGCCTTGTTGTTTCTTCTGTTTCTTTTGTTTCTTTTTCTCCCCATTCCCCTTTCCCTTTAATGAAATCACTCTCATCTATAAAACTCGAGCTCTTTGTGTTGTCTTTTTCTCCCCCTTCCTCTTTGAGGAGGGGAGGAGTGAGAGAGTGATTGTGGTGGAGCTCGGCTGCTCACTCAAGTAAAACCATCACAATGCCTTATTATATTTGGTACAACATTGGACCCAATTATCAAACAGGAGGTGTGGGTGATTTGTGGAAGAAATCTACAGCTCAAAGCAAATGAGTTATAATGTAGGTATGTGGTTTATTTCAGCGTTGGGCGCATGCAGGATAGCTCCTATTGTAGTTTAACCCAGCTGGCAGCTAAACACCACACAGCCATTTGCTCACCCTCCCCCCTCCCTCTCTGGGATGGGGGGAGAGAAACGGGAAAGTGAAGCCTGTGGGTTGAGATAAAGACAGTTTATTAAGATAGATAATAATAATAATAATAATAATAATAATATGTACAAACAAGTGATGCACAATGCAATTGCTCACCACCCGCTGACCGATGCCCAGCTCAACCCTGAGCAGCGGGCCTTCCCACCCCAGCTAGCCACCCCTATATACTGTTCAGCATGATGTCAGATGGCATGGAATACCCCTTTGGCCAGTTTGGGTCAGCTGTCCTGGGTCTGTCCCCTCCCAGCTCTTGCTGCACGCCCTACCGGCCCGCTGGCAGGACAGAGCGAGGAGCTGAAAAGTCCTTGGCTTAGTGTAAGCATTGCTCTGCAGTAATTAAAACATCAGCATGTTATCAGCACTCTTCTCATTCTAATCCAAAACATAGCACCCTACCAGCTACTAGGAGGAAAAATAACTCTGTCCTAACTGAAACCAGGACATATATCCACCCCTTATTCCATACCATTTATGTCATGCTCAGGTTACACTCTTTCCAATACATTTTAGTTAATCACTATTTTCATCTATGGTAATTATGACACACAGTATTATATAATAATATATTATTATATAATATATATAATAATATATAATAATGCCGGGCAGAGGGAGGGGATCTGGGAGTTGAGGAGGAATGGAGACAGGTCCCTGCTCGACATTGTAGGCGATGCCCTCTCCTTCCGGCCCCACCTTCCCAGGTGCCCTTACGAAACAGGTTTGAGGCCCTGGAGATTGAGAGACCAGCAACTGAGGAAGAGATAGAAAGTGTTCCCAGGAGGATGCCTAGGGCGAGGAGGTCGACTCCACGCATCGGGACTGCCTCCACCAAGAAAGACAGGAGAGTGATCGTTGTGGGAGACTCTATCCTTAGGGGAACAGAGGGCCCTATTTGTCGGCCTGACCCTACCCGTAGGGAAGTCTGCTGCCTCCCTGGGGCCAGGGTCAGGGACGTTGCCAAGAAAGTCAAGAGCCTGGTACGGCCCACTGACTACTACCCGCTACTGGTCTTTCAGGCTGGTAGCGATGAAGTAGCAAAGAGAAGTCCAAAGGCGATCAAAAGAGACTTTAGGGATTTGGGGCGACTACTTAGAGGATCAGGCGCGCAGGTTGTGTTTGCCTCTGTCCTTCCGATAGGGGGGATCGAAGCAGAAAGGTCTGCTGTTCACATAAACTCGTGGCTTCGAGACTGGTGTGACCGGCAGAACTTTGGGTTCTTTGATCATGGGAAGGTCTATGCTACACCGGGCCTGATGGCACTGGATGGGATGCGCCTCTCTCGGAGAGGGGTAAGGATCTTTGGTCAGGAGTTGGCAGGGCTGATAGACAGGGCTTTAAACTAGAGTCGAAGGGGGAAGGGGCTAAAACCAGGCACGCCGGTGAAGACCTAAGGGATGGTACGCTAGAATCAGAGGGGCTGTGTGCCAGTGAGGTCCTTCGGTTAGATCTACAAGGTGCTGAGTGTAAGGAGACACACCTGAAATGCTTCTACATGAACGCACGTAGTATGAGGAATAAAATGGATGAGCTAGAAGTACTGGCCCAGTCCCGCAACTATGACATCATCGGCATAAGCGAAACCTGGTGGGATGAGTCCTGTGACTG
>CM021731.1:74090908-74153401 GCA_011075105.1 Heteronetta atricapilla | reverse complement strand
GGTCCCTTCCAACTCAGGATATTCTATGATTCTATGATTCTATAATAGTTAACATAATACAACTCAACTCATGGGCTATTCTCACCCAGTATTAAATCCCCTTGAGGTACACATCGGACCTCCCCATTCTTTTGCATTACCCACCAAGTGCATCCAGGTCCTTAAGCAAAAGCAATCCCACAAATGGGTTTGCCTTTTCCTGGGGCAGGAGTAGCCCAGACTGTTTTACCCAGCATGTTTCTTACATGCACTACAGGAACTTTATCCCCTTCTACTGTGCATAGCAGGTTTGATTGGGCTGGTCCAGCTCAGTTGGCAGATCCCCTTGTATTGACTAACCAGGTGACCTTTGCCAAATGTGTATCCCAATTTCTGAATGCCCCAGTACCCATTGCTTTCAGTGTAGTCTTTAACAGTCCATTGTATCGCTCAACTTTACCAGAGGCTGGTGTGTGATAGGGGATGTGATACACCCACTCAATACCATGTTCTTTGGCCCGAGTGTCTATAAGGTTGTTTTGGAAATGAGTCCCATTGTCTGACTCAATTATTTCTGGGGTGCCATGTCGCCATAGAACTTGCTTTTGAAGGCCCAGGATAGTGTTTCGGGTGGTGGCATGGGGCACAGGATATGTTTCCAGCCATCTGGTGGTTGCTTCCACCATTGTAAGTACGTAGCGCTTGCTGTTGCAGGTTTGAGGGAGTGTGATGTAATCAATCTGCCAGGCCTCTCCATATTTATATTTCAGCCATCATCCTCCAGACCAAAGAGGCTTTGACCGTTTGGCTTGCTTAATTGCAGCACATGTTTCACAATCATGAATAACCTGTGCTATAAAATTCAGTTTGGAATACAGGCACAGCAGACTTGAGATTAAAGCAATCAACATTCTGATAAGCAATTATGAAGCAGCTCTAATACTTATACCAATTTTAGTTTAACACACTCTGGTCAGATCTGTCATTATCTCAACCCTTCGGGCCCCACGTTGGGTACCAAAAAGGACTGTTGTGGTTTAACCCAACTGGCAGCTAAACACCACACAGCCATTCACTCACCCTCCCCCCTACCTTTCTGGGATGGGGGGAGAGAAATGGGAAAGTGAAGCCTGTGGGTTGAGATAAAGAAAATTTATTAAGATAGAAAATAATATTAATAATAATAAAAATAATATGTACAAACAAGTGATGCACAATGTAATTGCTCACCACCCGCTGACCGATCCCCAGCCCAATCCCAAGCAGCCGCCCCCCCCACCCCGGCTAGCCACCCCTTTATATTGTTCAGCATGACGTCAGATAGTATGGAATACACCTTTGGCCAGTTTGGTCAGCTGTCCTGGGTCTGTCCCCTCCCAGCTCTTGCTGCACCCCCAACCTGCCCGCTGGCACTTCTGTCTACACTTGCACATTACCTACTGGTGGTGGTTGTCGTCGGGGGGGGGGTCGTGGGGATGAAGGTTGGTAACTCTTGTTCATCATCACTAGTTGACCCCCCGCCTTTGTACAGACTCAGATGCTCCTTGGCTCTTGTTCAAACCACAAGGTCTGTCTCAGCTGGTTTGAGACAGGTCAGGAAACATCCTCTGTGAGGGCCCCCAAGACTCCTTGTTTCAGTTAATTTGCACAGTAGTAAGCAAAGACACTCAGCAATATCTATTTTAATGCGATTAAGTAAGCCCCCATTCTTCCATTCCTGTCTTTAATAATTACGACTGTTTTATTTAGAAATCATTAATGTGATTAAGGAAGCCCCCATTCTTCTATCCCTGGCTTTATGGGAGTATTTTGGAAACAACAAAACACAAAATACCAAAAACCACATACACACACAAACACAACCACCCAATAATCATTTATTTATTTATTTATTTATTTATTTATTTTTCACAGTGGCTAGATCTGTTCAGTGAAATCCACTATTTAAAAATAATTATTGTAGTATTTGTGTTACAATTTTAGTTGTTCCAAATAACAATTAATTCTTTAATGAGTATGAATAATTAAGTCTGTGCAAAAACTGTATGAAATAATAACAGAAATAAAATCAAGTATGTTGCACCTGATTAGGGCCAGGGGAAGAAGTTGCCATTAAGGAAGAGAGTAGTTTGCAAATTCTCAGAAGGTACAAGAATAAAATTAAAAAAAAAAAAACAAAACAAAACAAACAAAAAAACCAACTAACTGGTTCTTCAGTGGGGCTAAGCTGAACCCATTTTGGGTTCAGCACAGTTGCTTAAACACAATTACCTGCTGTGGCCTGAGATGCCCTTGGGCACTGGGGACTTCCCTATATGGCTGGCTGATGCCAACACAGGACCTCCCAGAGATGCCCAGTGCGAATACCTAACTCATGCCACAGGTGCCTACTGGTTTACTGCAACTGCACTGAGACCAGCCCCTTTTAGTCACTTGCTGACATAGATGTTGGTATTCTTAAAATGCAATGCTTTCTAGTAATGGAACTAGGATTTTTTGTATTGGGAGAACATCCTTAAATAACTCTAGTCACAGTCCCCTCTGTTAATACAGTATCAAAGCATCAATTTCAGAGATTTACAGATAACCATCAATTTTGGAAAAAATGATGGAAAAAAAATGAAAAAGCAATTTTATTTTATTATTTTTTTTTTTTACTATTTCAAATACATCAAATTCCAAATGTATTTATTTTATAGTAAGATAGAAATTACAGAAATGCTAGAATCTATATGAGAAACTATAGAGAACATCTACACTCCACATCTCCAGGTCCAATTTGAAACATCCCGCAGTGCTTTTTAAACACAGTTTTCTGTAAATCTCCTGAAAAGCTCCAAATATGATGAAACATTTCCCCAGAAAAAGAGGCATTAAATTGGTCTACACTGGGAATCTTTCAGATTCCTGGCAATGGTTCACATATTCACTAGAAACAATAATAAGAAAATCAGGATTATGTCCCTCTCTCCACTCTCATTCCGAAGACTTCCTTCTTCATATTCATGTGTGTATCCCACACACAACTTGCTCTCTCTTTTATTATTTTTTTTTTAAAAATGCTTATTTTTACAAGGAGAAAGAAAGATACAAAATACGTACAGGTGATGAGGACAGAGCTATTCAGTGTACCAGTGAAACCTAATTCAGGAACCCCACAGTGACATATTTGTCTAACAATTCTTCAGAGCAGGTAAGCATTTAGTTCTTGACATAATCCCAGTAAGCAAGCTCAGATGATCATACATCCTTTAATTATCACAGAAGTACCACAGACAAAACAATTCTTTTAATTTCCTTCCCAAGATCTAAGTATTTGACAAGATATACAAACAGAACTTTCTAGAACTGGGAAATCTAACCAAAGGACTTCCTTGCAGTTTATTATTTAATTGATATGTATATATAAGCCTTAAAAAAAATTAACCTTACGGCTAACACTGGGAATCTATCTGCTGTTAAGAAGCCAATGATCATTGGTAAAGTAGCTTCCTTCCTAAACTGCTGAAGGATATAGAAGAACAGCTTTTAAAACTGAAAGGTATGGTGTTGCCACACTGCTGGCATCATCTCAGGTTTCATAGCCATTCTATATTGACAATACAAATACATCACTGTAAGTAAAGGGAAAAGATGCATTGAGAAATGGGATGACTTTCTGAATAATGAAGGCTAATGTATTAAAAATAATATGTTTGGGAAATTACAATTGAGGAAATTGAATAGGATGCCTTGTAAACCTTTTTACTGAAATTAGAGTATGTCATTAATAAAGTGTGTAAAATTAAAAATAAAGATTTTTTTAAAGTTAATCGCTTTTGGAGATGTCTTTAGGAAATGGTTATTTTGACAGTGTTAATCATTGCCTCTTTCTTTTTTGATAAATGGATTATGCAAAATTAATTCCGTCACTATGTAGATTTAATCCACAACACAGGACCACTCTGTCAGAATTTCAAAGTATTTTGAGCTTTCTAATGAATAGGTACTAAAAAAAAAAAAAAAAAAAAAAAAAAAAAAGCTATACTCAATTTATTAGTTTGAAAATCAGTTTCTTGCACTTACCAAATCCTACTGTAAGAATAAATGCCTGGAGAAAATCTTTTTATTTTTGAAGAGAGGGCTTTATCATAATATTCCAAAATATTAAATAATTCCACTTAGGTTGATTTTGTACTCATGAAGAACCTACAAAAGACAGAAACAACTTTTATTCCAGCACTTTGGATGTCGATGAAGTAAAAACATTAGTTTATCCTGTTAAAATTTCTTTACAAAATAACTTTATGATTCAGCTCCACTTTATATTAGGTTTCTGAGAATATTAGAAAATCAAATCCTCCTTATTATCTCCTGTTCTTCCCATGTCAGTAATGACTCCCTAGAATGCATTTCTGGAAAACTGCATACATATGGAGTTTTGTCTACTATCCCAAAGAGGAACGGGGAGAAAATACAATGAAAGGGGCTCAAGAGTTGAGATAAGGATGAGGACACCACACAGTTATTATCGTGACAGGCAAAACAGACTCAGCATAGGGAGACAGTAAGATTTATTGCCTATTACTAACAAGCTAGAGAAGTGAGAAGCAAAGGAAAGAAACTAAAAGCACCGCCCCCCCCCCCTCCCCCATCCACTTTCTTCCACTTCCTCCCCCTGAGTGGTGCAGGGGAATGGGGGAATGGGGTTATGGTCAGTCTGTAGTGCTTCTTCTCTGCCGCTCCTTCTCAGTCACTCTCGTCCCCTGTGCTGTGTGGTCCCTCCCATGGGATGCAGTCTTTGCTGAACTGATCCAGCGTGGGCTTCCCACAGGCAGCAGCTCTTCAAGAACTGCTCCAGATATGGGTCCCTACCATGGGATCTATCCCTCAGGAGCAAACTGCTCCAACCTGGGTCCCCCATGGGCATCAGCTCCTGCAAGGTCAGCTGATCCTGCGTGGTCTCCTCTCCATGACGTACAGGTTCAGCCCAGAATCTGCTCCAGCAGGGGTCTTCCACAAGCTGCAGTCTCTGTCAGTACAGGTCCACCTGATCCACCATGGTCACCTCCACGGGCTGCAGCATGGAACCCTGCTTCACCATGGTACTCCATGTGTTGCAAGGGAAACATCCTGCTTCACCATGGTCCTCACCACAGGCTGCAGGGGACTTCTGCTCCAGCATCTGGAACACCTCTCCCCCTCCTTCTTCACTGACCTTGGTGCCTGCAAGGCTGTTCCTCACTCCTCTCACTCTCCCAGCTGCTGTGTGGTGCAGCGTTTTTTTCCCTGTCTTAAATATGCTCTCACAGAGACACAAAACAACACCATTTATTGGTCTGGTCAGCAGTGGGGCCCTTACCTACCATGGGGCAGCTTCTAGATTCTTCTCTCAGAAGCCACCCCTATGGCCCCCTGCTACCAAAACCTTGCCACTGTACTGGGTCTAGCTGGGATGGTAACTTTCCCTGCAGCAGCCCATACAGTGCTATGCTCTGCACTTGTAGCTAAAACAGCAGTGGTATCACACTGGTGTTGTGTCTGCTGCTGAGCAGTGCTGGCACAGCATCAGGACTTTCTCTAGCCCTCCTAGGGGGTGGGCAAAAAAAGTGAGAAACATCACCAGGGCAGCTGACCCAAACCAACCAAAGGGATATTCCATACCATATGATGTCACACTCAGCAATAAAAGGTGGGAAAAGGAGGAAGAGGGGAGGGGTGGGCTCTCGTTGCGAAAACGTCTGTCCTCCTCTCCGAACACTGGCTACGTGTGTTGAGGCCCTGCTTCAAGGACATGGTGAAGCATCGCTTATTTGTGGGAAGTAGAGTAAATTTTTTTTCCCTCTGCATTTCCACATAGCCTTTACTTGTTTTGTTATTCCCTTTCCCCCTTCCTCTTCCCCTTTTCCTTTTTTACCCTTTAGTTGAATTGTTTAATTAATAATAATATTGTTAATAATAATAATATTGTTAATAATTGTTTAATTAATATAATATTTCCTTGATAATATATTTTTCTCTTTATTAAAATTATCCTTATCTCAACCCGTGAGTTGTTTTTTTTCCCTTTACTTCTTCCCCTCCTCATCTGAGGAGGGGGAGTGAGAGAGCGGTTGTGGTGTTCAGTTGCCTAACATGGTCAAACCACCACAGTCCTTTTTTGGCTCCCAACGTGGGGCTTGAAGGGTTGAGATAACAATAGAATTGATTAAATTCTTACGACTAACATACTTACTTGCTAATCACCATGTTCAGTGTCCTGTTAATATTGGCTTGTTTGGGCATGTGTCATGCAATCCGAGTCATATTCTCCTTTCTCCTCTATATCCGATCTGAGAAGGTGCTACAGTCTGTGTTCGTTTTTTTTAACTCGCTGTGCTGCCAAGCACTGGCCTTGAGTTTAATCTGGCATTCAGGCCCTGCACTGTTATCATTTGGGTCTCATGGAAACTATCTTTTAGAGAATATTCAGAATTACACTGCCTTCCTTTCCTCATCTGGAAGTCAGTTTATGAATAATATCACGAATAGTACCTTCTCCTTCTTTCAAAATGGGCTAATTACAACAGTTTTTGAGTATTTTGAATATCCATGTGTAACCCATATATTGCTATTTCTAATTCTGCATAACAGATCTCCTCTTTTGTCTAAGATAAATCGATTTTTTAGAAAACTTACCCAGCAATCTGTCCTGACACAGCCTTGTGGCAGATGGCAAGGTGTGTGGGAGGATATAGGCAGGTACCTGTCACGAGTGTCTCCCCCAGTAGTTTTGGACTTCACCCCTGAACAAGTGCAAAATCCTAAAAGCCTGATAGAATGTTTGAGAGCTGTATGCCCTGACCCTGACAATGCCAGAGAACAACAGCTTGCAGCATTGTGCTGGGTCCTGGCTTACTCCTATCAAACACTGTTTAACATCATCCAGCACCTTGAAGAGAGGGAGAAAGTCTCTGAATCTGATGACCAGATAACACATGCTGTGGCTGACCCAGAGGACCAACCGACTATGGTATCAGTCACCCCCATTGTTAAGTCAAAACAATGGAAACGGAAGTCAGCTCATCTAGTAAGGGAAGAAGCCTCTCCTAAGAAGGAGGGAGAAGGGGAAGAGGCAGGCACCTCTAAAGCAGTGCCATCACAAAGACAGCAGGAAGAAGAGATGGAAATCATAAAGGAATCAGAAACCACTCGATCCCTATCCCTGAGCGAGTTGCGAAAGGATTATGGTCAACACCCAGGTGAACACATCCTCACCTGGCTGCTTCAATGCTGGGACGCTGGGGCCAATAGCCAACAATTAGAAGGCAATGAAGCTAAGCAGCTGGGATCCCTCTCTAGAGAAAAGGTAATTGATAAAGGAATTGGGAGAGGGACACAGGTTCTCAGCCTCTAGAGGCGACTCCTGGCAGCTGTGAAAGAAAGGTATCCCCATAAGGATGACATTGCATATCAAGTAGGCAAGTGGGCCACTGTGGATAAAGGTCTCCAGCAATTGAGGGAATTAGCTGTGTGGGAGATGATTTATAGTGATTTGGACAATGCCCAGACACCTAAAGATCCCGATGAGGTCCAGTGCACAACATCCATGTGGTGTAAATTGGTGCGGAGTGCACCATCATCACATGCCAGTACACTGGCAATATTTAATTGGGATGAGGGGATGGGACCAACAGTGTATAATCTGTCCTGCCAGCTTAAAAAATATGAAGACAATCTCTCTGCTCCCCTACGGGCCTGTGTCTCAGCTGTGGAGAAACTGTCTGAAAGACTTGACCCACTAAACCCACTACACCAGTAACATCATTAATCTTTGTGGGCCATGCCAGCTATCATTAGTTTTCTGGAAAACTCAGATTATGTTACATCTTTCCACCCTAACAACTCAGCATCTGAAATCACTAATGGCCCTGTGCAAATAATACAGCCATAAACAGCAGCATTACTGAAGTTAGTAGAGAGCTAATTTCCCCATTTCAGTAAATTGTTACCTAGGAGATGAAGGGATCCATACCTCCACAGATCACTTTCTATCTTGTCAAATGGCTGATTAATACCTTTGCAGTAGTATTCTGGAATTGGGGATGGCTTCTCGATCTAAATCCATGTGGCGTTAGATTTTATTCAATTTCTTATTTATTTTTGCTTAACTTAGGTCATGTTAGGGAAGCTTGATTTGAAAGCTGTTGACATAGCTTTAACTAGGAAAGATAATCATCATATGTCCTAGAGGAGTATGACAAACTGAAATCTAATGTAACGGGCCTGATCTTCACTCCTTCTCCCCTAAGTTTTGTCTGCTGAGGCAGTACCCAGGCAGGCAGAAAGCTGCAATGACAGACAGGGAGCCTCGGGCACAAAGATGATACAGCCACACTGATACTTCTTGTCCACCAGCTTTCATGCAGGGGCAGCAGGGATTAGGTTTCAGCTATGTGGCAGTGCCAGAAGATATCATGTTCCCAACAATACTAAATAAGTAAAGGTTTAAAAGAGCCATTCTGTGACTGTTACGATCTAAAGGGTTTTAGACTGGTTCCTAGCAATGCTAGGCAGCAAGCTGGCTTCCTGCAGCTCCAGGGAAAAGGGAGCTTCAGAAGCACACCTGTCCTGGTTTCAGTTAGGACAGAGTTATTTTTCCTCCTAGTAGCTGGTAGGGTGCTATGTTTTGGATTAGGATGAGAAGAGTGCTGATAACATGCTGATATTTTAATTGCTGCAGAGCTATGCTTACACTAAGCCAAGGACTTTTCAGCTCCTCGCTCTGTCCTGCCAGCGGGCAGGCTGGGGGTGCAGTAAGAGCTGGGAGGGGACAGACCCAGGACAGCTGACCCAAACTGGCCAAAGGGGTATTCCATACTATCTGACATCATGCTGAACAATATATATGGGTGGCTAGCCAGGGTGGGGGGGGCGGCTGCTTGGGGTTGGGCTGGGCATCGGTCAGCGGGTGGTGAGCAATTGCATTGTGCATCACTTGTTTGTACATATTATTATTATTATTATTATTATTATTATTATTATTATTTATCTAAATAAACTGTCTTTATCTCAACCCACAGGCTTCACTTTCCCGTTTCTCTTAAACCACAACAACATCCCATGACTCCTTTTTGTTTTTAAGCATTTGCTTACTGTGATTGAGCATCCCATCCACCAGTTTATCAGTTCTTTAAAACAGTAGTGATAGCAAGGGGTGTCCTAATGCATGCAGCATTAAATGGGTTTAGAAACCCACTGTATTATTTTCTTGCAATTGAGTAGCAAATATTCAGAATGTCTCTAGAACAGATTGTGATTATTATTCCTAGTAATAACAATGTCAAATATTTTTAAATTAATTGAAGATTAAGCTTAAGGATTAAGCTAAGCAAAAATGAAGAAGCAACTCCTGATTCCAGACTCAATATATCTAGAATACACAGGTGTATATTTGCTGTTTGAGGGGATACAAGGTACCAAAATATTTGTAGAGGATATGGATCCCTCACCTGGTACAAAATTATGCTGCACACAGAAAAGCAAAGAGAGAAACCAGTACAAGGGACTCAGATGGGGAGTACTTGGGCCAATTCCACATTCAGAAGGGAACAAACCAGTTGAAGGGCAACAGGATCCTGCAGTTGTAGCAGTGACTATAGGGAGACCTACCATAAGGAACTCATTCAATGCAGCCAACACTTCAATTCCCTTCCTGTGCATTTATGAAAGGTTGTATTTAAAGGTTGTATAGGGACAGATTTTCTCTGTTTTATCCATGCTGTTATAGCAGGATCCCAACAAGATCCCAGACCTCCAAAAGGTATAATCATGTGGAGAATGATTACCATGAGTAAAGGTCAGAGCTAAGGTTACAGAGAAGCTAGGATGAGTTTATATATCCTAGTTCAGGACCGTTCTTCAGGAAAATTTCAGTCAGGAAGCTCAGATTAAACTACTGTATTTTTTTTTTGACTATTACCTGCTAAATGCAACTTACTTGTCTGAAATCTGCAATATTTAACAGTCCAGTACAACTTTCATCATAGGATTTAAAAGTTTGCTTCATTGGTTTCCAGCAATGCAAGATCTTGGGCTGAATTTTCATAATTGCACTGCAAAATGACATGGTTTGTGGTCCAGGACTCATCTAAAAAAGTTTAACAGGGCCATTTAACAGGGCCTCAGTGGACTGATAGCATGGTACTTTGATTTTAAATGCACAAGAAGCATGCCTTGTTGTTAACTGTAATAAATGTTCTGATAAGCTAACATGTTCTTATACTGAGGAGTTTATATCTAATTACACAGGTGCACATTGTCTTATCACACATGCAAATGTCCTAAGAATTGCACTAAGAATTCTGTGTAAAAGAGAACACAACAGAAGAGCAGCATAGCTCATCTTGTCTAAGAGTAAAATCCAAGGTCCTTTGAAATCAGCAGGCATTCTCCCATCAAGACCAGAGCAGCCAGAAGCACATACAAGATCACAAGTAAAAGATTAGTGAAGCTGTTCAGTTATCACCAGGCACGCTCAGGACAGTGTATTGTGAAGGTGATGAGATACCTTGTATACAAACCAAAAGTATCAACAAGCATAGCCACATTCTCTTTTTCTAAACAGTAGCTAATTCTGAAGAGGAACAAGAACTTATTGCACCCAAGTGTACAGTGAACTGTTCTGCTCTGCAGTAGCAGGGTGGTACCTGGAGCAATCACTCAGGGGATGCCATCTGACTAAAGACTAAATGTTCCGATGGCCAGGACATTAGAAGGAAAACAGAACACATCTGAGAATGAATAGAGCACTTTTCAGATGGTAACAAACCCAGGAAGTCTGACACTGGGATTTCTCCTAGCTTGCTGACATCCTTCTCTTTGCACAGTTTCATCATGCTTCTACAGGAACTTTGGATATCCTTTCTTATCTTACTTTCTATTGTTTTGCAATTCAGGACAGGTGTAGAACATGTCATTACTGTCTGAGGATGGCTGGATGCTGGTGTCTAAAAGCAAGAGATAATGGTAATATTTTCTTCCAAGTTTTGGTTGTGTAGACAAAACACCAGATGACAAATCCAGTTTCTGGCTTTCCAGACTTGAAACTAATGTATCACCCAAACCATTTTTAAGTCTGATTTTTTGAGTTGTGTCAGCACGTTAGAAAATTCTTAGTGTCAGAATGACACTGTTCATTTAATGGGCCGTGACCACTTTTTTTTTTTTTTTTTTTTTTTTTTTTATGTCATTATTATTTACTTTACTTGTAAATTTTTAATAGTTTCTCCAAATTGTTATATATTAAAGAACGAATCCTGTTTTTAAAAAAAAAATGTAATACCAACTTAGAATAAACAAATCAATGCAAAGTCATTGAATAATGCAGTAACAGTGCTTTGATTTGCTACTAGAAGAGTCAGTTCTGCAGTGCTTGTGTGCAGAGCCACAGAAAGAATAATGTGAGAGGACTGAAGTGCTTGGTGTCTTTTTGACTGCTGCCTCAGGAGTACTGTGGGTGAGCTAGAAGTAATGCGCCAGCCTACCTCTCTATTATGGTTGCACAAGCCGTAGTTATGCTTCTAGATCCAACAAATAATCTCTTATTTAGTGAGATTTCCCAGTGCTCCCTCAGGGTTCTCACTGGTGCAGACTTGCTGAGGACTCGAGCACATTTCCATGCAGCAAATGCTGCATGGATGAATGCTGATGGATGAACATGAGGCCGGCAGGGGTCTTTCCAACCACCATGAGATATGGGAGTCTCACATTCCCTTCCTGTTGTCTTATACCATCTGATCTAGCATTCACAGACAGCAAGGACAAATTTTCCAGTGCTTTCTCTGAGAACTGGATCAAAGCATGAAGGACACACGCAGCTGTCTGGGGTTTTCAAGAAAGAAACTACAGTTATTGCAATAATTGAACTAGAAATGGGCCAGTGTTTAGATTTACCAGCCGTGACAAGTTGTTTGCATCTTTAATTTACCCAATCTGTTATTTCTTTTTCAGTAGCTAAACTTCCCCATGTAGAACTAGTTAGAAAATCCAAGCATGTTGCAGGCACTGAGTAATTCTAAATATTTGATTTTTCTTCTGTAGGCTTGATTATAACCAAAGAACATGGAATAGGTGCACATAGATCCACAAAGGGGAATATTGAATATTTCTACCAGTATTTATTTCCAACCTTTCTGTCAGTCCTTTCACTAGCATAAGAAGCCAGAATGGCAGCTGGTGGGGAGGGACCAAAGTGCATTATTGACATTAAGTATAGATAGGAATGCCAAAGCAAAACTACTGCCTTCCTAATCCACTTCTCTTATCTCTCTTTGAGGTCTTACAATTAAGTTACTGGTCTTATGATAAGTCTGCCAGTAAGACTAGCAGCCATTAACAGCTGTAACAGCTGTAATTTGGCATCCAACAAAAAGCAGAACAAGATCCACAGAATGTAAACACCAAGTAGAAAACTGTAACTTCCAGTCCTGCCTAGCCTTCTCATATGATCATCTACATTTTTTATGTTGCTTTTTCAGCTATTGAGCCTTTGTTTACTCTGTTCTCAGAAATGTTATTGTGCTTAAGAATAGAAATGTTATTTGCCATACAGCTCTGATGGATGTGCCTAAGGTAACAAGAAGACACTTGTGGTTCCTGCATGGCACGGGTAGCTGGCTTGGTAGAAGTTGAAGGATTAGTAATGCTGGAAGTGCTTGATTGCATTGTTACGAGTTCAGAGCTGAATTTTCTCAAAAAGTCCTGATATTTCAGCCATCCACCAGCATCAACATCCACTGTGTTCCAAAGATTTTCAAACTAATGAAGAAGTAAAAGATGACTTTTTGCAAATGCTACTTTTACAACAGCATCCCCTAAGATACTAACAATGTGACAAAATGTATTTAAAAAAAAAAAAAATCATAGCTTCTCTGCAGAAGCCTGCACAAGGCTGGGAAAACAATGAAAAAGGGACTTCTGCAGGACATTTTTAAATTGAATTGAGCCCTTAGTATGCTGATTATACTACTAAACCCTATGATTAGACACAGTGATTGAGGCACTGTATAGAAGAATAATATTTTATCATGAGATGTAAATCAAATACACAGTGCACATGTATCCTGGCTAAGTACCATTAAGGAGAATTTCTCACACTATTGGTTACACCTAAGTTCTACAGCCACCTCAGTAAGCCATTAAGGTTCCTTAGTTATTGTACTTATATTACCAAATTATTTCACCCCAAGGGTAAAAAGTGAATCAGCATGAAAGAATACAGCAGAAAACCATTACAGAATTTCAAATCACATAAAGTTATGAGATACTGCCAGGAACCATACCTCTACAATACTGACAGCCTGTGAAAGTTCTGGGGGCAGCTGCTGATGCCCTTGTTTCTGCTGCCTGAAAGGATCCATGGAGGTCTGATGGCTGCTTGGCACAAGGCAGGGCAGGTATCCTGCTCTCTGAATGATATATGGCACTGTAAGGATGATGTTGGGCTGTTTTCCACTGAACAGCTCTTTATTCCATAAGTAGCTGTACTGAATGTAATGGGACTACTCATGATATAAGCTACTAATCAAAGCAGAGATTATCACAGTCTGACCTTAAATGAGCTGCACTCATTTTGCAAGTGTTTCAAGAGTCATCAATATGCTTTTTTAGGACCTTTATTATTGATTTTTAATATAAACCTATCTGGGAACCTCAGATTGCTTTTGATTTGATATTTTTTCAGCCAAGACTTAAACCCTAAAGGAAACTAGTCACCTCTTTGATGCATGTGCCAGGTCACAGTCAAACTTCAAAGGGCAAAGGATACATTTTGAATTTCCTTTCAACTTTCCTCCATTGGCCTGGCTGCTACCACATTATGAATTATAAACAATTCCATTTTGCACTTGTGATTACACTTCACACTTCATGTGAGGATCTCAAAGTGTATTACAATCTTCAGTTAAATAGAATAATACCCCAATAAGCTGAGTTAGCTATAGTTAGAAACTTTTAACAGACAACAAAATGTAGCAATTTTGTGGACTTCCAATAGTTCAAGCAAGTCAAGGTTGTTCAAGCAGAGGAAAGTGCCTGTAATAAAAAGGGGGGTGTCACTCAGGAAGATATTAATCAACACCTTGTTTGCCATTTGTTTACACCTTTTATGAAAAAGGCCACACTATCAGAAATTCAGAAGACCAAGAAGCCAAATTTCAGGAAGAAAGTCTTCATCCGTTACTTCATATGGATTCCAACCAAGTCTTGCTAATAGCATACTGTAAGTGGCCATCATTCAGAAAAGGATAAAAGAAGACATTTTTTTGTGAAGTCATCTAGACTATGACTATTAGTAACATTTTTGTAATATCTCTGAGCAGCGACAACAGCTTGAACAGCAGAGGTTTGGTTTAGCAGTGGCAAATCCTGTACCCAGATTGGAAGGCTCTCCTGGAACATCTTCATATAGACATACATAGACATACATCTTTGAGAGACCTATCAAAATCAAAATATCTAGAGATACAGGGCTTGAGTCTCAGTCGCACAGAAGTGCGACATAAACGAGGCTCCTCAGGCCTACTTCTTGTTGCTATTATGGATGACAGTTTCTATCAGGATTTTTTTTTCTTTATTTCTCTGAGGTTCTTTTAACTATAAAATAACTCCTGTGTCCTTTTGCTTCTTCTTGAGTGTAAAGTAGACATAATCTAGTCTGGACAACTTTTCAGCTGGAAATACCTGCCTTCCTGCATCTAAAAAAGAAAAAACAAGAGATTTTTTCACAACTCATTTAGGAATATGTGTGCCCTCCTGCGTTAGAATCACAGAATCATAGAATATCCTGAGTTGGAAGGGACCCATGAGCATCATCGAGTCCAACTGCTGACACCACACAGGTCTCCCCCAAAATTCAGACCATGAGACTAAGTGCACAATCCAAATGCTTCTTAAACTCTGACAGGCTTGGTGCAGTGACTGTCCCTGGGGAGCCTGTTCCAGTGCACAACAACCCTCTCAGTGAAGAACTTCTTCCTGATGTCCAACCTGAACTTCCCCTGCCATAGCTTGACGCCATTCCCATGGGTCCTATCGCTGGTCACTAAAGAAAATAGATCAGCACCTGCCCCTCCACTCCCCCTTGTGAGGAAGCTGTAGACTGCAATGAGGTCTCCCCTCAGCCTCCTGTTTTCCGAGCTGTACAAGTAAAGTGACCTCAGTCACTCCTCATATATCTTCCCCTCTAGGCCCTTCACCACCTTTGTTGTCCTCCTCTGGACACTTTCCAACAGTTTCATGTCCTTTTTGTACTGTGGTGCCCAGAACTGCACACAGTACTCGAGGTGAGGCCACACCAATGCAGAGTAGAGAAGGACAGTAACTTCCCTCGACTGACTAGCAATGCTGTGCTTGATGTACCCTGGGATACGGTTGGCCCTCCTGGCTGCCAGGGCACACTGCTGGCTCATATTCAGCTTGCTGTCAAACACAACTCCCAGATCCCTCTCTGAGGGGCTGCTCTCCAGCAGCCCAGTCTGTACGTACAGTGAGGCTTGCCCAGTCCTACGTGCAGGACCTGGCAATTGCTCTTGTTAAACTTCATGCAGTTGGTGATCACCCATCTCTCCAATCAGTCCAGATCTCTCTGCAAGGCCTTTCCACCCTCAACAGAGTCAATAACTCCTCCAAGTTTAGTGTTGCCAGCAAATTCGCTCAAAACACCTATTAGTCCAAATCCAAATGTTACCATGAAAAAACCCTGGATCTTCCACTCAGTGGTTCACAGGGATAAGGAAACAGCATCACCAAATTTTCACTTCTGCTTTCATCTGGTGTGGAGGCTCCAGGTTTAAGAAGACCTGGCTCTTGGTACCTCACCAGCAATATGATGACCAGGAATAGAGCACACAGGCCATTTGTTCTATAATTTTTTAAAGGGGAAGCAGAAAATACTTTGATTTTTTTTCAGTGCTTTCATTTGCTACTATTCATATGCATAGCAGTGCCCAATAATATGGCAGACTCTCTACAGACTCTCTGTAATTACAAGCAGACCCCACTCCTGTCTGCAATTTGTAGTCAAAAGTATTGGTAAGAAATTCTGGCCAAAAAATCAGAGAATATATATATGCAATGAGCAAAGTACCAAAATAATTTTCTATCATCTAGACAAGCATAAGATTTCTGTGTCTTGTCTTTCAGTTTCCAAAATAATATTGATGCAGCCACAGACATGAAGTTTGGAGTGCTCTTAAGTAAAATCTGAATCTTGGTAATCAAGGTTACCTCTGGTTTGATTATTCACCTAGTTTTGGACTAGGAAAAATCACAGTGAAACATCATTAGCAAAGATAAAAAATTGTCTCTTTTTACTTTAAATTCATCAGAAACATAATCTTAGGAAAGATGGGAACCTCAGATTCAACTGAGATTAACACGGGTCTAACCAGGTGCTTTGTAGAGACAGATTCATGTCATGACTTTCATCACTCAAGCTAAATTTAAGGTTACATAAACTCTGCTAGCGCTAATCTGGGGGAATCTTTAATCCAGAAAAGTAGCTGAGAGGTGGCCAGGAAGCATCAAATGCTTGCCACTTTCTTCGTCCAATGAGGGCAGGACAAAATAGCTACTGAGAAAAACGAATTTGCTTTAGATCCCCATGAAAGTACTTTCTATTCCATGCTGACAATGTGCCTTCCTGCCCCTCACCCCCATTGACCCTAGAAGTGAATTAATTCAAAATTGAAAAAAGAAACTTTTAAAATAGTGGATACACAGATGAAGAGCTATGGTAAGAGAGCTACTGTGGTTTAAATTCACAATGTTATTAGCAATAGCATCTCCATGACTTTGCTTTAGAAAGCCTGTGGTTATTATAGTTCACAACTATGCTCAGAGATAAGGAAAAAAATGCTATCCCACAAATGTAGCAACAAATGTTCATGGAGTGAGTCTTAAAACATTTTCATTTCTTCCAACTTGCTGAACAAGTTCTTGCCTGTTCAGAACAATATGCGAACATATGTCTGTAGCCATAGTCAATTTACCTGTTGTACACTTAAACTAACAATAAAAAATAAAAGAGTTTTCTTACTTGTTCTTCAGTCAGTGTTTAAGCAAGCAGTTGCTACTTCTGGTATCTGTGAGAGTTTGCCTCTCTTTGACAGCTCCCAAGAAGATTTAGGCAGAATGACTTCTTGCCCTTCCTCAGTCTAGACAAAACATACACACGGAATCAGTAATGGATCCACTGAATAAATTATAAATCATGGTGTGGCATTCAGCCAGCCGAAGAGGGAAAAGTCCATGGAGAAGGTGGCCTTGGAGATCCCACAGGCAGTAAAACCTGCTTCCAGGAATTCTGTCTTATACCACAAAAGAGAAGAGGCTATGTACATAGTTAAGGGGAAAAATAGACTCTCTACAAACACAATCCAACTGGTGACAGGCCAACAAAAGCATAGAATTCCAAGACTGACCTACATATTTACAAAGGTCTAAAAAATTGGGTGATCTTACAAAGAGGGTTATTCTGTTAATGCAGAAAAAGGTAAGTAACTGCTAACTAGTCCAAATATTCCAAATTCCTTCTTCTCTTCTGAATAGTCTTTGGCACACAGTGGAAATCTCTTTGATTTAAAAGGCAATTCAGTCCTGAAATGAAAGTGAGGGCAATTATTTCCCTCCCATTTCTAAGTCCCAGGTATATTCACTGTGACACTTTCAAATCTGGTCATCCACAGTAGGAATACAGCAGCTAAATATTGCAGTTCAATATTGCAAAGGTAGAGAATGTATAAAGATAGAGCACAGAAAGGGGTTGGGAACATGTGCGTTAATGCTTGCATGAGGTGTGCACCAGTCCTTTTTTTCTGTGTATTGATTTCAATTTAACACCAGTCTGTTGCTGTTAAAATCTTCCACCAAAGCTTCCTCCTAACTAAACTCCCATTATGCATTCTGCAGGGTGAAAATCCACACTTTGAGTAAATGCAGTAGGAGGTCATGTGGCAAGCAGAAATAAAAGCTATAAAATACAGTTGGTTTGGAATAAACTGCAAAGAACTGCTGTGCTTTGGTACAGTCATACCTGAGAATACCAAAAGATTCATTGTGCATGCAAAAGGATAAATTTCATAAAATTAAATATCAGTGAAGCCTATATAGCATTTGCATTCTATCTCCAGCAAGCTCAGTTTTTAAAATGAAATCAAGTTTTACTTATAAAATGAGTCCCAGGAATGGTACAATAATAGTAATTAAAAAGCAATACCAGAATTTTGAGAAAGCAACTATTTATTTTCAGGAATGGAAGCCAACTTTCCAACCACTGGCATTGTCTAAATTAAATATGTAAAATATCTTGAAAGTAAAGCTTTCACAAACAGAAGTAGAAGCCATCTTTATTATAGCTATGGTAAGAGGTAAAAACAACCAACCAACCAAACAAACAAAAAAACTGTTTTTGGTTCAAAGATGTTTCTTTACAGCATGTTAAATGTTACTACTATATGTTTAAGCATATAAGCTTTGCCACCTTCCTGCTCCATGCAATATCAAAAAAGAAACAGATGGCTTTTTGTCCTGAGCTCCTGTTTCCTTGTCACGTCTCACATGATCATTATAACTGAATGGAAAAGAAAATATGCTTCTTACAGAACTGCAAGAAGCCTGCCTTTGATCAGAAGACTCCCCTATTTTCAGATGCAAATAACACTTTTCATTATTAACCATGCTTTACATAAAACATTTCTGCAGGATAGGTATTACAGCTGCATTACCAACAGAAGAAACACAAGAAGTGGAATTATTCATGCAGACATGAAGCCAGGTCCTTACTGTTGTCAGGAAATGAAGATTACCAGGCACGGTTCAGTACCAGGCATACCTTCTGCCTGCCGGCCAGTCGAAGACTAAAAACTATGTCACCGCTGCTTTTAATTATTCTCATGAAGCCAAAGACTTAGGGAAAGCATCACTGCCCTGCAACCTTTTAAAGAAACATAGTTGGAAAGTTCAAGCTTTCCTAATTTATTTAATTTCAAGAGCTTTTTGTTTATTTCATAAGACCTAACACTCTTTGATCTTAAAATGGTTAGAAAGCTAATAAAAAAATAACTTGCTCTTCTGGTAAAGCACAGATTGAAAACTAGAAAACTATTTATATCCAGTTATTGCCTTTCATTCATCCACTACCTTCAGTTAGTACATTCATTGTATACCTGTGACTGTATCATCTGCAGCTAAAATTATCACTTTCAGCTGAAGTAGTTGAGCTGGGGCCTAAAATTTCAGAGTCTGGTATGGGCACCTGGATTTTTAAGTATACACAGTGTGGGTATGTTTCTTAGCTATGCTCTGTCTCAATTTAATCTCATGACTGAAAGGAAGTAACAGAATGAATCTGATTCAGAGCTGTGCAGTTTATGTCCTAGTGGTGCTTATAGACAATTTATAGAAGATTTTGGGGGGGGCTAGAAAAAGGGATAGTTCTCTTTCAGCTGATTTTCTGCTATTCACTGCAATGTACTCCACTCATCCCATCAGGCTCTTTATTTATCTCATTTCAGAATTCAGGGCACAGGGCTCTGTACCCTGCTCCTGCTCTGTAGCTTCTCAAATTGCTGTAGGTCTCAGAGAGTTACATGCCCCACACCATGCCAGCTGCTGCTGTAGGCTGTGACCTCCAGACTACCTAATCATCCTGCTCAGCACCCACGTACCAGGAAGGCTCTCAGCAGGCATGAAACCTCTCTAGAATCTCTTAGCTCTTCATACACATTCCTGTCTCTCCTAATACTATTGTAAGAGCCTTCAAAGGATCATGTAAATCCACTTTCACCTCCTGCTTTTGCCAAGAGAGATGAGGCATTATTGCAAGGCTTTTCTCATGGGCTGCTCTATGTAGATGACTTGCTGTTCAAAGTAGGGCTGCATTTTTCTTCTTTAGAAAGTTCTCTGCATAGTCTCATGTCCTTTTCTATAAATGGCACAACTATGCTGATTAGTAATAAAATAAGGCTCCACCACCCACACCTGCTCAGCAGAGCTCCATTCCTGCAGTTCCTTCCTGCTTCTTTTTTCTTTTTCTTTTTCTTTTTTCTTTTTTGTTAATTATAAAGTAAATCAGAACATCCAGATAAATTACAGTTTCTCTGGCCTTGTCACAAATCTGACCTCTCTCCCTTTCTGGGGAGGTTCAGACAGCAAAGGTCTTGGGAAACTGCTTGTACAAGAAGCCTCTTGTATCTTTCCCTGAAAAATGATGCATTTTCTCTTTGAATGTGAGAATGACCTTTGCCAGGAGTAATCATCCTTTTGACAGTTTACATAGTTGTAGAGGTTTCTGTGCTTACCCATGGGACCATCCTTTACCCTAACAACAAGCATCTTCAGGTTGTTTTCCATAAATTGCTTTTCCCTAAAGCTGTGTGGAAGCAGCAGAGTTAGTTGCCTCAGTATGGTTTGGGTTGGAAATACATTTTGTTCTTGTGTTCAAACAACCAGTAATTTATTGCCACCAGTCAGCCAGTTCTAGCTCTTAGATTCTGATTTAAAAGTTCCAGCATTACAGAGAGGCCTGTGGTTTACCACTGGTTTGTAAGTGGAGCTACATCCTCATGTGGCAATGATCAGTTTAGCTCCGTTAACCTGAGTGCTGATTTACACTTGCTGAGGATTTCAAAGCTGGTGGGCAACAAGAGTTTGCAATAATAAATGTAATTACAAATAAAAGATGAATACTCCAATAAGGGTCATTTTGTAAGGTAGAATTTTCTTTTTGACCAACTGTTTGCAACCAACATACTCAAGTTTTGAGGTCACATTTGCAGGATAAAACACTCTGTAGTGTTTAGCATTTGTAATGGCATATGATGATTTGACAAAACGATTTAACACAATGAGTCAAAGACTACTCTTTTGTCAAACTTTGTCTTGTCTACAAAAATGCCACAGCCCTCTACATGTAATTAAAATTACAGCTGTATTAAAAAATATGGAACATTAAGCCTAGCTAGAACTGGACAGAGAAGCAAGAGCCATAGGGAGGACTCCTGGCTCTTCTGTCTTCCCAGCAGCATCTAGCCCATCAGTACTACATCTGATGGTCTAATACTATGTTCTCAAAATCCTTATCACTCGTTTCTCTTTTTCCTCCTCTTTAAGTAAATATAAAGTAAAGGAGAGGCTTTCATCCCAAGAAAAAAATTGCCATTTTAAAGTTTTGCTTTCTAGCCTTAAATAGGTGCAGAAGCACAACTGGGGGCAAGCTGGGTAGCAGGGAAGGAATTTAAATTCCAAAAGATGCTGTTTTGAGAGGCGCAGAGTAGATTATCTGAGATTTTATTGCAAGAGATAAACTTTCTGAGCAGTTTTGGTTGTGGTATCCTGTAGGTATTTTTGTTAGACCTTTTTGTGCATTACTCCAAACAGAGAAGGAAAGGGAGGTATAGCATTGGTAAGCATTGTCAATAGAAGAGATCTCAAACAAGTAAACCCAACACAATGAGGGATGGCACATCGTAGTCATAGGGAGGGCAGTGCAAAGAAGAGCAGAAGCAACAAAGGGAAATTTCTGATCCAGTTTCACTATATATTATGAGTAACTTGGTGTGGTATCATGGCACAAGGAAAGATTTGATATTTGTCAGCCTGAAGCAGATGTAATACCGGAAAAGATACTAACATGCACATATCCCAGAAGGGGTATTTCCCTGGAGCATGGCTATACTCCATGAGGACAAAGTTTGTGAAGATGCTGATTAAGGGTAGGCATGTGATCAGCAGGCCTGATCATCTCTGGTGCAGCAGGTCACGACTGCTGAGTCAACTGTCTGCCCAGAACACGAGGACCAGAGAGGTTCAGTAGATGAAGACTAATGAACAAACCTGTAAAACTCCCACCCCAAAACAGGGAAAAGCACCAGATCTGTACATATATTCCTGGTGCAATTACACAGGAAGAGCATAGCTGCAATTGAAATTCATCTTCCCATGCCTGAACACATTGCACAAGGGCTGGCTTAATAACACCGATGAATATAGGAAGCACGGTTTATGGAAAGACTGAGGAGGGGATGCCACTCCTCTGTTGCATGGTCTTTTTGTTTGTTTGTTTGTTTTTGAGCTCCAGAACTATATAGGCACAACAGATACACTGTAGAGTTGCACTCAGTGCAAATCAGAGTTTTGGAGAGTCACAGCACATTCTGTTTGTGGAGATGGTAAGCTGCATCAATGCTGTACCCTCTGCTGGTTTAGGAATAGTTTCCAAGAGCATGAGGAAGCTGCTTCATTTGCATTTTCCAGGTAGGGGTTGCAGCGTTGCTACTGTATAGCTCTGTAGACTCTCCAGCAGCAACATGCCCAACACAGATGGAGACAGCAACAACAGGCCCAATGCTTTTCATTAGTAAATAGTGGATACTAGTCCTGGGACCTGGAGGCACACTTATCACAGTGCCAGGCTTCAAGAAGAGATGAGCATTTGCTATACTCTCTTGGGTATAATCCTCTCATGGGTACTGGTCCAAAGAGAAACAGGATCCTCTGTGGCAGGAAGAACAACAAGCATGAATATGTGAGCTTGCAGTTTTGCAGGCAAGTAGATGTGATGTAACTAGCTGGAAACAAAATGTACTCAGCTAGGAAGCACTCTGCAGCGTGAGACCGACTGCAGAGAAACTCAACAGGAAGCTAAACACAAACAGAAACAGAGAACTTGGTGTACAAACAGAAAGTTCAGGACAAAGCTAAATCAAATGCCTACTTTGATTTTGAAATGTTTAATGATTTTTCCTGCACAGAAGTTCTGGAAATCAGCCCAATTTCCAAATTTCATCATTTTACATTAAATCACCTTAAAAAAAAAAAAAATAAAAAAAAGGCAGTTTTGCCAAATATGTTTCTACTTACTCCCTTTGTCAGCTGAAAGACACACATGCCAGCAAATCCCTCACTAGCTCAATTCCTGCCCTTGAATGGGCACAAGCAAAGATCTATCCCTCTCTCTGTCATCTCAACCTGACCTGCTCTCCCCCTCACTGCTGGTCTCAACAGCTAAAGGTTTATTAAGCTCACCACAAATCACTCAGCAGCTTCAGCAGCAGGAAGGCCAAACAACACAAAACAATAGACTGCAATCCCTCCTTTCTTCTTGTGTTACCCACTACAGTGTAGGTGTGCTGATTCTATGTAAAACCTTGTTGTCCTAGATCTGACCAGCACTCCCTCCACTATTGCTTTTGACACATTCTTTACTTTTTTCCCCTTCCACTACTGAAATTGCTCACAGTGGAGAAGGATGTGTGAGTACACTTTGTTTTGGGGTGGGAGGTGTCTGATTCCCTCATGTAGCTTTCATTAGGCCAGACTGCATTAGCCACTTATTTTAATGCAAAAGAGCTCCATTCAGACCTTATTAATCATAAGTCTGGCAGGTCAGCCAAGAAAAGTTCATGATGCTTATTCCCAGCTCCAGAGTCTGGACTTTTACAAATGTCCTCAGAGAGTCCGCCAGTGCTTAACAGCATCTCCAAGACAATGTCTTCTCTGTCTTCTTCCTCCTTTCTCATCTCTTCTGCAGTTAGTTAGCAACATCAGAGCTAAGTGACATAACCACAGTTCTTCCTTACCTGAATATTAAGCTGCAATCACATTGCTTAAAGTATTTTATTTTTCTTTAGTTCTATTTTCATATAGCATATCGCTACACCTCTACAGAGCTGTAATTCAGTGAGAATCCTGCTCATATAAATCAGATCAGATGTATAGATGCCATAGTGTGTATTCTAAAGAGTTAATCAGAATGTGAATCTCATTAACATATGTCAAAGCCATCAAAAGATCCATGTGATTAATAAAACATTTAGGAATCATTTCCGCAAGATTTTTTCAACTTCCCTTATTCAGCTATTTTCTAAGCCTAAATAAATAAATAAATAAAAATCTAAACCTGTATGGCTTTCAAGTTTGTGAATATTTGCTTTTGTGGTTGTGGGTTATATTTGTGAGGTGCCATGTGAGACAAAAATCATCCCAGGCTCATAATTTACTAGTTCAGTAAATTTTCCCTACTTTAATGATCAAGCTGCATACTTTACTCATTACTTTTTAATATACTTCAGTGATCAAATTGTATAGCATAATGATCAGTTTTCCTAATGTGCCTGAATGAGTTGCATATCTCGTTAATTTACATACATACTTTACAGGCCAAAACTATAGCATGTTTGGATGAAGTTAATAATTTAACTACCAGCCTTCTCCCAGAACCTGCACAGAACCCCAGGAATACATGTGAACCCAGGGTGGGATGAAATTGCAAAGGCATGCGAGATTTTGGGTTGAACCCAAATGGAAAACATGACTTTTGAGAGCATCTGGAAGCTGAACTGGTACTGTGAACCTGGTTCATATTTGTTTTGTCTTTTCAAAAATGTCCCCTTGTGAATTAATGTTCAGTATAGAAAAAAGCAGTGCAGGCTCCAACCCTGTAATGGACCAAGTACCTCCTAAAAGATGGGAAGGTAGCTTATTTTTTGTTAAGTTGAGGTGGAAAGTACTCAGGATCGTGAAGTACTGCTTAAGTTAAATGTACACTTGCACAGCTTGAACCCAGGAGTGTGCAGCTTGTCAAGTTGTTATGGAAGCTTAGCACCTCCTTGGAGGATGAGAAGACATCACAGCTAAACCTTCCCTAGCACAACTAGACACCTGTTCTAAAGTCATTATGAAAGCTTGCTCATAAGTCAATATTACAGCACTCAAAAACCTTCTTAAAATAATTATACGGATGTATTTCACACTATCCATCTTTGGGCTGGTATGATTCACTTGAAACTTACTGAAATTTTATCAGCATAATAGCATAATAAAGGGCAAATGTAGCATTTTCTGACCTATAAAAAGTATTCCAATGTTTTACACTTGAGAACCATGTAATCTATTATATCTATTAAGACTGCATTTTAATTTTAATAAGCTGAAAATATAAATATTTTAAAATCCCCAACTATTTTAAAATAACTGTAAGTGAACACAATACTGCCACTAAAGACAAAGTAACAGTTACACTACTATAAATATTAATGCTAAATTTACAGAGAATAAAAGCACTTAAGCAACCATATAAAATTTTGAATAAAGCTACACTTATAATAAGTATTGTGGTAAATCTATGCCTATTGGTAACTGACACTCATTGGTAAAGTCACTAACATGTTAAAAAAATCTATAACACGTTACAAACTTTTGGAGCCGTTTTTGGGTCCTCCTTCATCCAAAAAGCATGGTCCCTCCTTCTGCTCTTGTCAGTCACTCGAGTCCTGACAGACCTTCTGACTCGGGACACGAAGAGGCTGAAACAAAGGTCTTACTGGTTTTCCAGCTTCTGTGTTATGACACAGAATTTAATCACCATATAGCTCTATATGGATTTGTTTAGCACAACATTCTATTATTGCCATGGCAATAAAGTGGTAGGCTTCTTATATGTTTTTCCACTGGGTGATGATTATTATTCTTATTTTATTTGTGCTTCAAGCATATATTTTTGAAAAAGAAACATAGTTACTTCTTAGAACATAAGATGCAAGTTAATATATATATATATATATATATATATATATATATATATATTAGAACTGCTATGTATCTAGTTAGTAACAGGCTTTCATATCCTCATACAAATTCAGAAATGAATGGTAAGGTAACGTCATTTGGACTCCTATAGGCTCACGTCTACTTACACCCTAATTCTACTGGTCAAGACAGACTAAGGTGGAAGAAACTAGAGAAAAGGGAAAAACTGTGAAATTAAAATAGGACAAAAAGACTTCTTTTACTTATACCTTTTGATATGCTCCTGTTGTTTTCAAGCGCAGTGAGAATTTCTGCCTGAGAACAGGATGGTGTATTAGCTGTGGGCTCTGTTCCTGAAGCCTGCCTCAAGTGAATTTATCTGGGTGAGACAGTGCACACAAAAACATCTGCCACAGAGAAACAGCAACTCTAATTTGAGTTGTTGCAACAAATATGTTCAGAGCATCAGAAGACTGTCTATGGACACAGTCAATATTTTCTCTGCACTTGACTAACCTCCATGTTTGACCTTCCTACTACATCTACACTCCTACTATTGCTTGGTGCTAAGAATGTGGTGAGCTCCACACTCCACTCACTTTTCTGCCCACCTCCTGTCAGTCCATCTAAACAGGTCAGAATTCATCAGGCATATTTGGTTATCCCACATCTTACGTCATCCAGTTGGGTAGCATCCATGGTCATGATTTCAGCTTGCCCCATGTAGAGACTTACATCTGCATGAGTTCCAGACTTAATTTCTGAGAGCAGTTTATAACAATAAGGGCTTTGTAGAGCCTGACAGAGATCAAAAGAAAAATATGTGAAATCTAGCACATTAGATTTTATCAACTAAAGAAAAATACAGCTCAGTAACTATTCTTACCTCTGAGAGAAGGTTTATGTTTTTCAGGAAAGCTTTCCAGTATACTGTCAACTCCTTGCAAAATTTAAGGTTCTAGTTAAGGTGCCTGAACTGCTTGTCTGATAATTTAAAGCAGAAGTGGTCAAGTACTTGCCAAAGTTCTAATGCTTTAATTACTCCAGTGCCTTCTTCAGATAGAGAAAATGCCTGAGAAGCAAGATTTCAAATTACTTAAGCAAACCTAGAAAGTCCACAAAAGAGAAATTTTCTTTAGCAGTTCCTATGGAAATGAGGCCTGCATGCTTTTTACTTACAGATTTTTTTTTGTTTGTTTATACATAGAGAAATAGAAAACATTTTCCAGAACCTTTCTTAGCTTGAAGTTTTCTGTTCTTTCAAAAATGAAAGGCAATTGTTGAAATAAACCAAAAATAGCCTGTATTTCTGTGCTATATGTAAACATGCACATAAAAAACAACCTGCAGTAAAAGCAATAAGGAAATGTGTCAAGCATTCCTGAACAGGCAGGGCTGAAGACAAGAGGGGAAACAAATAAAAGCACGAGGTCTGCCTTAAATATTTTGAATTAAAATACCATTAATTAAACTCACCTGAATATACTTAATTTGCCTTTTGTTCCTCAAAAGAGAATAATTGTCCCTAGTAAGGCAAGTTTATTTTCTTCTCCTAGCCCATAAAGACAGTCCTTCCAACAGTCCTTCCTTCTCATTAGCTTCACCTCATTCTGAAGGCTTGCTTACTCTGTTCTCATTCTCCTTCATACAAAGTGCCCTGCCTGTTCTTTGTGGAAGTTTTCTAAAGGCTTCCCAGAGCAAGCATACTAGGTTTAGCACAACTGCAGCAGGACACATGCAAGAGAGTAATACAGATTAGTGGCAGAATTAGGGTGGTCTGGAAAAGCTGTGGATCATACCACTCCTATTCTGCCTGGCTGCTACCAACTTACCATGTGCCTTTCTTTTTTTATGCCCTTCATTTATGATACCACATATATATATATCATTCATTCAAGAAACTGTAAATGAATATTTCAGCTTTCAAAACTTCAAATTAAGGTCATACTAGTCTGCTAACTGTGTTATGTTGGTGTAATACAGTAGTTTTTGTTTTAGCTTTAGAACTGTTTTAAATAACAGGTTTAAAAATGTATATTTTAATGTACACAAACCTTGTCTAGCAGTAAAATAAACACTACCACATGCAAAGGACATTTGAAAGGAATCCTTTGAACACTAACAAATCTTAAACTATTTGTTATAAAACTTCAAAGGTTTGTATTCATTTGTAGAAGTGTTGTGGATGGGATGTTATTTTTTCCAACTAGGTAGACTTTAAGAATTGTGCTTTCAGATCTGCCTCTAACAAAACAAACATTTTGTTATAAAGTCATGTTGTTAGACTCCCCAGTCACAGGGAAGGCAGCAACTATTACACAAAGAATAACTCAGAAACAAGGGGAGAACTTTCTTATTTTCTCATAAAAAGGAAATGAAAAAAAGTTCTGCTTTTCCACAAAAAAAAAAAAAAAGTCTGGCTGTCCATGGAGAAAATGTCTGAAGTTATATTAACCATCAAATGGTATCCTAAAAGATCAAATGGATAATGCCAGAAGTCATTTTCAAGCAGACAGAACTGTGACCTTCCCCATTTCCAAGGCTCCCAGGAATGAGAGGACAGATACTGCCTTTTAAGATGCCAGGAGTGCCCCATTAAAATTTACCAGCTGGACTATTGTATTTATCTACGTCCAATTTTAATGATGCAAAGCACAGTAAGGGGTTTTTCCCTTACTGTGAAAGATGCAAAGTGATTACATGAATTGTTCAGTATGCTGTCTAATAGTTAGTCTATCTGGCCAAAAATGTCATGATGCCCCAGTAAGTTTACAAATATCACTGGAGTCTCCAAACAGCATGGAAAGAGATT
The DNA here is from genome assembly GCA_011075105.1 of Heteronetta atricapilla. Taxonomy (NCBI): domain Eukaryota; kingdom Metazoa; phylum Chordata; class Aves; order Anseriformes; family Anatidae; genus Heteronetta; species Heteronetta atricapilla. The sequence goes on along the minus strand of CM021731.1, from coordinate 74,125,065 downwards.
TCTGTAAAGAAACAGCATCTCCCACAGTATTTTGTTCTTTTTCAGTTATACCATTGACATCATTAGTGATGTCTTTGTTGCAAGCCTGTGTTATTTTTAACTGCAGGACAAAGCCCTGATTGAGAATTGAGAAATGCAGCCAATGATAAAAGGAAGTTTCTACCCCCATCATGTTTCCAGCCACTGTTCCCTTTCCTTCCCTTGTGCTGGCAGCAACTCTCCATCTTTGCAGGCAGAAGCCTGCCTCTAAGGCCATGAGCTTACACTGGACCTGAAATTACAGGTGCAGATGACATGGCTCTTGATTATTCTTTCCCATGCTTGAAAACAATCTTACTGTGGCATCAAAAATTATTGACTCTAGAGGCTGCTGCATTTCAGTATGCTCTGACACAACAGCTTAAGACGACTTAATACATGGCATTCAGGGCTTTCAAAATTCTACAGAAAAGGGATTATTTTTATCATCCTCATTTTACAGATGGGAAAACCAGGAAACTTTCTGCTTGTCAGCTAATATGCCTTATCTGTCTGTGTCAGAGTCAGGAATGGCCAAAAGCAGAACTGCAGATAGTTGCAGAAGCCCAGCTGACAGGTGCTAACTTCTGCAGCCACTATAATGTGTTCACATCTGATCATATGTCTGTATCCTCAGTTGCTACATGTTCTTTTCATATCACACTGATAAAACCATAATGCCTGTCTGCAGTAGCATGTTATATCTACCTATAGGAAGTCTCAGTTTAGGAAACTCAACAGAGATATTCAAAAGACGTGATTATTTATATGCCTGCCATGCAGTTTGCAGACAACTGGAGAAGGTAAAGGGCTTTGGGGAAGAGAGGAGAGTTCAGATAACTTGCTATTTTATTTTTCTTTTCCAATCCTTATCTTCACAGAACCTTGAGGCTTGATTTGATATGCTTGTTCTGTCAAGTTACCAGAATACAATCAATTAAAAACTCTGCAGCTGTCAGAACATACTATTCATACATAGGACAAGGTTTTTGGTAACACTCAATTAATAGTAGAAAAGTTTTGAAGTCTTTGGGCTAGTCTCCAGCCAGGCAGAAAAAAGAGCTTGCTGTCATGAATGCTGATGCTTAAGCTAAGAGAGAAAAAAAAAAAAAAAAAGAATGAGATATCAATGATTTTAAATAATTATCTTAATGTTGTCTCCAGCAATTAATTATTATGATTTATTATTTGTACAGCAGCAGCACTTCAATATACGTTTGTGCTGTCAGTGTACAAAACCTGTTAACACCAACCCAAGCTCTTTCTCAGGTCTAAGCCACCAATCCCATCAATTAAATGCAGCCATACTCTCAGATGTAGATTCAGACCAGTCTCCAAATGCTCAACAGAAGAACTGTTTTAGCCTGGACTCAAGTGTACAACCTTCCAGTCCATCAGCATCAATGTTGTGCTTTTTAAGCAGAGCAGAGTATTTTGATCACAACCTGCTGCTGAGCTTATCAACACCAATGTGTCCAGAGGACACATAGGCTCTCCAACTTGTTCTTTAATCTCCTTTTCACATCACAATCTAACAGACTCTATTGAGGAGCTGATGTTTGCTGTGCTAAGTGTTGTTACTTTCCCTTGACTTTGCTTTACAGAAAAACCTTTGACCCACAGATCCTGAGAAGCTTAAGCTTCTCAGTATGTCATGGTTATCACTACTCCTAAAGAAAGAAGCAGTACCACACACAGTCTGGTACACTGGTACCAAACACAGGCTCACATATCCAGTACAGCTCTATGACATACTACGTGGGTATACCAGCACAGCTGAATACATGCTCAGGACTTGTCTGCCGCGTAGTAGGAAACAAAATCAGTTTCCACAAAAAACTTTTCCTAATGTTTGAGATGGAAAGGCTTAACTTCAGTCTCAACCTATGCTTCACTTTCATGGTTTGACAGGCCACTAGAGAACTTTTCTACAGCTTCTTGGCGTTGGTATCAGTGGCCGCAGCACAAAGGTTTTAACATGAAGTGTGGGCAATGAAATGCCTAACTGAGGGCGGTACTCAGCCCCACTGCATTTCAGGTACTGGCCCTCCCTTCCTTCAGTACAGCTTTTTTTTTTTTTTTTTTTTTTTTTTTGGTCAGAATTATGGTCAAGGCAACAGCTAGAGACAAGCCTTCACACAGCAGATGGCTTCACCATGCAACCTGATTTTCCCATGTAAAAATGAATTACTGTAATGTACTTTCAGCATCTGTTTCCACAGTAAATCATTGGAGACCACTGCCTCAGCTACCAATCACCAGAATATCCAGTTACAAGAATGTCTAATTAATGGGGAGAGCTAGTAAAACAAAGAGGAAGCTTTATGAAACAGGCTGAAAAAGAACTATAGACCCTATATTTGCTACTAAGAAAAAAATAAAAATTCAAGAGCCCTGATTTTGCATCTTGCAGCTGCACAGCACTCCCACATACTACCCAAGTCAAGCTGGCTCCAATATTGGAGACAGTGTGTGGAAAAGGAAATAATCAACACCATTTCAGCGGATAAATAAATTGCCAAGTGGGCATTAAAATTTTAGTAATAAAACTAACTGCATACGCTAATCTACTCAGTATTGTTTAGAAAAGACTATTTTGGATCAAGAAATGAATAATCTGCACAAAATTACAATGAATGGAGGTGTTTATCATCAAGAGGTCTTTGAGAAAGAAACAAGCATCAGATTCCTATTAAGGTTTCAATTCATAAAAAGTTTATCACCCGATTAAAGGTGAACTGTGAAAAGTCTTTGTTAATTTTATTTCAAAATGAGTCTGATCTGGCAAGCTCTGGAGAACAAAACCCAGTGCTGCCAGGCATATGACCTCTGAGAGGCTGCTTAGGGCAGAGAACCCCAACTACCTGAAGTTGGAGCAGGTCCTTTGTGTTCCTCAGCCTCTAAAAAGAGAATTTTCCTCTTGCTCATATTAACACACTGAATTAAAAGCATAGTTTTGCATAGCAGCAGCATTGGATGACTTGAAAGCTATTGCTATATTATGACCTGATTTAATTCTGCTTTTGTTTGGAATTGGGTCTCTTTCACCCCTTGCTGTATTACACTGAAATAAATAAATAAATTAGCAAACAAATACACAGATTCAAAGCAAACCATCATTATGTAAGCAGAGTTTCACTCTCATTACCTGCAGAACCACTACCTGGCCTAAAAAGATTTCTCACTCATTTGCAGTTTTAAGCATGTGGCTATCTCTGTTAGTTTTAACAAGGCTTCTGATATGCTTAACACTAAATACAAGGTTATAGATTTTGCTGGGTGTGACCAAAGAGATGACTAGAAAATAATCATACAAGGCTGTTTAGAAGACTGTTTAACTGATCGTGATCAAGGTAACAGATGAATTCTTGTAGTATTCTGTGCAGGTCAAATACTGTTGCACAGCCATCTCTATTTTTATCCATTTTATGAAAGGCCTTTTTGAAATCTTGGAAGTAATCCCTAAATTTATCCCAGAAAGAGAACAGATGTTTATTTTAGCTCATTTACAAATACACAAAATAGGGGTGGAAGGGCATAGAATGATTTTGAGCTTATTTGTGTATGGTAAATTCATATGATTTACTAAAAGACTACCAAATTGTTCACAAATAAACCTCATTTCCCCCTCCCCACTTTTTATTTGCATGTGGAAGTGCATAGCCAAAACCTCCCACTGTAAACAAATGTTACTTTGGTGATTAAGTGGTTACTCTCCCCATTCAGCACTGCAGATAGAAAATACAGTCCTCTCTTTTAAAGCCTGTTTGATCAGAGTTACAAAATGTTTGGTGTCAGCTGTTAAAATGATGCGGGTTTGGCAACATACTTCCTGCAGTTTGAAGCTCCTGGAACTTTGATATAGTTGGAGGAACTGTTTTACAAAAAGTTAAACCTGAGCAAAACTGGGAATAGCACAGGGCCTGACCCATGCCCAAGGGAAGAAATGCAGAGCTTCTGCTGACTCATGTGGACTTCGGATCAGCATTTAAAAATTTTTCTGAGATATTGACTATCGATTGGCTATTGACACATGATCAAATTCAGGCCTCAAAATCCTGACTATGCTTTCCACTTTATTTTGTCTCTCATATTTCACTGACATTGGTGACCTTTTAATCAAAGTTTGGAAACCCCAGCAATATCCCTCTCCTGATTCAACAAAAACCTCCCCACGTTTGGGCTCAGGAGGATAAGGCAGGTACAAATATCTTTCCTTTCTGCATGTTTTCAACGAGCAAAATCACTTAAGATGAATGAAAGGTCAAACTAGTTGTGAACTGTGCCTTGATGTGAATTACCAAGTATACATAAATTAGCTAAATATATTCAGCACATAGAAGAGGATACACGTATGGCAAAAACAACAGGTTTTAATCTGGGTTAATAACTACAGCTGTGCTCCATTTGCTTTGGGATTGCTCTTTCTGATAGCCCTAGGGTACAGAGCACAGAGTCTGGGTTCTTCAGAGAATCAGGATTTGTAGTATAAAAGGCGATAACACTGTTCAGCCATGTAACCCACATGATCAAGCATGATTGCCTCAGTCCCTCAGCAAGCTGGGCTGTGGATCTAACAACTCAGACCAGTTCACTCTGCTTCTTGGTAAGCAACCACCAATCAGGCAGCACCTGATCCTTACATCTTCTCCTTTGTATGAATAAGGCTAACAGGGAGCATGCTAAATATCATAATAAATATCATGCTAAAAAGCAGCAGCACTCAGGAAGTCTTTTCAGTGCTCTCATGGATCTGCTCAGCAGTATCTGATCTCAGCTCCAGTTACTGGTGCTGTCTTTCCTCTCACAGCATTGCAGAATCCTTGAATTTCCATTTGTTTTCAAGAAGCTGTAAGTTCAGTACAGCCTTTACAAGAACAATACATTTTCCTTGACAATTGTTTTTCCTAAGAATCCATCCTTTTGGAGTTTGCACTTCTTATGAACAAAGAATAATTTTCCCACAGCCCTCAGGGTACAGGAAACACCACTGCAAATAGCATAACCTACCTTAAAAAATATGAATTATAATATGACTTTTGTGGGTTGTAACCAATTTATTTTATGCTTCAGACCCATTGTACCTTCCAATATTATACGGACTAAATTAGAAGTACTGGGACTCTCTACCTAACAAAGTTTCAATGGGAATAAACAAGTTTTGAAAAACATTCCTCTCAAGTTTGGTGAAAGTATGGATCACTTCTAAATTTCACAGCTTCCTTTATATGTCTTTTAAAAGTCTGAACTCAGTTCATCACTGAATTTAAGATATTTGAATTGGAAGTAGCATGTTAAAATCCTTCATTCCCTACAAATCTTTCCAGGTCCAAGATGCTGAACCGTGCATCACTGTTAGACAGAATTTCTGGGACTTCATATGCAAACAAATTCAGCATTAGTATATGCCATAAAATGTTCTGATGTTAAATTCAATCCAAATGCAGATTCAGGTTAATGCCCAAGTCAATTACTTACAACAGGTTCAGATGTACTGACATATGGTGTTTTCTTTCACATTTTTCAAAGGTCTCATGAGCCTCCTGTACTCTGTGAGGCATGCCACTGAATGCAGAAAATTTTGATCTGAGTTTGTCATATGGGCTTGTTTTGCAATGCCCTTGCCACCCAGCAGGTTGTAACCTTCACGACTTTCTGCACTGTCATCTTCTGTATAGCTTCTCCAAATCCAGCCCACCTTCTACCTTCTTCTGAAGTGGGACTATTCCTCTCTTTTTTTTTTTTTTTTTTTTTCCTTTTCCCAGTCATATTTCCAGGTATTATGTCATTCTCTGTGTTGTTGTCAAGACTAGGCTCATTGAATGCTCTAGAAAGTATGGTTTTGGTCAGTAATTATTTCTCCAACTTAAACTTTATTGTAAAATTGAATGGTTTTGGTTAAAGAAGAATGTAAAAAGTCACACAAATTTTATGTTCTGCCAGTTGTTTTTCTTTTTTTTTTTTTTTTTTAGCAGACTAATAAACAAATATGTGACATTTCTTACAACCATATAGCAGAGCCAGAGCTCTGGTCTCGGAGTCTCTATCTAGAATTATGGTGTTCACAAGTGCTCTAGAAGTATATGATATGCATTTCTACTAATTCTTTTTTGAATAATACTGTCCATAAGCCATTTTTTGAAGATTTTGTATATCTTTTAGTGTCATTACATGTAAGGCAAGCAGTTGTCTTTATAAATGCCATACATTTGGAGAGTTGCAACTAGATCTTTAAGGTCCCTTCCAACCCAAGTCATTCTATGACTCAGGAATACTTTTCCCAAATTTACAGCCCAATATTTTGTGTGGTGACTCAAAAGTGACTTGCACAGGTTGTCAGTGCAATATGAACTTTCATGTAACATTCACTGTGCTAAGAGGCTTCTGGACACCCTCATTATCATTGTGCATGGCGTATTTGTAACAAATCTCTTCTATCATGTTTCCAGTTAATCTTTTTTTGCTATCTCACTGTCCTTACATTTGTATTTATCTAATCCTACTTGTTCAGATTCCCTACAGTTTTTCTCCCTACTCAACATCTTCAGTACCTATTTGAGCATCCATAGCTGCTTCAAGTAATAGCTTTTCTAGCACTTTTCTTTGAAGACAAGAAAAGGATTTAAGCCTGAAGGAAGACTTTGCAAGCAGAATCTCCTGTAGTGATTTAAAGATGCATAGTGTTGAACCATTGTCATCCAAGGAAATCTACTTGGATCCAGCAGAAGAATCTGAATTTACATAAAATGTTTATTTATATTTGTAAAAAAAAAAAAAAAAAGCAGTCATTTTCCTGAAAATATCTTTTATAGGACAGTAAATATAGGATGGTATCTGTCCTGAAAGATATGCTTACCCCATTTATATAAGGACAATATCAGCAGCCTGCCTTTTGACATTCCTGTTATTAATTGGCTCTTCCATTTCTAAAGTTCACATTATTCCTATGTGATCCAGCTGCTTTATGAGCTTCTCTCTCATAAACAGAGGAATGTTCCTAAATGCACAAATTGTGAAAATACAGTTTTATATTTTGTGTCTACTTTATTTCAGACATTAAAGACTTCTGGGCATGATCTCTTACTGTTCCTTCATCAGATTTACTTCTTTAATCAAGCCCAGAACAAGACATATTTTAGACCTAATATTATCTCTTTCTGAGCATAAACTTAAATTACTGTGTTTATCTTCACTTTCCAATATAATTTCATATAATCCTTTAGTAGGAATTAGATTCTTGGTAACACCCTCAGTTTCAGTAGTCTGTCTTTGTACGTGGAGATTCGTAAGCCAAATTTTGAAGGTAACACTGAGCACCAGTTTTGACTTTAGAGGTGTTTTCTCTCAGCCTGCTGATCCCTTCTGCAGCTTGTGCACAGAATCTCTGCTTTGTTGCATGGTTGGTTTGTGCACCATCATATAGATCTGGGAGTGTGTGGGGTACTCTGTTGTTTTTGCTTACCCTGTTGCAAGGTATTACAAAGTTATTTCTTATAGCTGCTGCAGTATTTCCAAATTCCTGGACATAACTTGAACCTGTGAATTTTCATATTTTTCACTTTTGTTACTTCTTACTGATAGCTCTGAAGGGTCTCTTCAAAACTGTGCTATTTCGTTTCATGATATACGGCATGTCCTCTCCCCTTTCTGATGTGTTTTCTACTATCCCTTACAACTGTCCTAGCTTGACTAAACAGATTTTCCTTTTTTTTTTTTTTAGAAAAAAAATAAAAGAAAAAAAAAAGAAAAAAAAAGAAAATAAAAAACACCCTGCCTTCCTGACATCTTTTCAGTAGCTTTGGATCTTGGATTCCAATCAGAATCTGATCCCTTAAAATGGAATCTCTCAAAATGTCATAACTATTTGAGTGATTCATTATTGTAAAATCAGACAAAAATTCTTCAAAGGATTCTTCCCTGTGCATTCTCATATGAAACCTGTGTCTTTCAAAAGTTCATGTTTACTTGGGAATGCAATATTGAACTTACTTTCAGTAGCTGCATGGATTGCCCTCTCACCTTGCCATTAAAAACAGTGATAGCTTCTACTTCTGTAATATTCCAGAAAATAGTAGTGAGTTTCCTTATGATGAATTTAGCCATTGTATATAGGTTTCAAAGCATGATGTGAATCTTTTCAAGGAAACTGCAATATTGCCAGTGTGTTTCAGAGTCTCTAAAAGCCGCTAAAGAACTATCACCTTTTCTCTCACTTTCAAATCTCTTTTTTTCTAGTGAATACCCTCCTCTATTTCACATTCTGCTCCTGTTACCATACAAGATTCAAGACAAAACTTGTATTGGAAAGAACGTAGAAGGATGCTATAAAAGATAAACATCAGAGTAATGCCATTGCACTCAAGATAGCTTTACTGTCTTGAATCTCTGTGTATCTAATTACTAACTTTACTGACTAACTAGTTTAAACTCCTTCAACCTACTCTTAGATATGAGACCCTAAAGATCCAGTATCTGCTACTTGGATCTATGGGTTTTAAATTATTATGTTCAGATTTCAGATTTTCCAACAGAGACACAAATGGAAGATCTACAATCTGCTGACAGAGTGGTTCACCATTTTTTTTTTTTTTTTGAGTAACTGTAATGTGCCACAGCTTAAGAACTATGGCTTTACACAGATGGGAAAGGGAGAACAGTGGAGGGGATGGGTGCTGCACCTCAGCACCCCAAGAAACCAAGAGAGTCATACCTAGGAAGCAGCATACAGTAATGTGAAAACAAACAAACAAAATCCTGACAATCATATGGGCACTTTGTGATTTCACTAAGATATTGATCTCCTCCTCCCCTGAAAGATTGTTTAGCACTGCACCTCCCATCTTGCAAGGGTGTGCTTGTAGGATGTGATATGGTCCACATTGTACCCTCATTGCAAAAAAGATTCTGCACTCCTTTACAATTGTATGTTATTTTCAGTGCCATGCTGTTAAATGATAACTCTTTGTCACCACTATTATCTCCCACTTAAATATTCCCAATGAAAGCAAAGGCTGAGGTAAAAGTCAAAACAGTTTTTAAAATTCATATTTTTGGAAAATAGAGGAATTCAACATTTTTGCACTCATTAAAGATTTCTAAACAGTAATTATTCCACTCACAGCAGTAAATATGTGCATGGAGAAAATGAATATTAAAACCATAGATCAAACCACATTGCCAAAAATAAAATAAAATAAAATAAAATAAAATAAAATAAAATAAAATCTTGCAAATGTTTTGCATTTTTCTTGAAAAGCTGGAGAACCACTGTTCAATGTCTGTTTCTAATTTGGGTAATTTATTCCTGTGAGTTACAACAAAAGAAAAGGAAAAAAAGTTCACAGCAATATGTTTTGAATTGTAAGACGTCCAGAGCTTTTGTCTGTCTCACAGTGCGCACTCAGAGGGCACTGAAACTGCTCCAAAACTGCTAGGGTGAGGTTCACAGCTCTTGCAGAGAGCCTGAAGAAAAGACATGGGCTGGATGCAGCCACTGTGCAAATAGTACTGAGAGAGCTTAAGCAAGGTCACAGAAGGAGCAGTGGGTGCTGTTCCCAGTGGTACTAAAGTGGCTTCTTTCACAGCAACTTAACACCCCATGCAACTGTCTCCTTCCAATCAAAATTTGACTGTAATCAGTGAAATGAATCATTTTTCTAATTCTTTCAGAATAAAATGGAGGCTGAAGAACACATGGATCACCAGGGTTAGATTTTGCAACCACTGCATCCATTTTTCTGACCAAGAACAGATCTTCTTACACTGACTTTTATAGTAGGAGGGCACAGTGCCCACTTCCACTTGCCATATCTCAGCTGCTCCATTTGGTCCTGGACTGGAAGGCTGACCCTTGGCTGGATTGCTTCAAAGTGGTTTCAAAGCCACTACATGGTTGCATGGTTCATTTGTCAGACAATGGCTCAAGTGTGAGAGTCATTTATGGCTTTCTGAGGCCTCATGTAAAATCTGAGGAGTTCAAAGGCCTGGATTCAACTACTCTTGCTCTTCCATTTTTCTGAGAGGAAAAGTCAGACAGGAACCACTATGACAGGACTGCTCCCTCTGGCCAGGAAGTGGTGGGAAAGTATGGCAGACAAAAAGAGAACATTCAGCAGAACCAAAAGGTGACAAGAATAGGTAACAAGACTTAGTTTTGCAGACCGCAAGTGGTTAAGATGTGAATCCATTCCCAGAGGAAGCCACAGGTGCCAGAAATGTGAAAAGATTAGGAACAGAACTGGATGTTTTATGTATCTGAATCAAGAAAAGCCAGAATATAATGAATAATTATAATGCAATTTTTGAAAGGGATATGGAAGTCCTGCCTGCAGGCTTAACCCAAATTCTATCATAACCCAGGATTAGACAGCCCTAGTGCAGGGGTAGAATATTCCACATCCATCGACTAGTAGGTTGTTCCATCTCAACTAGAAACATCTGGCTCTGGTTACTACCAGGTAACTGAATCCAGTTATCCTTGGCCCAGTCTGACAATTTCTGTTCTATTTGGAATTATAATAAAGAAGTCACTATGCACTTTTATGTATGCATTTGTGTGCATAGTTGCCATATACATAGGTATATACACAGTTGTTTTACCTTAGGTTCTCAAAACTAAACAATTGTAAAAGATGTGAACCTGCCACAATTTCACATCACTATTTTATTTTTACCCTGCATGTCTTCCCAGTTGAATTAATTACTCTCCAGCTGCTTCGGGGTGAGGATGTGCATCTCTGAACCTCGCTGGACATTTTCTTCTCATATTACAGCATCTTCTCTACTTGCAGAATTGCTCTTTATTTATAGCTCTACAGGTAGGGAGACCTTGCACTTGGTTGGCATTGCACTAAACAGGTTAGAAGTTTAAAGTTGCTGAACAAAAGAGCTCTTCATCCAAGTTTAAGACTACAGACAACCAGCTGGTACAACAGATGGAGCAAAAGAGCCCAATATGAGACAGTTTGGGCCTAAGTTTTACAACAGACAGTTACAAATACAATAATAAGCAATGCCTATAACACAGCACCTGCCTAACCATCTCTGCTGTATATTATGTGAATATTTTACAGGTGGAATGCTCATTGATACCTGTGGGTGTCACGAATACAGTTGATGACACTGGGAACTGCAATGCAGGTAGTAGAGCTGTGATGCTGAAACGAAAGGAGAGCTTTATCCTTGATTCTTCAGCCTATCTGGGACACTGAAAAAACAGTATTAAAAAAGCAGGGTAAAAAGTCAAAAGCCTTAGCTTACAAGTGTCTCTGTGGTGTCTTTTGTTTGTTTGTTTGTTTTTTAATGATTTCCCAAGCTGCCTCCTTATCTGCAAGACAAGACTGCTCTTTTTTTATGAGTGTATCACCTTTACCACAAATGTCATGGGGAACTATCATTATTATCAACAATAATTTATTAGCTCCCACAATATGTAGACCCTTTCCAAGCACAAACCAAATCTGTACTCTTGGAGGTATGTTTTTACATGTGTTTTACTCCTGAGGGTTTATAGTCCTAAATAAAAAATAGTTCAGGAGAAGAGTAAAAGCATGAGCAGAAAACATGATAAGCATCCAGATGGTGTCTGTCTACAACCTGGAAATATAAAGTTCTAACATTACTGTAGTGGGACAGAGGATTATCCTGTTGCCTCATTTTGCTGGCAGGTGTGGGAAATCTATAGCAGGAGCACGCTAATCACTGCTGACTCACTAGGGCAAGAGTGGATCATTAGACTCCACTGTAAGTAAGATATCATTTTGTCATTTGTTTGTCCAATGCTCTTCTCAGGAGCAATGACCTATTAACTCTGAGTGTTGATTTTGTGTGAGGCAAAGACTCTTCTTGCTTAGAGATGTTTATATCTCTTGTATGGAGCCAGGGTCTATCCTTGTCATGGTTGTCTTTTGTTGCTTCTTTGCAGCCATTTACTGACAATTTAACTAGCTGCTAGAGGGATGTGAAACCAACTGTGCTTGCTACTTGGCTCTCATGGAAGGCACAGGGTAGATAAGGGACTAGAGTGTCCTGCACACACAATCATTCCAGCTAAAAGAAAAGCACCTGTTGATGGTGATCCAGTAGGTCTAAGTCCATGTTGCCTGGAGCAGTCTGAGAAGAAGTGACCTGTAGGGTGACAAATCTGCACTTGATCTTTCCCTTCAACCTGATCTAACAGCAGTGTTCAGACTGTAACTACAAGCTGAAACTATACCAATAAACAGGCTAGGGAGTACTCTGGACACAGGCCAGCTGGCACGTCTCTGCTTAGTGAACCTTCTCAGACATGAAAAGAGACCAGTTGCCTGCAAACTGGCTATTAGAAATAGTTCTTGGGCCGTTCTTGCTCCCAGACTGTGCTGGGAGAGATCAGGGAGAATCGTAGTTGATATAGGCCAAATCACAACAAGGATTGTTTTGGCAGGTTATCAGCAAAGATGATTGTGTCTGGGTATATTCATGGACACTCTGATTTGTCAGTATAGCTCCTACCATGAAGTCTGTAAAATAAGTAATATACATCCATGGAGAATATGTTTAAAAAAAGTCTCATGATGCACACTGGAGTAGGCTTATCTCTAGCAAATCCAGGGAATAGCACTATGTATAAGCCTGGTCCAGTACCTTCAGAAACTCCTTTTCAGAGACTGTTTGGAAAATTACATTTGTATTACACACAGTATCAGTATCATTTTAACAAACTAAACACAAACATAGGAATTTATATGCTAAGCTCCTAAGGTTCAACTTGATATGTGTTTAAATTTTTCTTATATGCAGACCTTTACTGTGCTGTTGCTGCTGCTCGTCCAGCTTTGAATGTTTCTTTTGTTGATTATTATAGTCTGCTTTTAAACATGTATAGATGTCCTCTGTGCTGTGTCTGCTGAGCCCTGTGTCAGTAGGTGCAAACTTTATCCCCAGTTTCTGTAAAAAAAAAACATTATGAGTAAGATATCCTTTTGCATCTGTATCATGCCTAGAAAAAGAAATGCTCTTTTTAAATAATCATGTGTTCCTCCTCATAAAAAGGCATTATATCTTAAGTGACTTGGTAGCTCAAATCTCACTGATTTCCCTTCCTTGCAGAGGTGCCATACCACACTGACAGCAAGTGACTTTATTTGAGATTCAAAAGATAGGAATTTGCTTTGTAATCACAGAAAATGCTACCCTGAGCACCAAATTGTCAGGAGTATTTTCCAGCTCTCAGAACTGCCGTATTTCAGTGTCTGACTTGAGACATGGAGAACTGGGCTCCAAAAAATTCAGCCCCAAATATATCAAACAGGTCATGCATATCTGAGATGTTCAGAACTGTAATCATCCTTCAGAAATATGGATTTAGCCTCATAAACATTCTTCATATTGTCTTAGGTATAAACCTTTCCATAGCTTTTTCCCCTGCAGTTTCTCCCCCTTCTAGTGCTCCAGTGCATGGTAATGCCTAATTTAGCCTCAGCTTCACTCTAATTCCTTTATTCAAGTTACTGACGTATCAGGCACGTAAGAGATTTTAGCTGTTCTATAAAAGGAGTGGCTGATGGGAGTGAAGTTGTTCAGCAGATAACTACATGAAAAGGATACTCTTCAGTGTGCCACGGTATCCATAAGGAATGAGGAATAAGAATGGAAAGTAAAATCTAATGGAGTAGAAAATAACTCAGAGATGAATCAGTACTTAGAAAAAAACATATATTTAATGCAGTTTGAAACCAAGTAGCAATACACTCAGGTTCTATACATTAATAGAGAGTGATGATTTTTTTTTTTAAATAGATCTGTAATGAAGGCAGGTTTTTACATAATGTCACATACAGCTGATATCTATGCCATTTCAAACACAGTCTGTAGCACAGTTCCTCTTTGTTGAAGGCAGACAAGTATTTTTACTTCACAACAAATTAGTTGTCTATAAAAACATTTCATGATATTATTTGCCATTTTTTCACATAATGAAATTACCTTACTCTCTTTTGTTATGTATTTGGTATGTGGCATTTTTTCTTCTGACAGAATCACTTCTCTTTAGGTAGAAAATATTGTAAGCAAATTTAGTGCTCTGAAAATGAGAGGCTGGTAGCACTGGCTTCAGAGAGGTACATAATACATACTGTATGGACCTCCTTGATGGAAACTTTCTGTGTATTTCCAAGCTGACCTGAGACACTTGGAACTGACTTTCATGCATCACAAACTATGGCAAGCATTTTGTGTGTATAAAACAAGTTTGATGAAAAGGAAGTTAATTTAGCTGGTGACCTAAAGTGCCATTCAAAGAGCAAATGTATGTTAAACGGATCAGCAATACTGAAATCAAGAGAAAATCCTGTCTTTGTATTCATGAGAAACTAATGTACCTAACTGTATTCTTGAGCTCAGTGTTATAAGATGTAGCCTCCAGTAAACACGGTGTCATGATCTAAGGTCATGATCATAACAAAATAAAAGATTTCTTGTGCAGCATAATCTATTGTCATTCGCTGCACTACCAAAGGTTTTTTAATCCTGTAAAATCCTATTACAAGAGCTAATCATTTAGAATTGTCATACCTTGACCAAAGCTTCTTAAATTCTTCTGGGGTGACTGGAATGCCAAATCTGAACAAGACTTTTTCAAGTCCCCTGGCTGTATAATGACATTTCCCTCACTGTCAAATTCCTGAAAATTCTGGAATGTAAAAGAAATCATCACTACCAAGAACCAACAAGTTTGACTATATGTTTGATCTCTCTATAAGCTTAATAAATAATGGAAATTGAGAAAGAAATATAAAATAATGCAATAACATGTCCGATTTTCTTTCTTTTTTTTTAAAAAAAAAAAAATGTCTGCCCCACCAAATTGTTTTTTTAGTATTTCCTACTAGATGGATGTGCAACTCTCACAAGCTTGAATCAGGATTGACATCATAGGTCAACCAGATTAAATCAAGGTGATGTAATCTGTAAATTTCTTACTGATGGCAGATACAGAGCATAAAAATTATGCTTGCACCTGTGGTACACCCATTGCTGAGGTATGCCAGTGGAAGATGAAGGCACTGGAAAATGGTAGACATACAGATTTCTTGCCAACTTCTTCTATACCTAATATGAATGAGATTTTGTCTTTTTTTTTTTTTTTTTTTTAATCATTCATTTTACAATCTGAGACTAACAGTGCTATTGTCCAATTTAAGCAAACATTTAATGAAAAAAAAATCTTATTTTTCCTTGTGCTATTCTTTTGTCCAAATATTGCAACTACTCAACAAATTTTAAAAAATGCTGAAAAAAAAGTATAGGACAGTTTTATGAGAGTCTCTTTGGATGGTGTAAATGCCACAAATCAATGCTTCTGTGTGTAGGGCAACACTGCGAGTCAGCAAAGCAATAGGTATGTGTTTGTGTACAGCACGTAATCGAATGGGCCTCGGATGAATCCCATAACTGCTCTTATAACAGAAACATTAAATAAAACCAACAATAGTAAAACATGAAGTTAGTTTCAGAAATAACTGTAATAACATCTACTATATAATTAGCATTACAAAAATTGAGCATTATTCAATTTTTTTTTTTTTTTTTTTTTTTTCTTAACTGATACTGTAAGTTTTTATCATTAATGAGCTGTTATGAGCTGTTTTGCATGGGTCTTTTTGCATATTTATAGACTCTGAAGATCAACATTGCATAATGTTCTGAAATCTATTAGTGCTTCTTATTTATTTAAAGAAAACATTCTTCTTACCCTTGCTAGGTCATGCCATCTGGTTCTTGCCTTGATAACAAGGTAGTAATGAGCCTGATCACAAGCTAGCTCTGCATCCATTATTATCTGTTTGTTGTTGTTGTTGTTGTTTTGTTTGTTGTTTCTGTTTCTCAGAAAATAAAAAAAATAAAATAACTATGTTTTACATTAGTGGGATCTTTCATCTCTACAGGTTTCCTTTGCTTTTGTTGTTCTTCATGGTAGTTGTGGTTTTGTTTTATAGTTTCTAAGATATCCATTAAGAACTGTTACTTCACATCTGTGCAAACTTAATTCTTTAAATACTGCCGTTTTTGTCTAGCTGCAGGTTAGTGAAGATGTTTTAAATTTTGTAATTCCCTATTTATTTTCAAATCAATGTTGTTCAATTCTCACACAAACTCAAGAGCCCGCATGGATCATCTGTATGCATAGAAGGAAATGTTAATTATCTCTGAAACAGTTAAATCCTGGAGTGACTCCAGGAAGATTATCCTTGATTTACATCAATAACTTAGAACAACATTGTCTTTGTGAACCACCAAGGCATGGCTAGTAAGTTTAAGGAGTAAGACCCACACTTGCAAACAAATTCAATCACTACTACAAGTACCTAACTTCCGGGACCTGGTGTAGTCCTGGCAGGCAGGGAAACATGGGTGCCTCAGATCAGCATCAGGCACAGCTGTCACACTGCACAGAAAAATGACTAAATTCACATGCTATGCAAGGACACATCTTACTGAGAACTGAGGGAATGTTATGTCTCACGATTCTTCGAAATTGTGCACCTTCCTCCACATAAGAAGATTACTTCTTCTGGTGACCACTTCTCTTCAGCCTTTCAAAGCACTTCCAATTAGAAAACTGAGGAAAACCTGTTCATTTCTTTTAACACACTATGTTCTAGCACCAGTTTCTTCCCTGTCTATTGCTTTATAAACAAATACTGCAGACACAAGTCTTCAGAACCTGGTTCAGCTGCACTCTTGGATATGTTCTCAAACAAGTGACAGAATACCAAGTCTACAGAAAAGGCAAGATGCAATAACCACATCTGGACTGCCTGCTGTGTTCTTGTACCACCCATGTCATGTGCAGAAACAGAAACAGGTCCTGGAGAACTGCTGCATTGCAAACTCAGGCCCTTCTGAGCTGCCAGAGCTCAGGGCTTCAGCCTTTGCTGAGGGTTCCATCTAGATTTAGACAAACTATTGCCACAGTAATCTATTTTAGGTGCCTGGGAACCTGTTGATTTTTTCCCCAGTCCCATCATTTGAGAGAACATTCTATAAACCTAAACTATTTACCAGCAGAAATGGTCTAAAAACTTAGCTGGGAAACAGCAGAGTGTTCTGAAGGCTTACGAACACCATATTTTCATTACTGGACTTCTAAAACAGTAACAATATTTGAAAAGAGAAAAACCTGGAGCTAAATCCAAAATGTTTCAATGCCTAGCTAAGTCTAAGCTGAAACAGAAATGACAGCGAGACATTAATTGGTCTCCGACTCCTACTGTTTGCAATACCCAATCACCGTCAGTTTCCTTTCTTATTTTAGACTGATATCCTTGATTCATTCAGTTGTCCGATTCAGAAAAAAAGAAAAGCAAACCAAGCAGGTAAATATTACTAACAACAGAGCCAACAGTAATGCTGTAACAGACAAATACAAACTGGGAAATAAGCCTATGTGTATATATCACATCTTCATTGCCACAGCAGAGATGAGATGCTGATCAGGAGGTTTTTATGTTCTGCTGTAATACTGTGCCTTGACATTATTTTTTATGAATTTCTCTCTGTTTGCATAGTTAAACAGTTTCACATTGAGTTTTTAGAATGAATTTTTAGTGCCTAAATGATATTCATTTTTTCATAATTTTTGCATTATTTCAAACTTTAAAATATCCAACATTTTAGGCAGCTTCACGGCACATAGTAAAGGAGGCTGCTGCTGCTCCCTATCCTCCACCCATTCTGCAGCACCTCAGCATTTCTGTGCACCTGATCTGGTCTACACCCAGTTCCCTAGTAGCATGAAGGTCTGGAGCAGAGGGCCTAGGGCTATGGAAGGGTTCATTGACAAGGAGATTAGTCTCAGAACTGACAGAAATGATTTCTGATTCCCAAACCATGTCCCTATTTCTTCATGCTTGTGAGATACAGCCCAGTTGTCTAGCTCAGAGGTCAGCTCAGCTCTAAGACTTCAATATGGTTACCAGTATATAGATTTTAACATTATGTATTTAAACAGTTCCCAGGGTAATTCCACAATTTTAACTTTAATGTTATGTATTTAAATAGTACCCGGGGTAATTCCACAGTTTTAACTTAGAGGTGGATTTAACGTCTGATTTGTGTCCTATAATCATTGAGCACTTTATAAAGCTACCCAACTTCAGCTTGATAAGGAAATATTAAAATATATTTTCTTTCAATCATACCTAATACAAATTTTCACACAGCATATTCATTTCCGTAAACACATCAGATTATTGTAGGTACAACTCAACTTTTTCTTTCTTACTTGTGAGATGGCACCAGCCGAGGGTGTGCATCCTCAGTTTCCTGGGTCTGGAACAGCTGATAGAATTCTTGGTAATTTAACATAGTGGTCAGGTTCATTCGCAAGAGACCAAGTAGGCACAAGAGCTTCTCATCTCTAAGACCACACAGGAAGCTGTCCAAGAATAGCTGAAAGTCAGGCATGTTGATGATACCATCATGGTTAATGTCTGTTTCATGGAAGGCAGAATAGGTGTTCTAACGAGGAATATTTAACTAAATATATTCAATATGTCAACAACATATTTTAAAACATAAAAAATATTGCTATAGACTTGTTTTGACAACAAATATTTTAATGTGTTTTGAATACAAAACAACAATAATACTGCCTTACTTAAAACAGGTTAGTCTGCAATAAAGTGTAGTCCTATTGCTTTCATCTTAAGCATATACAGAACTGAGCAAAAGCAGTGAGCATCAAAAAGCCATGCCCCCAAAATTTACAAAGTACCCTCCACTTTCCATCAGTACCATACTGAGAGGTGACTCATCTTTACCCATCATCTTGCACTCCCTTAGAAAAGGTGTTATGAAGAGAGACTTTACAGCAATTAATCTACTAGCTGAACACATTCTTCCATTAAAATAGGCATAAAAAGCTCCAACACCTTTCAAATGGTGCAGATCTACAGAAATCTGAAGTAATACCTGTCAATATGATCAACATTTTTAGGGGTATCTGGGCTGGTTTGAGCAGAGGACCCCATAAGACCCCCAGAGGACTGCTGATCTTTCCACTCCTCCTAGGGAACAGGGATAAAATGAACTGAGCAAAAGGCTAATGACTGCAGCTTCTCTCCTTTTGTAAAATGTGCTCTTTTGTATACTGTGCATATCCATGGTAGGATTTCAAGGTGTACATTCTAATGGTTGTTACAGAAAATAATAAGCAAACACAGAAAAGATGGAAAACAACTCTTGATTAAAAACACCATGTCACAAACTTTAGGGACTAAGAAACTCTTCTTTAAAGATCACTGTCATGAATAGATGGACTGTTCCATGAATGAGTAGCATGGAATTATTCTATTCTAATTGCAGAAACTTTAATAGCTACGCTCACAAAAGGATGGGAAAAAATAACTTGGATTTTATTTTCCTGGCAAAGGCTGCAGCGAAGACAATTAGGGAGGAAAAAGAAGTTTTTGCCTTGAAAGCTGAATGTATTTGAAATGGAATTTCTGAGAACACAGAAGACACGAAATCTAGCATAGTTTCAAGTCACTTTTCTGACAGCTCCTCCAAATCAACTTTTAGAACAAATGTTTGTATCACAAATAACAACCAGCTTCACTGCCCAAAGCAACCCATGTCTTGATGTATTTACCCCATAAACTTCCATCAGCGTATCATTAAGCTGACTGAGACATTCTTCAGCAGTCATATAGCAATATTTAGCATTATTTACTCTTTGGTTTAGGCTGTTACATAATGTAGCTCCTGGCCCATTCAATCCAGCATCTGGAATAGAGAAATCAGACTGACAAATTTTGAAAAGAGGATATTAAACATATTTGATAAAAAGCACTGTAATATACCATAAATAAAACAAGAGTCTCTGCAATCATGTTCTTTGCAGCCCAAACATGATGACATATAGTAGCTATATACATAACAAGGGATGTCCACCCAATTTACAGTAACTGCCTCAGCTGCTATAGTTTTCCCAGTACAAGGTGAAGAAAGGCCCTCATGGATAATCTCAGTGGAAGAAAGCACAGATGAGACAAGGTCTTTTGTTTTTCCTTTAGCCTTCTCTGAAGTCTGGCTCTTTTGGGGAAGGAAGGTACCAGACTGGGGGAGGAGAAGAGGAATACTGTGAAAGCCATGATTTACTGTTGTATCACCTGTCTCAGTGAGGGAACTCATGGTCTGCAGCTGCTTCAGACAATGTCACAGAAATTAATTTGACTTGTCTTTGAATGTGTAGTACAACTACTGCATGCTAGACCATCTCCCCTGGAGCATTTCTATCACATCTAAGCCCTCCTCTGTTTTGAATAAATGTAAGCTATTTCAGGAGACCTGACATCAAAATGATCCTTACATTTCAGTTCAGAGTATCTCACCTCAGACTATTTCACCTGATGTTCCTTTCCAGCAAGGTTCAGTCCTGCACAAATAGCAGCTTCTTATTTTCACTATTTTAATTTGTTATTGCACAACCCAGCAGGATCAGGAATATGAGTCAGCCAGCTTCCCAGCAGGTCAAATGTGTACTTCCAGTCCTGAAGGGCTAAGGTATTTTTAGGCCACAGAAAAGCTATTTTGGTCACTGTTTAAGATCTTTCTGATTCCTTCTGCATATTGTGCAGTGATACTCCAGGAAACCATTTCACCATCGTTATGGGGAAAAGATTTAATAACATATTTTGATGTCTCTTGAGCATTTTATAATTTTTCTACAATGTATGGGCCATAGAGGGGATATACGGAAAAAGCATAAATGCCACTGAACAAAAGGAGATTATCGGTGAATGAGCTCTTCACTATGAAACCTCCACACTACATCACAGTATCCTGTCTCACATGAATATGCACAGTGTTCATTGGTGTTTTTTATACTAAATCTTTCCTTAGCTTTATAGAGACAACAGTTCATCAAGAAAGACAGCAACTCCTAAAACCTAACCAGGTGAGCCATCCCAATGCAACAAAATGGTTTACATAACTGAAGCTACAGCAAGATTACACTGTACAGCATGTAGCCTCCCAGAAAGCTTCTGATGAGAAAAAAAAAAAAAAAAGGCAACACCTGTATGTCTTCCCATTGATTAAATATTGCCACCAGCTTGTAGTTATGTCTTCCTTTATATGTTTAGCAAATTTCTAGTATGCTCTATTATAACTTGAAAGTAATTCACATCAGATTTTAAAACAGGAAAAACTTACAAAAAACATATGTACTGACATTTCAGTACACCTTCCTTCTGACTGATAAGAAAAATTCTAAATTAATGGTCTGTCTTCAAGGAATGTTTCCTTTCTTTTTATATTATTTACATACTCCTCCACACAAAGAAACCCTCTATAGCTACTCTGATGAGATCACTAAATTGTATTCACTGCATCATTTTTTCATTTCTCCCGATTTGATTTTGTAAACTGTACTCACCCATACAGACACGCATATTATCCCTCCCTTTTTTCAGTTCCAGTCTGTATTGAATTCTAGTCCAAATTTCTACTCATGTTATCTTCCTAGCTCACCAGAAGAAAACTAGGACTCTTTACCAGTAATATAACTGTAGACAAAAGGGTCAGACTTCTCCCTACCTTAATAAATTATAGAAAAATAGAAGTTAGGGCTTCTTTTTCTTTCCCTTCTGACATTTGAGACTTACTTCATATCAAACACTTCCTCATTAAACTATGAGATAAAGTAACATCCTGAAAGAAAATCTGTGATTCTCAAAATAGATAAAAAGCAAAAGCTTTAAAAAACAGGAAAAATACTGTTGATTCTTGACTTAAATCAAAAAGCTGGCACACACTTTCACGCTGACTAACCTGCTTCAAATGTCATTTATTAGGCTACTGGATGAAAGCAGTATTGATGGGCAGATGTTTAGCCAGCTGTAATCACAAACTTCTAAACTTCAAGATCTGAATGAAGAAAAGTCTTAATATTATGTCAGCCAGCCACAAGTCAGCTCTCCCTGACTTTAGTCTTAGGTCTAAAAAAGAAATAATGACAGCAGAAAATAATAGTAGCAGTGTGGAAAAAAGTAAAACCACACCTCTGACAAAAATAACAGTAACCAGATCACACCACAGAGTTCCAGTTGTATATAGCACCATTAAAAAACTTACCACTAATGGCTTACTAACAGATCTTTCATTCATGAAATGAATAGTTACTGTCTTTTTTTTTTTTTGTATGTCTTTTTTTTTTTTTTTTTTAAACAAAACAAAACAAAACAAAGAACAAAAAAATGTTTCTGGACACCACTACAACAAAATCATTTGTTGTTGTAATTTAGGATCTAACATAATCGCCAGACTGTGACTAAGAGTAAGAAATGACAGGGACGAAAACACTCTCAAGGCAGGGAGATCAGTCACTCTGCAATCTGTTAGTCACTCTGCAATCTCCATCACACCTCTCTATGGACCTTTAGCCCACATCCCATATGTTCCAGTGTCCCTCCAGCCCTGGGTCAGCTACTCAGCAGTTTATCTGGATCAGAAGTGAAAGAACTACAGAGAGAAAGGTCATCTGTGTGCTAAAAAATCATACCGCTGATCTCTTCCTAATTTCACAATAGTATTTTCTTGAAAAATAAAAGTTCTGTATCTTCCATCAAGGGATTTTTTCATGCTGTATTGGTGCTAAAGTTACTTTACCTTCCAATGTCACAAAAAAAATCCAGATAACTCAACCCTCCATCTGGCACCCCTAGCTTTTCTGTTAGTAGATTGAATTGACCGTCATCCACTGGCATGCCATTCTCTTCCAACACTTGTTACAAGAAAAATAAAATAAGCTAAATAATGGCCTATTTTGTTACTTAATATGCCACTTTTAATAGTAAAAGTCTGGATTTTTTTTTTTTTTTTTTTTTTTCTCCAGACCCTCTGTCTCTCTGTCTCCATCTAAGAGTCAGAGTGCTCCAATATGGCAGCAGTCTCCCATTGTAATGTTACCTGGTAGGTGACTGTAGAGGGCTCCCTGTTTTTTTTCTCCTTTTCCCACCTCCTGTTTCCCTGAAAAGTTGTAGTTGCAGCCCTTGCTGATGCTGAGGGTTTCCTGAAAAACCTTTCGTTTCTTTCAGCTGCTTTGTAACTCCTGATTTTCCTTTATAACTATCCTGCACAGCTCTGTCCTGGTTCTCCAAGTGTTCCTACAGTGATTACTCTTGTTATTATATTTTAGTTAATTGCACAGATTAAAAGAAAAAAAATCATTAAATGGCTGAACATATAAAGAATGTTAAAAATAAGAATAATTAGCAAATTACCATTCCTTTCTATGGATGTAAAGCTTCTGGATAAGCAAGTACATTTTATGTTCAGTTGAATAAGAATTTACCATTAGATCAAATACTTAAATAGTAGTGATAAGAAAATCTGGCCATACAAATCCAATCAAAGCTGAAGAGAATCAGTCACAATAACAATGTTGGTGACTACAGCCTCAACTATTAACACTTTCATCTAGAGAAAAAAAAAAAAAAAAGTGATTAAATTCTTCTAAAACTGCATGCAAGATTAAGCCATATTAAATTCTAAGACTAGGTCATAGTCTTGTGCTGAATAGCTCAAAAAATACATAGTTTCTAAGTCTTATTTAAAGGATGATAATTGATGACAACCTCACTGTAAGGAAATATTGTAATACTTCACAAAAGTGAAGCCACATATATAATATAAAATGTGGACGTTACTCCAGGACACCTAACAAAAATTCAGTTGCCCTCTTCCTGATTTCCAACTACATTAATAATAATCCAAGTCCCAAGGTGCAAAGGCAAGTATGCCTTCTTGCCCTGCTACTAGGAGAGTCAGGGCAGTGAAGCCAGAGGTGCTACATTACCCTTTGGTATAGGAAATGAAGTTCTGCATCCCCCTTCACTAACCCTCCTCATACCTTTGGTACTGCATAGGCAAGCAGCTAAAAGGTGTTCTTATGCTGTAAGCTGTAAAGAAAAACAGACAACTGGCAGGGTTGGTATAACCATACAAAGGCTAACTGGCAATTTTATGTCTGTAGTTTTTAGTTATTTAGACGTACAACGATCAGTTATCCTTCAGAGGGATGTGTATATGCTGTCCTTTAGTGTCCCTTCTGTCCCTATTCCTCCCTTAGTGCCATTCACGTTATCCAAATAAACAGAGCTTATCCACTTCCAAATTAGGCAGACATCTTTTGCCCATTTCTGTGGTATGGTCTGGAATAACAAATGTAAATGCAAGCATCCTTTTATGTTTACCACTATACTATTTACTGTTCAAGTAACTTGTTCCACCCTGGAGGACAAGCAACACTGTCCAGCTGTACATTGGCTACCTGGCTTCTCTAGGTGAATCTGTAGGTCAGAGTAGCACTTTTCAAACTTGACATAAATGTAGGCAGTGAGTTTGGCACACCTCCCCAGCTACAGAGTCAGGATCCAGTCAAAGAACAGTAGACAATGTAGATCACTTAACTTCAACATTACCCAAAAATGCTTGACAAAATACCCAACCACATGCACTTGGGACAGGTTACATTGCCTAAATATTGGTGCCCAGTGCCATCTATGATAACATGATAATATCAAAAACATTTACACATGGCTTGCACTTGTGATACAGGGAGTCTCACATTCTGAAGAAGAAGAAATTTAAGGCCTGGGTATATTCCCCATAATGCTTACAGTGGTATTAGACACCTATTTCTAGAGAGATCAGGGGGTTTTGGTTGATGGCAAGTTGAGTATGAGCCAGCAGTGTGCCCTGGAAGTCAAAAGGGCCAACTGTAACCTGGGGTGCATCAGGTATGACATTACTAGCCAGTCGAGGAAAGTATCAGTCTGCTCTGCTCTGGTGCAGCCTCACCTCGAGTACTGCATGCAGTCTGGGGCACCATAGTATAAGAAAGACATAAAATTATTGCAGAGTGTCCAAACAATGGCCACAAAGATGATAAAGGGTCTGGAGGACAAGACGTGTGATGAGCAGCTGAGATCCCTTGCTTTGTTCAGCCCAGAACAGTGCAGACTGAGGGGAGGCCCTATAGTGGCCTGCAGCTCCCTCACAAGGGGAGCGGAGGTGCAGGCGCTGAGCTCTGATCTCTGGGGACAGTGACAGGACCCAAGAGAATGGCATGGAGCTGGGTCTGGGGAGGGTCAGGCTGGGTGTTAGGAAAAGGTTCTTCACCCAGAGGGTGGTTGAGCACTGGGATAGGCTCCCCAGGGAAGTGGTGAAGGCCCTGAGCCAGCCAGAATTCAAGAAATGCTTGGGCAATGCTCTTAGACATAGGGTTTGGTTTTTGTGTGGTCCTGATTGGACCCAGAAGTTGGACATGATGATCTTGTGGGTCCCTTCCAACTCGGAATATTCTATGATTCTTTATCTACCACTGAAACTCCACGTGCTCTGGGATGAAAAACAGCTGTGCTTCTAAACAATTCAGGGCAGGAGTTGATGAATATCTTGGTAGAAATGTCAGGGAAGTTAAAGCAGGAGCAATGCAAAAACTCCCAGCTGAAATTCCACTTGGACAAAGTGTTTAAAAGCCCTTTGTTTTGTAACAGGTTCAGAGATTTTTGAAGACCATGAGTCACAGTGACTCAGTTTCAGCTTGCATTTCACCTGGAAATACATGTGCCCAGACAGCTCCCAGAGACATAAGGTAATCAGCCTCGTCAGTTATAACAAGAAATCCCTTTTAATCACCCTTATTCACAGAGCTCTCATCTTCATTCAGTCCAGAGGAGGCTTATTTCACTCAGTATAACTGGCAGGGCAGACCCTATTGCAGGGAAATAGGCCTTTTTTTCGAATGATGAAAAGCAGCAGCAAGAGCAGAGCAGAGCTCCTGGACAATATTCCACCTAGCTGGACTCTGCTGAGCTTGTAGGGTTCAAGAACATCACAGTGCAGTATTACGTATATGTGGCTGCACGTAGATGATGATTTTTTACCCTTTGTGTATTGCCAAAACTTCAGAAATGCATCATAACTATCACAGAATCACAGAATTTCTAGGTTGGAAGAGACCTCAAGATCATCGAGTCCAACCTCTAACCTAACCCTAACAGTCCCCACTAAACCATATCCCTAAGATCTACATCTAAGCGTCTTTTAAAGACTTCCAGGGATGGTGACTCCACCACCTCCCTGGGCAGCCTGTTCCAGTGCCTAACAACCCTTTCAGTAAAGAAGTTCTTCCTAACGTCTAACCTAAAAATCCCCTGGCGCAACTTAAGCCCATTCCCCCTCGTCCTGTCACCAGGCACGTGGGAGAACAGACCAACCCCCACCTCGCTACAGCCTCCTTTGAGGTATCTGTAGAGAGATACCTCAAAGGAGGCTGTAGCGAGGTGGGGGTTGGTGTAACTAGTGTAACTGGTTGTAACTAGTGTAACTAGTGTAACTGGTGTAACTAGTGTAATAAATATTTAAAAAAAAAATGAAATCACAAAGATTAAATTTCAATGGCTTCTGTTATTAGACAAATATCTTAAATGTGAGTTGTATGCAGACAGCCAATGGAGAAGATAAAGTGGCAGGCAGAATGAGTTTATTCTCCCTAAGAGTGACAAAATGCATGTTACTGAATTAGTTGCAGGCAACAAATAAGCCTCTTAGGTATCACATTGTAGTCTAATTGCAGCAACCAAGGCCAGTATGTTCCAAAGGTATGTGCCACAGATATCAGATCTATATGGCAGGGATGAGTTGCACTTTAACACATTCTTAATAGGTGTATTGTTAACAAGAAAATTTTAAGAGAAAATAAAAATGTTTTGTGTGTTTTCTCCTCTCTTTTTCCCTTCCATTCATTTCAAAGAAATTTCACTTCCTTCACACAATTGCGGAAAGATATCTATGTAAGGGTATGAAGACATGTGGCTAGATGTAACTATAGTTTTCATGGGGGAAGACACTATAGTAACTGAGTGTTTGTCTTATATGCATCATGCATTCACGTTAAGAAGGGGGAAAAGAAGGCAACAAATCTGTCATCCCCTTAGAGCCAGTACATTTGCCTATGCAAGAGTAGCTGGCAAAAAAATGTGCAATCAATGGAACATGGATGGGAAAATGATGTTTATTGCTGAACCACAGTAAAAATAGCTTGGGACAAATTTTCTATGCAGGCCTTTTTCAAAGGTACAATTCTTTTTTGACCTTCCGACTCCTGTCTTACCTCAGTATCTGGACAAAGTGTAGAGTATGAATTACTGTCATAACACTATTTAGCAGCAGCTCTTGCTTAAACCTAGGTAGACAAGAGGAGTACTACTGCCATCATGTCTCTTTTCCTGACCCATGTCAACTTTCAGCAAAGCATTTTGCTTTGAAATGTGGAAAGAAAGAAATGTACAGCTGGGTGCCATCAGCATCACAGCTACAATCCCAAATCGATGACCTCATGAGTCTGTCTAAAGGACAACACGCAGAGTTAGATAAACAGTCAAGGCTGCGATGGGCCCTGGGAACACTACATAACATACCTCAAAAAGACATACAAAATCCTTGGCAAGTAAAACCTATGTCATTTCAACACAATCATATTGTTGTGGATTTTTTTTTTTTTTTTTTTCCCCAAAATATTACAGTGGAAAATTACAACATGCTTAAATCAACTGAACTCAAATAAGAGTCAGAGGAAGGTACTCCTTTCCTTATGGTTCCTGGAAGACTTTGGAATTTTACCATTTGGTATATTAAACCTTATTTAGAGTTCTACTGATAAAAGCCTAAGAGAATCTGAGTGCTAAAATTATAGGATGCCTACTATACATCCTCAAGAGGGAAAACATGATTCAGATTTAAAGCTTTTGGAGATCTGAAGATTTTTTCTAAGAAAAAAAAAATCACCCAGGGTAAAAAAAATAAAGAAAGAAATAAGATTTTAACTGGTTGGGTAAAGATTACAGTAGAACACAGGTTGTCCAACCGATTATCAGAATGTGTCAATTGGTATCCTTGTTGATGCTGCAAAATCTAGTGAAGTGAAAATCTTTCTAAATTTTATCCTAACTAGCCAAGAGAAATGGCTTGAAAAGGGAAAATACAGCTTAGGCAGGAGTGTTGATGGAATGACAAAGCTTATGATTCTTGTAAAAGGAAGGCAGGAGAATAGTGAAAAAAAGCGTATTTCTACATACTCAAGAAAGTAAGGTCTCATAGGAAATGGGTCTAAAGGGAAAATTACTTAAGTAGAGATTGTAGTACATCAGTGTAACATGCCATCACAGTATAAAAGAGAAGCATGACTATATACGACCAAAATCTGAAAGGCCATAACACAATATGAGATTCAGTATCAAAAACATCAAGAGTAATAAGAACTCATTCTATAAATACTTCAATAATATAAGAGCAATTGAGAAAAATTTGGGCTTTCGATTCAATAGGGAAAGAAAAGTACCAACAGATTATATTAAGGGGAATGAAGCTCTTAAAGACTGTTTCTGTATCAGTCTTTGACAAAAAGTCAAATGTAAACAGGAAGCTTAAAAAATGAACAGTAGTAAGAAATAAGGCACGAACACATTATAAATTTTGCTATGTATTGAAATTGATACTTAAAGAACTGGCTAAAATGGTGTCCCAAATTTATGCAGAAAAGCACACACACCACCTAGCTTTAAAAAGAGGAAAGGAAAAGAACTGGAGAGTTAGGCGTATTTCTAATAAATCTATTCCTGCTTTCAGGCAGTAATTACAGAGTCACAAAGAGTTCAAAGCCTGCTAAGAGACACGAGAGCCACTAGGGACCCTGATTTCAGGCAAGCTTATATTTTAAATTATACTACCTTCCAAACAGCACCACTTTCACCTCGGTTTCCTAAGGAAATAAGAATAATGCAATCAACCAACATGAATGGTGGGTAGTCAGGTGACACTTTCAAAAAATTGACCTCCTTCCAGTAGCTAGTGAAGCATAAAAGAAGTCAGATAGCTGAAGAGGAAAAAAAGAAGGTTCAGGATGATCTCTGACAAGATGCATCACTAACAGAATTCTTGATTTCAGATACTCCTGTCTTCAGAGCTGCTGATGAAAATGTGATCTTTGCACCGGGGGGTAGCCTCTGTTTTACGAAATAGCACCCTTAAAAATGAGGGAAGATAGGCAGTGAGAATACCTTCATGGATGTATTAATGTAAATATTTCTTTCACTGGGTTCCAGTGAAAGGAAATATATGTGTCCAACATAATTTTAAGGAAAACAAAGGTCATCACATTAGAATGCGTGATTTGTTTTCCAGTTTCTTTTGTTTTTGTTGGTTGGTTGATTGGTTTGGGTTGTATTTTGTTTTCTGCTGGATTATGAAGACATTTCCTTATATTCAAAATAAGAAGTGAGTAAACCATACATCTTTGTAACATGGGTGCCAACATTAGTGATGCTGGTTCAGACAGATGGAGGCCATACATGGAGGCCTGCAGTAGTCACATCCATTAGGTGTACTATTGTTCCTGAGTAATGAGCCACACTGATTCTACAGAGAATCACAAGCTTACTCCTCAGATGTTATCTAAAGGGCAAAACTGCAGTTGTTGAATGATGCAGTGAGATATAATTCTTGTGGACCCAGTAAAGAAAGCTCAACCATTTTTACCTGAATTCTAGAGTCTTTGATGAATGATCCATACGTGTTTGTTCTCCTGATGCAATGCTGCAATGCTCTGAGTGTTGTACAAATGAATATATCTCTGTGAAATGAGAGATCAGCTGAGGACTGTACATACTATTAGGAAAGCAGCATGTACCCTCAGTCTGAGTCTTTTTTTTTTCCTCTTTTACTTTACATTAAATAGAACATTGTCTGTATTAATAACAGTACGTTTTTGAAAGCTCTATTTCCCTTTTTTCTTCCCTTTGTTGGCTTCCGTTTGATATATGTGAACTGATACCATTTAAGTCACCAGGAAGAACAGAAACTTTTAAATTATCCAAAAACATCTTGTAAAAGATCCCACCAGAGTTATTATCCTCATATTTAGAGCATAACCTGGATAAAATAAGAATTTAGAAACAGTTTCGGAGGTTGAAAACAATGCATAATACATATGTCTTAAGGCAAAGATGATCAAAGTAACACGTTCCCTTTCCATATATAGTTAAGGGCATTATTCAGAAGGTTATCCTTAAGTATTCAAAACTAGTCTTCCCAGGGTCCTTCTGAAGCCAAAAAGAAAGCAAGAGCCTAATGCAAACACTATATCATTACCTGGAAGAGTTCTATTGTCTCTAGAAGGAGCCTAAGAAGAAAAGTATCTCCTGCCTGTGAGATTCACCCTTTGTGAATACCGTGTATAATTAATGCTTGAATTATATAATGGATACTTGGAAGAAACTTGGCTCACCTGCCACTATCCTGTCAAACACAGCAGCACTTGTGGAAGAAGTAGCTAAGATCACAGCCGCTTCAATAGACCTGACAGAAATCATGAATGAACCCCCTGTCTACCATAACTTGCCACCTGGCATAGGAATATAAAATGAAATCACTGATGGCTTTATTTAATACTCCTGGCTGTGAACGCTAGCAGTCCAGGGCAGACACTCTGTTCAACTCCTTCTGTTATACTGAAAGTAACATCCAGCCAAGCAGTCAGGTGGGTAACTCTCTGGGCCTGTTAAATCACCCTCTTAATTAATTCCCATATAAATTAGCAGAGCTCATGAATCAAAGCTCTTGTCATCAAGCCCTTGTTGCTGCTTCACTGAGCTGTTTTAGCTTTCCAGGATTTCATTTATGTTCACAGAGTTCTGGGGAATTCCTGGATTAAAGGAGAATGTTCCTGTCCTTGTACTGTACTGGGAACATATGGCATTCTCTGCACTCCACTTACACCAAAGGCTGGTAGATTGACACTAAAAAAAAAAACTGTGGTAAAAAACACTGGTAACTTGACATGTCATGTGTTCCAATGCCTTTCTTCTGAAAAAAATAAATGAAATGCAAGCTTTCATTTATTTTGAGAAATCTAATCCACATCAGGGAAGAAAGCATCAGAATGGAGAGAAAGAGGGAAAAGAATCTCCATTTTCTAGTATTTGTTAAGCTTTGCTCAGTGTGGAGGAAAACAAACAAACAAACAAAAAAAAGTGAAGACTTCACACAGAAAATATCTGTGAACACTACAGTGCAACATATGCTTTGTAAGTGTAATCCACAAAGGCTTCTAAATGCACTTAAAAATTGTTCCCTCTTTTCCCCAGTCTGATGTCATCTCACAGGTAGCCATCTGGGACAAGCATGCCAGCTACTCTGCTGCAGCAATAGCAGTATTGTCCTCAAGTGCCTCAGGATGAGTCACATCAATGCAAACGTCCAATTATAGTAGAAGACCCCAAAGCAGAAGTATCATTTCAAATAAGACTGGTTGGCTGAACCACTGGAATTCAGAATGTAATTCAGTCACTTCATCACCTTTTGCTCAAAAACCCTGCATCCCTTAAAGCACCCATGCTAAATCTGCAATCTGGTTATGACATTCCCAGCACAGATGTGATAGTCATAAGCCAGTATGAGGAGTCAATTATAATTCTTTTTTTGGTTATTATTTTAAAATACATCATTTTTAAACCTAGCATCTCTTACCACTGTAGAGCAGCGAATGAACAGTGCCATCCACTGTTCCTCTGCATAATCCACAATGTTTTCCTAGGATAGTTTTAAGTAAGATTTAACAAAAAAAAAAAAAAAAAAAAGAAAGAAAAAAAGCCACATCTGAAACAAAGAAATATAGATTGGTAAAAAGATGCAAGTCAAAACATTTTTTAAAGAGTCAGGCTAAATCACAGAATGACAACTTAATTAGCTAGTTTATATTAATTTATCCTAAAACCAAACATTTCTCCAATTGATTAGGTCATCTATTGCATTGTTGAGTATAAATGAGACTTACATTTCTTCTTCAGTGTGGTCATCAGCTCTCTAGAATACAACCCTGATGAATGATACTCCTAAGAACAGGTGCTCTTATTCTGCTAGAGAAGAATAAAGAATACAGCATGAATGAGACTGCGTTCATAGACTTAACATGGTCAATACAAGACTACAGATCCCTGAATGTCTTTGAAAATGGAATTAAAACCTTGTCTTTTAGATGAGTATTTCAGAATCCATTCCTATGAAAAGATTCCAAACTCATCCCATTTATGGTGACATATCTTGCTTTGCTAAACACAGATAGCTGAACTGTTGAACAATGCTACAGTTTGATAATGCAAATATGCTCTATGTTCACCATATCAGAAATCGTAAAAGTATTCATTTTTTTTTTTTTTTTCCCTGGGGTTTGCTAGAAAACAACTTCAGTGTTCAGCATTTTGCTAGACTGATCTCACAATGCTTATCTTGTATCCTTTTAAAACAAAAGTAAAATACATATTCACTAAAATCATCAATGAATTAAACCCTACCAGTCTGCCTTTCACTGCTTTACTCTATGTTATTTTCTTACAGGGAATGTTTAGAATTTCAAGTAAAGATCACTTTGTGTTTCAAAGTGACTGTAATTCCTGACTTTTCCTACAGTACAGATCTCTCATTGACACAAATAATGGTAGAAACATTATTTAGAAAATTGTATAACTGCTGAATCCCAGGTAATGCCAAGGATAATTACTTGTTCATGATCAATGACCACTGATTGTATGCTACATAGTGCAGAGTTATAAAACTGACAGATGATGAAAGCATATAGTTATAACAGCACACTGTGCTGGAAACATGACTTTTATGAACCCAATCCATAGCACCCGAAGTTTTCTCTAAGACATTTATAGAAAGGAAAATACATACAGTAGGATTGGTTTTACTGATCACATTCATGCTCATTTGTATTTCAGGATCAAAGATTATTTTCCAAAAACCATTTCCTATTGAGGCTGTTGTGTTTGCTGCTCACTGACAATGATCAGCAGGACGCTGGGTTGTAAAGTGTCAGACAGGAACTAATTTCTTTGATTTTCCTATTAAGTTTTTAAAGGTAGGAAAGAATTTCACATTTTTCTGAAAGTCACTGGCTGTAAGCAGAGAAAGCTAGAGTTCCTGTGAGAGTAGATTAGACCTGATAATGACCCAACTGACCTGTTATTGCAATGAAATGCCTAAATAGAATTCCCTTTCCTTTGGAAATAGATATCTTGACCTCATACTCCCCATGCTTCTCCCTATTTTTACTCCCCAGTTTGGGGAGTCTGCTCATATTGAAAATGAGATTTCATGTTAATGATATTCAATTTCATTTCTCTGTTCTTTACAACAATAGCCTATTGAGGAAAGACATAACATTAATTAAATTCATTTTGTATTACGTTGTGTTTGGAAATACTAAATAATGCTTGATACTGACTTGGATCTCCAGCACACTAATTGTTCCTTTACAGAAAAGGCTCGTGTCACCTTTGACATAGTGAAATTATGTCAAACTGACAAGTTCCCAACATGTAATTGTCATGGAAATAAGAGATTTAGATGCTGCTCATGTGAGGAATGGGGCATTTCCTCCACCAGTCTTTTATTTTCTATATGCTTAAGACAACCCAAAATCCTTAATGCCTCCAACTATAGCTGTTATATTAAAAGACAGGAAGAAAGATAGGGTAAGAAAAGAAATTACATTAAATCTATTACTATTCACACATCTTACTTCACACAACTTACTTCATAAATTGTTGATCTGACAAAGAGGGACAACACAGCTGTAGGACTTTTCTTAGATGACTTCTCTTAATAGTGCCAGTACATTTAGGATCACAGGGAAGCCTTATGAAAATCTTTCCAATTTTCTGTGATTTAATCTGAAAGGATCTCCTCCATCTGACAATTGAATGAATTAGTAATGCTGGAAAGAGCAAAAAGTGTTCTTGATATTAAACTGTGATAGTGTTACCACATGTAACACTAAAATTACACTTTACTAAAATGACAACCATAATGTTAGAAGACCAACATTTGCTGAAAATGAATCACTTACCGTACTACAACACAGAACAAGGGGACCAGACTTCATAATTATTTTTTTTCCACTAAGCCATTTATGAGCTAATTTAAAGAAAGTTCTTTTGAACTAAAACAATTTTAGTATACTGATTCCGGAACATAATGCAACATAGAATCATAGAATCATAGAATCATAGAATATCCTGAGTTGGAAG
>CM021731.1:74057295-74070908 GCA_011075105.1 Heteronetta atricapilla | reverse complement strand
CCTTTTTCCCGCTTGTTTTCTTTTTCAAGTCACATACCCATGCCTCTAGGGTTGCGGTGGATTTTCCATCCCATTTTCTCATGTCCTCTCCATGGTCACATAGGTAAAACCACAGGATAGCATGAGGTGTGTATCCACCATATCGTCTTCCTTGTACGGATGAGCACTTACCCCTAATAGCTAAGACACTGGTTCGTTCAGGTGGGGAGGAAAATAATCTTTCTTCAAGTTGCTGGACCTTTTCAGAAAGTTTCTCCAAAGTATTCTCTTTTAGTTGCTGGAAGCTTTCAGAAAGTTTCTCCACAGGCGAGACGCAGGCCTGTAGGGAAGAGGAGAGACTTTCTTCGTACTGCCGGAGTTGTTTAACCACATCACCCACTGAGGGTTCATCATCCTCTTTCCAGGCCATTATTTCCAATGAGCTGGCATATGGTGATGGTGCACTCCTTACAAACTTCCGCCACATGGGTCGTGTACAATTGACTTCATCTGGATCTACGGGTACTTGTCCATTGTCTGGGTCGGCATAAATCACCTCCCGTACGGCTAATTCCCTCAGGTACTGGATTCCCTTCTCCATAGTGGTCCACTTGCCTTGTAGACATATAAGTTCTTCCTTGTAGGGATACCTTTCCCTTACAGTGTACAGGAGACGCCTCCAAAGGCTGTAAGATCGTACTCCTTCTCCAATTGCTTTGTCAATGCCTACATCTCTAGCAAGGGATCCCAGCCGACTGGCTTCCCTGCTGTCTATATCGACATAATTGGCTCCGGTATCTCAGCACCGGAGCAGCCAGGTGACAAGATGCTCACCTATGCAGTGACCAAAATCTTTTCACATATCTCGTAGCTCACGCTGGTACAGGCTTCGGGAAACTAGTGTTGTCTTTTCAACATCCCCATCTTCATCCTCCTGCATCCCTGATGGCCCAGCCTTGTATTCTCCAAACCTAGACTCTCTGCATTCTAAACGACCTGAGTCTCTATACCATTTTTCCACCTTGTCTGCAGGGGCAACTTGTACTGCTACAGGTTGTCTCTCTGACTCAGCCACAGAGTCTGCCACAGGGCCACTCTGCAGGGCCAACTTGCACTGCAACAGTTGGTATCTCTGGCCCAGCCACAGGAGCTGGAGCGCCTGCAGGGGCTGGAGCTGGAGTGCCTGCAGGGGCTGGAGCTGGAGCGCCTGCAGGGGCTGGGGCTGGAGCACCTGAGGGGCTGGAGTGGCTGCAGGGGCTGGAGTGCCTGCAGGGGCTGGGGCTGGAGCGGCTGCAGGGGCTAGATCTGGAGCGGCTGGAGGGGCTGGAGCTGGAGCGGCTGCAGGGCAGCAGACTTGAGATTAAAGCAATCAACATTCTGATTAGCAACTATTAAGCAGCTCTAATACTTATACCAATTTTAGTTTAACATACTCTAGTCAGATCTGTTGTTATCTCAACCCTTCGTGCCCCACGTTGGGCGCCAAAAACTGTGGTGGTTTAACCCAGCCGGCAGCTAAACACCACACAGCCGTTCGCTCACCCTCCCCCCTCCCTCTCCGGGATGAGGGAGAGAAAGGGGAAAGTGAAGCCTGTGGGTTGAGATAAAGACAGTTTATTAAGATAGAAAGTAATAATAATAATAATAATATGTACAAACAAGTGATGCACAATGCAATTGCTCATCACCCGCTGACCAATGCCCAGCCCAACCCCAAGCAGCCGGCCCCCCACCCCGGCTAGCCACCCATATATACTGTTCAGCATGATGTCAGATGGTATGGAATACCCCTTTGGCCAGTTTGGGTCAGCTGTCTTGGGTCTATCCCCTCCCAGCTCTTGCTGCACCCCCAACCTGCCCGCTGGCAGGACAGAGCGAGGAGCTGAAAAGTCCTTGGCTTAGTGTAAGCATTGCTCTGCAGCAATTAAAACATCAGCATGTTATCACTACTCTTCTCATCCTAATCCAAAATATAGCACCCTACCAGCTGCTAGGAGGAAAAATAACTCTGTCCTAACTGAAACCAGGACACATGAGAAGAAGAAAACTTATCTCCCCTCTCGGAAGGACCCTTTCTTGCTTTATTAACAAGAAAACAGCTGATATTTTTTAACTGTCATCTATTAGTTGTTATCTATTAACAAGGAAACAGCTGTGAGAACTGCTGAAAAAGGATGGACACATGTCACAAGTAAAAGGTCCAGTGGAAGAGTGGAAAGTAACATCGGAACCAGGAGAAAATAAACTAACTATCAGATGGACTTGAAGAAGCCTTCATCAACGAGTATAAGCTAAGTTGCTGTGGGAATTTTATTGTAATTACTCCTGTAAAATTAGTAAACAGATAAACTCTTGAATAGATTACTATTAAGGGAAGAGATTTATCAATAACAGGGATCAGTTAAGCATTATTCCCTGAGGTAACAGTAGACTCTCTGCAATGTACACCTCTTTAAGAGTAGGGAAGAGGGCAAGACCAGATAGGGAACTGGTGCTGCGTCTGGGAAGGTCTGCCAAGGGCTGCAACCCCTTCGGGCTATGATCACTGATCACCATGACCCTTACCAGACCTCTTCTAGTCCTACTTGGGGTGAGTTTCTTGGCCCAAGCTACGGCCAACAACAGCACTCAATATGTATAGTAACTACTAGAAAAGGATGGTTGAGCTCCCAAACATTGGTGTATCATACTGTCTATGACTGTGAAGGCCAGAAATAGGAAGCTGCATTTTTAACCTAACTCAGTATGCTCTATGCAGAGAAGGTGACAGGGCCGTATGCTATGATCCAAAAGAACTCCCTTATCAGTATTGGGTAGAAATGAAGACAGATTTGAAAGCAGGCAAATTAATTGGAACAAGTGAAGTTGTAACCACCCTAAATACCTCAGTGCCAATAACCTTTGATGCCTGTGATATTATAGATGAAGACCCATATACTGATTGTGGAAGCCTGAGTTGGAGGAAATATTATAGTAACCAGCCTGAGTACATTTTTCCTCCCATTGGTGGAACAGTGGCTTCTACTTGTTACACTGATTGGATAAGAGATTATCCGTGGGACAGGAGTTATCATTACTGTGGACCCTCATATTGGGGTTGTGCTTATTGGAGTACAGATCCTGGGGCTATAGGACCCCAATATATATATGCTTAATGGAATAATTAGGTTGCAAGCTGTAGTAGAAATAGTTATGAATAAAACCAGAGATGCACTCGGATTAATTGCAAAAAAAAAAAAAAAAAAAAAAAAAAAAATTTTTTTTATCAGTCACTTAGTTTTAGATTATTTGCTAGCACAATAAGAAATCTGTGGAAAATTTAACCTTAGTAATTGCTGTTTAGAGACTGATGATGGAGGAAAAGCTGTGAATGAACTTGTAAAAAGAAATGAAGAAAATTGCACATGTCCCAGTTCAAACTTGGAATGAAATCAATTTAAGAGAATTATGGAGGGACTTTATGGGTGGTGGTTGGCTTACTATAATCAGGATAGTTGTATTGGGAATATGTGGAGGGTTGTTAATAATTCCATGTTTAATACCCTGTTTTACCAGATTAATACACCCAGTTATACAAGGAATGCAAATATTTGTGGTACCTGTTGATCCAGAACCAGGGAAAGGGAAAACCCATTCCCTGGTGATAATAAAAACAAAAGAAGATCCAAAATTGGTGCCAATTCGGCAAGTATTGACTCGATTGGGGAAAAAAAAAAAAAAAAAAAAAAAAAAAGAATCAATACCATGAAAAAAATAAATGGGGGATTGTGAAATGTGTTAATTTGATTCGTGTCAGTATGGAACAGTGCTAGGGCTGCATGATGAAATATAACCTTTTATTTAAGAGAAACAGAGTGATTAGTGCACATAGTTTTTGTATCATGCAAACGAAGGGTACAGCAATTTGTGTAAATAGAGGGTTGGAAGGGCAAATATTGAGACTCTAGTCTGGGAGTTAAGAGGACCAAGGAGTTTTTTTTTTTAGGAAACTGCTGACTTTTGCGTGGGACGCTGCCTAAGCCTCTGATATCCAGCAAAGAGATCCACCAAATAAGGAGATAGATGGAGTTTAAGGATGACCGAAGGACAAAGCCTGGGAGGAAGACTACGAGCCTTCAGCACAAGAGACCCCCAGAAAGACCACCAGAGACTGATACGCATGTGTCCAGAGAGGGTTTGGATTCTGGGAACTAATTATAATAACCCTGCCTTTTCTGGGAATAGTGATGAATGTGTATTAGTCTAGACGCATAAAATCAGGCCCCTGATGTAACAGGTGTGCGTCTTGGTGGAGCAGAGACTCCCAGTGCACCCAGCGCTGTTTGCTTGTCTCTATTCACTTAATAAATTACAAACTTTAATTATAATCCTATTTGGCACTCAGTCATTTATCACAAGCTGGAATGAAGTTAAGCTGCTGCATCAAATGTTGCTGTTGTTGGAGCCACTAGGGTGGGACTCAGCCTGGTTTAACTCCTAAAATCAACGCCTTTCAAAGCAATGCATTCCATTCAATGCTGTTCAAAAGGATCTTCTTTTTCTGCATCTAGTATCTCTTGACACCACTCCGCTCTTTTGATATCTGTCAAAAACACTATCCAGACTACCCAAAACAAAGCTAGACATGGAGTTAAGTCAGTTGACATACTAATGCAAACCTAAAGAAATTTGATACTGAAAATTATCAACACGTTCTCATTATTAGGAAGATTTGCAAACTGCAGTTTATGTCTTAGAATAATCTGCTAGGCAAAGAAGTATTGCTTAATCTCTATCAAAGGAGATAAATAGTGATTACCGGCATAGTGAATTGAAGTTTTGACCGCGGGATTCAGTATGTATGTATGTATGTACATGCATACTGAATATACACTCTGAACATGTACTCTCTATGTATGGTGACTGGTTCTAAAGGAAAACATTACAAGGAGGCTGCAAATTCAGAAGGTATCAAAGCTGTATCCAGGAAAATATACAACCTGTGTGTAGCATATAGCATACAATTTGAACAGATGTATATTATAAAGAATAAAAGATAAAATAAGAAACAGCAAAATCTCAGCAAAACATCTGACACCTGAAAGCTAAGAAGTACTACTACTGTTCTTCATCTGCCGTACACACATATGTGAGCTAGTGATTCTGCATAAGTTTCAAAAACATCACATAACCATGAGATTCCCTTCCAATTGATGTGTCAAAAGAAAGAGTCTAGAAGCACTGATTAAGAAGATTTACATTGCTGGAAAGTATGTGAACATACTAACATAGACAATAACTGTATGCAGAGTGTAACATTTTACTAAAATACAATGCGGCATTTTGCTGCTGCCGTTACAGGGAAGGTTATCATTAAATAAATAGCACTTAACATGGATTCTTTTTCTTCAGACAAGTCTAAAAATTCATGATAGTCAAAGTATCCAGTCTGTTGTGGATCAATTATCTGGATTAGCTCCTGGAAGTCTTTATCTTTCACTTGAAAAACAAAGTAACGGAAAATGTGATGAAGGTCATTTCTTGTGATCTTTCCATCTTTTTTCTAAGAAAATAAAAGAAAGCATAGAAAGCATGCATAAAAAGGACAAATGTTTACTAAACCAGTGACAATTCTAACATGCTATTCTACATGTCTAGATCATCCCAACCTACAACAACTAAGAGCTCTACAGATTTTTCAATAACATTTGTATATTGAACCTAGTAGTTTTATTCCAGTTCTTGGTGAACATACAACTGGAGTGTTTCCTGGATGGAAGCCTAGAACTATGGATTGAAACTATAATGACCTTTCTTTTACCTTTGCATAGATTATTTAGTTTGCTGATAAACTGTGCCTTGTAACCTCGGTTTGCACAGACCATTCAGGTCAGCTTATCAGCTGCATTTTTTCTTTATCTGTACATGTGGAGCCTTGAGAAATTCTGACTCTTGACAGTGGTTTTTAATCCAAAACTCTTGAGACCTACTGTCTGTGGACTCTGCCTTTCTTTCCTCATGCTGCCCTTGCATCTTCACATGTAACTTTTAAATCAATTCTGCTGCTATGTTGGGTCTGTTGGCATTCTTGACCTGGCTACTGAGGGTGAATCAGCTCTCAGGGTGAATCTTTATCCAGCACCTGATCACTTGTCACATTGTCATGCCAATGGATACACATTTGGACTGTAAGGTAACAGGCAATGTATGTGCTCATGCAAGGGAATCAGGATATTATTATTATTATTTTGTGATGTTTAAGGCATAGTTTCCCTCAGTTCCTATGGCAAGTAATCTTCTTAATTTATGTAGGAAAGTTTTAAATATGGGTTTGTACCAACTCTTTTCTGTGATGGTCTACTGTATTTTATAATTTTAAATTTGTTCCAAAACTTTTTTTTTAATATATATAATTTATTTATTTTCTCTAAAGAAACCTAAGGAAGTATGATAGGAGGAAAGAAAAAAAAAAAAAAAGAGTGGAATAAAGGCTTTGAAACAATAACAGAAAAAATAGGAGTAAATAATTCCTTCAGTGATTCAGCTCCTGGCTAAGCACTAGAAAAATATCTTTCTGTTCATAAAAATTCACCCTCAGAAAATTTTGTTTCCCTTTAGTCCCCCACAGAGATCCAGGATGGCAGCAATAATATAGAGGATGAGCAATTATTTACTTCATCAATTGGTCTGGGAAATACTTTAAAGTTTTGCAATGAAAATATAATTATCCTCTGAAACTACTATCTGCTATTTGCATTTTCTTTAGAGACTGTTGTCACTGCATTAAATCATATGGAAACAAAACTTGTTAATATTACCTGTTACAATAAAAATGTTTTGTTTAAACCTTAGATAATATGGGAAAGTTAAAGTATACTGCATCAGTATTTATGAAGTAGCTTATATTTGCTTATTTGGCCATCTAGCAAATTTAACTTTATATAAAATAACGTTATTGATCAGATTATTATTTAATTCAGTTCCAGCATCAACAGTGTCGATGGGGAAGTACTGTTTCATTCCAACAACAAAAAAAGTAGTAATCATGGTGTTATGTATAAATATAAACATTCATTACAGATCTGTCTTTCAGTGTGGCAGCCTCCACTTACTGGTGATTAAGTGGTTGTTTCTTCAGCCTGTATTTCCTTTCTAAAATCTCAAATACCTCTACCTTTGTTTAAAACTTCATTCAGTAAAGCCCCAGGCCAGTAAATTACTTAAAATCATGTAATAAAGAGCCTTATTGAATCATAGCCTGAATGCTGTAGTTTTTATTATTATCTACTGAAATGTATGAAACTGTTTTCTTTTCTTATAAATTGCTAGGGGATTTCTTTCTTTTTGTGGTCATATACATATATACACAGATCATACAGTGCAGAGCTAAAAAGAATTGTTTTTTTTTTTTGGTTGGTTTTGTTTGTTTTTAAAATGTAATTATATTGGAAAATAATTTTGATATATCATCTATGTAAAACCATGTAATAAAAAATGCTAGTAGTCCTTCTGAAAATATGCCCAGTGCTCATTTTGCTTGTATCAACCAGACTGAAAGCTTTAATTTTTTCAGTCTATTATTTGCTCCTTGAATTTAGAAATAGAGTCTACAATTTAAGAAGTGCAATATGTAACAAATCAAAGCAATAAAAAAAATCCAGATGTCCACTTAAGGGACGATCACACGATCCAGTGTATGGGACATACATATCACAACATTCCATCAAAGCTGACAGAAAGGCATTTTAGCATAGCTCTGTACATTGTGAAGGCCATAGAACTGAAGATAGACAATTCGTTATCAAAAGTTCATATTCCAGAACTAGAAATGAAAAGTCAATCCAAACTCTACAGAAAGTCAGATGAAGTTATTTTTGAAAATGGAGTGAACTATGCAACAGTAGTCTCAATACCATGTCAGTGTCACACATACATTACAATCCACATATCAGATCACAAATTGCACACAAATATATTAGAGACATGATAGCACTTTCTATTTATATCATGTGAGCTTGTAATAATTACTGCACAGTTCTAATTCCAATTAGCTTTACATATCATATTGATTTTATCCCTTCATCAAAACAGATTCTCACTTGCCTGTGTGTACCAGGACTATGGTATATATGATATATATATACATGATATATATTCAGTGCTATGATGTGTATTTTAATAATATACATGACATCTCCCTTCTTCTCAAAAATGCTGTATCTCAAATTAAGTTGTAATCTTATCCTGCATGTATTTATGCTTATCTTTAACATAAATTTCAATCACAACCTCCTTCAGCATGTAATGTTAAATAGGTATACATGTCCTGTAGTTATTAAGATACAATACTAGAACTGGTAACTGTGTACCTGTAAAACTTCTACAGTTCTGGGAACAATTAAGTTTACTTGATACCAGGTATCAGCACCAGACAGAAAACAGTTTAGTTTTTCTTATGAATCTGATGCATCTAAGAACTTGAGTTAGGAGACTTTCCCGTACTACTTGAATTCCTTGCTCTGTGATACAAAAACTCTTTTTTTAAAAAAACAGAACTAAAATATAAATAATGAAATAGTGCATATGAGCAATGACAACTTGATCCCACAATTCTAAATTTCTTCACACAAAGGAAATGCAACGATATGACCCTGAAAGAACTGTGGTGTCACATTTTCAGATGACACAAATGTCAATGCCTTAGGTGACTGGGATAACGTGATCAAGAGCAAGAACTGTCAAACAATGCAGTCCACATAATGGAAGGTGTAAAAATAAGAATATACAGTAATAATAACTTAAAAAGCACAATAAAATAAGCTCAACTAATGTATACTGAATATTGCCCATTCAAATTATTTTAAATGTCTTTTTCTTTCCACATTTTAGAATATATGGAGAAACATTTTCATGACATTTTAGAGGCTAGAGAGTTTGGTTTACTCTTAATTCCTTGGTGTTGAAACACTTGCAAAATTACTTTTTTCTAAGATCTGAGTTTTAAAGTGAATTACAAGATATTCAAAGACATACAAAAGAATATCAAAGGGAACTTCACTCACTTTTATAAAACATCAAACTGATTCAACATTTTTGTACTGGGTGTGGCTGGGATGTTAACTTTCCCTGCAGCAGCACATACAGTGCTGTGGTCTGCACTTGTAGCTAGGACAGCAGTGGTATCACACTAGTGTTGTGTCTGCTGCTGAGCAGTGCTGGCACAGCATGGGCACTCTTTCTAACCCTCCCAGAGTCAGCAGGCTGGGGGTGGGCAAAAAGTGAGAAAGGAACATCACCATAGCAGCTGACCTAAACCAACCAAAGGGATATTCCATACCATATGATGTCACACTCAGCAATATAAGAGGTGGAAAAAGGAAGAAGAGGAAGGGAGTGGGCTCTCATTGTGAAAACGTCTGTCCTCCTGAACAATGGCTACGTGCATTGAGGCCCTGCTTCAAGGACATGGTCAAGCATTGCTCATTTGTGGGAAGTAGAGAGTAATTTATTTCCTCTGCACTTTCATACAGTCTTTGCTTATTTTTTTCCCTTTTCTCCATTTTCCCCTTTCCTTTTTTCCCTTTAGTTTAATTGTTTAATTAATAATATTTTTTCCTTAATAATTATTTTTTTCCTTTAATTAAATTATCCTTATCTCAGCCCATGAGTTGTTTCTTTCCTTTTCTTCTTCCCCTCCTCTTCTGAGGAGGGGGGATGAGGGAGTGGTTGTGGTGGAGTTCAGCTGCCTAGCAAGGTAAAACCACCACAATTTTAAAGTCAGATTTGTAGCTAGAGTTACAGGAAATATTCTAGATTTCTAGATTGCACATTAGAAAGCACTGGTATTAGGTTAGAATTTAGTTTCAGAATATGGATTGACAGTAATGGAACAACAGCATTTTAGACTTCAACACATCAAGAACAGCTCAGAAAAAAAAAATAGTTGAAAAAAAAAAAAAAGCAACAGGCAGTTGCATGAAGGCTGGGCAGTGACATGAATCAAAAGCATCCTGCATCAACTTATTAAAACCTTTTAGATAAGAACATGAATTTATTTTAAGTCCTGCAACAGATTAAAAATTCAGCTTCAAATCTATTTCTACCTTCTGAAACAAAAACTGCAGGAAAATTACTTTTGTTAACTCTAAGATATGAGGAAATTACTTAGTTTTCATGTTTTTTTCATAATAGCTGAAAACCCACTCATACAGCTGCATAAATATTTAGGAATGCTACAGATTCACACATGCTTAGACATTAAATAATGAGTACAATGGTGAGACCAATGCTCTGTTAGACTATTGTATACAGCAGCTGAGTAGAGTAATAGCATTCGTTAAGTGTTACTATGCAGAACCTATCGTGAAGAGAAAACCATGACATCCAAAAAGATTTTTCTTGAGACTGAATATTTTTCATAGCCTTATTTCTATACTAAGTACCTAAGCCAGTGTTATCACATTTCATTTTACCAATAAGGAAATCAACATTTAAAGAAACTACCACACCTGAGAAAAGACTGCAGTAGGCAACAAGAAGCAGCAATCCGCTTGGGCTCAGAGACAGCCCCAAGCAGGAGGAAGACTGGGG
Organism: Heteronetta atricapilla; assembly: GCA_011075105.1. Classification (NCBI taxonomy): domain Eukaryota; kingdom Metazoa; phylum Chordata; class Aves; order Anseriformes; family Anatidae; genus Heteronetta; species Heteronetta atricapilla. The sequence continues at coordinate 74,060,360 of CM021731.1, read as the reverse complement.
AAGTAGGGAATGCAGAACCAGGCTTGGAGATGAACCCTACTTAATCAGAACATAACACTAGATAACTAATTGTACCCAGTCAAGGTTAAATGGCAACAGTTGCAAATTAACAACTCTGAATTCATTCCTTGGTGGTAGCAGCCAACAAGGTTGTCCAGGACTCTGACAGAGGCAAAGCAGGCACTTTGTCCCTCTCTGAGCTACTTTCCTAGGGCAGTCTGCTGCCTTGGGAGCTGTATGCCTTGCTTACTACACACAGTGGCATGCATTTTGATTTAGAAATGAGAACAGTACAGAATCAAGTGGCAGATATCAAACAAATGCAATAGATAAACCAGAGAACAGAAACCTTCACATGGAATTATAGATAATAAACATCCTCTAGTGTCTCTCTTTCCAATGCAGTCTTGCAGGGGTTTGTAGCCCTGTAATATACATCCTTCTGATGCATACATATGTACATACATATGTCTCTGTGTGTGTGAGTGAGTATAAACAGTAAACACAGCACTGGTGCTCTCTTGCTCCATATGCATTTTTACAAATAACCCGTACAAATAAAAACAACCATAGATAACAAAGACAAATGGAATGATAAACTGACAAAGAAAACAAACCACTGATACAGCATGACTCGGAAGATCAAGCACAATCAAAGAATAAGCTTTCTAACAAAGTCCTACATTGAGAAATTGAGAAAATATCCTAGAATAGAAGAGGAATCTTAATTATAAGCAACAATAACTCTGAAAGATTTGCAGGTCATAACATATAATCAAAGCATAAATAAATTGCCAGTATGATGTTAGGCCTAAGGGACTCGAGCAATCCTTGGATGTAGGAACAGGGGAACAATTAGCAGTATCTGGAAAGTTACATTATTTATTTTTCTGGTACCAATACAACTGCTATGAAAGCATGAATTCTCATTCCTGTCATAACGTTTAATGAAATACACAGAAAAAAATAGCAAGGGTTGAAAGGGAGCCACAGGGATGATTAAAGAACTAGCCAACAAGACTTCCAGAGAAATTCTAGTTCAATAATTTTTCTTTATCAGAAATGTTATTACAGATTATTTAGTACCAGGTTGCACATGTTAAAGAAACTGGAAACAGTCTCAACAAGCTGCTGTAACACAAAAGAAAGACTGGCAGCCACTAGATTACTTTGAAGCTGATATATGACACAAAAGGTTACCTGTAAGAGTAGTTAAGCAAGGCAACACCTAACAATAATTGTTCTTACTTCATCAAGCATAAGGAATGCCTGCTTAAAGACGGATAAGCATCCTGTGTATATCTGCACAGCTTCTGAAGCACAGTGTGACTGGATAAAGCTTCATTTCCTCTAGCTGGATTTACTCTGCAACAGGAAAAAAGACAGTCTTTGCAATGCTTTCGTGTCTCATCTGCTTCTACTCAATATGTTCTTTCTGGAATAGGAAGAATAAATCACCTCATTAAGACTCAGGGTATGACAGGATTCCAAATGTGTGCACTTAGAGAAAGCATTGCCAAAAGATTATTTAATTGAATTTAATCAAAGATGACCACTGATTGGATACAGTTTCCTCATTTTCAATAAATATTTTTAACAAGAGTTACTCAGAACTCACATAAAAAAGGAACTTCTTACTTACTTACTTATGTTTTCTCATAGGAATTGTCTGTTTGTTTTCAAAGGCGTCCCCAGGATCCTCATTTTTTTTTTTTTTTCTAAAAATTGTTGCCAAGCAATTTTACCTGTGGCTTTCAGTCCAAACTTGATTAAAAAAAGGAGAACAAAAGAAAAGAGTTCCAAAAGGTTTTCTTATAAAAACAGTCAGCATTCCAAGAAGAATCTTAAATTAGAAACGTTATATCATCATTAAAATATCAGTGTGTACAACATTAATAATTAGTGTAAATTTCCACAGCTTTTCTTTGTTACTAAAAATGTAAACTGAGCCAGCTTATTTTCTCAATTCCAAATGTCTAGCTGTGGAAGAACTAGACGGCCCAGCAGAATTCATCTAACAAAATGTACATGTCTGCACCTGTGTGAGTTACTCTAAGTTCGCTTTATAGTCATTGGGAAGAAACAGGCATTTTCAGGACAGGATTAATCTCATCCTAAAGTAGATCTAAAACCTGTTAGATGAATCCTGCCTATTGTTTCCCTCCAGTGACTATAAAATGTAGTCTAGGAGAAGCAGTTCAGATGTAGATGCTCACATTACTTATGTCTAGAATTAGATAACATTTAATGCATCCCTTCTCATTATTTACACATAAGAGTAGAGAACCTAACTAAGGGGAATAGTATGTTTGCTTTTTCTTTAACCTTTTGTTGCTGATTGCATCCATATGCAAAAACTTCAAAAGTATTGGAAGTGTTACACTGTGATAAAAATCACAGGAACTTAACTAGTATCATATTTTGTTGTGGTTTAACCCGGCCAGCAGCTAAACACCACACAGCCGTTCGCTCACACTCCCCCCTCCCTCTCCGGGATGGGGGAGAGAAACAGGAAAGTGAAGCCTGTGGGTTGAGATAAAGACAGTTTATTAAGATAGAAAATAATAATAATAATAGTAATAATAATAATAATAATATGTACAAACAAGTGATGCACAATGCAATTGCTCACCACCCGCTGACCGATGCCCAGCCCAACTCCGAGCAGCCGGCCCCCCACCCTGGCTAGCCACCCATATATATTGTTCAGCATGACATCAGATGGTATGGAATACCCCTTTGGCCAGTTTGGGTCAGCTGTCCTGGGGCTGTCCCCTCCCAGCTCTTGCTACCCCCCCAGCCTGCCCGCTGTCAGGACAGAGCGAGGAGCTGAAAAGTCCTTGGCTTAGTATAAGCACTGCTCTGCAGCAATTAAAACATCAGCATGTTATCAACACTCTTCTCATCCTAATTCAAAACATAACACTCTACCAGCTACTAGGAGGAAAAATAACTCTGTCCTAACTGAAACCAGGACATATATCCACCCCTTATTCCATACCATTTATGTCATGCTTTGGTTACACTCTTTCCAATACATTCTAGTTAATCACTATTTTCATCTA
>CM021731.1:74034862-74052295 GCA_011075105.1 Heteronetta atricapilla | reverse complement strand
GAGATAAAGACAGTTTATTAAGATAGAAAATAATAATAATAATAATAGTAATAATAATAATAATATGTACAAATAAGTGATGCACAATGCAATTGCTCACCACCCGCTGACCGATGCCCAGACCAACCCTGAACAGCTGGCCCCCCACCCTGGCTAGCCACCCCTATATATTGTTCAGCATGACGTCAGATGGTATGGGATACCCCTTTGGCCAGTTTGGGTCAGCTGTCCTGGGGCTGTCCCCTCCCAGCTCTTGCTACCCCCCCAGCCTGCCCGCTGTCAGGACAGAGCGAGGAGCTGAAAAGTCCTTGGCTTAGTATAAGCACTGCTCTGCAGCAATTAAAACATCAGCATGTTATCAACACTCTTCTCATCCTAATCCAAAACATAGCACTCTACCAGCTACTAGGAGGAAAAATAACTCTGTCCTAACTGAAACCAGGACATATTTGAAGAACAATTACTTTAAAATTAATAAGGACTTGATCCCATGACCCCCCCAAATCATTGACATATTTCCTATTTAGTTTCAATGCTATTGCAGAAAGGCCCAAGTGAGCATGGCTGAATGCACTCCTACTTCAGGAGGTGCTTTGTAGGCAATTACATCACTCATATAATATCAGAAATTTTCTGATTCACTACTCTGGTCATCTCAGAAAAGCTTTTAAAACTCCTAATTCTCCTTAGAATGGTGGCAGATAGAGCATTTGCTAATCCAGGATGACTAGGACAAAGCAAAAAAATAACTAAATGCAATCAGAGGTATGCAAGACTCCCTGAATTTTTACAAAATAAATAAAAATAATAATAATTAAAAAAAACACAACACCTCCAGTTTTCCAGTTTTTGGACTACATGGCAGTTTCCCAAGTTCAGCCAACAAAGCAAAATGCAGAAGTTACAAGAATCACTGCATTCACTCTGTCTGACTGAAACTGGACAGCATGGAGTATTTAAGGGGAAGGGATAGAACTGGACTACTTAATATGGTCCTGCCTACAAACAGAACACACACACCATGGTTCATTGTCTCAAGGGATGAACATCTCAGACTGCACAAGCAGCACAACTGCAACAGAGCCCAGAGCCCAGAACAGGGGCTGGGAAGGGCCAAGCACCGAAGTACCGAGGTAGATGAATGCAGGGATAGTGATGTGAGTTTCACTAGGAGAGCCATCTCATGCCCTACAGGGAGGGGCTTTGCCAAGAATACCACTGAGGGATGAGTTATTAAAAAAAATATGGAAAGAAGAAATATTTTACACCTGATTATTGTCTTGGATAAATGAATATGAAACAAACAGTATGAAATAACAGATAATCTTTAAAATTAAGGCCAAGATAACAACTGTTATTTTGAGTCCCCAGCTGAGATCCTTCCCACTCAAATGTCTGTGGTCTACTGAATCACTTGAATCACACTGTAGAGAGCAATTCTGCACTCAAAACAAGCAACCAGCCAAAGCTGCATCACAGCTACAAAGGTGCAGTGGTTTTCCTGCACTCTGCAGATGGTTAATGGGTCATGGAGCTCTTCCAGTTTTGTCCATCTCCCTATGACCGGCCAACACAGCCCTTTTCTCTTGCAAGTTCCGTCATGGAAAGGGATAAATCAGGCCCTCACAGGAGCAAGGAAAAAAGTAAGTTTTGAGGATCAAATTAAAGTAAGTCCTATTTAGGCAAAGCTCTCATTAAAATCAGTGGGAATAAAACTGAGGAAGGACTTTGGCATATTTTAATGATTTCAAAACAATCCTTCTTTATAGACATAATACTGGCCCTCTGATTTCAAGCTGTGTTAGAAAGGCAATATGTACATAATTTAGCATCCACAGGTGTAATAAGCAAGTCACAGAAAGATTATTCCTCTGTAAGGCCAGAAAAAGAGCACACATTTTGAGAGTGGTAAGCCAGCATTTTATCTACTATAGCATTCCAGCTAACTTATTAAAGCAACTAAACAGAACACTGCACTGCTTTTTGGAAGTATACTTAGGGTTATGTCCAAATGAAAAGGATTATACTTCCAAAAGAACTGACAAATTAGAGCTGTAACAACATGGATAGTAAAGTAATGTGATAAATCATCTCACAGTGATCCTTTACAAAATATTACCCATTGAAAAAATTTCAACCATCAATGCCTTAACATCTGACAAATCTTAAACCAAAGAAATGAAGTGTGTGGGTAAAACAAAAAGTTTAAAACTCCCTGCTGCTGAAAATTGTCCTCATGTTTTTAACTGATATAATGTTCACCAAAATCCTGATCAACTGATGACCATGTTTTACCTTATATAACAAATGAAGTTCACCAGTTAGAAATCTGAGTAGACTCAAGAAAAGGAATGCTTAGAAGGCTAGGCCTGTCATTTGGACAGACTTCACGCTGGTCATGTACTCCTGAGAGTCAACAAGAGTCAACAAGAATACCCTTCATTCACACTCCTCAAACTGTAAAGGGGGGTAATGCACAGTAAAGCTCATGTGGCAATACTAAAATACTGTGAAATTCATTCCTTCTATACCACTCTGTGTATAATCTCAAGTACAAAATGTTTCATTTCTGACTGAAAGAATTTTCAACACTAGAAATGATGGAATTCAGGGAATTTGGGACTTGGATGAGTGATGTCCTTTGAGTGAAGTACACCTCAACAGTCTGCCTCTGATGTATTTGATCTTGCTGCAGTGGGGACATATACAGAGAAATAAGAGTGTAGGTAATCTGGTCCTAAACCAGTCATGGATGAAATCCTAGCTGAAGTCTAAGGTTTTTTATATAAAAAGCCCATGAGATGTAAATACCTCCAACATCTGTAAAATGCTATCATGTATTATTTCTTATAAACTGCTCACTGCCACATCTCAGGCCATGTTATTTAAACATAATCTTAAAAACCTTGAAATCATGTCCCTTGCCCATCAATTACTGTTATATTTATTATCAGCTACAATGAAATTACTTTATTATTTGAATTAGATGACTATGAAGAACTTTTGCTGTTGTTCCATTCACCTGGTGGATCTTTGGAATTACATTACCTGAGAAATATCACCTGAGAGATATGGCATACATAGGCTTGAACATTTCTCTTTACAGCATCATTAAAATGTCACCATATCTTTCAAATGCTAGAGAAAGCTCCAGTGGAAGCTTTCATGCAGAATACATGCAGAAATCTTTCCATTATGCAACTGCTCTTAAGAGCAAGATTTACTTCAAGATATAAACTGGCAAGTGACATTAATTGAAAAAACTACAATAGCAATTTTTTGACAAAGTAATAATTGATCATTGTTATATCACACTGTGAATGCCTAGAAGCAAATCCAATTTATCTGCTGAATGCACAAAGCAATATGGTTACTGCAGATGATATTCTCCTACAGCACCTGCTACTGTGAAACATGTATCTACACTGAGGTCTTTTCAGCTAACTACTGCACATAAAGAAAAAATAATTCAACTGTTTATTTACATGAATGGTTCTATTCTTCAAACAGTTTAAACGTATAAACTATAAATTAAGGTATCATTAAACAGAAACACGTGATCTAGTTACTGACCTCCTCACACTATATGATTTGGGTGCCTTGTCCTGTTGCTGTAAGCTCAAGCAATATTTTGAAGTAAAAATACTGTGTAAGAGTGAAGCTATTCTTCTTTTCTCCTTGACTGGCTATGTGCCCTTGGCAACATTGCCAAAGAGTACAAAGTATATTCTGGCAGTATCCTTCTCACAGTTTTTACCTTCTGAGTATAAAAGATTAATCATGGGAGATCCTGGTCAAGATTTAACCAAAAACCACAAAAACATCTATTCCTATGATATTTTGGCTTAGAAAAGAAATATGAGTTTAGGAAGTCAGTCTTCATAAGCCGAACTTGAATCATGTCCAGGAAATCAAATTTAGGAAAATATCCTGTGGCTTAAACTAACGTTTGCTGAGATTCTTGAAGCAAGGCAGGAAAACGTTTTCTATTCATTTATCTTCTGTACACTATAAAGCCTACAAGATATTTGAGTTTTGGTAAGAATAATGCAAAAATGCCTGGTTACAGTAAAATAACACATTGACTTGAATTCAGTAGTTGGAATTATTCCTCAACCCTCACAGCATTTTCATAAAAAATATTTACAATGTCAACACCTAAGTTCAGAAGACTTTTGCTTCATTTTAGTTTACATTCAAAATTTCAGGTTTGAAATTGCTTACTGTGCAGAACAGAAAGGTCCCTTCAGTTAACCTTTTCAGTGACTGACAATGAACAAGGTAGAGTGAAAGTTTTCAGCATTAGCTTATTCATTGCCTTTAGTTTTACTTCTCTTTTTCTTTTTCTTGCCACACTACCTTGTTTTAAAAGGAGATGCTTGTAGAGTCATATTATTGCTGTGCAATTATGGTAACAGTCATGAAGCTGTTCTTCCAGCAAATTCACACACACTAGTCACTTGGATGCAAGACAGTAATGCTCCCTTTAGGAAATTAAATTTTGTGAGCAAATAGAAGAAAGCAAGCAGCAATTTAAAGTTTCTACTCCATTAAACCTATATACTTTACTGCAAAAACCTTGGCTTTATACGCAGTTATATCAGCTTTTACATATTGTGCTATACAGACTACAAAACAGGCACAAGGAAGATGAATTAATGATGGTAGTCACAAAAAGCAATAATAAATTTATAAAACAGCAGTGCTAACAAACATCCCCTAAGAATATAATATGGTTCTGTGAGAAACACTCTGTATCCAATAACATAGGCTCAGGCGAGGATCTTGAGTTTCTCCCTTTCTCTGATGGAAATAGAGAATGGTTTCCATACCGCTATTCTCAATCTGCCTGTTTGATCTCTCCCAGTTTTTTGTTCTCTGTTCAAATGGGCATTTAAATCTCCACAAGCTAACACCTCACAAGCATCAAATGTGATAGATTGTGGTACATAACCCTCTGTCACATTCACCCATATTTTGAAGGGGTACCCCGTCTTACTATTATCTGGTCATGCCTTTTCCAAATTGCCAATTGACCAAGGCCCTTCCCAACAAGTTAGTCCCTGCCTTGGGTACACACAATAATTGGCCAATGATCATTTTATCCCCTAGTCTCAGCTTGGTATCCTCCAAAAGTGGCACTGTTATCCCAGCTCCTTCTACCCCCATCACTTTTAGAGTTCCATTAGTTAATTAAACCCTGATACTTTACAGGCCAGTAATGACCTAGCTGCCCCAGTGTATTGGGTTCAATTGCAAGGTTCTGGAGGGGCTGCAGTGGCACCCCCCGTAAGAAGAATCCATAAGCCTCCCCATGGCAGATAAGGGACAATTTCAGCCAGCCCCAAATGGGCCCACCACTGCCCAGAGCCAAGCCATGAGCAGCACAGTCCGTGCCTCTGTGAGAGCACATCCAAGAAAATGAAAACAAACAAACAAACAAAAACCTGCTGCTCAACAGCAGCTGGGAGAGCGAGGAGCAAGAAACCTCCCCGCAGACACCAAGGTCAGCACAGGAGGGGGAGGAAGCGTTTCAAGCGCTGGAGCTGAAGCCCCCCTGCAGCCTGTAGTAGAGAGGCCCCACACTGTCGTCGTCGTCGTCCCCGTCCCACCCCCCCCCCATCCCTCCCTGATACTTGGGAAACTGACCAAACACCACAGCAAATATACCAAGACTTGTAGACTGTCACTTAGATCATTACTACATCCTCTTTTCTTGCTCATTCAACTTCAAACAGCTCTGTCAAACACTACATACCACACCTTTAACACCTTCAATAACTCTTGTAACACTTTTTATCTTTCTCCAGCCTGTACTTTCACCAAAGGCTCAGTCAGGGCCAGCTTAATTCCAACACTTTTTCCCTCCAGGATGCTGAAACAGCATATTAATATATCATATTTCATCTCATTTTCCTTCTCTCCTCCTTCTTCCACTCCAGATATTCCTACCTGAAGTGGCCAGCCTGGCCACTCTTAAAATATCCCATCAAAGGCTGTCCCTGCTAGGATTCAGGATGCAATACAGGCTGCCTTTCTTGCCTGCCATTCCTTCATCTCTCCTCCTCTCCTTTCCATCCTGGCCCCGACACCCCCTGAAGATTTTCTTCCTCTTTCTCCAACGCTCTGCCTCACCCCCCGCTACACTGTCAATACCATTAGTTTCACTCACTGCCTTTCCCTTCTCGTCTCCCCTCTGGACATACACATTCAGGGCCTCCCTCAAGAGGACCCCAGTGACTGCTCACTACATCCTCCTACCCTCCGGAGCCCTCACTCCGCCCGCCCCCCCCCCCGCCCCCTCTCATATCTGGCCAGCCTCCAACCACAAAATGAACTTTCAAGAGCCCCCAGGACACCAGGTCCCCAGGACTCACTCCCGAGCACTCCCCACCCCAACCCCAAGTCTCCCACATGACTCCTGTGCTGCGCACTATCACCACTCCAGCCAGGATTGGCAAGTGGGCATACCTGCTCTGCCGGTATTACCCCTGGGCCCAGAGGATGAGCTCCTTCCCATTCTTGTACAGAAGCTCTCCTCCAGATCATTCTCATTTCTTCCTCTGTAAACAACATACTTAGTATAGACATAATTTCCCCCCAAGAGTATAAGTTAGGTCCTAGGAACTGGTCTAATTGTTCAGCTAGCCTGATGGGGTCCTCAATTAAAGACTGAAAAATGGGATTAGAAATTAGAGTGACTGATTAAGAATAAATATATAGACAACACTTATTGCTTAATAAGTGGTACATTTGTGATATACTGTGCCTGTACTGCACTTAGGCCTCCAGACGAGCCCCTGGTGCCCCAAGAACCAGATCAAACCAACCTTATGGTTTGGACTGTGACCAAGGGCTCAGAAATAAGGAGGATTGTTTTTAAAAGGACAAGATAAAGAATGTCAAACATGCAAGGCCTCGAGATAACAGGATCCTCAGCAACTGCCAAGGGAAGGCACTGTGCAAGCACAGATGGGAGGAGTTTATGGAAATGACTTCTTGGAACTAATTTTAATACTAAGTGGGGACAGGTTATGCATATGTATAGGTGTTCTGGGAAACTTCATGCATATGTATCTCTTTACTGTATATAAGCAAAGTAAGTTGCCACGTTAGGGGCGCACGACTTTGGTGGGACTACCCCCCATGCTGCCCAGCATTGAATAAACATACCTTCTTTACAATCTTGTTGATTGTGGAGTCATTTTCCCATAAGTAAAGACTTCATCTCCTTCTTAAAACTCCTAACACCTGTCTGCCAGTAAGGAGAGGGGGGAGTTTACCTAAGAGGATACACAGTTAGTGTTAGTACTGTTAGTATCAGGGAAGGCAAAATTCTCAATCTCTCTTCTACCTTGTTCTAATTCTTACCAGAGCCTAGAGTACGCTCTTCTTTAAGGACAGTTTTAATTGCAGTTCCTATCTCCCTGGAGTGACTGCTGCTGCCACCGCTGAAATACTAGGATTATAGGGAGCATAACTTGGCTCCTTCTCCAAAAAAGGAATTTTAATGCTTACATATAAATTTAAAGCCTAAATTTTCATCAGACCTGTATTTTGGCTAAAATATTGCTGCTTCCTTAATTGGTTCTTTTGTCTAGACTGATACACAATATTTAACCATTTTCTTCTTTTATCATCTCCTCTAATTTTGGAATTATTTTTCCAATTTCTTACCATTCTTCAGGAAGAACTGTCGGTAGGCACTCCCCCAGGGATATCTCCCTGTCCCCTGGAACCCATATTTTCCCATTTCTCCTAGCCCTTGTCAGTGTGCTGCTACAGAAATTTCCCTCCTGAAGGGTACCACAAACTAACATTCAAATTCTGGAAAATGGGGGTGTACTGCTAAGCACTTTACCATGCTAGGGGTACCGTGCACCAAGTTTCCTGAGACTCTTCCTTTGTCTCTCTTATCTCACACTTCATCCATCTCTGGCCACACCCCTCACAGAGCTATGGAACTGAGGATCAGGACTCCACACTTGCTTGGTACAAAAGTATGTCTCAGTCACACATCACAGAGAGTCTCACCCAACCCCCATGGCAATACTTAATATTTCTTACCTTGGTCTGTGCACAGAGTTACTGGATCAGTTCTTAAACCCGGAGTGCCTACCTTCTTCCCTTCCCCACTACTTCATGGATCCTGCCTCTCTAATTAGTCTTCGGCCCTCATCGGTCATCTCTCCGCAGAACCGCCACCATCAATGTACAGGACTGCTGAAATCAGCGGGGCATGCCTTCCTGCTGCTGCGACAGTGGGTCTCCCCCATAGGTGACGGGCTCTCAGACAAGTCCCTAAATTGTGAGAAACACTCTGTAGCCAATAACATAGGCTCAGGTGAGGATCTCAGTGAAGCAGCACTTTATTCGCAATTGCAATGGCAGGCATCCCACAAGTAGGAGCACGCCTACTAGTCACACAGTACGGTTTATGTACTTTCTTTCTTGATGACCAGGACCCTCCCCTGTTTCCCCATTGACTGGGTAATCCAGGTTCACAACATATCCAATGCTTCACAGACAATACATGGCCTTCACTTGCTGGCCTGTTAAATTTCAAATTTCTTTTGACTTTTTACTGTTTGAAGTGGTAATGTTTCTTCACTTATCTGACTTGACTTGACACCATGATTTTCACGTAATTGTTCTAAGGAATCTGGTTGTCTGCATTTTTCAAGGTTGCCTGCTAAGTTTTCTTATCACTGCAAGCATATCTCAATATCACATTCCTTAGCTTTTAAAAATGTAACTCTGTGCAAAAACAATATTTTTATTCCCATAGCTGGAATAACTTTTGAAAGACTTTGGTGCACATGCCATTTATGTAAGATTCTCAAAATGCTTAAATCTTGTCTAGTGAAGTGGTTTCTACTATGCTGTGAATCAAAAATAAAACATCAATAGCAGAATCTTTATCTCAAAGAATTGATGTGCCAACAGCAGGATAAGTAGAGCAGTATGCCGCAAATCCCCAACTCAAAATAAGTTGGTCATCCTACCTGAAATATTTCACACTATTGCTTTGGGTTTTTATTAGTTTTGCCATGTGGTGGTTGTATGGTCTGATTCATTTGTTTGGTTTAGGTGGGAAATCACTGTGGATGGCATATTTGACTTACAGTAACTGAAGGCTCTTTCAAGGACTGTGGCAACTGAGAAGTTACAGTGAGTTGGAAGCATTTGGAGGAAATGGAAAAGAGCCTTTTCAAGTCAATAAGGATGCTTATTACCAGAGGCTTATAAAAAACTGTCCTCCGTTTATTGAAATTATATTTTTAGTAGTAGATCATTCTGGAAACATATTGACAAAAAGTGTGTTAGTTTCTAGAAGTGTTTTCTGATATGATATAATAAAACTAAAGTTGCCTGTTAAGATTTTAAGTGATGTGAGTCAATGTTTTTGAAGAAATATGTAATGAAAAGCTACTACAACAAATGCACAGATTAGTTACCATCATTTATACCTACTGATCAAGTCTGAAAAGCAAGAAAATATAAAATATACTATGTGTTAGTTTTTACTTTATTTTTTTTTTGTACATAATGATTTATGCATTTTAAAAAAAAAACAGCCTTTAAGAATTTTAGATAGCTTTATTTTTTTGAAGGTGAGAAAGCTGCAGACTTTGCTAAACTAGTTCTCTTAACAGATCTAATCTTCCGGAAGATAAAGGAGAAGGAAGAGAAGCAGAAAAAAACCTTTTTCTACAGCCATCAGTAACAAAACTTTTTCTGTAGTGTTCACCAGCTGTGAGAGAGTGTGGTCTGGATAGCACCAGGAGGGCATTTAGAGAAAAGATAAAGGAGTCCCATAAATAGTTCAGAATACATGGGTAGGTGGAGAAGATAAGCAAGGCATACAGGAACACAAGGTTTCTTGTTTGCTTTTAAAACCAGATAGCAGAAACAGAAGTTCTCTTTTATTTTGCATGTTCCTGTTTAGCTTATTAGATACACAGCATTAAAAACATGTATAGTAGATCTCCATATTCCTTAGGATAAACCAAAATGAGAGTGCATCAAAGCTTGATGACTAAGGTATTTCATAATGTGAATTGCTAGATCACTCTGTCAGATCAAAGTAATTACTTCCTCTGAGTAATGACTAGTTATCATTGTCTGACAATTATTTTCTTACTTGTATTAAATAAATTCATAGTGGACAGGTGTTACTGCAGAAACTTTTTTTTTTTTTTTTTTTTTTTTTTTTTTAATGTGGAGGCAAGCTTAAAACTGAGATTGAAGCTGGAATAAACATGGCCAATGACCTCTTGTGATCATAAATGTAACCTTAACTGAAGAAGGTTGGGGAGGATGATGGAGGAATGTAACTACATTACTGTGTTCTACCTGCCTTATGGAAAGTTGAAAAGAAACAAAGTTTTCCAACACTCATTCTTGTGCATTTATGTCATGAAAATCCTGGCTTTCTGAGAAAACAAGCTGAGGCTGTGCAAGACTGTATGATTTACTACAAACTCAGTTATGCAGACCTGTAACCATGCTTTCTCAACCTTGAGAAGACAAGAGGGACACACAAGCTTCAGAGACATTCAACACCTTGACTCTTTTTTGTCTTTTTTATCTTTGATATGGAGGTCAAGAACTGGGTTGGAAGCACAGGACATCCCCAAAGCCCTCCCAGTCTTTGATGTTTATTTGGGGCTTTTTAAAGTATCTCCATGCATTATCTTTACTCTGTGATTTTGGCAGTTCTGAATAAACAGTAACCAACTTAGAAGCAGATGAGATACTTGTCAAAAACCGTGGGGGGAGAAAAGCCTCAGGGACTGTTGCAGTATTCAACAACCCAGTGTGAGCTAACATTTCAGAAAAAAAAAAAAAAAAAAAAAAAAAGAGTCTTCCTATTGTTTCATGAGCCTTATCAAAATCTTCAGTAAATCAACTTTCAGGTATTTTACAAGTCCTATAAGCAAAAATAGATTCACATAGCTCCATTGCAATAGCCCATGAATTACAAAGAAATAACCCAATAAATGTGTAATATAACAATATATTAAACAGTAATACAACAGTTATGTTAACTACTCCATTTCTCCTAATATTTTTTCATATTCATTGTGCTAATGACCTATTTTAATAAAGGAACTTTGACACTAGGTTATGCAATGGATGGTTTAAAGTTACTTTAGAAAGATGTTATCAAGTGGGCTGATCCACTAAGTATTTTTAGCTCTGAATTTTCAGGCAGATTTATTATTTCCGAAACTTGTCTGACTTGTCATTTGAGAGTATGTGATTGGGAATACTGTTTTGTAGTGATCTTACTAATTAAACATCTGAAAGTCAGAGCATGCCAGGGTAACCTATTTAATCAGTTCTCAGAGAAAAACATTTGAAAAGATCTTGTTAAAAAAAAACAAAATAAAATAAATAGTTGTAATAGTAATAGTAATGTAATAGTTGAGCTTGATTTTTCTGAACAGAACACAATAAATTGTATTCATTACAGCTGTAATGAATGAACACTGTAGAAAAAGTTTTGTTACTGATGGCCATAGAAAAAGTTTTTTCTGCTTCTCTTCCTTCTCCTTTATCTTCTGGAAGATTAGATCTGCCACATAAACTGTGGCATTATGTATAGTAAGCACAAAGGCAGTAGCCATGTTAACATTGGGATCATAGGTAAAATTTACCAGAGTCCACCAAGATTGGAACTTCCTCTCAAAATCATTATCATTGTCCCAAACAGTCTTTCAGACTTCAGCTGGCAAGACACCTTCACTTCCTTCCCTAATGATCAAGGCAGCCGTTGCCTGCATCCATAACTGTGCTTGTATACAACTAAGAGCTAAAGATACATTATCTTGAACCATACTAACTGCATCTATTATTAATTTGTGGTCTTGTTCTTCAGCCTTTTCCCATCTCGGTAACAACTTTGAAACTTGTCATTGGCTAGTTCCCAATGCCAATAAGGATGATTGTAGGGGCTGTTTTAGTTTTGTCAAATCACACTTTGCTGTGGCCATCTTATTCATTAATATTTCTGAATCAATTCCATTTAAAACTCCTAATCCTGTTCCTAGCATTCCAGTTAAGTCTCTTCATTTCCTGCCCCTGAGGTGTGCTTGCTTTTGTGACCATATCATCCAGCCTCCAAATTATGTCTTTAGGAAAGGAGAGCAGGCTGGTTGAACTGCCAAGATGTTAATTTGTATTAGCAATTCAACACACTTGAGAGACCATTCTGGATTAAATAACAATTGTTGTTGGCCTGTGTTCCTTATTATATATGGGCCTGTTTCATAAATTTTGGGTTTCAGCTTGGTTGGAGGTTGGGCATAGGTTGTAGGGGTCCCACTATTGTAGGAAGTACAGCATTTATTGTGAAATTTAATATGAGGCTCTCGCCCTCCATGATTTTGAGCTTTTGTCCATTATTAGTCAAAAACTAGTTAATTACTACAGTCTGTGTTAATATAAAATTATACCAGCAATCTAATTTACCTGGGCAGGTACAACCTTCTTGTTGGTCACTTTCAGAAACTGGTTTTACTGAGATCCCCGTTACTTTCTTGTGGGTCATTTCACTAATCATTCAGCACCCTATTTTAATTTCATCCCCGATGGTTCATTGGTATGTCCACTCTTACCCTAATTTTTGCCATTCTGATAATGTATGTAAATGGTCATCATTTGTTCGCCAAATAACCACAACTTTTAACTTTCCATTAATGCTCTTATCCTTTGTTGTTATGGCTTTGGACCAAGGCCACTCACCATTCTCTATTGTCATAGAGGCACCTTCCAATTCTTGAATCAGAATTACAACTATAAGTCAAAAAAATAAAATAATTCTGTTAACTAAATTTCTGCTAACTCTATTACTAAATACTCCAGACCGTAATGTCCTCATTTTGCTCAGCTGAGCTTTAGTTTCAATTCACCGTCACCCGATGTTACTTTCCAGGGGACATCTGGAGCTTTCTTCAATTGGGAATGGTGAATCCAGGCACTCTGTTCCTTGATCTTAATTGCAGTGAAGGTACTAAGGAGCATCTGGTATACTGTGGTTTCAAAGTTTTCTCTACAAGAGACTTAGTTACCTCTCGGGCTTTGGCAGTCCTACTGGGGAAAGCCTCTGGCCATCCTGAAAAAGTATCTGTTAACACCAGTAAATATCGACACCCCCCCTTTTCGTGTGAGTCCAGAAAAGTCAATTTGCCACTGTTGCCCAGGCCCATGGCCTTTTCCAATTTGACCCAGTTTTGGTTTGGGGGCATTGTTGGGGTTAGTCTGGAGACAAAGATCACACTGAGTTATTTGAGTGATGGTAGCATATAAGTTCCTGGCAATAATTTTTCCAATTAGATAGTTATACACAACATCTATTCCCCAATGTGCTTTCCAATGTTTTTTCTTTACCAGTGACTACAATAAATTGCAGGGGATGACTAGCTTCGCCTTCCCTTCTTTGGTAATGGACCATCCCTCTTGGTTATATGTGGAGCTATGTTTAAATGAGAAGGGGCATGATTTAATTAAAGTGCGCAACTCAGGCTTTGAAGTACTGTGAAGATAGTGTAGGCCCAGGGCTGATAACCTTGAGTGATGTTATAGCTAAAATATGCGGAACTATGTTCAGGAGGAGCGACGGCACCGTTGTACCAATTATATTAGTGCTAGAGATGTGTGCATAGAAGTTAGACCAATTATAAGTTGTTGTCTGCGCATGCTGTAATGGTAGCATATATATACCTTGCTAGAACACTCATTAAAGGAGAACGATTATACTCGCATTGAGGCTGCATTGTTACTCTGGGTCATTCCCATTCCGACATCTGGTAGCAGGGGATGGTTACTCGCCAGATAGTCAAACTCGATTGAGTCTCCGAGACTGCAGTAAGCAGCAAGAGGGGGGGAATGGGAAACAAGACGTCTGGGAGGAGTGCTGCCTGTGTGCAAACTGGGGGCAGACATGGACCTCCCCACCCAGTGGAACGCGCAGCTTTGGAGGTGGAAGCTGCAGCAACGTTGCTCGCGGGAATACTCTCTAAGAGAGGTATCGAGACAATGGGAAAGAAACTGATCAAATTGATCAAGTTGGGACAGCGATGGGGACACTTTAGAGAGATGACCCTGCTGTTCTCCATTACGGAATGGCAAGAATTTGGGAATACCATGTGGGAAAAGACTATAACGGGAGATTCAAAAGATAGAAAGAAAGTGAAATCTGTCCGCGAGTTGTGGCGTACGGTAATAGAGATGTTAAAAACCATGAAAGCAGAAAAGGAAGTAGCTTGTGCTGCTGCTCAAATGTTAATCCCGGGGATGGTCCCTAAAAAATCTGGGGATTCGGAAAGAAAACCCGGGACTCTTGCGCATATTTTTGGGCTCTCTGAGGTTAAAGGAATGACCAGGGTTCCATGCTCGGCGGTCTCCGAACTCCTATCGCGCATTGACGATGATGGGCCGGGTAACGGGCCGCCCCCACACTACGCAGGAGTCCCGCCGGACCCACCATCGATCGCAATGAAAGCAGAAGTTGATGGGGCCAGGCCAGAGCAGAGATCTGAACCACTTGCGGAAGTAACACCCCAGGACACCCAGGGGGGATGTTCTGCACCGCCTGCAGGTGAGGGAGGGGAGGTGCGCCAACCCCCACCCTCAGCTCCGCCTCTTCACACGCCCCTGCCGCTCTCTGTTGACTCCTCTGCTCCGGCAACTTCACCTCGCTGCGACTGTGTAGAACCACCCCTAGAAAATTTGGAAAACTTGTTAGAAATTGTACAGCAGCGCCTTGTGGATCTGGACCTGCGGTTAAAAGACAAGGTATCAGTAGCAGATCGTTCCCCGTTGAGCGTAGAGGAGTCCACCCCATCATTTCCCCCTGCTGCCCCACCGGCACTAGTTAGACCCAAGCAATGGAGTGGGGTCATAAAGCATGCTATCCTGGAAGGACAATGGAGTGCAGCCGCTAGCATTGCTTGTCCTGTGATACACGAGAACGGTGTGGCAAAGTGGGAGCCGCATGTCTGGAAAATTTTGCAACAAGTGCGAACCAGAAGAAGAAAAAAAAATAAAAAAAATAAAAAAGAAAAAAAAAAGGCAGGGGGAGACACCTAGGAAACACCACAGAACAGATTGGGAAAGGCACTTTACGTAATGAATCAGCTAGCATTACCGTTTCCTCACAAAGAGGTACCACCCATAGTAAAACATTACAAAAGTATGAATTCCGCACTGTCACGGGTGCCACAATCAGAGCAGGTCTTAGTGATGGTAAAAAATTTAAATACAGGTCTTTGGGAGGGACCCCAGCCCCTAATAACTTGGGGTCGAGGGTATGTTTGTGTCTCCACAGGTCACGGATCAAGATGGGTACCAGCAAGGGGGGTAAGGCCACGGTTGGCCTTGTCCTCACAATCACCGCTGTCATCGGTTATTGCCAGACTGGGGTCTCCATCCAACCATGCTGCAACATCTGGGTCACCCTCACCAACATGACAGGACAAGAAGCAATGTGCCTGTCCCTGGCTAGTGCTAACGACTCATTCACAACATGTCTGGTGGGGCTCCCAGCAGATAACAAAGACTGGACTGTTTACTTGCTGTGATTGCCCCTAGAGCCACAGGAATTAGATATCCTGGGTAGTGTAACAGCCACACCATGTGTAAGGTTCATTTACATGGGCAAAAACCAAACCATGAAACAAATTGTCAATGCCACACTCGCTCCTTATCGCAATGCATCTCTTTGGTGTAATTATACAAAACTATGATAGCATCATTCCTTGCACCAGGAGCCGCTCTGCTCGGCTGTGGGATCGACTGTGGAATGGATGTCCCTAGGTGCACTCCGAGCATTTTCCTCGGAGGGGTCTCCACTCTCAGCCGCTCACCACGGGAGTAGAAAAGGACCTCCTGAAGCCACAGACAAATTATTTTAAGTGATATTTTCTTGTGGTATGAATGAAAGGTACAAGAGGCCTCTTTGTGTGATTGTGCTGTGTGAGGAGCAGCATCGCTGCGAAGCACTATTCTGTCTTTACCCTGTTACCTGTAGTGCCTTGCTTATTACAATGTTTGCAGTGTTAAAGGTAGTAGACCAGGCCTGAGTTGCTCAAAAACAAAAAGGGGGAATTGTGGAGGTATGCTTAAATGAGAAGGGGCATGATTTAATTAAAGTGCGCAACTCAGGCCTTGAAGTACTGTGAAGATAGTGTAGGCCCAGGGCTGATAACCTTGAGTGATGTTATAGCTAAAATATGCGGAACTATGTTCGGGAGGAGCGACGGCACCCTTGTACCAATTATATTAGTGCTAGAGATGTGTGCATAGAAGTTAGACCAATTATAAGTTGTCTGCGCATGCTGTAATGGTAGCATATATATACCTTGCTAGAACACTCATTAAACGGAGAACGATTATACTCGCATCGAGGTTGCATCGTTACTCTGGGTCACTCCCATTCCGACAGTTATATTTTCCCTTTTGACTTTCAATTAATTTTCTATCTTTTTTGTTACATACAGGCTTACCTTCAAGGGGAATCTGCCCATCTGGAATCAGGGCTCCTTTGGTTGCTACCCCACATTCTGCTGCTTCTTTTGCCTCTCTGTCCACCAGATCATTTCCTTCCTCCAATTCTGAGCTCACCTTCTGGTGTGCCTTAATATACATAATGGCTACCTTTTCAGGTGGCTGAATTGCTTCCAATAATCTCCTTTATTATTATTATTATTATTATTATTATTATTATTTTCTTTTCTGGCGAGTTCAACAGTCCTCTTTCTTTCCAGATGGCTCCATGTACATGTACAACCCCAAATGCATATCTTGGATCTGTATAGATGTTTATTTTCTTTCCTTTTACTTTTTCTAAGGCATGGGTCAGAGCAATTATCTCAGCCTTTTGTGCATAAGTAGCTGTTGGCAAAGGTCAAGATTCTATAACGTCTTTGCAAGTGGTAATTGCATACCCAGCATTTTGTTTTCTGCTGATGATGTAGCTGCTCCCTGTCCTGGTTTCAGTTAGGACAGAGTTATTTTTTCCTCCTAGTAGCTGGTAGAGTGCTATGTTTTGGATTAGGATGAGAAGAGTGCTGATAACATGCTGATGTTTTAATTGCTGCAGAGCAATGCTTACACTAAGCCAAGGACGTTTCAGCTCCTCGCTCCGTCCTCCCAGCGGGCAGGCTGGGGGGGCAGCAAGAGCTGGGAGGGGACAACCTCAGGACAGCTGACCCAAACTGGCCAAAGGGGTATTCCATACCATCTGACGTCATGCTGAACAATATATAGGGGTGGCTAGCTGGGGTGGGGGGCCGGCTCTCGGGGTTGGTCTGGGCATCGGTCAGCGGGTGGTGAGCAATTGCATTGTGCATCACTTGTTTGTACATATTATTATTATTATTATTATTATTATTATTATTTTCTATCTTAATAAACTGTCTTTATCTC
>CM021731.1:74008403-74019862 GCA_011075105.1 Heteronetta atricapilla | reverse complement strand
CTTGAGGTCTCTTCCAACCTAGAAATTCTGTGATTCTGTGATTCTGTAATTCTTCCAATGTGCCAATATGCAGCCAAGGAGGCTTTCTTTAAAACGTCTTTGTTTTGGATATTACTCATTTCTTTGATTTTCCATTCCCATTTATTTATTTATTACTATAGATACTGTTTCAATTTCCACACAAACCTTCTTATTGCAGGTTTTTACTATCTTTTCCTAATCTTCTTCCTAAATGTCCCAATTCTCTGGGATTAAACCCTTCTTCCCACATACAAACTTTACTATTTCAGATTATTAATGAGCCGCGTTCCAATCATAAATCCACAGAACTTCAGGAAAACACCTGAAGCACTCAACCTTCCATCTTCTAGGCTAACAATACCACCTTTTCCACAAAATTTACATTTCAACAGGACCGAATTTCAAGCCGAATGCCAATTTTTCTCATGTACTTCGTTAGTAAGCCCATACAAAACAAGGAATCACTCCTCAGTATCTGTCAATATGGGGGTTTAAAAAGGTATTGAGGCCTAAATAAATTCACTCTCCCCCGTCTTACCAAATTCCCAGGGCTGAAGCCTGAACTACCAAAGAAGTGACACACTCCTTTCTGCCACTTTGATAATCAGTCAGCCCCCTCCCACCCAATACTGGGGAAACTGACCAAACACCACAGCGAATATACCAAAGCTTCTAAACTGTTACTTAGATAATGCTTCTGCCTTTCTTTTTGTCACACTCAAAACATTTAAGGGCAAAAATATGATCACAAGATACACCGATGGGCACATATATTGGGCACCACCAATCAAAACTTGGATAAAACAGAACTTCTTTTCGGTCTGTCATGCACTTTGTTCATCTGTGGCCACTCCCCTTGCAGAGAATATGCAGCCATGGATCAGAACTCCGCACTCGCTTTGCAGCGATGCTGCGTCTCACTCACAGCACAATCATGCAGTCACACAGAGAGGCCCCTAGCACATCTCATTCATACCACAGGAATATATAATTTAGAATGATAGCCAACCAAACAAATATTGTCTCTGACTGTGTTCTTTGTGGAGTGACTCACTCCATTTTGTTTCAAACACATACACTTACACAAATACTTTCAACACAAAATACCTGGACATTTACAAATAAGACACACAATTATTAACACTCCAGTTAGTATCCCTCCAGCAGCTGCAAACATTACCCAGGTAACATTGTCACAAATGATGTGAGGCCTGCTTACCCTTCTCCTGCTTCTTATACAGTCATTAGCAGGTCTGTCCTGGCTCCCAAAACTGGGATGCAGTGGTAACCTTGGATGTGCTCGATCTACTCCCAAGATCACTAGCGGCTGCTCTGTCAGTCAGCAAATCCCCCTTGACTGCTCTATCGGTCAGCCTGTAGGGTAACCTCCTCCCTTACATGGACTATGCTGCATGCCAGACGTCTCTGCACAATTTACCAGCTGCCATGGCCATGCGTACTACTTACAGGCCCTTCCTTTACTGTAAAACATACCATTTGTCTGTGGCTTCAGGAGGTCCCTGTCTGCTCCCGTGGTAAGCGGCTGGGAGTGGAGCCCCCTCTGAGGAAAATACTCAGGGTGCACCTAGGGGTGTCCGCTCCACACTCGATCCCACAGCTGAGCAGGGTGTCTCCTGGCTGGCTCACCAAATGACTCACGGAAAACTGACTCCACAATCAATAAGACAGTAAAGTAGGTGTATTTATTCAGCGCTGGGCACCACGGGGGGTAGTCCCACCAAAGTCATGCGTACAATTCGCTCTCTTGCATTCTCTTTTATCCCCTAAAATATTACATATGCATTAAGTTTCGCAACACATCTATGCATATTCATTTCCTAGCTCCACCTAGCCCCATTTCATATGCTAATTATCTTATCAGTCCTTCTGCGCTTGCGTAGTACTCTCTGGTGGTCATCCGGGTGGTCATCGGGATGAAGTAAGACATCTTCATCAGAGCTGACCTTTTCACCTTGTCTCCCTGTGCATGCTCTCTGAGCCCTTTGTCAATCTGGACCATAAGGTTGGTTTGGTCTGGTTCTTGGGGTCCAAGGGGCTCCTGTTATCGCAAGGCCTTGCAAGTTTGACATTCTTTATCTTGTCCTTTTATAAACAGTCCTCCTTCTCTCTGAACCCTTGGTCACAGTCCAAACCATAAGGTTGGTTTGATCTGGTTCTTGAGGTCCCAGGGGCTCATCTGGAGGCCTAAGCGCAGCATAGGCACAGTACATAGCAAAAGTAGTACATACTAAGCAATGAGTGTTGACTATATGTTTATTCTTAATCAGTCACTCTCTAATTTCTAATCCCATGTTTCAATTGTTTTACATCAAGAGAGTGATTGGGAGGTGCAAGCAATGTGTGATGTTGTGCTAAGAAAGTATGTCTGTGTAGGAATATACACTTTAGTGAAGCAAATATACGGAGGATGTACCATATGTCAAAAGGTAAACAAAAAGGTCCGACCTTTCCAAAGTATACAGGTAGACTTTACTGAGTTACCTAAACTAGGGAGACTTAAGTACTTGTTTGTCCTAATTGACCACGTGACTGGATGAGTGTAAGCTTTCCCCTCAGTATCTGCCACTGCAAACACGGTGGCTAAGGGATCACTGGAGCAAGTACTCCCTAGATATGGGATAGTTGAAAACATTGATTCAGATCAAGGAAATCATTTCACTTCACAAGTACTGCAAGTGTTAATGCAGGCCTTAGAGATTGAGAGGAATTTTCACACCCCCTGGCACCCCACCTCTTCTGGGAAGGTGAAGCGAGTGAACCAGACCTTAAAGAAGCAATTAGCTAGTGTTAGAAATCCAACTTCTTTGGGTAAAACACCTTTAGCACTCCTACAAAAGAGCACCAAGAAAGGATATAGGAATTTCACCATATGAGATGCTGTTCGGATTACCCTATCTGGGCAGAATGGATGAGATACCACAATTTGAAACAACAAAGAGTTTTCTTAAGAACTGTATTCTGGGGTTGTCCTCTTCTTTGTCATCTCTCAGGACCGGTGGGTTGTTGGCTCAAACACCACCTTTGGAATTCCCCATTGTCCTGGTTTCAGTTAGGACAGCGTTATTTTTCCTCCTAGTAGCTGGTAGGGTGCTATGTTTTCGATTAGGATGAGAAGAGTGCTGATAACATGCTGATGTTTTAATTGCTGCAGAGCAATGCTTACACTAAGCCAAGGACTTTTCATCTTCTTGCTCTGTCCTGCCAGCACGCAGGCTGGGGGTGCAGCAAGAGCTGGGAGGGGACAGACCCAAGACAGCTGACCCAAACTGGCCAAAGGGGTATTCCATACCATCTGACATCATGCCGAACAATATATAGGGGTGGCTAGCTGGGGTGGGGGGGGCAGATGCTCAGGGTTGGGCTGGGCATTGGTCAGCGGGTGGTGAGCAACTGCATTGTGCATCTCTTGTTTCGTACACACTATTATTATTATTATTATTATTATTATTTTCTATCTTAATAAACTGTCTTTATCTCAACCCACAGGCTTCACTTTCCCGTTTCTCTCCCCCATCCCAGAGAGGGAGGGGAGAGGGTGAGCGAACGGCTGTGTGGTATTTAGCTTCCGGCCGGGTTAAAACACAACACCCATTCACCACCATCAATCAGGAAACTGGGTCCTGATTCAGACCTGGAAAGAATCAAAACTCCAGCCTGAACGGAAAGGGCCATTCCAAGTGCTACTAACCACTGAAACAGCCATGAGAACTGCAGAAAAAGGCTGGACTCACTATACTCGAGTGAAAGCATCCATCAACCCTAGTACCTGGGAAGCTGTTCCTACAGAAGACTTGTTGAAAGTTAAAATAAATAAATAAATAAATCCCATAATAGACTCTGAGCAGGATGAAAGTTTACAATCGTAAACTAAACTTTTATTTTTACTGATAACTAATGAGTGTGACTTGCAATTGAGAGAAAGGACTGGCCTCTAGCGAATTGAAGTGCTCCCAAGGGGTTTTTGTTCTAGTAGTAGTGTACATCTTATTCTTTGTATTGATAATTATTTGGAAACCTAAGTGTTAAAAATAATGACAGGGAAAAATCAACTATTAATTTTGTTTCTTGTGATTGTAGGCTTCAGAGAAGGCCTTGGTCAATTGGCAACTTGGAAAAGGCATGACCAGATAATAGCAAAGATGGGATATGCTCTCAAAATATGGATGACTGTGACAGAGGGTTATGTATCACAGTCTGTCATGTTTGATGTTTGTGAGGTGCTACCTTGTGGAGATTTAAATGCCCAACAACAATTGAGCAGAGAGAACAAATAACCCGACAACCAGATGGAAAATAGCTAAATGGAAATGATCCTCTATTGCCACCAAAGATAGGGAGAAACTTGAGGAGAAAACAGGAGGCCCTCTTCGAAATGTGGCAGTTGTCACAGTTAAAGAAATAAAAGATCTTAGGCCAACATTTGAGATTGAAACAGGGTATGGAGATGTGAATGCCTGGATAGAATGGGTTAAATATACTGTCCAGAGTCTCAACAATACCAATTGCTATGCTTGTGCCTCGAGGCGACCGATTGCCCAGATAGTGCCCTTCCCATTGGGGTAGACCAAGGATTCCAAGGGGATGTGATGTATGATTGCATTGTATCAAGAAAAGACTGCCTGGGGAAATGAGGCCTGTAAGTCTCTCTCTTTGCTATTCCCTTCCTTGCGTGATAGCGTTATCAGGGTTCCCCCTGCATTCTCCACAGCTATAGATAACATACAGCTTGCCTCTCATGGCAGGGTATGAGTGCTACCCGACATCTGGGAGAATTTGCCTTGTGTATGAGGACCCTGAATGCTAACAAGGACTTGATGGGAAACAGCTCAAGACTTGAGATCCCCAGGGCAGATCGCTGGTGGTACTGTGGAGGGAAGATCTTACGGTCCACCCTACCATCTAATTGGGGAGGCACTTGTGCACTTGTTCAATTAGCTATACCCTTCACCCTGGCATTTGAAAAAGAAACATCACATGTATCCAAAAGAAGTAAAAGAAGCTTAGGAGTATCATTCGATGATAGAGTATACATAGATTCTATTGGGGTGAACATAAAGCCAGGAATCAAATTGCTGCAGGGCTGAGTCACTGTTCTGGTGGGTAACAACCAATAAGAATGTGAATTGGATTAATTATATTTATTATAATCAGCAGAGATTCATAAATTATACAAGGGATGCAATAAGAGGAATCGCTGATGCCATCAGCAAAATGGCTTGGGAAAACAGAACAGCATTAGATATGATGCTCACAGAGAAAGGAGGTGTGTGTGTGGTAACTGAGTAACCATTGTTGCACTTTTATACCCAGCAATACTGCTCCAAATAGCACAGTAACAAGAGCATTGCAAGGGCTTACCAGCCTTGCCAGTGAATTGGCAGAAAACTTAGGAACAGATACTTCCATCACTGGATGATTAGAATCTTGGTTTGGTAAATGGAAAGGGATGGTAGTGTCCATATTTACATCCTTGATCACAGTAGCAGGAGTTTTGACAGGCATTGGTTGTTGCATTATCCCCTGTGTAAGAGGACTAGGACAGTGGTTAATTGAAACTGCACTATTGAAACAAATGACCATGGAGCCACCACCTTACTCAGATAAGGTGATGATATTAATGGAGATGGAAAGCAAAGAAAGTGAAGAGGAAGATATCTTCCAAATCACACCTTAGAGAAAAGTTTTGCAAAAGTCAACAATATATAAAGAAGAAAAGGGGGGAATTGTGGGAATAAAAATGTTGGTTTTGCACAGAGTTACATTGTTTAAAAGTAAGGAATGTGGTATTGAGATATGTTTGCAGTGATAAGAAAACTTGGCAGGCAACCTTGAAACATGCAGACAACCAGACTCCTTAGAACAATTAGGTGAAAATCATGGTGTCAAGTCAAGTCAGATAAGTGAAGAAACATTACCACTTCAAACAGTAAAAAGTCAAAAGAAATTTGAAATTTAACAGGCCGGCAAGTGAAGGCCATGTATTGTCTGTGAAGCATTGGATATGTTGTGAACCTGGATTACCCAGTCAATGGGGAAACAGGGGAGGGCCCCGGTCATCAAGAAAGAAAGTACATAAACTGTACTGTGTGACTAGTAGGCATGCTCCTACTTGTGGGATGCCTGCCATTGCAATTGCGAATAAAGTGCTGCTTCACTGAGATCCTCACCTGAGCCTATGTTATTGGCTACAGAGTGTTTCTCACACATTTCATTGCAAATGACTGTAAGATTTATCTCCAATCCCCATCAGACAACTCTGTTGTGACTTACACTTATTATCTTCCTAATCATGAAACCTAGAAAGATACAGTTTTTAAAATTAAAGCTATGTTACATAAAGAGAAATCATAAAGCCTAAATCTAAATTATTAGAAATCTAAATTATTAGAACATCTTGTATATCACAAGCAACTAAGTTTCTCTCAACTTCCTTTGTCTTTAGCCCCATAATTAGTGTTTAAATAAAATTAAACTTTTTGTGACTGAAGCTTGTCTGACAGAATTGCATCCAGTCCTGATCAATTTGTTCTAAAACTAATTTGTTCTAAAAACTAATAAGAATTGATTGCCTTTTTTTTTCATTTGAATTTGTCTATCTAGTGAAGATATGACACCAGATGATGTAGTCACCTCTTAAGCTCCTTTTTCAAAGGCTAAACACATAGTTTGCTAACATTAAGCTCTAAAGCATTCACACCATCACTTCATGATTGTGGCTCCCCACCTGACCCCCCAGTTTTTCAACATCCTGGGAATGAGAACAACTAATGTGAAACTCTTATTTTCATATACTGACAGTCAACACTAGAAAAATCCCGTTTCTGCTCAGTATTTTTTCCAGACATCTTGGGACATTAACCCCTTCAGAGCCTCATAGTAGAAGCCAAGATCTTACCAAAAAAAAAAAAAAAAAAAAAAAAAAAAAAAAAAAAGGCATACCATCCACTATTTGCATCAACAAGGGAAGGCGGGGAGGGAGGGGGCAAAATCTGCTTGCAATATATGGGACTGTTTAGGTGAAAAAGAGAAAAGAAACTGCTTAGTGTGATAAATTAGTGGGGGTTTGTTCATTGTTTTTGAGGAATTTGAAGAACCTGCTGGGAGGATTAAGCAAGCAGGTAGCAGGAGGGGGTGTTGGGTAAACATCCTTGAGTGAAACCAGACTCTGAGATCTCTTATCGCAAGCCCCCACCTGAACACAAACAATGCGTGATCACCAGCCGAGGAACTCCGGCCCCCCCCCCCCCCCCCCCGTCTCAACAATACACTGCGTAGCCTCAGCCAGTTCGACAAGTCCCTGATAAATCGGAACTCGCCTGCTATAAAACAGCTACCCTGGAAAGGGAAGTTGTGTGCTGTTACGGAGTGTAGACTCCCCAGTCGCCCAGCGCTGTTTTGCTTGTGTCTGCTTACTTGATTAATAAAATAATTTCAATAGACCAGAAAATTGTGTGGTCTAATTTATAACACTTAGTCACTTGGGAAATTCCATTTCGGAGAAGTTGAGAGAGAGCTGCACCATAATATTCCCTGTTTTCCCCTCTGTTGCTTGGGTCATATGGCAAACTGGAAAGGAATAATTAGCTGCTAAACTCATCACAAACCAATCAGGTTTTGGGGGTACTTAAAGACATGATCTCCCAATATTAGATTTACTTGAATGGTTAGGAAGTCATTGACATGTCTCTCACCTCAGTTTCCCATATGTAAAAATAGGACAATAATGCTGCCCAAGTCTTGGAGCTAAGCTGGTTATCACAATAAACCACAGACCTTTGTTTTAATGCATGTAATCTATGATTATGTATTCATGGAGGACTTCATTTCTTTTTTCCAGCAATTCTTTCACATCCTGTTTCCTCTTGAGTTTTTCTCTGTGTCTTATTAGAGGGTGAGAATTCTTTCTGAATTTATTTTCAAGGGAATTTTAAAGGGATTGTGTTAGCTATGAGTCATACATATGGAATACTGAATGGATATACAGACAGTACTTTGACTTTTGTGAAGTGCAGTAAACACAACTCAAAATGGATAGATTCACATCCAATTTGAACAAACTTTTCATGCATACATTCAAAATAAAAGGAATACTTCAAAAATACTTGTGTGATTTGGATTATTTAAAGATTGATAGTTCTATTTTTTTTAAGATTAAAAAAAAATGTGTTTTTTTTTTTTTTCAAAAATCAAAATGATTTTTTTTTTTTTAAGTATTTTTCTGTTTTTTAAAGATTGACTCGTCAAGGCAATTGTCTCCAGGGGAGACGTGTTCTGCAGTGGAGTGGTGAATCGAAGTGGGCGGGGCTTTTTTTCCAGCATCGAGGCCATGCAAGTCAGCCAAGGGAACTTGCACGGAGCGAGCAGCGCCCCCTCCCTGACGTTCAAAGGCAGCCCCTAGGGAGTGCAAGTGACCAGGAGCAATGTGAGCAGGATGGGCAAACAGGGCATGGCAGTCTGTGTGGGGAGGGTGCACTTGGACAGGAGAGAGCACCCCTCCCTGCTCAGGAGAACAGCTCATCTACCAGCTGTCTACCTAGCTAAACTGCCATGGTCTGAGGTAGGCACAAAGCTCTTTCTAGAAAGTCTGTGGCAACCCAGGCTGACTGCCCACTCAAAAACACATCTGTTCAGGTCTCTGGATGCAGGGAGTTCCTGAGCCTGTTGCTGTTATCTGAGGGTGGCAGAGACACCATGTGTGTGAGGTGTGAAGCAGGTGGATGACCTGGTCAGCCTGGTGGCAGAACTCAAGGAAGAGGTGGAGAGGTTAAGGGCTATCAGAAAGTGTGTGCAGGAGATACACTGGTGGAGCAACTCCCTGCCAGGCCTGAAAGAAAGGCACCGGGGTGTGACACCCCAGATACCTGATCTGAACCTTAGTGTGATATATGGAGTAATAATTCGTGTCAAGAAGATGGTTGATACTAATAAAGAAGGGGGAGATGTGAGAGTGTGGCCATGAGGGTCAACAAGCCCCATGGTTGGTGATAACATCAGACCCTTAACGATGAAGCCATCAGGAATGTAAAGAATTTAGAGTAATCAAAGAAGGATGATTAAGGAGATGCTTGTTCTCCCGCCAGCCGTTAAGGCATGGAAGTTTCTGGGGGTTTGCTGTTTGAAACTGCTAAAATTTGTTGTTTGATGTTATATGATAATCATACTATTAGTGTGGTTTCAAGGGTTAATGAAACACGGGAAAAGATGGCCTCGCATAGGTTGGTGTCGATCACGTTTTGTTGCTTTCAGGAACTTTGTGGAGGGCAGAACATGCGCAGAAGAAGAGGGAGCTGGTCGAGGACACCCCTGCGGTCTGGACAAGATCCAGGAACCTACAGGGTCTGCGCAGGAACAAAAGGTTGCTAGCAGTGATGGGGAGGAACCGTTAGCCTTCATCCCTATGACCCCCAGTGACCACCACCAAGAGACACTGCGCAAGCACCAAAAGGAGGAGTTTGTGAAAATACTAATTATAATACGACACAGGGATAGGCCATACATATGTATAGGCATACTCTGGTTTCTTATGAATATGTGAAAGCAATGTTCTATATATTTAGAAAGTTCAGTGGTTGTGTGTGCATGTTGGTAGAGCGTAGACTCCCCATGCACCCAGCACTGTCTACTTGCGTGTTGGTAGAATATAGACTCCCCGCACACCCAGCACTGTTTACTTGCCTTTTATAAATATTATTAAATTCATATTGAGTTGTATCTTCATTTATAACATTAGGCAGCCAGCTGAGGCTCCACAAGAAACACATCACTACCTACCACCTTGCGAGCAGGTAATAGGAGGGCACCAGCAGGCAGACAAAGTTCCTGGTACAGTGAACCCCTTCTCCTCTCCTCCCCCTAGCAACGATGATGATGAATTGAGGGACAGGAAGCAATGGCAAAATGTCCCTGCTCAGCTTTAAAAGCGTAGTGGTTGCACCTGCTCAGTGATTCCCCTGCCTCCCCAGCTGCCCCCATAGAACAGGTATACTGCTTTGTGAGGACAACTGGACAATGGCAAGGGTGATGATTCTTCCTACTTGGAGGTGTCACCAAAGTCTAATCAGACTGCCCACTGCATTAAAACCTCCTCACTAAAGAATAAAAGATGGGTCGTTGTCATTGGTGACTCACAGCTGAAGGGAGTGGAAGGCCCGATATGCAGACTAGACCCGCTATACAAGGAGGTCTGCTGCCTCCTGGGATCCTGAGTTAAAGATGTAAGGAAGAAATTTCCTTTGCTAGTACAGCCCTCAGATTATTATCCTCTTTTTTTGTTTCATGTAGGCAGTGATGAAATAGGAAGAACTCCTCTAAGGGCTATGAAGAAGAACTTCAGAGCCTTGGGGAGACTGGTCCAGGGTTCAGGAACACAAATCGTGTTCTCCTCTATCCCTCCAGTTATAGGAAATAATGAGGGACTGGACATGATGAGCCAGTTAATTAACAATTGGCTCCAAGCCTGGTCTCACCGGCACTTTTTTTTATTTTTTTTTGACCTTGGGTTGATTTACTTGAGGCCAAGCCTGCTGACAGACAGGGATAGCTTTTTGCACTGGCAGAAAAGGATTTTAGGATGGGAGATGGCAGGGTTCATTGACAGAGCTTTAAACTAGGTGTGAAGGGGGGTGGGGTGAAACCAAGGATGCTAGAAAGGAGCGTGAATGTAACATGTCAGTTCTTGTGGGTGAGGAATGTGCTGGTAAGATCTTGCAGTCTTGTGACTTGGTGAAGGATGAGGATGACACAACATTTTGCAGGAAGGACACAAGGGTTGGTGAGCGGTTGTTGGTTTAACCCGGCCGGCAGCTAAACACCACACAGCCGTTCGCTCATCCTCCCCCCTCCCTCTCTGGGATGGGGGAGAGAAACAGTAAAGTGAAGCCTGTGGGTTGAGATAAAGACAGTTTATTTAAGAGAGAAAATAGTAATAATAATAATAATAATAATAATATGTACAAACAAGTGATGCACAATGCAATTGCTCACCATCCACTGACCGATGCCCAGCCCAACCCCGAGCAGCTGGCCCCCCCACCCCAGCTAGCCACCCCTATATATTGTTCAGCATGACGTCAGATGGTATGGAATACCCCTTTGGCCAGTTTGGGTCAGCTGTCTTGGGTCTGTCCCCTCCCAGCTCTTGCTGCCCCCCCAGCCTGCCCGCTGGCAGGACAGAGCGAGGAGCTGAAAAGTCCTTGGCTTAGTGTAAGCACTGCTCTGCAGCAATTAAAACATCAGCATGTTATCAGCACTCTTCTCATCCCAATCCAAAACACAGTACCCCACCAGCCACTAGGAGGAAAAACAACTTTGTCCCAACTGAAACCAGGACATATTTCCACCCCTTATTCCATACCATTTATGTCATGCTCAGGTTACACTCTTTCCAATACATTCTAGTTAATCACTATTTTCATCTA
>CM021731.1:73968660-73983403 GCA_011075105.1 Heteronetta atricapilla | reverse complement strand
TTAAGGGTCCCTTCCAACTCAGGATATTCTATGATTCTATGATTCCTAATACCTCTTACAAGCAGAGGAAGGAAATCCTCTCTGTTCACCACTTCATCCTCTGAAAAGAGCCTCTGGGGTTCTCACTATCTCTTCTGCTCAGCTTTCATAAAGGAACAAATAGGCACCAGCATCTCCAGACTCCTCAACCCTGACTGCAGGCAAGGGGAATTCCATATTGTTTCTCCACCATCTTAACTTCCATCCTGAAAATCAAGCTGATTTAATCTGGGATGAATTCTGATGCAGGACTCATCCCTTTGAAATGACTTACTGATATTTACCTTCATATACTAGTACATCCATTTAGTCAGAGAAAGACTGAAGGCAGCAACTTGCATACAGAAGATAAACTGCTGGCAAGTTAGATTGCTGCAAGCAGACCCCAGCCACTGCTATTCAGAAGATCACAAAAGCCTCATCATTTATTGTTGTTATTATTCTCAAAGGAAAAAAAAAAAAAAATCTTTACTTCTGTGGTGGTTTTACCATGCTAGGCAGCTGAACACCACAACCGCTCTCTCACTTCTCTCACTCCCCCTCCTCAGATGGGGAGGGGAAGAAGTCAAGAAAAGAACAACTCACAGGTTGCGATAAGGATAATTTAATTAAAGAGAAAATATATATATTAAGGAAATATTATTATTAATTAAACAATTCAACTAAAGGGAAAAAAGGGAAAGGGGAAAAGGGAGGGGGAAAGGGAACAACACAAAACAAGTAAAGGCTATGTGGAAGTGCAGAGGAAGGAAATTACTCTCTAATTCCCAGAAATGAGCGATGCTTGACTATGTCCTTGAAGCAGGGCCTCAACGCATGTAGCCAGTGTTGAGCAGAAGGACAGATGTTTTTGCAATGTGATCCCATCCCCCAGCCCCCTCTTCTTCCTTTTTCCACCTTCTATTGTTGAGTGTGACATCATATGGTATGGAATATCCCTTTGGTTGGTTTAGGTCAGCTGCCCTGGTGATGTTTCTTTCTCAATTTTTTGCCCACCCCCTAGGAGGGTTAGAGAAAGCCCTGATGCTGTGCCAGCACTTCTCAGCAGCAGATACAACACTAGTGTGATACCACTGCTGTTCTAGCTAAAAGTGCAGAGCACAGCCCTGTATGGGCTGCTGCAGGGAAAGTTAACATCCCAGCCAGATCCAGTACAACTTACATTTCAAATTCTGGGCCCTTCATCTTAAAATAGGTGATCTCAAGAATTTGCCACAGTGCATGCCTCTGTATCTGTCCTGCATTGTTCTAGTCAAAAAATCTGCAGCACCTAATAATGTTTTTCACATTCTTTGCAATCTACAAATTACAAGTGATTTCGATAAATGAGAAACTAACACTGATATAATTGACACAAATGTAAGCACTGGAAAGCTTTTCTAACATATAATAAATACCATTTTATACCTATTTTGATAATTACCTATTTTTCCTGACACAGTAAGAAATGTTAAAATAACACTCTATGAGAAATGAATATTTTGCATTTAGTGAACATCTTAGGCAATTCCCTCTTCAAATGGCACTAGTAAACTTTGAAATTCCTTTAGGCAAAGCAATGAATTTCAGATATAACATTTTAAGCACTAGGTAGAGCATGACGTTCCTTCAGTGACTGAAACCTAGAGATTTACTAAAAAACAAGTATCAAAGATCAAGGCAGCTATACATTTCATAAGTATCAAAGCATTTTGGAATATCAGTGAATAGCTTATTCTTATGTACACTGAAACTTTTTTATTTTCACTTCAGAAATTATGACAAATCAAGAAGATTAGGGGTGGAAAGAAAAAGTATACAGAAAACAAACTAATAGCTAAACATTTTATCAGTTGCAACTCTCTTCTCCAAGACTGTTAAAAATCTCAGCAATCTAGATCTGTGGTGGTTTTACTCGGGTGGGCAGCTGAGCTCCACCACAACTACTCTCTCACTCCCCTCCTCAAAGAGGAATGGGGAGAAAGTACAATGAAAAGGGTAAAAGGGTTGAGATAAGGACAGGGACATTGCGCAGTAATTATTGTGACAGACAAAACAGACACAGCATAGGAAGATAGTAAGATTTATTGCCTCCTAACAAGCTAGAGAAGCAAGAAACAAAGGAAAGAAACCAAAACCACCTTTCCCCCAACCATCCTCTTCCACCTCCTTCCCCTGAGCGATGCACGGGAACAGGGGAATGAGGCTTATGACCAGACAATAGCGCTTCTTCTCCACCACTTCTTCTGATCAGGCCTAGTCATCATGGTTTTATGAAAGGCAGGTCCTGCTTGACGAACCTCATCTCCTTCTATGACAAAGTGACACACTGGGTGGATGAGGGAAAGGCTGTGGATGTGGTCTACCTTGACCTCAGTAAGGCTTTTGACACCGTTTCCCACAGCATTCTCCTCAAGAAACTGGCTGCTCATGGCTTGGACTGGCATATGATTTGTTAGGTTAGAAACTGTCTGGGTAGCTGGGCCCAAAAAGTCGTGGTGAATGGAGTTCAATCCAGTTGGAGGCTGGTCACTAGTGCAGTCCCGCAGGGCTCAGTACTGGGGCCAGTTCTCTTTAATATCTTTATCAATGATCTGGATGAGGGGATTGAATGCACCCTCAGTTAGTTTGCAGACGACAATCTGCCGATCTGCTCGAGGGTAGGAAGGCTCTGCAGGAGGATCTGGATAGGCTGAATTAATGGGCTGAGGTCAACTGTATGAAGTTCAACAAGGCCAAGTGCTGGGTCACAACAACCCCAAGCAGCGCTGCAGGATAGGAGATGAGTGGTTAGAAAGCTGCCTGGCAGAGAAGGACCTGGGAGTATTGGTTGATAGTCAGCGGAATATGAGCCAGCAGTATGCTCAGATCGCCAAGAAAGCGAACAGCATCCTGGCTTGCATAAGAAACAGCATGGCTAGCAGGTCCAGGGAAGTGATTGTCCCCCTGTACTCAGCTCTGGTGAGGTTGCAACTCGAGTACTGTGTTCAGTTTTGGGCCCCTCGCTACAAGAAGGACATTGAGGTGCTCGAGCGAGTCCAGAGAAGGACAATGAAGCTGGTGAGAGATCTGGAGAACAAGTCCTACATGGAGCGGCTGAGGGAGCTGGGCTTGTTCAGCCTGGAAAAGAGAAGGCTCAGGGGCAACCTTATAACACTCCACAGGTACCTCAAAGGAGGCTGTAGCAAGGTGGGGGTTGGTCTATTCTCCCACGTGCCCAGGGACAGGACAAGGGGGAATGGGCTAAAGTTGCGCCAGGGGAGGTTTAGGTTGGACGTTAGGAAGAATTTCTTTACAGAAAGCGTTGTTAGGCATTGCAATGTACTGCCCAGGGAACTGGTTGAGTCACCACCCCTGGCAGTCTTTAAAAGACATTTTGATGTAGAGCTTAGTGATATGGTTTAGTGGAGGACTTGTTAGTGTTAGGTTGGAGGCTGGACTAGGTGATCTTGGAGGTCTCTTCCAGCCTAGATGATTCTGTGATTCTGTGATGATTCTATGATATGCATGAAGGAGACTGGGACAGACCTAGCATTTCTTCTGCCGGGACAAAAGCTGCCTGCCCTTGACATGACAATCAGAATCAAAAATCTGTGTTCAAACTTGTGGTTGCTACCCTTCACTAGAGCTGCATAGTCACCCTAGTAAACAACATATGGGAAATCTAGGGTTATTATTTGCCAAGAAAGCAAAAATAGCAGAAATTTAAAGGCAGATTTTCTACAGAAATATGCTGTAAGGAATAAGTAGGGGACAGAGTGGTAAAACATGCTGCTTCCTTCCATTTTTGGAAAATGCATCAAAAATGCATAAATTAGTAAAGTAAAACCCACAATATAACACCTGGCATTCTCTCTGGCAAAAGGACTAGCGCTCAGATGTGCTTTCAAGGCAATATAGAACAGCTTGGAAGCCTACCACCCTTCTAACCATTCCTAAAGGGACTGCATCAGATCCAGTAGCCAAAATGTCCTTCCTGAGAGTAGAGGAGGTACACTCTTCTATTTTGGACAAACTGGACAGGGCAGGAAAGGGGAGACCCTCAGTCTTTCTCCTTCCAGTCTACATCAGGACAACCTAACAGTTGGCAATAGCAGTCTGTCTGTCTGACTGTTCCCTTCCCTTAAGCCCATGCAGAAGTGTAAACATTGATTTCTTGCCCTTCCTGGCATCCTGCAGTAACAGGCACCAGGAAAAAAAGAGGATGACAGGGAAGCTTTTAGAGTTATGGTTATGTGCTTTATTGCCGAATGGAAGATTTCAGTCTGCAAAGATCAATCAGTCTTGGATATTACACACAGAAATATACACATCAAATTTTGTTTGTTTTGTTAAAAAATAAAGAAAAAATGCCTGAGAAATATTCTTCTCTTGCTATAAACACATCAGTGCTCATTTTCCCTGTATTCTACTTAGGGCCGTTTTGTGTAAAATCTTTAATTAAAGTTTTTCTTTGAAATTGTCATCATCAAACCAGAAGAAAGAAAGTACAAAATTGAAGGACACAGCTGTGCATATATGAAATGCTATTCAGTACCAAATGAATTGGAACAAAATAAGCATCGTGACTGTTATGCTCTTAGTTTTGGCTCTGTATTCTCAGTAGCACAGTCTAACTTGTCACTTTATATTGATTCCATCTGTTTACACTCTACAGAGTATTGGCTTCCTACAGTGAACATTTCCTATCTACCAGCTGGTAAAGATAGGCCCAAACCAGACAGAAAAGAATTAAACTACTTTCAGACCCTCATAAACATAAAATCAGAAGTTAATGGGGGAGGGGAGATAAGAGCAGGGGGAGTGAGGAAAATATATGGGCCTGATGCTTGTTCGTATTGATAACTCTTTATAACCCATTAGCAGTTTTTAGATACCTTGAAATTTGTGCTATGAGTGTACAAAATAAATCAATTTCCAGTCCTCTTTGCATTGCACTTTACAGGAGTAGACCTGTTGCAGACATGAATCAATCCCAATACTTCAGTCATCTTTAAAGAGCAATACTCAGGGTTTGAACTTAGCTAATATTTCGACTCACACAAACCAGCTATGAGTGAAAGACCTCCATATAAAATGGATGTGCACATGCATACAGAGCTATCTTTGCACTCTGACAATGAGTTTTCATTATTTCATACTTGCTGAATTCTTTTCTTAAGAAGACACTATGATTTGGAGGGACTGACTCACTTCAGAAGAGTCTTTATGCTGATATTAAAAAAAAAAAAAAAAGGTTTATATTGTTGAGAAATTTTATTTTTTTAACATTCGGGAACACTGTCCTTGAAGTCTAGTCTCCTTTCTGTGGTGACACGTCATTGCAAGTATTACTGGGGAACAAATCCTATCCTTATTTTTGGTGTCTGAGCAACCAAACCAGCAAAACCATACTCTATAGGCAAAAAGAGGACAGACTTGGGTGCTTAGAAGATGAGCTATCCTTTATTGAACACATCTTAGCTATGCCAGGGCAGCATGCAGACAGGATTATGGAAATGAAGGGTGTGGGCTTCTGGAACTATATTGAAGTTCAGGTTCTTGTTACCTACACAGAAAGAAATGCACAACTATATTAACTTCAATTGCTGCCTTACCTCCCTGAACAACCACTAAGCCACTAGGAAAAAAAAAAAAATCTCTTTCATGCACCATCATTTATACTTCCAGGCACACATCTGTTCAGCATTTGGCCCTCCTTCCTAGGCTTAGTTCTTTGCTTAGAAGACAGCTCTGGGGATCCTAAACATTGTGGTCATTTTCCTACAATCTGCTGTTACTTCTCTTTCCTGATCAGTATGTTTTTTAACTCCCCTACTCCCTGCTCTTTAAATCTGTTCTTCTCAAGGTAACATGTTATTACATGTGACTAGAAATGATGGAAAGACTCCTGTAGTCAAAACAAGATTTAGAGTTTTGCCCTGGCATTTGAAATATTCAAAATCTTTTCCTAGCTTATCATTGCTTTACTGAGCAGGTAGTAATAACTACAAAGGCAGCAAGGCTTGCTTTCTACAAATAAAACAAATAATTTTTGTGTCATAAAAACACTCAAGGACAGGTTTGAATCATTTGATTAAATAAATTGTTGGCAAGGCTAGAATTTAATTTTGTGCAGGAGAGTGATGAGAAATCCAAGACTGTTTGTCAGGTGTTGGTTCCCCTATATCTTTTCACTAACTAGATGATGCTCTGAACCAACCTACTGCCTTCTTGATCTCAGCCATCACATTGGTTATGATGTCTAAATACAGGTATGTGTGGTAGGTGGGCCTAATGTGGCTTTCTGCCAAGGGAAGAAAAATACTATTTTTTTACTGAGAATATTGCATTTTTTAAAAAAGTTCCTTCATGTATATATAAATTTAGAACTCAGCCACAGTCACCAACATAAATGTATCCTTCCTTGACTGATGATGGGCATCTAAAGAGAAGCAGAACAAGGCTTAGCTTGGGAATTACCTGTGTAATGCTACAGATGAATATTTAAAAGATTGTATGAACTCTTGGTGTATCTGAATAATTATCTGTGTACATCATGTATTTAAATATCTTGCAGGACTTAGTTAACTCAATGGTTCCTGAAATACATATGTAACAGTAACCTTGTCTTAAGTTAATGATGTTTTTTGTTAATGTACTCAAAATATATATAATAGCTATATTTCACAAAGCTATTAAAATATAATAGAATCTTGTAAATTTGAGGTAGCAGACCTCTAATTAGAACATCAGAGGATATTTTCAATACATAAATTCTGCAAAAGATATTTCATCTCTTTCTTTTGTGATAGGAGATACTTAACATGAAAACTTAAATGTTACTCTTCAGTTAGCTGCATATAGCCACATGAATAAAAGCTATGACATTAATAACAACTATACCTAGTTATGATTGATAGGCCTTTCTACAGTGAGAAAAGATCGTCTTGGATACAATCTGTTCTAACAGCCTTGCGATATGTTAATATTTTATTCAGACTAGAGTAAGGATATATTCAGATGTCCTACTCAGTGCAATGGAAGCAAATGGGTTGCAAATATTACTGCCCTGGGGTGTAATAACAGCTCTGAAATCAGAAAGATTTTATTTCTCCCTCCCAAATTACAGGCCAAGCCCATGCCAAGCACAGCAGGAGGTTGAATTTTTCTTGGATTTTACAACAGGTTATGTTTAATATATTTCTCCTTCTATGAAGGGTCTTATAGTAAAGGCAACAGACTGTCACACAATACTCTAGAAGTGTGGAATATTTTCTATATGCTTGCAATTCGTAACTATTATCATGACTAGCGGAAAACGGACTCCACAATCAGCAAGATTGTAAAGTACGTATGTTTATTCAGTGCTGGGCAGCACGGGGGGTAGTCCCACCAAAGTCATGCACATGTGACATGGCAACTTGCCATGGTTATATTCAGTAAAGAGTTACATATGCATGAAGTTTTACAATGCACCTATATAAATGCCTAACCTGTCCCCACTTCATATTAAAATTAGTTCAAGTCATTTCCATGGACAACCAATCATAAAGGATGGTCATATACACCCACATCTATCTACTTTATGAGATTAAAGGAACAAATTA
Source organism: Heteronetta atricapilla (assembly GCA_011075105.1). Taxonomy (NCBI): domain Eukaryota; kingdom Metazoa; phylum Chordata; class Aves; order Anseriformes; family Anatidae; genus Heteronetta; species Heteronetta atricapilla. The sequence goes on along the minus strand of CM021731.1, from coordinate 73,975,796 downwards.
ACATATTTAAAGGAATGGTTCAGCCCAACTGTCAGCATCTACAATGTAATCCAATAACTATAACAGTTAATCGGGCTGACTAACTTACAAACCGTACTTATGGTCTTGGAGCAGATGTAACTGGACGAGACCCAACAGCTAGACTGAGAATAGCTGTAAGGGAACAACTCTCTCCTGCCATCATAGAAAGGGAGAAACTTAAAGAGAAACTCAAGGAGAAAACAGGAGAGAAAACAGGAGAACCTCTTTGAAATAAGACAGTTGTCACAGTTAAAGAAATAAAAGATCTTAGGCCAACATTTGAGATTGAAACAGGGTTATGGAGATGTGAATGCCTGGATAGAATGGGTCAGATATACTATCCAGAGTCTCAACCATAGCAATTGCTATGCTTGTGCCTCGAGGCGACCGATTACCCAGATAGTGCCCTTCCCATTGAGGTGAACCGAAGACTCCCAAGGGATGCGATGTATGATTGCATTGTACCAAGAAAAGACTGCCTGGGGAAATGAAGCCTGTAAGTCTCTCTCTTTGCTATTCCCTTCCTTGCATAACAGCAATATCAGAGCTCCCCCTGTATTCTCCACAGCCATAGGTAACCATACAGCCTGCCTCTCACGGCAGGGTGTGAGTGCTACCCGGCATCTGGGAGAATTTTCCTTGTGCACGAAGACCTTGAATGCTACCAAGGACTTGATGGGAAATTACTCAAGACTTGAGATCCCCAGGGCAGATCTCTTGGGGTACTGTGGAGGGAAGATCTTACAGTCCACCCTACCATCTAATTGGGGAGGCACTTGTGCACTTGTTCAATTAGCTATACCCTTCACCCTGGCATTTGAAAGAGAAACATCACAAATACCCAGAAGAAGTAAAAGAGGCTTAGGAATATCATTTGATGATAGAGTATACATAGATTCTATTGGGGTACCTAGAGGAGTTCCGGATGAACATAAAGCTAGGAATCAAATTGCTGCAGGGTTTGAGTCACTGTTCTGGTAGGTAACAATCAATAAAAATGTGGATTGGATTAATTATATCTATTATAATCAGCAGAGATTCATCAATTATAACAGGGATGCAATAAGAGGAATCGCTGATGCCATCAGCAAAATGGCTTGGGAAAACAGGAAAGCATTAGATATGATGCTCGCAGAGAAGGGTGGTGTATGCGTGATGCTGGGCAACCGTTATTGTACTTTCATCCCTAACAATATGGCCCCGGATGGCACAGTAACAAGAGCATTGCAAGGGCTTACCACCCTTGCCAATGAATTAGCAGAAAATTCGGGAGCAGACACTTCCATCACAGGATGGTTGGAATCTTGGTTTGGTAAATGGAAAGGGATGGTAATGTCCATATTTACATCCTTGATTGTAGTAGCAGGAGTTTTGACAGCTATTGGCTGTTGCATTATCCCCTGTGTAAGGGGACTTGTCCAGCGGTTAATTGAAACCGCATTACTGAAACAAATGACCATGGATCCACCACCCTACTCAGATAAAATGATGATATTAGAGGAAATGGAGAGCAAAGAAAGTGAAGAAGAGGAAGATATTTGCAAAAATCAACAGTTTATAAAAAAAGGGGGGGGGGGAATTGTGGGAATAGAAATGTTGTTTTTGCAGAGTTACATTGTTTAGAAGGAGGGAATGCAGTACTGAGATATGCTTATAGTGATAAGAAAGCTTAGCAGGCGACCTTGTAAAAAGCAGACAACTAGACTCCTTAGGACAATTAGGTGAAAATCACGGTGTCAAGTCAAGTCAGATAAGTGAAGAAACATTACCACTTCAAGCAGTAAAAATGTCAAAAGAAATTTGAAATTTAACAGGCTGGCAACTGAAGGCCATGCATTGTTTGTGAAGTATCAGATAGATTGTGAACCTGGATTACTCACTCAGTGGGGAAACAGGGGAGGGTCTTGTCATCAAAAAGTATATAAACTGTGTTTTGGAACTTGTAAATGCGCTCTCTCCTGCTTGTGGGGCGCCCACCATTGCAATCGTGAATAAATTACTACTTCACTGAGATCCCCTCCTGAGCCTAAGTTATTGGCTATGGAGTGTTTCCCACAATAATGACCACACAGACACCAGGGTTCTTTTACAATCAGTAACTGCTGCTACTTTATTGATGATATAACTTCATTATATGTTGTATCCCATATTGATTACAGGCACCCTTCTTATACTATTTGCCCCACAGTAGTCGTTTTCCACTAACTCTTCATTGGTCAAACAATTTTGCTCAACAACCTGCAAACCCCCAACAACTTCCATGTCTTAACTGCGGGAGAAAAATCAACCCGAGACAGAAAGGCGTCTCCTCAATCACCCTTCTTTGTTCCCTCCAAACTCTTTACATTCCTGATGGCCTCACCGTTAAGAGTCTGGTGTTATCACGAACCATGGGGCTTGTCGACCCTCATGGCCACACTCCCACAGACAGCAATAAATCAAGTACACCATCTACTTATTACCTGAAGTGAACTTAAGGTAATAGCAGAAACCACATACTATACCAGCATGTGGTTTCTGCTATTACCCTAGTCAATGTTATAAGTTAGACCACACAATTCTTTGGTCTATCGAAATTATTTTATTAATCAAGTAAGCAGACACAAGCAAAACAGCGCTGGGCAGCTGGGGAGTCTCCGCTCCACGACAGCACGCAACTTCCCTCTCCGGGGTTTCTGTTTTATAACAGTCAGTTTCCGGCGGTTGATCAGGGCGTGTTGATTCATTCCGGGGTTGCGCAGTCTATTGTTGAGAAAGGGGGTCGTGGTTCTTCTGCCGATGATCACACGTTGTGAAGTGAAGTGACAGACAGGATATCTTGTGGTTATGGTGCCTGGTTTCACTCAAGGACATTTGTCGGACCCCCTTTCTGTTATCTGCTTGCTTAATCCTCCCCTTAGAACAAGACACTTTACAACCTTCTTCCTCATAGATAATGAACAAATCCTTACTAATTTACCACAGTCAACATACTTTCTCCTTGAGCAGTAATTACAGCTGCCTTAATGTCATTGGCAACCTTGGCTGTTTGATCTGAAAACACAAAAAAGTATAGATGAACATAAAACACAAGTGCATAATAGTACTGTTGAAGACCACTGTAGGGACATGAAAGGCAGAGCTTTGGCTTGGCATGCAAAGAGCTACAAATGAAAGAAAGTGGCTTGATCCTACCTTAATTCTATCTGTTCCTCACAGCTTTGTCCTGCTCATAAACAAAATCACTAATTTGGATCCCTGAGCAAAACAGAGATGTGGTAGCTGTCCCTCTTCCACCAGTGTGATGACTTAATGTAGAATATTTTTTGTTCAAGGATATATCTATAAGTATATGCTGCTGTATTTGGCCCTTGATACAGGAGTCCCAAGTGTGATAAATTAGTGGGGGTTTGTTCATTGTTTTTTGAGGAATTTGGGGAACCTGTTGGCAGGCGGGTAGCGGGAGGGGGTGTTGGGTAAACATCACAAGCCCCCCACCTGAACATGAGCACAACGCGTGATCACCGGCAGAGGACCACACTATTGTCAACTATAGCAGGCATCGACTTTTGGGCTATGTATTCTCAATAGGGTAATTGCAATTGTAAAAGGTCGATTAGGAGCTGCTAACAACGACCCCCCCCCCCCCAACAATGGACTGCGCAGCCTCAGCCTCGGCCAGTTCGACAAGTCCCGACAACTCGGAACTCACCTGCTATAAAACAGCAACCCTGGAAAGGGAAAGGGCCTGCTGTTGCGGAGCAGAGACTCCCCAGATGCCCAGCGCTGTTTTGCTTGTGTCTGCTTACTTGATTAATAAAATAATTTCAATAGACCCGAAAACTGTGTGGTCTAATTTATAACAATTTGGTGCCGTGACTCGGATGAAGGTGGTTGATCAGGAATCCCTCTAGGGGAGGCGCCCCGCCGATTTCAGCGGCCCCAGAAACGGAAACTCCTGCTCGAGCCCTTCACCGACGAACCCAAAATTAGACACAAGCAAACAAAACCGGTAACCCCTAGGTAATCTTTGTGCACGAAGGCCGAACGAAGACCCACGGGGTGGGTAAGTATAGGCCGGTGATCCGTTCGGTTGGGGTTGGGTATCCCGGAGTACAACGTGTGAGACGTCCAAATGCGGACGAAGCGAGTGCGGACCCCTTGGTAGTGCAGTTCCCACCTCCCGCGAGGGACTGGGCCACGAAAAGGGGGAAGCGTTGTGTGTGTGTGTGCGAAGGTGCTCCGGAAGATGGGGCAGAGGAAAAGTAAGCCTTCTGACCTCATGAGGGGGGAATCCAGTGCTGTAGAGATATCCTCTATTCCTTCTGATAGTCCATTAGGACAAATGATTGAGAATTGGAATGATTCCCCTTCTAGGTGGGGAAAGAGTAAAGTTAAAATGATTTATTATTGTACAGAAGTGTGGGGCAACAAGCCCATCAGAGGGGACAGCGTTTTCTGGCCCTCGTTCGGCTCCTTTGAGGATTGGGTATGCCAAGCCCTCAATATTTATGTTAACTCTAAGGAGCCCTTTAGTCCGGAAGAAAGTGAGTATGTGCACCTCTGGATAAATTCAGATTCGAGGACGCATCTATATCCTTTAAAAGAAAAAGAAGGGCGGGATAAAAAGAGAAAAGATTTAGAAGTCCTGACACCGCCCCCACCCTATATTCCACCACCCGCACCAACGGCTCCTGTCCTAAATGGACTTCCTGAATTAGCAAATTCAGGAGAATTGGAATCGGATCATGAAACACAGGGGCCAGTAACCAGAAGCAGGGCAAGAAATCAGAAATCTGCTTTAAGGGAGGGATTATATCCCCTACGAGAAATAGCGATGGGGGGACCCCAGCCAGAAATGGGATATGTAGCCGTTCCTATTAATTCAGGGGATGTGAGAGATTTTTAAAAAAGAAATGGGAAATTTACTAGAAGACCCATTGGGAGTGGCAGAACGAGTAGACCAATTTTTAGGCCCAAATATATATACCTGGGAAGAGTTACAATCCATCCTGGGAATCCTCTTTACATCAGAGGAAAGAGGAATGATTAGGCGTGCTGGGATGCGAATTTGGGATCAGCAACACCAGCAGGGGCCGACTGCAGACACAAAGTGGCCAATGCAGCAGCCTAATTGGAACAATCAAGACCCCATACACCGGGGACATATGCAAGATTTAAGAACAATCATAATTCAGGAGATACGAGAATCTGTCCCCAGAGGACAGAACATAAACAAAGCCTTTAACGAACAACAGAAAAAGGATGAAACTCCAACGGAATGGTTAGAAAGATTACGAAAGAATTTGCAACTATATAGTGGCTTAGATCCTGGAACCCTGGTAGGGGAAGCATTACTTAAAGCCCAGTTTGTGGCAAAATCATGGGTAGATATTAGGAAGAAATTGGAAAAAATAGAGGATTGGCAAGATCGAGGTCTGGACGAATTATTAAGGGAGGCACAGAAGGTGTATGTTAGAAGGGAAGAAGAGAAGGAGAAAAAGCAAGTACGTATGATGGTGGCAGCAGTGCGAGCAGGACAAGGAGGGGCTGGACCGAATCAAAGGTTCAACTCGACGTATGGGAGACTTAGGAAGGAGGAAAAAGGCAGCCAAGAACAGAAAAACGTGACCTGTTTTTATTGCAACAAGAAAGGTCACATGAAGAAAGAATGCAGGCAAAGAAAAGAGGATGAAAGGATGTTTAAGAGTGAATAGGGGTGTCAGGGGCTCTATTTGCTGGGGATCCGAAACAAGATCGAGCCCTTGATAAAATTAAAAGTGGGTCCTCAGCGCGAGGAGGTAGAATTCCTCATAGATACAGGAGCTGAAAGATCAACAGTCCAAACCTTGCCCACTGGATGCAAGACCTCCACGGAAAAAGTCCAGGTAATCGGAGCAAAGGGGGAGCCCTTTGGGGTCCCTGTTATAAAACAAGTAATAATAGAATCAGATTCTAAAGTGAGCAAGGGGACTCTGCTCCTAGTACCGGAGGCTGAGTATAATTTGTTAGGTAGAGATTTAATAATAGAATTAGGAATAGGGTTAGAAGTGATAGGAAAGAAATTAGAAATTAAATTGTGCCCACTCCGAGTAGAAGATGAAGCAAACATCGATCCTAGAGTCTGGTACACGCCAGAAAGTGTAGGAAAATTAAAAATAAGGCCTTTCAAAGTGAACATAAACCAGAAATACCAGTAAAACAATATCCCCTTTTAGAAGAAGGTAGGAGAGGGTTAAAACCCGAAATTCAACGGCTACTACGGCAAGGGCTATTAGAACCTTGTATGTCACCCTTCAACACTCCTATCTTACCAGTAAAGAAGAAAGATGGGAAGTACAGATTGGTACATGACTTACGGGAAATCAATAAGAGAACTGTTAGCAGGTTTCCTGTAGTGGCCAATCCACATACACTGCTCAATAAATTAAACCCAGAAGATAAGTGGTATAGTGTGATTGATCTAAAAGATGCATTCTGGGCATGCCCTCTGGATGAAAAATCTAGGGATTATTTTGCCTTCGAATGGGAGGACCCAGACACCTATAGAAAACAGCAGTTAAGGTGGACCGTCCTGCCCCAGGGGTTTACAGAATCTCCAAATTTGTTTGGACAAGCACTAGAGCAAATTTTACAGGAATACAACAGAGTACCGGGCACAACCCTGATCCAATACGTAGATGATTTACTAATAGCTGGAAAGGATGAAGATATTGTAAGACAAGCTAGTGTTAGTCTATTGAATTTTTTGGGGTCGCAGGGATTAAAAGTGTCCAGGTCAAAACTACAGTTTGTAGAAAAAGAGGTAAAATATTTGGGTCATTTGCTAAATAAAGGAACTAAGAGGCTGGATCCTGAAAGGGTTAAAGGGATCCTAGGAATAAAGGCCCCAACTACTAAAAGGCAAGTGCAGCAACTGTTAGGGTTAACTGGATATTGTAGACAATGGATAGAAGATTATAGTGGAAAGGTTAAATTTCTATATAACAAATTGAATAGGGATGGATTACTCAAATGGACAGAAGAAGACGAAGAGCAATTAGAGAAATTAAAAGAAGAACTGATGCATCCACCAGTTTTAAACTGCCCGGAATTAAAAAAAAAAAAAAAAAAAAAAAAAAAAAAAAAAAATTTTT
>CM021731.1:73952963-73968560 GCA_011075105.1 Heteronetta atricapilla | reverse complement strand
CCCCCAAAAAAAAAAAAAAAAAAAAAAAAAAAAAAAAAAAAAAAACATTTTTCTTGTTTGTAAATAGCACAGAGGGGACTGCTTATGGTGTATTAGCTCAAGAAGGGCAGACAGTAAAAAAACAGTGGCCTATTTATCTAAGCTATTAGACCCCGTTAGTAGAGGTTGGCCCAGCTGTTTGCAAGTAGTGGTGGCAGCTGCCCTACTAGTAGAAGAAGCACAAAAGATTACATTAGGGGGAGAAATAAAAGTTATATCCCCTCACAATATACGTGGGGTGCTGCAACAAAAAGCTGAAAAATGGATAACAGATGCAAGGTTACTAAAATATGAAGGGATCCTAATATCCTCACCCAGATTAACATTAGAAACGACTACAGCACAAAACCCTGCTCAGTTTCTTTATGGTGAACCAAATGAGCAGCCCGAACATAATTGTCTTAGAAATATAGAAGAACAAGTGAAATTGAGGCCTGATTTGGAAGATGTAGAATTGCCTTTAGGTGAAAAGATATTTGTGGACGGATCCTCAAGGGTAGTCGAGGGTAAAAGAAAATCAGGGTATGCATTGGTTAACGGAAAAACATTTGAGGTAACAGAATCAGGTCCTCTGAGCCCAAGCTGGTCAGCGCAGGCTTGCGAGCTATATGCCATGTTAAGAGCTCTGAAATTATTAAAGAATAAAAGTGGAACAATATATACAGATTCTAAATATGCTTATGGAGTAATACACACCTTTGGGAAAATATGGGAAGAGAGAGGACTTATAAATTCACAAGGAAAAGGACTAATTCATCAGGAGTTAATTCTCCAAGTTTTACAAGCTGTCAGGGAGCCTAAGGAGATTGCAGTGGTGCATGTAAAAGGACACCAGCGAGGGCTGAATCCCTGAATCAGAGGTAATAACTTAGCTGACCAGGAAGCAAAAAGAGCAGCTCTCATGTGCATATATGAAGTGACTAAGAGAGCCGACTGCCCAAGTTGTGGCAAGGGGAAGGATTTAAAGAAATTTCCATGCTATGATTGCTGGAAAGAATGGGGAGTAGAAGGGATTGAATGTAATTGTTTGGAGGAGGAGAGTCCGCCTTATAGGAACTGTTACAAGCATGGCTCAGCTAAGTTTTTATGGTCTGGTGGGCACGTCCCCCTCCCCTTGTTTTGTTTTACTACTGTGGAAAAGGAAAAGATGACACAAATGGGGATTCGAGAAAATGAAAAAGGAAAATGGGTACTACCTGACGGACGAGAAGTGTTACCAAAATCAGTAGCTATGAGGGTGCTACGGAGATTTCATGAACAAATGTATTGGGGTGCTCAGGCGTTAGTAGATCAATTCGCCACTAATTATATGTGTATAGGGATATATAACATAGCAAAGGAAATTGTTAATGGGTGCATGACTTGTCGGAGGGTAAATGCTCAAAATATGAGAAAAAGGGTTCCGGGAGGACAAGAATTAGCCCACCGACCCTTTGCAAGAATTCAATTGGACTTTACTGAACTTCCCAGAACAGGAAGATACAAATATTTGCTGGTAATCATAGACCATCTTACAAGTTTTGTTGAAGCATTTCCCACCGCAAGGGCTACAGCACAAACCGTAGTGAAAATATTGTTAGAAAACATAATTCCCCGATATGGGATTGTAGAAGCAATAGATTCTGATAGGGGACCACACTTTGTGTCCAAAGTATCTCGTGACACAATGAAAGCTTTAGGAATTAAATGGGAATATCATACTCCCTGGCATCCTCAGAGCTCGGGAAAAGTAGAACGGATGAACGGGGAAATTAAAAAGCAACTTACTAAATTAATGTTAGAAACAAAAACCTCTTGGATAAAGTGTTTGCCACTAGCCTTGTTAAGTATACGCGTGAAGCCCAGGACGGATATGGGAATCTCCCCTTTTGAAATGCTGTATGGTATGCCTTATGATCTCGAGATACCTTTTGATCATCCCCACCTACAAGATGATCAATTAAAACCTTACCTCACACAATTGATGAATAGACGCAGGGAATTACAGAAAAAGGGTTTAATTGTGCAACATCCTCCTTTGGATATGGCAATCCACAAGATACAGCCTGGAGATAAGGTCCTGATAAAAACTTGGAAAGAAGTTACATTAACACCACAATGGGAAGGCCCCTATGTTGCTTTGCTTACTACAGAAACAGCTGTCCGGACTGCGGAGAAAGGATGGACACATGCCAGCCGTGTTAAAGGACCCATCTATGATGAAAAGTGGGAGATCGCTCCAGGCAATAAAGACCTGAAGCTCACATTGCGACGAACCCGATAGGTACCGTGGGTTAAGGTAAAGGCCCTCCCCTGAAGAACACTACTGCTGCCGAGAAGAACTAAAACCCTCGTAGTTGGCTGCAACCCAACTGACGAGCGAGGCAGAGGAGTGAGTAGTGGGGAAAAATGGGCCTCAGCCATTCCTATTGGTATATGGGGGTTCTCGCAGTGATTTTATCCTGCATAGCGACGGGATGACAACACCACAGTACAGCAAATCACTACGGCTGGTGCTCCTAGCTTTAAGACTGACCTTTGTAACATAACGACTGTCTGACCGTGTAATAATCAATCAGATTTCTATTTGTGTCCAGCTTACCCAAATGAGTATTTCTGCGCTAAATGGGGTTGTGAGACTATTGCTTCAAAATGGGAACCAGGGGCAGGCTGTGATAAATACCTCACAGTACAGTTTGGCCCGGAGGGGTGTAAATATTACAACAGTAATGGGCATGAGATGCTGCCCATTGACCATAAAGGAGATTGAAATTGTTTAACACATCTCATGATTTTTGTGTACAGGTGGTCATTATACCAAGGATTCTATACCACACTGAAGAGTATATGTATACTCATCACACAGTGGCTGAATATCATCTGGTAAAGAGGGAGCCTATTACGGCTGTCACCTCAGCCACTTTAATGGCCTTTGGAGCTGCAGGTGCAGGAGCTGGAATTGTTTCCTTGCAGATCATACTGGGGTGGTAAGAGATACAATGACTAAATTGCAGGAAGGATTAGAAAAACGCAAAAGGGAAAATGAGGCTCGTCAGAATTGGTATGAATCCTGGTTTAATTATTCAGAGACTTTGATGCTCAGCAAGCAAATATTGCAAAAATTCAATGAACAAAATATGTTAGAAAAAGAAAAAGGAGGATTGTGATAAATTAGTGGGGGTTTGTTCATTGTTTTTTGAGGAATTTGGGGAACCTGTTGGCAGGCGGGTAGCGGGAGGGGGTGTTGGGTAAACATCACAAGCCCCCCACCTGAACATGAGCACAACGCGTGATCACCGGCAGAGGACCACATTATTGTCAACTATAGCAGGCATCGACTTTTGGGCTATGTATTCTCAATAGGGTAATTGCAATTGTAAAAGGTCGATTAGGAGCTGCTAACAACGACCCCCCCCCCCCCCCCCCAACAATGGACTGCGCAGCTTCAGCCTCGGCCAGTTCGACAAGTCCCGACAACTCGGAACTCACCTGCTATAAAATAGCAACCCTGGAAAGGGAAAGGGCCTGCTGTTGCGGAGCAGAGACTCCCCAGACGCCCAGCGCTGTTTTGCTTGTGTCTGCTTACTTGATTAATAAAATAATTTCAATAGACCCGAAAATTGTGTGGTCTAATTTATAACACCAAGGTCAAGATAGTTATATTGCTAGTTCTCCCCTCTTTTCTCTCTCATCAAGTGTTCCTCAGAACTATAAACATGCCTCCTCCCCTTCTCCCCAAGCACAACTGAAATCTATTTGTACTTATTTGTCACCAGTAACTATGAAAATTTGAAAAATCTTTTTAAAAATAAAAAGATATATTACCTTGCTTTAATTCCATTTTCTCATCCCATTGACTTGCAACAGACCAGGTCATTTTCAGAGTTAAATACCAGCCAAGTCTACTTTCTACAGCTGGCTCTACATGTGCAATTCTAGTCTCTGCATATTTGTCTCTGCTTTCAGCCTTAAGTAACTGGTTCTGCAAAGCTTTGCACAGTGTTATTCATATCTGGTTTTGTGATATGGAATCCTCAAAGCCAATTTTTACCATATTTTCAGCCTCTGAATTCAGTGGAATTGCTCGAGTTTTAAACAGAAAGAGAAAGTATTTTATAATTCCTCCTAGCAAAACTTCTGGAAAATAGCACTTCTACTGCCCTCCAGTGGTGGAAGTACAGATATCTGTTTCTGAAAGCTTTCACAATTTGCTTCTCTATGCTGCACACAGTTTCAGAAAAGATCTCTAGCTGGCCAAAAAAAAAAAAAAAAAAAAAAAAAAAAAAAAAAAAAATCTTCAAACAATGATCCGTTCCACATTTTAGTAAGTTTAAAAGGGAATCAAGAGTAGCATCTTATTATCCTTGAATGTGGGACGAACATCCAACCCTAAGTGTATAAAAAGATTTACCATTTTATGTCCCATGTAATAAAGATTAACTTTTTATTCCAGCAAAGATCCCCAATTTGTTATTTAATTAGTTTTAACTAATTAATTAGGATTTTTAAGCTCCTCTGTCTCTCTAAGAAAAAATCATTCCTTTACTTCTGCCTTTCTTTTGCTGCTCCTCTTCTTCCTCCTGCCGCCTGTGAAAGTCTTAATCCTATTTTTGTATCCCTGGTATTACAATCCTTCATTCTTTCTTTGTCTGAGAGTTTTTTTAGCTTTGCACTTGCTGGAAATAAATTAGGACTGCAATTTACAATTTTTTAAATTTTATTTATTTATTTATTTTTGAGGAAGAACAATTTCCTTGTAGATCCCTTTTTAAAATTACATCCTTTATATTTCACTGGGGGGAGTAGCAAGGGGTGGTGTTGAAAAAATATTAGCACTCCACTAAGAAAGCTGCTGTGAGAGCACTTTAAAATAAATATATATATATTATTTTATATAGAATATGGATCTACTTTTCATTTTACTTCCTAAATATTATCCTTCATTAAAAAGGTAGAATCCAAACTTAATCCCTGCTCACACATAGATGGCATCTTGTTTGTTTTATTGTAGAAAAATTACTTGCACTGGAAATGATGACAAAATCAAGTTATTTACTCCTGAAGGGATGAACTCTGAAACATCCTGACTTTCCCATTACTGGGTCTCTTATTTTGGCTTCTGTGTCTCACTTAAAGGCATTTCAAGTTGAGTGACATGTTTCTGAATCCTTACCAAACTGCACTGCCTATGATTTCTTTCATACACAATAATTAACAATGTTAATTTAGTTAACAGGCTGATTAGTGTTAAAGATTCATATTTTTCCAGTATCAGATCAGTGGCTTAGCAGACCATTCCTTTTCCTTTGGCAATTAGTCAGCATTCCTACGACAACTATGGCAATTACACATACAGGAAAAACATTTCTAGAAAATCACTTATTGTATGTCTACCTTATGAAATGCTCACATCAGCAGCTAGACCCTTCTTTGAGAGCTAGAAAACTCACAAGTGATTCCTGGGTAAAAGTCAGGAGCAATTTGACTGCATAATATGGAACATTTACCTTTTTAGTATGCTGCTACTTTCTGCAACTTTAGTGAAATTTGACAGGAAGTCAAGATAGGGCACAGTAACTTTGCCAATACTTGGAATCTGTATTTCAAAATACATAGATCAATACATGGATAAATACATGAGTAAGTGCTAGAGTGATATCAGATATTTTTAAATACTTCATTTGCATTACTAATTTATTCTTTTCCTTAAGAAAAATAAGCATTTTATAATTGTGCTTTTGTTCTGTATACTTTGCATGACTGCTTCTCAGCAAGTTGTCTAGAATTAAGCAGAACTTGGTAACCACCCCCCCCCCCCCAAGCATGAAAGTCTACAAGTATTTTCATAGTGTGAAACAGATTTCTCAAGTCTTTAGCTCCTACCTTTCATGTGCATATATGAAAGCATATTCATTCTCATCAGCACCTTCTCTTGATCCAAAATAATATTTAAAGTGTTTCAGGTGCATATGTCCCTCTAATGACTAGGGACTATATCATTAAAGAATTTAACATCAAGCTTAGCCAAAACATGCTTAGACTTTTACAGACTGATTTGCTTAATGAGCTGAGCTATTATGTTTGCATTTTAAACTACAAAAAACCAAAGCAGATAGACTGGGGGCAGGGAAGATAAAAGTTTCCTACATTTTCAGGACAAAAATTTAGGTGTCCAATAACTCCGGTGCAGATTATGCATAAGAATCCTCCCCATTTTTCAACGTGTCAGTACACTCCTTCAAGTCCTATCTCTGACTAAGTTCACAAGTATAAGAAATGTACTGAGAACATGCCCCCGCCCCCCCCCCCCAGACTGTCAAGACAAAAAGCAGCTGGAACATCTCAGAGTTCACAACCTAATATATGCACACTCATAACAGTGCATGTTTATGAGTAAGCTTTGAGTAGTGTCCTTGTTTTTAATTGCAAAATCTGGTAGTAAATGGCATCTCTTTCAATTAGAGTGACAAGCCACACAAAATCCTCTTCAAACAAAATTTTAGAATTTAGTTCACATTACTTTTGCAAGTTCACTATTACTTTCACTTAAACTACTCATATAAGATTTCAACTATATCTAACATCTTTTAAATAATATTTGTCTTGAATCTGCTCCCATTGAAACATGGGGAAATTTTGCACCTAAGAAATAGGAAGTGTCTCTAAATTATTATAAACAGCAATGACTTTGCATACCTCTGCCAACACAGCATCAAACTGAGCTTCTGTTGGACAGAAAAGAAAGATTTCAATCACACTTCTGAATTCATTCTTTGTGACTGTCAGGGTCTGAGCAATATCAAGCATTTAAAATGCTTTTTTTTTTTTTTTTTTTTTTTTTTCAGTTCATCTTCTTTTTCAGTTGTCTTTTAAAGTAAGATCTGCCCAAAATCCCAGGAGAAGAATGTTGGATCTGGGACAGAACTCACAGACATAGCTGTAAAATATATTAGGTAGTCATCATATTCTCCTAAGCCTGGCAAAATCACATCTTTTTCTGAGAGTTCAACACAATCAGTTTATTTGCAGACACATAAGCAATTCAGCTGCTGCTTGTCCACTTGTTTGAAGGCAGTAAATAAACAAACACAATTTTAATGGCTTACTAAGAAATCTTTCATCCGTGAAAGTAGTATGTACCATTTATGTTTTTGTTTGTTTGTTTGTTTTCCAACAGAATAAAAAATGTTTCTGGACATTACTATTATAAATTCATAATCTAAGAAAATCATCAGATTGCAAAGTCTGTCTTTCTGCAACTACAACCAAAATAGTAAGGGTTTAAAACTTAAGTTTTAAAAGTTAAAAATCTATGAAGTACAACACATAGGTGTGTCCTGCCACCTCAGACAGGATCTCTTTGTCCTGTATTTTATTTGGTTACTGAGATTTGGGTACAGGCACATACCAGTGGGTTCAGCATTTGTTGTTCATATGTGGAACCTACAGTCGACATGTATATTAGTGCACATTAGTCTCTTTCCTTCAAAAAACAGGCCAAGCAACAGAAAGAGTAGATGTACCTGGCAGTGCAGTGCAGCTTACAGAGATACCTTGTGTTACACCTCCCACTCTTGCTGGGCCTGAATGAGAACTACATAAGGCCCAGATGGTTTTGCCTGTTTCTTTTGGATTCACGAGTGAAGTACAGCCACAGATATGAGCATTTAATTACCTACCACTTGAATCAATGGAAATTCTGTGCACAAATCCAAACCTAGAGACCAGCTCATATGCATTTATGTTTTTTCCAAAGTTTAATCTAGGATCTCCTGATAAACAAAACATAACTGCCTTCAAAAGATTTGTTTACAAGAAATAAGATGGCAAAATACAGCTTCTTGTTATCTACACCTATGAGGCAGTTTTATGGGAGACAAAGTTGGTTTTGTTTTGTTTTGTTTTGTTTTTAATACTCATCCCTTTCTTGCACAGAAAGGATACAATCATGGATGTCTTGTGCATTTCATTTTGACTCCAAGTCTTTTTAACAAAAGAAGGTATTCAAATGCACAGCTGGATACAGCTTTGGTGAATTCAGTAGAGCTTTCACAGCTTACCTGTGCTATGACTAATCCTAAATCTTAAGCTACATGGCAAGGAGAGGAAGAAAAGTGACATAAGCCATGATGGAGGAAGTGTTGAATGATAATTAAAAATTACTTGCAAGAGGAATGTCCACTTTGGGATTAACAGCAAATTCATACTTGATTGGCACAAACTATACATCCTAGTACTCCAGAAAATGATTTTTCTGTGGTAAGTGTATAGTCACTAAAAATGAGTTCCCAAACAACAAGACATGCATCAAGTCTGTAATATGATTTAACTGGCAACAGCAACCTTGTAGTGATTTAAGAATATAAATGAGACAGTAGTCTAAAGAACCAATGGACTTCAGAGAAGGGAATAAAATTAATACTCTCTTTCCCTACAAACAGGTGGAGTAATTGTGGGGTGAGAAGAGACATGGCTTCCTCTTCCACCCTCTTTCCATCAGTACAAAAAAGAAAACAATCTGGATCTAATGTCTACAGGATCCAACAAATATGGTATACTTGTGTGGGATGACTTCTCTCAAAGTTCTGAAGGAACTGTGTCCCAAATGCCACATGGCACAAGTGTTCCTTGGCTATAGCAACTTTGCTACACTAAAATGCACCACTGACTGATGGAAAGATGGCAGAAAGTACTGAGTGAACAAGGCTACCTATGAGTTACACAGATCTTGTCCTCTATATCAAAACCCTTCCATTGCTCGGAGTCCCAGGACTATGAAAATTTAGATTTCAGTACAAACCTGCAGCTGATTTAATTGAGTGCTGCTTGCTACCACACACCAATGCTCTGTTTTGTGTAGACTGAGGTCCTGAGGTAAATGTGATTCCTTGACAGGAAGAGCTACTGAAGTCTTCTGCATTTGTCGCTCTGGCCATGACTTGGTTTAAAACAGAATCATCAGAATAAAACAGAATCATCAGAATACAGCAGAATATACGACATGAAAGGAAGGAGTGTGGCTGGCAACAGCAATGATAGGAAAACATATATATATACATACATGACATATATTTATATTCTTGACACAAGACCTAATTTGCTGATATTTTGACTGAGTCAGTATCCAGTACAACTACACAGTTTTTGAACTTGTTTCATCTGGTTGCTACTAGTAAGCAGGATCTATCTCCTACACTACCACTTACAAATATGCAGTTTAGCGTACCACTCCTGTGTCCTACTCTAACTCCTTTACCAAATAACAGAGAATTTTATCAGTAAAAGTCTTTTTAGCCATCATCTTGAAGTATCTGCATATTAAAGCATTCTCAAAGTCTTAAAAAGCAAACAAAAACCAATAACATTTAGTTAAAACCTGCTCTTCTATTAAACAGTTCAGTTACTTAGATGTTTAGACTTTTAGGCTTTTGCATGTCAAAAATGCATGTACCAGACACCAGTTCATTACACAAATTACTCTGTCTTATGAAAAGCTATTATGAATTTTCCACACCAGGAAATCTTAGGCAAACTATGCTGTAAGTATAAACAGAAAAGCTAACCAGGAATATAGCAATCAGAGAGAGTACAGCGTGGCATATTCAACAGTTTCATAAGTGTGGCTCACTGATGACCTGCTAGGTGATGTTAAGTAGTCTGCATCTGCTCTGTGCAACCACACTGCTCAAAGAGTATTTGCAGTTGTAAGCTCTGTTATATGAGCTCCTGTCAGAAGTTCTGAGAACTGACAATGTTCTAATGCTCAAAGTTTTGAGAGCTGTTGCTCTGTGGCACATTCAGACATGAGGAATCTGTATTTGCCTGTTTCAGATATATTTTACATGCTACTGTGTCAAGTTCTGGCATCTACTGTGGCTAGTTACAGGCCCCAAAGTACAAGACAGACAAGGGGATAGTGAAGAGTCCAACACAGACCGACAAAGGTGACTGAGGAACTGAAGCATCTCTCCTATGAAGAGAGAAGTCTTGGGGGAACATCTGTGTAAAAATACTTGAAAGAAGGTTGCAAAGAGAATAGAGCCAGATTCCTTTTAGTGGTGCCCAGTGCCAGAACAAGAAACAGTGGGCACAAAGTGGCAGACAGGAGGTTCCCTCTGAAAATCAGAAACCCCTCTTCTGCTTCTTCTCCTTCTCCTGCTTATTCTGATTCTTCTTCTGCTGCTTCTTCTCCTTCTGTGGCTTCTTCTGCTTCTTCTTCTGCTGCTTCTCCTGCTGCTGCTTCTTCTGCCTCTTCTGCTGCTGCTGCTTCAGCTTCTGCTGCTTCTTCTGCTTCTTCTTCTTCTGCTTCTTCTCCTTCTGTTCCTTCTTCTGCTTCTTATTCTTCTGCTGCTTCTCCTTCTGCTGCTTCTTCTGCTACTGCTTCTCCTTCTGATGCTTCTTCTGCTTCCTCTCCTTCTGCTGGTCCTCCTATTGCTTCTTCTGCTACTTCTGCTGCTGCTGCTACTCATTCTGCTGCTTATTTTTCTTCTTATTCTTCTGCTTCTTCTACTTCTGTTTCTTCTTCTGCTTCTTCTGCTGCTGCTGCTTCTCCTTCTGCTGCTTCTTCTGCTTCTGCTGCTTCTGCTGCTTCTCCTTCTACTGCTTCTTCTGCTTCTGCTGCTTCTTCTGTTTCTTCTCCTGCTTCTTCTTCTTCTTCTTCTTCTTCTTCTTCTTCTCCACCTTCTTCTCCTTCTGATTTTTCTCTTTCTGCTGCTTCTTCTGCTTCTTCTTCTTCTGATTTTTCTCCTTCTGCTGATTCTTTTGCATCTTTTAGTTCCGTGGTTTCTCCTTCTGCTGCTTCTTCTTCTTCTTCTTCTTCTTCTTCTTCTTCAGCTTCTTCTTCTTCAGCTTCTTCTCCTTCTGCTGCTTCTTCCCTTCTACTTAATCTGCTTCTTCACCTTCTGCATCAACTTCTTCTTTTTGTACTTCTATTTCTTCACCTTCTACTGCTTCTTCTGCTTCCTCTTTTTCTGCATCTTCTCCTGCTGCTTCTTCTGCTTCTTCTACTTCTGCTTCTTCTTCGTCGTCTTGTACTTCTACTTCTTTTCTTCTGCTGCTTCTTCTGCTTCTTTTTCTGCTGCTCCTTCTCCTTCTGATGATTACTCTGCTTCTTTTTCTTCTGCTTCTTCTTCTTCTGCTTCTTCTACTTTGCTGCTTCTTCTGATTCTTATTCTGCTTCTTCTCCTTCTGCTCTTTCTTCTGCAGCTTCTTCTTCTGCTTCTTCTCCTATTGATACTTCTGCTGCTGCTTATTCGTCTGCTTCTTCCCCTTCTACTGCTTTTCTGCTTCTTCTTCTTCTGTTTTGTCTTATTCTACTGCTTCTTCTGATGCTTATTCTTCTGCTTCTTTGCCTTCTGATGCTTCTTCTGATGCTTCTTCTCCTTCTGCTGCTTCTTTTGCTTCTTATTCTTCTGCTTCTTTTTCTTCTGCTTCTTCTCCTCCTACTGTTTCTTCAGCTTCTTCTTCTGCTGCTTCTTCTCCTTCTGCTGCTTCTTCTTCTGTTTCTTTTCCTTTCCTCTTCTTCTTCTGCTCCTTCTTCTTCACCTTCTTCTCATTCTGCTGCTTCTTCCCTTCTTCTTCTTCTGCTTCTTCACCTTCTGCATCAACTTCTTATTCTTGTACTTCTATTTCTTCTCCTTCTGCTGCTTCTTCTGCTTCCTCTTTTCCTGCTTCTTCTCCTTCTGCTTCCTCTTCTTCTTCTTCTGATTCTTCTCCTTCTGCTGCTTCTTCTTCTTTTTCTCCTTCTGCTGCTTCTTCTGATTCTTCTTCTACTTCTTATCCTTCTGCTGCTTTTTCTGCTTCATCTTATTCTTTTTCTGCTTCTGATGATGCTGCTGCTTCTGCTGCTTCTTTTCCTTCTTAAGCTGCTTCTTCTTCTCCTATTACTGCTTCTTCTGCTGCTTATTCTTCTGCTTCATCTCCTTGTACTGCTTCTTCTGCTGCTTCTTCTTTGTTTATTCTGCTGCTGCTGCTTTATCTGCTGTTTCTTCTGCTGCTTCTTCTCCTTCTGCTCCTTCTTCTGCTGCTTCTTCTTCTGCTTCTTCTCCTACTGCTGCTTCTTCTGTTTCTTCTGCTGCTGCTTTTCTGCTACTTCTTATTCTGCTGCTTATTTTCCTTCTTCTTCTTCTCATGCTTCGGCTTCTGCTTCTGCTTCTGCTTCTTGTCCTTTTGCTGCTTCTTCTGTTCTTCTTCTTCTGCTTCCTCTCCTTCTGGTGCTTCTTCTCCTGCTGCATCTTCTCTTGCTTCTCCTTTTGCTGCTTCTTCTGCTTCTCCATCTTCCCCTTCTTCTCTTTCTAATGCTTTTTCTTCTTCTTGTCATTCTGCTGCTTCTCATTCTGCTGCTTCTTCTGCTTCTTCTGCTTGTTCGGCTGCTCCTGCTTCTCCTTAAGCTGCTTCTTCTTCTGCTTCTGCTTCTGCTGCTTCTCCTTCTGCTGCTTCTTCTGTTCTTCTTCTGCTTCGTCTCCTTCTGCTCCTTCTTCTCCTTCTATTCTTAACTTGCTTCTCCTTCTGCTGCTTCTTCTGCTCCATCTTCTTCTGCTTCTTCTCCTTCCGCTTCTTCTACTGCTTCTACTTCTTATTATTTTCTTCTTCTGATTCTTCCTCTTCTGCTGTTTCTTCTGCTTCTGCTACTTCTTCTGCTTCTGCTGCTTCTTCTGCTTCTGCTGCTACTGCTGCTTCTCCTTCTGCTGCTTCTTCTGCTTCTTCTTCTTCTGATTTTTCTTCTGTTTCTTCTGCTTCTTCTTCTGTTTCTTATTCTTCTGCTGCTTTTTCTGCTTCCTATTCTTTTTCTTATGAAGCTGCTGCTTCTTCTCCTCCTTCTTTTCTTCTGTTGCTGCTTCTCATGCTTATTCTTCTGCTTCATCTCCTTCTGTTCCTTCTTCTGTTTCTTCTTCTTCTGCTTACTCCTTCTGCTGCATATTCTCCTGCTGCTTCTTCTCTTGCTTCTCCTTCTGCTGCTTCTTCTGTTCTTCTTCTTCTGCTTCCTCTCCTTCTGCTGCTTCATCTCCTTCTGTTCTTCTCTTGCTTCTGCTTCTGCTGCTTCTTCTGCTCCTTCTTTTCTGCTTCTTCTCAATCTGCTGCTTCTACGCCTTCTTCTTCTTCTTCTTCTGCTTCTTCTCCTTCTGCTTCTTCTACTGCTTCTTCTTCTTATTTTCTTCTTCTGATTCTTCTTCTTCTGCTCTTTCTTGTGCTTCTGCTGCTTCTTCTGCTTCTGCTTCTTCTTCTCTTTGTGCTGCTGCTGATTCTTATCATTTTGCTCCTTCTTCTGCTTCTTATTCTTCTGCTTGTTTTTCTGTTTCTTTTTCTTTTTCTTATGGAGCTGCTGATTCTTCTCCTGCTTCTTTTGCTTCTTCTGTTGCTGCTTCTCATGCTTATTCTTCTGCTTCATCTCCTTCTGCTCCTTCTTCTGTTTCTTCTTCTTCTGCTTACTCTCCTTCTGCTGCTTCTTCTACTGCTGCTTCTTCTCTTGCTTCTCCTTCTGCTGCTTCTTCTGTTCTTCTTCTTCTGCATCCTCTCCTTCTGCTGCTTCAACTCCTTCTGTTCTTCTCTTGTTTCTCCTTCTGCTGCTTCTTCTGCTTCTTCTTCTGCTTCTTATCCTTCTGCTGCTTTTTCTGCTTCTTATTCTTCTTCTTCTGCTGTTGCTGCTCCTTCTGCTGCTTATTCTTTTGCTTCTTCTGCTGCTGCTTCTTCTGCTTCTGCTGCTTCTTCTGCTTTTGCTGCTGCTGATGCTTCTCCTTCTGCTGCTTCTTCTGTTCTTCTCCTGCTTCGTCTCCTTCTGCTCCTTCTTCTCCTTCTATTCTTCTCTTTCTTCTCCTTCTGCTGCTTCTTCTCTTGCTTCTCCTTCTGCTGCTTCTTCTGTTCTTCTTCTGCTTCTTATCCTTCTGCTGCTTTTTCTGCTTCTTCTTCTTCTTCTTCATCTGCGGTTGCTGCTCCTGCTGCTTATTCTTTTGCTTCTTCTGCTGCTGCTTCTTCTACTATTACTGCTTCTTCTGCTGCTTATTCTTCTGCTTCATTTCCTTTTACTGCTTCTTCTGCTGCTTCTTCTTTGCTTCTTCTGCTGCTGCTGCTTTATCTGCTGTTTCTTCTTCTGCTTCTTCTCCTTCTGCTGCTTCTTCTGCTGCTTCTTCTTCTGCTTCTTCTCCTACTGCTGCTTCTTCTGTTTCTTCTGCTGCTGCTTTTCTGCTACTTCTTATTCTGCTGCTTATTTTCCTTCTTCTTCTTCTTCTGCTTCGGCTTCTGCTTCTGCTTCTGCTTCTTGTCCTTTTGCTGCTTCTTCTGTTCTTCTTCTTCTGCTTCCTCTACTTCTGGTGCTTCTTCTCCTGCTGCATCTTCTCTTGCTTCTCCTTTTGCTCTTCTTCTGCTCCTCCTTCTTCCCCTTCTTCTCTTTCTAATGCTTCTTCTTCTTCTTGTCATTCTGCTGCTACTCATTCTGCTGCTTCTTCTGCTTCTTCTGCTTGTTTGGCTGCTACTGCTTCTCCTTATGCTGCTTCTTCTTCTGCTTCTGCTTCTGCTGCTTCTCCTTCTGCTGCTTCTTCTGTTCTTCATCTGCTTCGTCTCCTTCTGCTCCTTCTTCTCCTTCTATTCTTCTCTTGCTTCTCCTTCTGCTGCTTCTTCTGCTCCATCTTCTTCTGCTTCATCTCCTTCCGCTTCATCTACTGCTTCTTCTTATTATTATTTTCTTCTTCTGATTCTTCTTCTTATGCTGTTTCTTCTGCTTCTGCTACTTCTTCTGCTTCTGCTGCTTCTTCTGCTTTTGATGCTGATTATGCTTCTCCTTCTGCTGCTTCTTCTGCTTCTTCTTCTTCTGATTTTTCTTCTGTTTCTTCTGCTTTTCTTCTGTTTCTTATTTTTCTGCTGCTTTTTCTTCTTCTTATTCTTTTTCTTATGAAGCTGCTGCTTCTTCTCCTGCATCTTTTCTTCTGTTGCTGCTTCTCATGCTTATTCTTCTGCTTCATCTCCTTCTGCTCCTTCTTCTGCTTCTTCTTCTTTTACTTACAATCCTTCTACTGCTTCTTCTCCTGCTGGTTCTTTTCTTGCTTCTCCTTCTGCTGCTTATTCTGTTCTTATTCTTCTGCTTCCTCTCCTTCTGCTGATTCTTCTGATTCTTCTTCAGATTTTTCTTCTGTTTCTTCTGCTTCTTCTTCTGTTTCTTATTCTTCTGCTGCTTTTTCTGCTTCTTATTCTTTTTCTTATGAAGCTGCTGCTTCTTCTACTTCTTATTTTCTTCTGTTGCTGCTTCTTCTGCTTATTCTTCTGCTTCATCTCCTTCTGCTCCTTCTTCTGCTTCTTCTTCCTTTACTTACACTCCTTCTGCTGCTTCTTCTCCTGCTGGTTCTTTTCTTGCTTCTCCTTCTGCTGCTGCTTCTGTTCTTATTCTTCTGCTTCCTCTCCTTCTGCTGCTTCATCTCCTTCTGTTCTTCTCTTGCTTCTGCTTCTGCTGCTTCTTCTGCCCCTTCTTGTTCTGCTTCTTCTCCATATGCTGCTTCTACGCCTTCTACTTCTTCTTCTTCTTCTTCTTCTTCTTCTTCTTCTTCTTCTTCTTCTTCTTCTTCTTCTTCTTCTTCTTCTTCTTCTTCTTCT